>JARQOD010000004.1:74724120-74827362 GCA_033576555.1 Oophaga sylvatica | reverse complement strand
AAAGAGGCGCAAGGTTACATGCTGTAGGTACTCGTTCTGCAAACAACAGGGAGGGAAGACGTGTGCCAGGAGATGGACAGAAATTGTGCTACGGGTGCAGGAAACCAGACATTTCAGGAGAGATTGCAGAACTAATCCATATCCAGCCTGTCCAACTAATCCATATCCAAATGACCCCGCCTGCAAGAGGCCCCCAAGACCAATTAGGGCCGCTCCCATAGATAATGGTAACTTGCACATGAACCCCCTTGTCTCCTTACCCCCCACTCCTAATTGCACAGTGCAGGTGAACCTACCAGGGACATAAGGTTGAGTTCCAAGTAGACACGGGGCAGACAATTCAGTAATTACAGAAGAGGACTGGACATTTGGGAGAAGTGATTTCTCCCACCATTTATAGCGACTCCTTACAACTCTCCATCTATCCTGCTCCCGTCACTACAAAGATTCCCCTGCAAATTCAAGGAACCACTGTACACACACAGTTAATGGTATCACCACGGGGTCAATGTAATCTTTAGGATGTGATGTATTGTCTCAATTGCAAGCACATATTGAGTATCATCCTGATGGGACTGTCACTATGACACCAGGATTGAAGCCAAGCACTCTTTGTAAAATCATTCACTAGATGTTGCTAGTATAGAGGACACAAATGAATTTCCTTCAATGTTAGAAGGTGTGATACCGCATGATTTCGGGGCTTCAGATAAAACAGATGTGGGCAGATTAAGGGTGCAGCCAGTCATGGTCAAATTAAAGCCAGGTGCAATCCTGCCCCAACAGAGACAGTATCCTCTTAGTTCGGCTCAAGAGTCGGCTATAGCTCAGCAGGTACAGAAACTGGTAGCAGCAAGTGGTATTTTAGTTAAGACCCAGTCCCCTTGTAACACCCCTGTGTCCCCCAGTTAAAAAGAAAACAGCACCGGGGCAGCCAGCAGCGTACAGAATGGTCCATGATCTCCGGCTAGTGAACAAAGCTACAGAGCTCCTAACACCAGTTGTTCCAATCCTCACACCCTTCTGTCTCAGATCCCGGCTAGTGCTCTTTTGTTTTTCAGTGATTGACTTGGCAAACGCATTTTTAGTGTCCCATTGCACCCTGAATGCCAGTATTTGTTTGCTTTTACATTTGAAGGGAATCAGTATACTTGGACAGTATTGCCCCAGGTGCCCAGAATTCCCCCACTATGTATACTGCCAGTCTGCAAGAGATACTGGAAAAATGGAAAATGCCAAAAGTAGTTGTTCTGCAATATGTTGATGATTTACTGATCTGTGCCCCCTCCAGGAAACAGTGTCACACTGCAACAATATCACTCATGTTGTTTCTGTACCAAGCTGGATGTAAAGCGTCAAAGGATAAACTTCAATTTGTAAATCTTCAGTTATCTTTTTGGACATTGCATTACAGAGGAGGCGCGACATCTGACCAGCGCTCGCAAAGAAGCTGTACAGAATTTTCCTATGCCTGTTAATGTTGCCGCTCTTAGGACATTTCTTGGACTGGTTTCCTACTGCAGACAGTGGATACATGCTGTTCGATCCTCATGCAACCTCTCTTTGACTGTATCACCATGGTGCCTTTTAAACTAACTCCTGAAGGTATAGACTGTTTTTATTCTCTCAAAAACAGGATTGTGGCAGCTCCACGCTAGGAACCCCCAACTACGAACTACCATTCACCCTGTATCTCCACGAACAGCAGGGACACGCAGCAGGGTATTGACCCAGTTACATGGTGACAATCAAAGGCCAGTAGCCTATTTCAGTGGAAGACTAGATGCAGTGGCTAGAGGTGCCCCGTCCTGTGTACGGGCATTACATGCTGTAGACTATTGCTCCACAAATCGTCAGACATTGTTCTTGATCACCCACTTACAGTACTTACACCTCATGATGTATACACCATACTGAACCAGGTGCAGCCGGCACATCTTTCAGCTGCACGTCACTTTCGATTGCAATGTGCACTTTTAATGCCTCCAAATGTTTCTTTGCAGAGATGTACCACACTTAATCCTGCCACATTGTTACCTCTCTCGGATCTAAAGGAGGGTCAGGTACGGTATTGTACAAAGAAGATCCAAAAGAGGAGATTCCTCATGATTGTGTTCAGCTTATGGCACAGGAAACAGCAGCCTACCCACAGTGTTTGAAACTGAAAGACCTAATGCTGATTTTGAATTTTTTGTAGATGGATCTCACCACCAAGATGACTCAGGTACCTTCCACACTGGTATGCCATCGTCTCCCTGAATGCGGTAATCAAGGCAGAACCAATGCTCCCACATCAGTCAGCTCAGGAGGCTGAACTTAAGGCTCTGACCGAGGCCTGTAAGATAGCTGAAGGTAAAATTGTTAACATCTACACAGATTCTAGATACGCATTCGGTATAGCTCATGATTTTGGTCCAATTTGGAAATCTAGAGGATTCCTGACGGCAGCAGGACATCCCATTAAAAATGCTGATGCAGTCCAGCAGTTAATTGATGCATTACAATTACCAAAAGAGGTAGCTGTCATAAAAGTTAAAGCACATACCAGACGCACTGATCAGGTGAGTAAAGGAAACGCAATGGCCGATGCAGCAGCAAAAACAGCAGCCAGTAGACCACTCCAAGGGTAACGATGCACCAGGTAAGCGCTCCCAAAAATCCCTTTGTGTCGGAGGATGCCTTATCTCAGATGCAGGCTCAGGTGCACCAGAGGAAAAGTGGGGAAAAAGAAGATGCATGTCTGAATGAAGCAAATGGGTATGGGGAAGAGGGATGCGTCGATGCCTTCCAAGGCGTTGTACCCTGCGGTCGCCCAGATGTTACATGGGCCAACCCACCATGTCCAAAACTGCTGTGATGAGTGTGATGCAGAAGCATTGGGTGGCACCAGGCTTTTCCACCTGTATAGAAGGTTTGATCCAGGATGCATGGTATGTGCTACACATAATCAGGAAGGGTAGTCAAGACACCACCCAAACACGCCCCTCGGCCCCTCTATCCTTTCCAGAGATTGCAGATTGATTATATTCAGCTGCCAAAATCAGGGTCATGGGAGTATGTGTTGGTCTGTATTGATTTATTCTCAGGATGGCCGGAGGCTTTCCCGATTGCCAAGGCTACGGCTGCGGCAACCGCAAAGAAGCTGCTTGTGGAGTGGTGTGCAGGTATGGAGTACCAGAGGTGATCGAAAGTGACAGAGGTACACATTTCACAGGTGAAATAATGAATGAAGTCTTGACAGCTCTGGAATTCAACAAGCTTTCCACACCCCATATCATCCACAAAGCAGTGGAAAAGTAGAAAGACTAAATGGGACATTGAAACTAAAAATCCAAAAGGCCATGGCTGAAACAGGGAAATCTTGCCTGAATGTTTACCATTAGCCCTATATTCAGTAAGGTATACTCCAAATAGGAGAACTGGACTTCTCCGTATGAAGTACTATTTGGCAAAGTGCCTAGCTTAGGATGTTTCTTTCCCCAAGCACTGGAGATGAGTAACCATGTATTAAGCTCATATGTAAGGGATTTGCATAAAAGACTTAAGAAAGTACATGATAATGTCTTCAGCCTCTTCCAGATCCGAACCAGGATCCTGGGAGTCACAGCCTGCAGCCTGGAGACTGGGTAGTCATTAAAAGACACGTGAGAAAGAGTCTGGATCCGAGATTTGATGGACCTTTTCAAGTTCTACTGACGACAAGTACCGCAGTCAAGCTACAAGGCAAGGAAACTTGGATCCACGCATCGCATTGCAAGAAGATCCTTGAGAGCCTCCAGAAGAGGAATGATGCTACTAATGACATTTGCTTGCATCCTTGCAGTAACGGATGCTTGGAACAGACTTAGCCGTGTAGATGGGGATGATAACAGTTCATTAGACACCACTTAGCTTTAGTGGATGGACTGAAAGAACAAAACCAACATACCCTCATGTTAGATTACCTGACTGCAGCTCAAGGAGGGATGTGCCAGATTATTGGACCTGCATGTTGTCATTATATTGATAATTCTAGTGTTTTAAACCCTTAAACATAAGCTAGAGGATGTCATAAAGTTAAGGAAACTATATGATGAGCAAATCTGAAGAATCAAGATTCATAATGGGCAAACACTTTCTCCTTTCTTAACCCCGCAAATTGGTTCAAAGGTATAGGGGTTGGCTGACTGGGGTAATACAAGCTGGCCTACAGTTTTATTGATATGTCTTGTGTAGCCTTTCCGGGGGGTTTAGCTCTAGGATCGCTGTCTGGGTAGACAGAATGGCACGGAAACAGTTCATTCAGACAGCAGTTTGGTGAAAACTGGCCGCAACCAGTTTTATTAAAGTCCACAGCACACAGATAAAAACAAATCATAAACAGAAAACCTAGGCTTGTCTAGCCACTAAATTACACTTAGATAGATGGCCCTCTCTATCCGGGACCCAGACTCTACCAGTCTGTGCCCAAAACAACACATATCACATACGTTACCAGTATGGAGTTTCACAGACACTCCTCTTTATGTCTGTAGCAACTCCAATGTCCAGACTTGAGATAGGTCACCTCCTATTCAGTCGCTATTCGCACGATTCTCACTGCGACTACTCCTGTGTCCGGGTACTTCCTGCACCCAGACTGAGATAGCTCACACTCTTAGAGACTGCTTCCTTGTGCCAGGACACCTCCCTGTGTCCGGGCTAAAGACAGCTCCCACACTCTTGGAGACACCTTCTGTGTCTGGACCCCTTGTCCAGACTGAATGAGCTCTTTGACTGTGCTCCCAAGCACCTACTTCTGGCTTCCTAATCAACACCTGAGTGGAATCAGGTCTGAGCTGCAAGCGTGTACTGAATGGCAGGTGTAGTGACCTTTCTTTACCACCAGTTTACAAAGCCACACATTTCGCTCATACCAGTCAGCAAGGTACTTAGGTGAAATATACACCTCATTCACCACATATTCCTTCACTGTCTCACATATCCCCTCCCTCTTCTCCAGACCGGAGGGCTGTCATCCAGACCGAGGGCTGGTCAACAATCCAACAGAGACAGTGAACTCTGGACCAGTCATGGCCCTCATCAGCTTCATCCTCACCACTGTCATAGCCAACATCAGTTTTCTCTTCATCTGAAGCATCCGCACTACCCTGTACCCTCCCAGGCCTATACTCTCTGCGGCCTCGGGTATCCTGCACGTTTCATCTTGACTTTAGTGCCAGCCTCAGTCTCGTATAGTGGCTCACCAGATAAGTACGACCAGGCACGTCAGAACAGCTCTGCTGATTCTTCCTCAGAAACTTTCGTACCTCCTGTTTTTGGGGCACTGACCCTGTGTCACCAACTGTCACAGAGGTATAGGGTTTTCTCTAATTCCCCCTGAACTTTCTTTAGCACATCTACTTTCTTAAATATCATTGATTCATAAATTCTACCTCACAGAACCCAAGCGCCTCTGTCATGGTCTCTGACCATTCCGAGCCACACTGTTCAAACGATTGGCACTGTAGAGGGAGCTGATCGTTTTTTCTTGGTCGGTACACATAATTTATCCTCTTCTGGTACAGGCTCACTTTGCATAAGACTCAGAGCTCTTACTTCTTTCTCCAGAGATCCTCATGCTACGCATCTTCTCCTGTAGTTGTTGGACGTCCTTTACGTCTTCGGCCCTTTCTTCAGGCTCTTCTGGTAGGACATGCTCAGAAGCCCTACCATCAGTCTTCTTTACCTCTTCAGCCACGTTCTGCATCCCATCTGGGCTCCCGTGTGTCTGCAGTGGCAACGGAGTGACACATCGTTTTTTTCCCATTTGTTGGGACGTGGCTCCGATGTAGCCTCCCTGAAAGTGCGCTTGAGCTTACCAATGCCAGCTACTGATCCGGACCGTAACCCGTCCACGCCGCTGTCTTCGGCAGAAACAGATTCCTGGACAGAGTCAGTCCCCATATCTTCAGTCTTGCCCTCACAGCTTCACTTGAAACCTCAGCTTCTGATGAGGCATCTGGCTTGGTGACCACCACTTCCATGGCTTTTTCCACCTCTGCAGCATCACCTTCAGAGTCCTTGGCCTGATGCAGATCCACACCATACATTGATAACTTCTCATTTTCAACAGCATCCACTTGTGCTGTGTTCAGTTTCCGAGTCCTGTCTTTCACCTTAGTCTTCGCCAGGGAACCGACCAACGGTACAACATCTTCAGATGCCATCCTCCGTCCGACTGCAAGGTCAGCCTCAAGCCTTCCTCTCAGACTCTCAATCTCCTCTGCTACCATGCCTTCCTCACTTGCACTGGTTGCTTTATTGTCATCAGATAATTCACTATCACTATCTGACCCCTTTTTCTCAGCCACATCTGGCTCACTGTCAGGGCTATACCCTTCATTTTCATTCATATCCTGTTCACTGTCAGTGTCACACAATTCATTTTCACTCACATCCTGCTCACTGTCAGGGTTATACAATTCATTTTCATTCACATCCTGATCTGGAACCTGAGTTAACATGTCATCCACAACACTAACTGCACCATCTGGTCCCTCAAGTATGTGACTATGTGACAACCCCAGCACTACACCTCTATATAGTTCAGGCACCAGAGCTGACTCACAACCTCTCCCTGGACTTCAGTGTTTATGGCAACATGAGAGAACCTCTCCTCAGAGTCAGGCTCCTGGGAAACCTCATTTAGAACAATCTGTAAGGTTCTGTGTATTTGTTTCTGAAACTCAGTTTGTTCGTCGGCCATTTTGCTTTCTGTTTTGCTGCAGCTATCTTGCCCTCAGTTAAAATGGAGTTTTCCAGCTTGCATGTTCCCGCCCTGATTCTCTCCGTTTGCTTCTTAAGCAGCCACACCTGAACAATCAGTGCTTCAGAATCTAGCCTGCATGAACCTGTGTTCTGACTCCTGAAGCCTTGGACCTTGTACTCCAGCCATTTCTACTGAGAAACTCTGAAGCACTTATGGACTCTGAACTCTGCTCTTGAAAGCCTCACGTTTGCATGGACTTGCGGTAACATAGAAGAAGATCTGAATCTGTTGTGGAGAGTTATTGATGAACTTAGATTACTCTGGCCTGCTGTGTCTCCTGCTTCTGTGTTTGCAACCTGTGTGTTATTTTTGCCAATTTGTATGAAGCAATACAAGACTTTCTTTATCAACCTGTCTCTCAAGTATTTTCATCGCACCCAAGCACAAGACGCTATATGAACTGTACCACATACATTACAAGATTCTGAAGCCAAACGTTAGTGTCTGCTGGGTCTGGAAAGGCTTGTCTGCTGTACTGTGGATATCGGATGTCCGGTTGTACTTTCTGTGATGACAGTGGTTGTGACTTCTCACAACCATTCCAGGTGAGCAATTCCCTTAAGTTTTTTTTCTGCAGTGTTATCACAGGTAAACACTATTGTTTTTTTTTTTCTCTTCTCTTTTTGTCTGCTGAAACTCTGGATATCAGATGTCTGGTTGAAAGCTTTCTGTGATGATAGTGGTTGTGACTTCTCACAACCATTCCAGTGAGCAGTTCCCTTAAAGTTTTTTCTTTCTTCAGTGTTGCCACAGGTGAACACTATTGTTTTTTTTTTTCTCCCTCTTCTTCCAGTATCCTGTCTTAAAAGATCTGGAAAATGGAGGCCCGCATAAAGGAACTTTGTGGAGTGACTGATAATATCCTTGCAGATTTGCAGAATATAAAGACCCGTTTTACAAATCTTCAGGACCTAAATAATCACAATTTGCAAGTGGTTGGACAGACTACTCAGGATTTGCGAGCCAGGATTGAGGTTCTGGAGGGGCGAGTCCAGGCTCCTGCCGTGGCCCCGAGTTCTGGATTCCCAAGTTGCCCCCTTTTCGTTTTGGTGGTGAACGTGAAAAATTCAGGGATTTGTTAATCAATGTAATCTTTTTTTTTCTGCACATGCTTCACAATTTCCTACTGAACGATCTAAGGGGCTTACTATAATTATGTTGCTTACCAACAAGGCTTTGATATGGCAAACCCTCTGATTGAGACTGAGGATGATTGTTTGAATCACCTTGATGATTTTATTTTCAGCCATGGGGCAGGTGTTTGATGACCCCAATCGAGGTGCAACAGCTGAAGCAGCCATATTAGCTTTGCGCCAAGGTAAGCACTCGGTAGCTGAATATGCCTTGGATTTCAGGAAATGGGCCCTTGATACCACCTGGGACAATTCCGCCAAAAAATCTATTTTCGAAAGGGGTTATCCCCACTGATTAAGGATGAACTTGCTCGTGCCGACCCTCCCACTGCGTTAGGTGACTTATTAACTACTGCATCCGTATTGATACTCGTTAACTGAACGCAGGCAAGAGAGATGGTTCGAAAGCAATCGTACTAATCTTTTCCTACCTTCCTCTCCAGCTAAGGAACCTCTGAATAGGATTACACGGGAACCTGAACCTGAACCCATGCAGGTAGACTCTTTACTACGACGGGTTAGTGATGCACGCAAGGAACATCGTTTTAAGGAGAATCTATGTTTTTATTGTGGTAAGTCAGGGCACTTTATTATTAACTGTCCCAGCCGTTCTCGCAAGACTACTGCAGCACTCATTCATTGTGAGTGTTGCGAGAGGGGATCTGTCAGGTCCGAGCCTCAGGCTCCAAGAGAGCTGCAGCAACAGATCTTGATTTCTCGGACTTAAACTCCGTTACCTCTGAGGACGTTGACTGTGTAAATGCTGCCATCTTTCAAGTTTCCTCAGCGGTGTCCCAGCTAAGTTGTAAGAAAAACAATTCTCACTGTTTTCTTTCCATCAAACTCTGGGTTGACTCAGCCTGGGTGTCTAGCTCTGCTATGATCGACTCAGGTGCAAGTGGAAATTTTATGGATGTCTCCTTTGCTCTAAAACAGGGAATACGTTCAGTGAAGAAGGCTGCTCCAGTACAGATGGAAACTGTGGATGGCTCCCTGCTGACCTCTGGACCAGTGGATCAGGAAACAGAGCCTTTAAAGGTTCTTATGGGTAAAGATCATCAAGAGAAACTGTCCTTTATGCTTATCTCTTCTCCTCACTTTCCCATTATTCTAGGGCTACCATGGCTGCAGGCTCAGAATCCTACCATTAACTGGGAGACTAAGGAATTACACTTTCCAGAGAAACAGATGAGTCAAAAAATTTCAGCTTGCTCTGTTCCTAAAGGAACCATGTCAGTCCCTGAACTACCAGCTGTATACCAGGACTATGTGGATTTATGTGACAAGAAGAACGCTGACCAGCTTCCTCCTCACCGTCCATATGATTGTCCAATTGAATTATTGCCTGGAGCAGAGATACCTTTTGGTAAGATCTACCCCCTGGCGGGGCCCGAGTTGAAGGCTTTAAAAGAGTACATAGACGAAAATCTAGCCAAGGGCTTCATACGCCCCTCTTCATCTCCTGCAGGGCACCCATATTCTTTGTAAAGAAGAAAGATGGATCCCTGAGACCATGCGTAGACTATAGGGAACTCAATAAGGTTACTATTAGAAACCGTTATCCATTGCCTTTAATCCCTGAGTTATTGGAGAGAGTGCGACATGCCAAAATTTTTTCTAAACTAGATCTTCGTGGGGCCTATAACTTAGTCCGTATTAGACCTGGGGATGAATGGAAGACTGCATTCAGGTCACGCTATGGACACTTTGAATATCTGGTTATGCCTTTTGGTCTGAGTACCGCCCCAGCCACTTTCCAACACTTGGTGAATGACATCTTCAGGGATCTCCTAGATACATTCGTGGTAATTTATTTGGATGATATTTTAATTTTTTCTAACTCCACAGAGGAACATCATGGACATGTGAGAATGGTCTTGGAACGTCTAAGACAAAATCATCTTTACATCAAGCTTGAAAAGTGTGAATTCCATAAGACCGAAATTCAATTTCTGGGGTATGTACTGTCTACACAAGGAATTAGTATGGATGGAAGTAAAACCCAAGCCATCAATGATTGGCCAAGTCCTAGAAATGTGAAGGAGGTACAGCGCTTCATCGGGTTTGCAAACTTCTATAGACGTTTCATTAGAAATTTCTCTGAGGTAGTGTCACCTATCACCCAACTTACCCGGAAAGAGTCTAAGTTCTCCTGGACTCCCCAAGCCCAGGAAGCATTTTCCCGTCTAAAAGATAAATTTACCACTGCACCTATCCTAGTACATCCCAACCCAGAGCTTGCCTTCATAATAGAGGTGGATGCTTCAGACTGTGCCGTGGGAGCTATACTCTCTCAGAGAACAGGTGAGAAGAATGTCTTGCATCCCTGTGCCTTCTTTTCCCAGCAGTTGTCTTCGGCTGAGAAGAACTACGATGTGGGCAATAGAGAGTTGTTGGCCATTATTGCCGCCTTCAAAGAATGGAGACACCTTCTTCAAGGAGCTGCACAGCAAATAGTCGTTCTGACAGATCATCGTAATCTTGAGTTTATCAGGTCGGCTAAGTGCCTGACTCCTCGCCAGGCTCGCTGGAATCTTTTCTTAAACCAATTTAATTTTATTATTTCTTATAGACCAGGATCGCGCAATGGAAAGGCTGATGCACTCTCTAGGATTTACTCAGCAGAGACACGTCCAATTACTCCTCCTAAGACTATTCTTCCTGACTCTAGATTCCTAGGAGTGATTCATCATCAAGACCTAATTAAAGACATCAAGGAAGCATACCATGCGGATTCTTTTTTGGCTCAACCCCCAAGGGACGTAAGTCTTGTCTTTAAGAATGGTGTGTGGATTCTGGGACAACGTCTGTATATACCTGAAACAGTCAGATTGAGAGTATTGCAACTCATTCACGATTCCAAAATAGCCGGGCATAGAGGAATTCTAAAGACACAGGAATTTCTTTCTCGTTTCTTTTGGTGGCCCACTTGTAGGAAGGATGTTTTGGACTATGTCACTTCGTGTGAGGTTTGTGCAAGATGCAAAACACCTCGCTCTTCACCAACTGGTCTGTTACAGCCTCTTCCCACCCCGTCCCGCCCGTGGGGATCCATTTCTATGGACTTCATTGTGGAGTTACCAACCTCTCAGGGAAAGAACACTATTCTAGTGGTGGTTGACCGTCTAACAAAGGCAGCTCATTTTATCCCTTGTGTCGGCTTACCCACTGCAAAACAGACATCAGATTTGATGATTAAAGATGTGTTTCGTTTACATGGAGTACCGGATGAGGTTATTTCGGATCGAGGGGTGCAATTCACTTCTAGGTTTTGGCAAAATTTCTGTGCAGCATTGGACATTAAAGTAAACCTTTCTTCTGCTTTTCATCCCCAGACTAATGGACAAACCGAACGAACCAATCAAACCTTGGAGCAGTATCTCCGCTGCTTTATCTGCCACCTACAGGATGATTGGGTGGATCTTCTTCCATTGGCTGAGTTCTCTTACAACAACTCTCAGAGTGCCTCCACTAAACAGTCTCCTTTTTACTCTAATTTAGGTTATCATCCTAACATTCTACCACGATTTCCCATAGAGACGCCTTTGCCAGCAGTGGCTGAAAGAGTCACGACTTTACAGAAGAATATGGATCTTCTAAAGGAGAATCTGGAATCGGCTCAGGAAAGGTACAAGAAGGCAGCAGATAAATTTCGTAAACCTGCACCAGCTTTTAAGGTAGGAGACCTGGTCTGGCTGTCAACCAGAAATCTTAAGTTAAGGATTCCATCGTCTAAGTTGGGACATAAGTACATTGGACCCTATAAAATCAGTAAGATTATAAGTGCCGTTGCTTGTCGTCTTCAATTGCCCAGAACTATGAGAATCCACCCTGTCTTTCATGTATCCCTACTAAAGGCTGCAACACCCAATACGTTTCCTGGACGTTCTTCTCCTTGCCCTGACCCAGTGCTAGTCGATGGTCAGGAAGAATTTGTGGTGGAAAGGATTTTAGATTCCAGGTTGTATAGAAATCAGTTACAATATCTGATTAAATGGCAGGGCTACCCAGTGGAGGACAACTCATGGGAGCCGGTCAATAACGTTAATGCTCCTCGCTTGCTCCGTCAGTTTCATCAGAGGTACCCACACAAGCCTGGTCTGAGGTCATCCGGAGGTTGCCCCTAAGGGGGGAGTAATGTAAGGTTCTGTGTATTTGTTTCTGAAACTCAGTTTGTTCGTCGGCCATTTTGCTTTCTGTTTTGCTGCAGCTATCTTGCCCTCAGTTAAAATGGAGTTTTCCAGCTTGCATGTTCCCGCCCTGATTCTCTCCGTTTGCTTCTTAAACAGCCACACCTGAACAATCAGTGCTTCAGAATCTAGCCTGCAGTGAACCTGTGTTCTGACTCCTGAAGCCTTGGACCTTGTACTCCAGCCATTTCTACTGAGAAACTCTGAAGCACTTATGGACTCTGAACTCTGCTCTTGAAAGCCTCACGTTTGCATGGACTTGCGGTAACATAGAAGAAGATCTGAATCTGTTGTGGAGAGTTATTGATGAACTTAGATTACTCTGGCCTGCTGTGTCTCCTGCTTCTGTGTTTGCAACCTGTGTGTTATTTTTGCCAATTTGTATGAAGCAATACAAGACTTTCTTTATCAACCTGTCTCTCAAGTATTTTCATCGCACCCAAGCACAAGACGCTATATGAACTGTACCACATACATTACACAATCATATTTTCCTGTGCCATTTTAAGAGTGGGGTCTCGCACCGACTCACTCCCAAAATTGTCACAGGAGCCAGGCAGGTCAGGGACACTCGGTTCCCGAGAACCACCATCCTCGTCTCCCAACATCACCTGCAAAGAAATGTCATCTTTATCACGGTCATCATCAGTATCATCACTATTATGATTAGCATTATCATCATTATCAATATCAGCATCCTCATCATGGTCATCATCATCATGATCATCATTATCATTATCAATATTATCATGGTCATCATCATTATCACATAAGTTTAACGGCCCACTAGCATTGTGTTCCGCCCCTCGGGACTGCGCACCCTCAGTAGGAGCTTCATCACACTGTCCATCAGAAACATTTTTCCCCCAGAGATCCTTAGACCGGGGAAAGTCATTACCCAATATAACGGGGTGCACCAGGGTCTTCACTACCCCCACTTCATATGAAACCTCCCCGAGTTTGGGGACCAAGTCCACGGGAGTCTCTGGGTAGACTTTGGTGTCTTCATGGATGTACACCACACTCAGGTGCTTATCAGGGATGAAGTCCCTATCACTCAGGCTGTCACATACGGAAGTCACTGGACTCTCTGAGTCCAAGAGGGCCTGTGCTGGGCAGTCACTTACAACCACCGGGACCCCTGTGGTCCAGTCTCTTCGGCTGAGGTGGACACACACACAGGCTCTGCGCAGGGAGAGAGGGATCTGCCATCATCACAACACATAGGCTCCCCCTCTATTGGACAGTTGGCTGCAAATTCACGCCAGCTCCAACACTGTCCATCACACTCTCCCACCCACATGTCCCCTCGGGCCTGAACCCGCTTATCAGCATACCCCATGTCCCCAACAGCTGGAACGCTCTTACCGCGAGAGTTCAGCGTCCGGAACTCCGAAGTGACGACCTCTCAGACGGCTGTACCTCAGGAGGACGTGCTTGGGTGTAGCGGTCCACTATCACCTTTTCAACTCCATAATCAGGCCTGCTGACTGCAGACTCCCAACTGTATCTCCAGTCATGGACTCTCCTGGCACGGGCTGCAACCGTAACACCCAGCCGGGTAAGAATCGCCGCTTTCAACTTGGCATAGTCTTCGCTGTCCTGCTTGCTCAGGTCAGCCCAGACTTTTTGGGGTTCCCCAATCAGATAGGGTACGACCGCCATGGCCCATTCAGATAGTGGCAGATTCTCCTTCTCTGCCAGTCTCTCAAACCTAGTAAGATATACCTCCACATCATCACGAGGTGTCATTTTTCTCAAGGACCGTCTTACCGCCTTCTTTATAGCGGACAACGCCGGTGCCTTCACAACATTACTTCGGGACGCGGCACCGAAATCCTTTTTTGGTGCTGTCATCTGCTCAATAAATAACCGGTTATTCTCCTGCTGCTGCTGCAGGAATTGCTGCCGGTCCTCCTGCATGCGCTGCTGGTGCTGCAGGCGCTGCTGCTCCATGCTCTGCTCCATGCTTCGCTGGGCCTGGGCCAGGTACTCAATGAGCTCCTCCATACTGCCGGACTTATCTGTCTCAACCACGGCAGTTTTATGTTGCACATTAACTTGTGCCATTTGTTCAAACAGCGCCTCCCTGCTGTCATCCATGCTGTCAGACTTCTCTGTCTCAACAACGGCAGTCTTCACTCAAGACATACACACTCTACAGTCTTTTCCATAGAAAAATTCAGCTCTGCTGTGCAGACAATTTTTTTTTTTTTTTTTTTCTACAAACTCTATTAGGGCCACTGTCTCTTTAAGACTTCTCCAATAGACATTTCTCCTTTGCTGCTGCACACTTCACAGTCTTTTCCACAACAAGTTCAACTTTGCTGTGCAAACACACTTTTTTTTTTTTTTTTTCTTTGCAAACTCTATTAGGGCTACTGTCTCTTTAAGACTGCTCCAAACAGACGTTTCTGCTGACACTTTTTTTTTTTTTTCTGCTGCTATTTCAATAGACTTCACCTTTAATGCTGTCTCTCGCCTCTGTGCTGCATACACACTCCAGCACTAACTGTACCAGGCCCTGCGCTGCCCGCATTCTCCACCAATTGTAGCCTTTCCGGGGGTTTAGCTCTAGGATCGCTGTCTGGGTAGACAGAATGGCACGGAAACAGTTCATTCAGACAGCAGTTTGGTGAAAACTGGCCGCAACCAGTTTTATTAAAGTCCACAGCACACAGATAAAAACAAATCATAAACAGAAAACCTGGGCTTGTCTAGCCACTAAATTACACTTAGATAGATGGCCCTCTCTATCCGGGACCCAGACTCTACCAGTCTGTGCCCAAAACAACACATATCACATATGTTACCAGTATGGAGTTTCACAGACACTCCTCTTTATGTCTGTAGGCAACTCCAATGTCCAGACTTGAGATAGGTCACCTCCTATTCAGTCGCTATTCGCACGGATTCTCACTGCGACTACTCCTGTGTCCGGGGTACTTCCTGCACCCAGACTGAGATAGCTCACACTCTTAGAGACTGCTTCCTTGTGCCAGGACACCTCCCTGTGTCCGGGCTAAAGACAGCTCCCACACTCTTGGAGACACCTTCTGTGTCTGGACCCCTTGTCCAGACTGAATGAGCTCTTTGACTGTGCTCCCAAGCACCTACTTCTGGCTTCCTAATCAACACCTGAGTGGAATCAGGTCTGAGCTGCAAGCGTGTACTGAATGGCAGGTGTAGTGACCTTTCTTTACCACCAGGTTTACAAAGCCACACATTTCGCTCATACCAGTCAGCAAGGTACTTAGGTGAAATATACACCTCATTCACCACATATTCCTTCACTGTCTCACACTTGCTATCTATTTAGTTTTTAAAATCTGTTTGATGTGTATTAAACGATGTACTAGGACACAGAGGAGGTATGAAGATGTGTATTGATCAAATGAAGGAACAAAAGGAGGGAATGTTAGAGCTGAACCAGCATTTTTTTAAAGTTCAGAGGCCTTGTTTTCTTTTAGACAGGCTGATGTGTACCAGAAGTCAAGATAAGATGTTCCTCATTTTAGTCAATACACCCCCGCCCGCCTGAGCAGTTCTGGGAGACAAGGGCAAGAATGGAGTTTTCGGTTAAAATCAGTATTCTACGTGTTTTAGTGATAAGTTGTATTAACCGCCATATATGGTAATTCCGCTTCCTGCTTCAGGGGTGTATATAAATCCCGTATCCAGCAATAAAGAGTAGAGTTTATTGACGCATACTCTGTGTCTTATTCTCTCTGGTACCACATTCAGAGGAGGAAAGGGTTAACGAGACAAGCAGTGACGACAGAGGTGTTGTGGGATGTGAGGAACGTGTATGTGTTTAAGAGGAAGGAGATTGAGGTTAAAAATTGTTTAAAAATTGTTTTGGGAAAATTGTATTTTTGTTTTGTGTGTGATAAGAGAAAGAGGGGGGAGGAGGACGCAGAGGGAATTTGGAAAGTTAAAAAGTGGAAACACCAGTGTAATGTGTCTTAGTTTTGTGTTTTTTTTGTGCTTGTAAATAAAGTTGGTTTTCCGATGATGATGGGAACAGCAGCTGCATTATGTAAGTGTACACGCTGTTTGGGAGTCGAGTTCCTTATAGTTTTGGTTATCTGACTGTGGAACTTCCCATCTGAGGGAGAAAAAAAAAAAAACTGGAGTGATCCAGGGCTTTGCTGGCAGTGTGCTGCTGAATTTCTACTGCGGTATCGGTATCGGCAGTCTGGACTGAGGATGTTCATAAAGAATACGATCCGTGTGGTGGTGGAAGGTGGTGAGAAAAACAACCTGGTGTACGTCATTCATGACCTGTTGGAGGGAAAGGCTGGAGCCCATCGTCAGGATATCTACAGCGTCAATGAATTCCGGGTCAAGGTACATATGATGTAACCTTTGTGAATGAGGATGCTGTTTGACCGTCTTTGAATGGCTCAGAAGTAATGAAGGTGATCCATGCCTGGAGGGAGTGCGGGTGGAGCCCCTGTTTGGGCTCATGGAAAAAGTGGTGACTGTGACTGTGTACAACCCCTATACAGAAGTAGCACTACTGGAGCAGTTCCTGGAGCGGTACTGTGAATACGTGAAGGGAGGGGAGAAGCAGAAAAATGTCTTGGGCATTTTCAACTGCAAGTATGTGTTTCGGGTGAAATTGAAGAAGGACCCAGGTTGTTTGGGAGGTTTCACCCACCCACCAGCGAACTTTTCAGTGGCGGGTCATAGGGGCTTCCTGTCATACCCAGGGCAGCCACTATACTGCAGGAGGTGCTTTCAGTTCGGGCACCTGCTAAACGTGTAGCAAGGAGTTGGTTTGCCGTAATTGCAAGCAAGAGGGTCATGTGGCGGCTAGGTGTCCGATGCCTCGTGAATGTGGCAGTTCAGAACACCTGTATAGAGACTGCCCGTTTGGTGTGCCGAGGAGGTCAACTAGAGAGGAGGAGGAAAGAAAGAGACGTGAGGAGGAGCGGAGGCGGGAGGAAGAAAGGAAGAGAGAGGAGGAGGTTAAGAGGCGGGAGGAGGAGAAGAAGCGGAGGGAAAGCGAAGTCGCCGCGCTGCAAAGCGTTGTGAGGGCGCCACCCACTCCTGCTGAGAGACGGAGGGAGAAGCGGCAGGACAAGGAGGCTGAGAGAAGGAGGGAGAAGCAACAGGAGGAAAAGGAGGACAAGGAATTTTGGAAGGCCATAAGGCGAGAGGAGCGTTCATGGCCTAAAAAAGAAGTAAAAAAAAGAAGTCCCAGTCGCTGAATCATGGTCAGAATGCCTGATGGATTTCGATATATCTGTGGCAGAGGAGGAGGCTGAGGTTTTGGTTCATGAGTCTGATCCGAGAAATATTGGTGCCTTCTCCTCGGAAGAGGACTCAGGAGGGTTAAAGTGTCACAGGGAGGGTGGTGGGGAAAACAGAGACATTGAGGTGGTGGAAGAAGGAATGGCCCAGAGGAAGACTGGGCAGAAAAAGGCACGGGTGGAGGAGTATATGGAGGCCAGAGCTCAGAAAGCTGCTCGGCACAAATGGTGGAGGAGGACACTGGCGGTACTGGATAAGTACGTTTTACTTTTCCAGTAGCCAGGTAGGTTTTTTTTGTGTACATAGCTTTGCTCTTTAAGCAGTGGCTATCTGTTTTTTTGTGTGTTTTATGTAATGTGTGTCAAGTTATATCTGTAGATTGTTTTTGTATTTTTTTTCCTTTTTTGGCTTCTTTGGACAAGTGTTTTTTTTAAGCTTTTTGTTTTGTGTTTAGTATGGGTGTTAGAATTATATCTCAAAATGTGAGGGCTTTTAAAAATAAGTTGCGGCGTGTGGCCATTTTTGAGTTTTTTGCAGCGCAAAATGCGGAAATTTTTTGTTTACAGGAGTGTGGGATTGAGGATGGTGTGAAGGGGAGTGAATGGCCTCATGGTGCGTCTGTGTGGTCAGGGAGTGCATGTAATAGAAATGACGGTGTTGGTTTTTTGGTGAAGGGGCGTAATGTGAGTTTGTGTGACTATGGTGATTGAGGTTGGGAGATGCGTGTTAGCAAATTTTGAGTTTAGAAATATTCATTTTAGTGTTATTAATGTGTATGCTCCTGTGGAAAAACAGGAGCGTAAAGTTTTATTTGAAAAAATTAAGTTTTTTATTCCAGGTAGAGTGCCTGTTGTGATTGTGGGTGATATGAATGTTGATGTGGGAAAGGTGAATGTGAATGTGTCAAGGAAAGAGTTAATGGACATGGTGAGTGATTTTGGTTTGAGGGATATGCAGAGGGAGTGTAAAGTAACTCCATTGTTAAATACGTTTTTTTCTGAGAGTGGGAGGGTGGCGTCTAGACTGGACTATTGTTTTGTTTCAAAAAACCTGATTGCTGTTAGTTATGCACAGGAGAGTGTGCCATTTTCAGATCATGTGTGTATGAAGTGTGAAGTGGATGTGCATACTGAGGAGGTAACTGGGAAAGGTGTATGGAAGCTGAATGTGAGTTTACTGGAGGGGGTGGAGGTGAGAGAGGAGTATGAGAGACATTATAAGGAGTGGTGTGAGAGCAGAAGTGAATTCAGTAATGTGTGTGAATGGTGGGATTGGGTTAAATGGAAAACCAAGGTTTTTTTAAAAAAAACTTGGTTACAAGTGTGCAGCTGCTAAGAGAGAAAGGTTTGCTGGGTTGAATGCAAGATTGAGTGTGTTATATAAGCTAAGAGAGGGCGGGATGGATGTGAGTGAAGATTTGTTGAGAGTGAAAAAAGAAGTGAACGAGTTTTTGAGAGACAGAGGGAGGAGTATTGTGTATAGGGCTAAAATAGAGAACTTGGAAAAGAATGAGAAGTGTTCACGTTTTTTTTTCAAGAAAGTTTTTGGAAAAAGACAGAGCATGAGTGTTTTGAATGGAGTGGATGGAAATGAAGTGAGTGGTGCGAACTTGTGTGAGGAAGTGGCAAAATTTTATGATGATTTGTATGCAGTGAAATGGAGGGATGAAGGTTTGGAGAGTGATGTGCTGAGTGTTTTGGAAAATAGATTGAATGGTACAGAAAGGGAGAGTTTGATGGGGGAGGTGACGAGTGAAGAAATATGGAAGGTGGTGTGTAACATGGCGCTGAATAAAACGCCGGGGGATGATGGTCTCCCGGTGGAATTTTATCGTGTCATGTGGGATGTGATTGGGAAGGATTTTGTGGATGTATGTAAGTATATGTGGGCGAATGCAGAGGTGGCGAATGGTATGCGTGCAGGAGTGGTTGTGCTGTTGCCAAAAAAAGGTGATTTGAAAAATCTAAAAAACTGGAGGCCGATCACGTTGCTTAATTGTGATTATAAAATCTATGCGAAGCTTTTGGCAAATAGGATGCGTGATGTGGTTGGGAGTGTGGTGGGTGAGGAGCAGTGTTGTGCGGTGCCTGGAAGGCGGTTACATGAGGGTGTGTGTATGCTGAGAGATTGTTTGTGGGACTGTTTGAACCGTAAGAAGGGGGTGTATGTGTTGAGTTTGGATTTTAAGAAGGCGTATGATAGGTTGGCGCATGGTTTTCTGTTTAGAGTGTTGGTGAAGATGGGTTTTCCGGCTGAGTTTGTTGAGAGAGTGAGAATTTTGTATAAAAATATTTATAGTTGTGTTTTGTTAAATGGGAATGTAGGGAGGAGAGTGAATGTGTTTTCCGGTGTACGGCAGGGGTGCCCATTGTCCCCTGTCGTGTTCATTTGCGCGATTGAGCCGTTGTTGTGTATGTTGAGGAAAGATAAGGTGATTCGGGGTGTGCAAGTGCCGGGGGCGGGGGGGAGGGAGTGGAAGGTGAATGGCTACATGGATGATGTGTGTGTATTGTGTGATTCAGAGTGTTCGGTGCGTCGTGTGAAGTTGTTGGTATCCGTTTTTTGTGGAGCGTCTGCGTTTAAAGTGAATTGGGAGAAGACTGAATGTAAGATTTTTGGTGGGAGGACTCTGAGCAATGATATTGGGGTGAATGTGGTGAGTGGACCGATAAAGGTGCTGGGTGTGAAATTTTCAGAGAAGTTGGATGGAGAGGAAAGTTGGGTGGATGTGAGAGAGAGAGTGGAGCGCAAGTTAAATTTTTGGAAGATGAGAGATCTGACGTTTTTTGGTAAAATTTTAGTTATTAAGAGTGTGGTGTTACCAATTTTTTTGCATGTTGCGGTGGTTTTTCCACCAGGTTATATGTGTGTTAGAAGATTAAATAGGGTTTTGTTTGTATTTTTTTGGCGTTCAAGTATGGAGCGTGCAAGGAGAGAGGTTGTGATGAAGAGAATGGATAAGGGGGGGCTGGGATTCCCCAATTTGAATGTATTTTTTGGCGTGAATATTATGGTGTTTGTATTGGGTGTGATTAGGATGGATGGGAAGTGTGCATGTATGTGCAGGTATTTGTTTGGAAGTTTTCTGTTTCGCTTGAAGTGGCGGGAAAAGGATCTAAGGTGCCCAGTGGCTTTTGAGGTGCCTGTGTGGTATGTGTGGGTTTACAAATTTTTGGTGAAGTATGAACTGTGTGATGTGGATGTGAGGTTGTTAGAGAAGAAGAAAGCGGTATATAGGATGATTGAGTGTAGAGTAGTGTTGAGCGATACTGCTCGATATCTAAAAATATCGGATCGGAATGGCATCGCCGATATCACTAAATATCGGCGATATCCGATTCCGATACCGGAAGTCCCATGTAAGTCTATGGGAACAAAATATCGCAACTAAAAAAACACTTTCTTTCCTTGTAAACACAAAATATACACACTTAGAATACATATATATATATATATATATATATATATAGAATCATAGAATGGTAGAGTTGGAAGGGACCTCCTGGGCCATCTGGTCCAACCCCCTGCTCAAAGCAGGATTCTCTAAATCATCCCAGACAGATGTCTGTCCAGCCTCTGTTTGAAGACTTCCATTGAAGGAGAATTTACCACCTCTCGTGGCAGCCTGTTCCACTCCTTGATCACCCTAACTGTCAAAAAGTTTTTCCTAATATCTAATCTGTGTCTCCTCCCATTCAGTTTCATCCCATTGCTTCTAGTCTTTCCTTGTGCAAATGAGAATAAAGATGATCCTTCTACAATGTGACAGCCCTTGAGATATTTGTAGACAGCTATTAAGTCTCCTCTCAGTCTTCTTTTTTGCAAGCTAAACATTCCCAAATCCTGCAACCGTTCCTCATAGGACATGGTTTGCAGACCGGTCACCATTCTGGTGGCTCTTCTCTGAACTTGCTCCAGTTTGTTGATGTCTTTTTTAAAATGTGGTGCCCAAACTGGACACAGTATTCCAGATGAGGTATGACCAAAGAGGAGTAGAGGGCAATAATGACCTCACGTGATCTAACTGTATGCTTCTGTTGATACATCCTAGAATTGTATTTGCCTTTTTTGCTGCTGCATCACACTGTTGACTCATGTTCAGTCTGTGATCAATTAGTATACCCAAGTCTTTTTCACATGTGCTGTTACTTAGCCCTATTCCTCCCATTTTATATATGCTTTTTTCATTTTTATTGCCCAGATGTAGTACTTTGCATTTTTCCCTGTTAAAAACCATTCTGTTAGTTGCTGCCCACTGCTCCAGTTTATTTATATCTTTTTGAATCCTCTCTCTCTCTTCTCTAGTATTAGCTACCCCTCCTAGCTTTGTGTCATCAGCAAATTTGATCAGTTTACCCTCAATTCCTTCGTCTAAATCATTGATAAAGATGTTGAACAATACAGGGCCCAAAACAGAGCCTTGTGGTACCCCACTTGAGACATTCTTCCAACTGGATGTGCAGCCATTTACGACCACTCTTTGAGTCCGATCACTAAGCCAGTTATGAATCCACCTAACAGTTGCCTTGTCCATTCCATACTTAGTCATTTTTTCAATAAGGATTGTGTGAGATACTTTGTCAAATGCTTTGCTGAAGTCAAGATATACTATATCTACAGCATTTCCCTGATCCACCCAGTCAGTGATTCTGTCATAGAAGGAAATTAAGTTAGTCTGACATGACTTATTAGTTACAAACCCATGCTGACTCTGTTTAATCACTTCATTCTTATGCAGGTACTTACATACATGTTCTTTAATAATTTGTTCAAAGATCTTTCCTGGTATAGAAGTCAGACTCACCGGCCTGTAGTTCCCTGGGTCCACCTTCTTCCCCTTTTTGAAGATAGGAACAACATTTGCTCTTCTCCAGTCTTCTGGGACTTCACCTGTTCTCCAAGAATTTTCAAAGATTATGGACAGTGGTTCAAGAATTTCTTCTGCTATCTCCTTCAGTATTCTGGGGTGTAATTCATCTGGGCCTGGAGACTTGAATTCATTTAGGTTAGCTAAGTGTTTCCTCACTGTCCCTCTGTTTATAGATATCCTGGATTCTTCTATTCCTTTAATAGGACAGTGAAGATCAGTTGATGTTACATTTCCTTTCTGAGAGAAAACAGATGCAAAATAGGAATTTAAAAGTTCAGCCTTCTCAACATCCTTTCTTACCATTTCATCATTTTCATCCTGTAAAAATCCTATAGCATCTTTGACTTTTCTTTTACTTTTGATGTATCCCCAAAATCCTTTTTTGTTGCTTTTGACATCTCTTGCAAGCCTTAATTCATTGTCAGCTTTAGATAATCTGATTTGTGCCCTGCAGGTTCTGCAGATGGCATTATATTCTTCTTTAGATATGCCTCCCTCTTTCCATTTGATAAACATTTCTTTCTTCCTTTTTAGCATGTGTTTAAGTTCTGTGTTCATCCATCCTGGTTTCCTTAAATGCTTCCATTCTTCCCTCTTTTTGGAATTGTTGACAATTGTGCTTTGAGAATCTCATTTTTCAAGATGTCCCATCCTTCCTGGACATTTTTGTCCTTAAGGATATCCTGCCATTGGATCCCTCCAATTCTCTTTCTGAGTCCCTTAAAATCTGCCTTTCTGAAATCTAATCTTGACGTCTGAGTCTTCACAGGTCTTCCTCCTCTTGTTATCCAAAATTCTAAAATAGCATGGTCACTACCTCCTAGGGTCCCAGCCACTCTTACCTCCTCAACCATTTCCTCCCTATTTATAAGGATTAGATCCAAGGTAGCAGTTCCTCTTGTTTTCTCCCTACCTTTTGAAAGATAAAGTTGTCAGCAAGAGAGGATAAGAATTTCCTTGACCTGTTAGTTTTGCCTGAGAGCGATTCCCAACAAATGTCTGGATAGTTGAAATCTCCCATGACCACTATGTCATATTTTTTGGAGAACTTGGCCATTTGATGCATAAAGAGTTCATCCATATCTTCAGCTTGCATAGGTGGCCTGTAGTAAATGCCTACAATGGTGTCCTTTCCATTGTTCTGTCCTTGTATTCTTACCCAACAGTTTCCACAGAACTACCAGTCTCTGAAGCATCAATCTCTGTGCAAATATACGCTTTTCTAACATACAATGCAACCCTCCTCCTCGTTTATCAAGTCTGTTTCTTGCAAATAAGTTGTATCCTTCTAGCCTTGTATTCCAATCATGTGTATCGTCCCACCAAGTTTCAGTGATTCCAATGACATCATACTTCTTCTCCTGCGTTAGTAGTTCCAATTCTCCTTGTTTGTTGCCCATGCTTTGTGCATTTGTATAAAAACATTTTAGTTTGTGATTGGTTTCTCTTCCTCCAATATTTTTATTATTTAGATTGTTTTGTCTTCGTTCTTCCTTTCCACTTCTAATAGCCGAGTTCTCAATAGCATTTGTCAGGTGTATGGCTTTTTCTGGCGTTTTGCTTCCCTTCCCACATTGTTCTAGTTTAAAGCTCTCCTGATGAGTGTAGCAAGGCGACTTCCAAATACATGTTTTCCAGTCTTCGTAAGGTGCACCCCATCTCTAGCAAGTAGTCCATCGTATAGGTAATTCACTCCGTGATCCAGAAATCCAAATCCTTGCTGACGGCACCATCGACGTAGCCAGTTGTTCATCTGCAGAATCTTATTCCACCTCCTTGTTCCATGGCCATCCACTGGGAGGATGGAAGAGAAGACCACCTGCGCACCCAGTTCTTTCACTTTCTTGCCTAAGTTTTCAAAGTCACTGCAGATGGTTTCCAGGTCACTTCTTGTGGTGTCATTTGTCCCCACATGTATTAGGAGGAATGGGTAGTCATCTTTAGGTCTGAAGAGTCCTGATATCCTGTCAGACACATCTTTAATTTTTGCACCTGGAAGACAGCACATTTCTCTTGAGGTTATATCCGGTCTGCAGATAGCAGCCTCTGTTCCTCTCAACAGGGAATCCCCCACGACCACAACTCTCCGTTTCTTCTTCACAACATTTTTCTTTCTCCATTCAGGAGGACTCTGAGGGCTTACAAGGTTGCTCTTTGGGCAAAGTCTTATCCTGATGTATTTCTTCTTACTTCTCCTGGTCTGAGAGCCTGGTACTGGTTCCTGAGCATATGGGTGCTGACTGCCTCACGATTCTCTGCTTCTTTGGTCACTGCTTCCATTCCTCTGCTTCTTCAGGTGCTCTTCGAATTTCTTCTCTTTCTACCATGAAGAGATTAATTCTGCTCTGTCTAAGACCTTCATCTTCCTTAATGATCTTCAATGTAGATAACCTCTCTTCCAGATTCCGCACTTTTCTCCAACATGGACACAAGTTGGCATTTGTGGCATTGGAAATTTGGCTTTCCACTGGTAAATCTGAACTGTAGCAAGAAATGCAACTCACCACTATGGCTCCTGATGCCTCGTTCCTTGCTCTTATTGTTAAAGAGATATCACAGCGGTGAATAAAGTACCAAAATTCAGCGCGTGCATACCGATGCCTCTTTCAGCTGCAACAGCCAAAACCCATGTTTTGGAGCTCGCGGAGATCTTCACTTATCCAGAATGAACTGGGAATATGCAAATGATCTCCTCAGACTCCACCCTGGTCTTGTGACATATTATATCAATATATTATAGTTTATTCACTTCTACATATAAAATAGCCTCTGATTCAATTGCCGGTAAAGCCGGCATTTGGAAAAGACAGAAGACACGAGGGTCCATTCGCCACAGAGATGTTGCATCGCACCCAGCGGTGTGACAATTACTCTCAGTAAGGAGAAACCCCATTGACTCCAACCACTGCATTCAACAGTACACTATGTCAGCTGGTGTAGGCGGACCCAATAGAATGGTTCTAGCTCAGGCTGGTTAGAACAGGGTGTAGCTAGTTGGATGGAGGGGTTGAGGCAGCCTTATGCTGCATGTCTTTGTAGTAATAATTGTTTCCTTTCCTGCTTTCTTACTACGTCGCATACTCCATTCTGCTACATCACTCTGCACCATTGCTCTATCTCACATCTATCTGCCCTGGAAGGATACCGTCTTACCTGTACAAGACTTATCACCTAGCTGCACTACACCATCCCTGCCAGAGGACCTGCACAGCAGCGCTGGTCACCCTGACCAGGTACTACAGGTGGCGTCACGACAAACTACACAAACATTCTATCATCCCCTGGAAATATCCCACATTCCAGTGAGCGACCAGGGCACGGACATAGCTTCGCTACCCGTCACATCCCCCATAGAAGTCGACGGGCTTGGTGCCGAGTACCCCCAAAACCTGTGGCTCTGTGCGACTCAACTTTGGCGTCACGAACAGGATTCAGAAGCTCGCTATAAGCGAGTCCTGTGTGCCTTAATTGAACTGTTTTTTTGCTTGAGAATTGCAAAAATCATCATAGACTGTATTTGCCATTTTTCCGTCAAATCTGCGCCACGAGGCACAGGTGAAGAATAAGGGCGTGCTCTCGTGGGCGTACACTCACTCCGTGGCGCGAAAACGATGTCCGCACACTCTAAATGTTACTGCAATGTAAGATCGTGCCCCACAGCTCTGGAGTTCCGCCTCCTCATCCTCCTCAGTGGGCGGAAACGAACGCGAAGGTCCCCCCTCCCTACAAAAGATGTCGCCTCTCCTGATGCTAATGACACATGTGACTTGGCAGAGATGGCGAATGGACGTGAGCAGAAGTGGGAAGGGATGGAGGAGTCAGAGCTCTCCCCCCACGGAAGCGACCCGATCGCCACGGAGCCACCGTTTGGCACCCGGCCTGGAAACCCTGCTACGCTGGAAGAAGCGGAGGATACCCTGAGAGACCTGGCCCGGCACCGGGAGGAGGTCGCCAGGATGGAAGCGAGCTGGCGGGCCCTAAAACTACAATTGGAGCGGCGCCAATCCCTCTTACCCCCTGAAGTGTCTGTACCGGAAGGTGAGGCACCCGTTCCAGTAGAGGAGGCCGTGCGGGCATCCCAGCCCTTGCAATCTGAACCGGTTGCCAGTATCTCAGTGGAGGCACCCGTTCCAGTAGAGGAGGCTGTGCGGGCATCCCAGCCCTTGCAATCTGAACCGGTTGCCAGTATCACAGTGGAGGCACCCGTTCCTGCTGAAAACGCCGCACCAGCACCCCAGATCCCGCTGTCTGCCCCCGTCGCTGAGGCAGAAGAAGCGACACCCGTCCTCATGGAGGAGGCCGCGCAGGCACCAGAGCTCTACCTGCCTGTACCGGAGCCCCGACCGTCATCTGTTCCAGAGCTGGCTGCTTCCGCCACAGGTGAGCGCCGCCAGGACTGGCGGGCGCCAGGAGAGCTGCCGCAAACCGGACATCGTAAGCTGGCGTTTGATGTTGGAGACATGGAGCTGCTGGTGGAGGAGAATTACAACCGGCGTCAAGAGGAAGAGTGGAGACGTCGGGAGCGGGAAGCAGAGCGACAAAAGGAGCAGCGAGAATCCCAAAAGCTTCGGCAACGTCACCTGGAGAAGGACCTGGCAGAGAAGGCACGTATGAGAAAGGATAAAAGTACGGTGAGGGAGCCGCGGCGTAATGTGCAGTACGGAACTTTAAGTTAAAAGGTGGTTGGGGCTTCATCCAGGAGCCTGGACTTTATTTAGAAGTTTTTGTAACCCGGCGGGACGTGGAGGCTCACCTCCCAGAAGGACACCCGGGAGGGACCTGTTGCCAGGAGACTTGGTGACTTACACCCGACACTGGGGTTACAATGGATGGTACGCCCTAAATGTTACCAGGTGCGACCCCTACTCCCCAGAGTGTCAGGAAACTGACAGACTCTACGAGCCTTCAGCCTCCCCCAACCAGGCCTCTGCACAAGTGCCCACCCCATGCCGTAAATCTCCCCAGCCTCCCTCAGTGGTCTCCTCAGCAGCCCCAGCTATGGACATGATAATGATAGCTGGCCCGTACCCGGCGCCTGTTAGGCCCCCTGGGGTTCGTACAGTCCGGGACATAGGGTTCCAGACCCGGAGGGAGACGAAAGAGGTGGCCACACAGACCCAGCGGCTCACGACGTCACTGTACAGGCCACACGACGTCATCAGGTCTGGGTGGACCCTCCTGTCACTGATGTTTGGCAAGCTCCAGAACAGTACCAGGTGGTACCTGTAAGAGGCCAGCCAAAGAAGTCTAAATAACCCGGACAGGGTCTCTGTATGTAAATAGTTAAATTATTGATGTACCCGGACGGGTGAATGTTCATAAAAAGAAGTTTATTGTTGCCTTAATATACCCAGGTTGGGTAATGGTTTGATGTACCCGGACGGGTGAATGTTCAGAAGAACAAGTTTATTGTTGCCTTAATATACCCAGGTTGGGTAATGGTGTTTCACTGTAATGAAAATGTTGAACTTTGAAGCCATGAACTGTACTGGCTCACAAACTTTTCTGTAAATAGTTGGCACTTCGGTGCTCCATCTTGGTTTTACAAAAAACTTTACTGTGCACTATTTTCAACTACCTCAGAAACTAAAAACCCGTTTGGTGTGGCCGAAAGTGAGGTCTGCTCAAGGAAAGTCTTGCAGCCCACCCAAGACCACAGTTGGAGGTTTGGAGCGGGTCCTCCACAAGCACAAGTAAAGGCCACTGTGAAGTTACCCCGGTGGGGTTGTAGTCCTAAGAAGTCTCCACGAACTTCGGCACTAATGCTATTTGCACTTTTGTTGAATATGTATTTATTAACACACATGTATAACACATATCAAGGGTATGAACAGTAACAAAACATGTCACATAATATAAGCCATTTGCACTTTTGTAATGAAATTATTAAAATTTTTATTATGCAACGTTTAACTTGAAGTGTTTCCTGCTTTCTTACTACGTCGCATAGTCCACTCTGCTACATCACTTTGCACCATTGCTCTATCTCACATCTATCTGCCCTGGAAGGATAGTGTGTTACCTGTAGAAGACTTTTCACCTACCTGCACTACACCATCCCTTCCAGAGGACCTGCACAGCAGCGCTGGACACCCTGACCAGGTACTACAGGTGGCGTCACGACAAACTACACGAACATTCTATCATCCCCTGGAAATATCCCACATTCCAGTGATCGCCCAGGTCACGGACCGAGCTGTGCTACTCGTGACATCCCCCATAGAAGTCGACGTGATCGGTGCCGAGTACCACCAAAACCCCTGTCTCTGTGCGACTCAACTTCCCTCACTGTGCTGGCACTTTACATTTACAATGCCTCTGGGTTCTTTTTTTGGGGTGGTGGGGAACATTCAGACTTTTGCTATGGGGCCCCATGATTTATATGTACGCCCCTGCTGTTGAGGCATGGTATTTAAGGCTGTTAAGGAGTCAATATCCATGGACCTTGCCAGCAGCGTCGGACTGGAGTACCTTGGGCCCACCAGAGAAAAATTATTCTTGGGGCCCACCATCATACTTCCCAACCTTTGAAGAAGGGAAAGAGGGACAAAGGCTGTGGCACGCTGTGCCTGCTGCAGCAAATTTTAGGCCATGCCATGTTGCACCACAGACTGTCCAGGAGTTGGTGGATGCTTTAGTCCAGGTGTGGGAGGAGATCCCTCACGAGACCATCCGTCGTGCTCATCAGGAGCATGGCCAGAAGTTGTAGGGAGGTCATACAGCATACCTCCCAAATTTGGAAGACAGGAAAGAGGATTAAAGGCTGCGGCGCGTGTTGCGCGCCGCTGAAAATTTTAGGCCACGCCCCGACAACACCCATTTCACAGCTAATCACACCCATATCCTCGCCCCAAGCGTAACCATTTAGCACTGCTGATCACACTGACTGGTAATGAGGGCACAGTGGCTGGTACTGAGGAAAAGAAAGAAAGAGCAGCGAGAGAGAAAGAACAAACAGAGAAAGAAAGAGAGGAAAGAAAGAAAAGAGAGAAAGAAAGAACAGAGAGAAAAAAGAACAGAGCGAGAAGGAAAGAACAGAGAGCGAGAAAGAAAGACTAGAGAGAGAGCCATAGGCGTAGCTAGGGTTTTGGTTTAGTGGGGGCAAAACTTCTGAGTGGGCCCATCATCAGAGAACCTCAGCAAATGACCGCGCTGTTGGCCAAAATAATCTATATATAAAAAGACCAATATTGATATTACCGCCATATGGTCTGTGTTAAATAATACCAGTCCTACAGAACATATAATAGATTACAGCACAGGTACAGATAATGACTTACCGCTGATGTTCTTTCTAATGGAATTGTTCACTTTTCATGTCTTTTCCATCTGGCCCACACCGACATGACGACTTCTCCAGCCAGGACTCGACTGCACCCCCATTAAAAAAAAAATTAAAAAAAAAACTCACCTCCCGGCTCCTGTGCTGCTCACTGTTCTCCCTCTCAGCGTCTGACAGCGGGCGCCGGCAGGTGATGTTATTGCGCCCGCTGTCATACGCTGAGAGGGGGATTATGGGAGAGAAGGAGCGCTCGCTCCTTCTCTCTCCATGCGGTCAGCTTTATCGGCTGGATGCCGATACAGCTGACCCTCCGATGACGGGTGGGGGGCCCACTGCTGGCACCGGGCCCCCCCAACGCCTGTTCAGGCCCCATAGCTTCCGGGCGGCAGAGCAGGGAGAGCGATTCTCCCTGCTCTGCCGCAGAATGTAACTGTATCGTAGCTCCGGGTGGGCCCCCTCAGAGCGCGGGCCCCGGGGCCACCGCCCCCTCTGCCCCGCGACCTATCCTTTCAAATCAGGGCCCACCACGCAGGAGCTGGGGCCCACCGTAGGTTTCTCCGGTGTCCCGGTGCCTCAGTCCGACCCTGCTTGCCAGCCTGATAATACCAGGCCACAGAAGTCTGCATATCTTGGCTGGTTAACAAAAATAGGGGATCCCCTCGAAAAAAAATGGCGTGGGGTCCCCCTATTTTTGTTAACCAGCCAGATGAAGCAGACTGCTGAGGCCTGGTTTTTCAGGCTGGTAAGGATCCAATATCCATGGACCTTGCCAGCCTGATAATACCAGGCCACAGCAGTCTGCATATCTTGGCTGGTTAACAAAAATAGGGGATCCCCTCGAAAAAAAAACGGCGTAGGGGTCCCCCTATTTTTGTTAACCAGCCAAGTAAAATGCAGACTGCTGCGGCCTGGTATTAAAAGACTGTCAAGGCCCATGGATTTTGGCCCTCAACAGCCTGATAATACCAGGCTACAGCAGCCCAACATTTGGCGCATCAAAAGATGTGCCAATTGTGGCACTTTACCCGGCTCTTCCCACTGCCCTGTAGCGGTGGAAAGTGGGGTAATAAGGGGTTAATGTCACCGTTGATTGCACGGTGAGAATAAGCCCGGTTAATAATGGAGAGGTGTCAATAAGACACCGATCCATTATTAATCCCAAAGTTTTTAAATGTATAAAAAAAAAGACACAGCAAGAAAAAAGTATTTTAATGAAATAAAAGAGACAACACAGTTTTCATTAATTTTATTATACTCTCATTCCTGCGATGCCATCGATCTCCTGTAAAAAAAGAAAAAAAACAAAACATCAGCATACCACCTGTCCGACGCAGTCCATAGTAACGAGTGTCCCACGACGATCCAGCTCTGCTACATCGCAATGACAGGCAGAGCCTGTCATCGCGACGCAGCACAGATGATTACCTGCTTCCCCGGCGGTGACGTCATCGGACTGACTGCTTTACGGCCGGGATTACCCAGCAGTCACTGCAGTTATCGCGAGAAACTGCATGTGACCGCCGGGGAAAGATGATGGCGGCCATCAAGCAGTCCAGCCCGTGACCGCCAGAGATCTTCTGCCAGGTAAGTGCCGCTGACTCCTGACAGACCCGACCGACGGACACTGACAGTGACAGTGACAAATCCGATTCCGGTATCCGATAAGACGAAAATATCTGAACTAAGTATCGAAAGTCCGATAGAGCTAATATCGGCCGATACCCGATACTTGCGGTATCGTATCGCTCAACACTAGTGTAGAGAGATGGAAAGTGGTATTTATATGGTGAGAGGAAGTGATGTGCAGAAGGTATGGAAGAAGGTATGTTTGGATGGTATGACAAATAGACAGAGCGAGATTGTGTGGCAGTCATTGCATGAGGTGTTACCGGTGAGAGAGTTCCAGAGAAACCGGGGTTTAGTGAGGAGTGAGATGTGTCTGAGGAGGGGATGTGGTGGGAGAGAGAGTGTGGTGCATTTGTTTTGGAATTGTCAGTATGCTAGAAATGTGATTTCAGGTTTGGGCCCGTTGTGTAAGGAGTTGTGTGATGTGAATTTTTTGACGTTTGAGTTATTTATGTTTGGGTTGGGTATGTGTGGAGAAAAGGAGAGAGTGTTGTGGTTGATGCTTGCATGTATAAAAGAGGTGTTGTGGGATGTGAGGACCGTGTATGTGTTTAAGAGGAAGGAGATTGAGGTTAAAAATTGTTTAAAAATTGTTTTGGGAAATTGTATTTTTGCTTTGTGTGTGATAAGAGAAAGAGGGGGGAGGAGGACGCAGAGGGAATTTGGAAAGTTAAAAAGTGGAAACACCTTGTTAATGTGTCTTAGTTTTGTGTTTTTTTGTGGTTGTAAATAAAGTTGTTTTTCCGATGATGATGGGAACAGCTGCTGCATTATGTAAGTGTACATGCTGTTTGGGAGTCGAGTTCCTTATAGTTTTGGTTATCTGACTGTGGAACTTCCCATCTGAGGGAGAAAAAAAAATAAAAAATTATCTGAGCTCCTGATCTGGAAGGTGTTCTGCTGGCGCCTTCCTGTCTCTTGTGGAAACCCTGCTGTTCCTACCTCGAACTTCTATCATCTAAACGGACTTGGTGCTTGTGTGTGATCTCGGCCGGCCATAGCTTGGGCAGTCTCCGGCATCTGCCGACATAGTGAACTACCACCGCCATATACTGCACTTCCAGAAGTCTTTCCACGGTCCGGTCACCTGCACACTTCTGCTACGGCCACTGACCTCCAGTCCAGTATCGCCAGTAACGTGACACAGTGGGACCACCCTCAGCCATAACCATGCAGCCAGCCAAAAGAACAGGAGCCAGCCAACGAGGAGCCAGCCGCAGGAGAGGAGGACAGGAGACCAGACCAGCACCACCACCACCAGCACGACCCCAAGAATTTTTGGCCATGATGCAGCCGGGACCAGATGCCAGACGGTAAATATCACAGACAAGCACTTTCAGCCAGGGCCATGCAATATCAATATATTCATGGCCCTTTTTTTTCTCTTTATTTCACAGCTCAAGCCGCCCAACAGCAGCAGCTGAGTCGCCAGGAGCAGCAACTACACCTACACCCCCAGGACTCCAACAGATGCGGCTGCTGATGGAGAGTATGGAGCAGAGGCCAGACGGTAAATATCACACACTACCCCTTCCAGCCAGGGCCATGCAATATCAATTGATATTGCATGGCCTTTTTTTCTCTTTATTCAACAGAACAAGCCGGCCGACAACGCCGACAGCACCAGCATCACCAGTACCACCACCACCAGCCCAAGAAGAGCCTGACAGTGAGCAGGAGACCACGGCAGCAGACAGCAGACAGTAAATATCACACACTACCCCTTCCAGCCAGGGCCATGCAATATCAATTGATATTGCATGGCCTTTTTTTCTCTTTATTCCACAGCAGAAGATGACCCTCAACTCCAGCAGGACACGTTTGGGAGTGAGCAGGAGACCACGGCAGAAGACAGCAGACAGTAAATATCACACACTACCCCTTCCAGCCAGGGCCATGCCATATCAGTTGATATTGCATGGCCTTTCTCTTTATTCCACAGCAGAAGACGGCCCTCAACGCCAGCAGCACAGCAGGACAGGTCTGGGAGTGAGCAGGAGACCACGGCAAGAGACAGCAGACGGTAAATATCACACACTACCCCTTCCAGCCAGGGCCATGCAATATCAATTCATAGCGCTCACCACACATCTAGATAAGTTCCTTGTGGGGTCTATTTTCCAAAATGGGGTCACTTTTGGGGGGTTTCCACTGTTTAGGTGCATCAGGGACTCTCCAAATGCGACATGACGCCCCCAGACCATTCTATCAAAGTCTGCAATCCAAAACGTCACTACTTCCCTTCCGAGCCCCGACGAGTGCCCATACAGTAGTTTACTCCCACATATTGGGTATCAGCATACTCAGGACAAATTGGAAAACAACTTTTGGGGTCAAATTTCTCCTGTTACCCTTGTGAAAGTAAAATATTGGGGACGAAAAAATCATTTTTGTAAAAAAAAAAAAAGATTTTTATTTTACAGCTGTACGTTATAAGCTTCTGTGAAGCACTTCGGGGTTCAAAGTGCTCACCACACATCTAGATAAGTTCCTTGAGGGGTCTAGTTTCCAAAATGGTGTCATTTGTTGGGGGTTTCCACTGTTTAGGCAGATCAGGAGCTCTCCAAACACGACATGGCATCCAGCCAATTCTGTGTTGAAAAAGTCGAACGGCGCTCCTTCCTTCCAAACTCTGCCATGCACCTAAACAGTGGTTTACCCCCACATATGGGGTATCAGCATACTCAGGACAAATTGCACAATAACTTTTGGAGTCTTGTTACCCTTGGGAAAATAAAAATTGGGGTGAAAAGATCATTTTTGTGGAAAAAATATGATTTTTTAATTTTACGGCTCTACGTTATAAACTTGTGTGAAGCACTTTGGGGTTCAAATTGCTCACCAAAGATCTAGATAAGTTCCTTAGGGGGTCTAGTTTCCCAAATGGGGTCACTTGTGGGGGGTTTCCACTGTTTAGGCACATCAGAGGCTCTCCAAATGCAACATGGCGTCCAATCTCAATTCCAGCCAATTTTGTTTGGAAAAAGTCAAATGGTGCTCCTTCCATTCCGAGCTCTGCTGTGCGCCAAAACAGTGGTTCCCCCCCACATATGGGGTATCAGCGTACTCAGGACAAATTGGACATCAACTTTTGTGGTCCAATTTCTCCTGTTACCCTTGGGAAAATAAAAAATTAGTGACTAAAAGATAATTTTTTTGGGAAAAAAATAGGATTATTTATTTTCATGCCCGAGCATTATAAACTTGTGTGAAGCACTTGGGGGTTCAAAGTGCTCACCAAAGATCTAGATAAGCTCCTTAGGTGGTCTAGTTTCCAAAATGGGGTCACTTGTGGGGGATTTCCACTGTTTAGGCACATCTGGGGCACTGCAAATGGAACATGACCCCTTCAACGTCTGCATTCCAAAACGTTACTACTTCCTTTCCAAGCCCTGTCGTGTGCCCAAACATTTCCCCCCACATATGGGGTATCAGCGTAGTCAGGACAAATTGGACAACAACTTTTGGGGTCCAATTTCCTTGTGAAAAATCAAAAATTTGGGACTAAAAAATCATTTTTGTGGAAAATTGTTTTTTTTTATTTTTCAGACCCAGGCATTATAAACTTTTGTGAAACACTTGGGGGTTCAAAGTGCTCACAACAGATCTAGATAAGTTCCTTAGGGGGTCTAGTTTCCAAAATGGTGTCACTTGTGGGGGGTTTCCACTGTTTAGGCACATCAGGGGCACTCCAAACACCACATGGCGTCCAATCTCAATTCCAGCCAATTTTAGTTTGAAAAAGTCAAACGGCGCTCCTTCCCTTACGAGCTCTGCCGTGTGCCCAAACAGTGGTTTTCCCCCACATATGGAGTATTGGCGTACTAAGGAGAAATTGCACAACAACTTTATCTGTCCATTTGCTTCTTTTACCCTTGTGAAAATAAAAAAAAGTTTGTAATAGATCATTTTTGTGGCTAAAAAGTTAAATATTCATTTTTTCCTTCCACGTTGCTTCAGCTCCTGTGAAGCACCTGAAGGGTTAATAAACTTCTTGAATGTGGTTTTGAGTACCTTGAGGGGAGCAGTTTTAGAATGGTGTCACTTTTGGGTATTTTCTGCTATATATACCCCTCAAAGTGACTTCAAATATGAGGTGGTCCCTAAAAAAAATGGCTTTGTAAATTTTGTTGTAAAAATGAGAAATCGCTGGTCAACTTTTAACCCTTATAATTTCCTAAGAAAAAAAAAATTTGGTTCCAAAATTGTGCTGATGTAAAGTAGACATGTGGAAAATGTTATTTCTTAACTATTTTGTGTGACATATTTCTCTGTTTTAAGGGAATAAAAATTCAAAGTTTGAAAATTGCAAAATTTTCAAAATATTCGCCATATTTGCATTTTTTTCAAAAATAAACACAAGTTATATGGAAGAAATTTTACCACTAACGTGAAGTACAATATGTCACGAGAAAACAATCTCAGAATCGCGAAGATCTGTTGAAGCGTTCCAGAGTTATAACCTCATAAAGAGACAGTGGTCAGAATTGTAAAAATTGGCCCAGTCATTAACGTGCAAACCACCCTTGGGGGTTAAGGGGTTAATTGCATTACTTTTTATTTATACCAGGAAATTGAAGCTGAAGAGGAGCTCCCAGAACAAGAACGAAGGGGTGGAGAGATACCCGGAGTGGGCTCGCAATTTGTAAGTTTCCTGCATGCATCGCTCAAACACAACATCACACTACACACAACACATAGAAAACAATTTAGCACAGACATCATACTGCACCCAAACACATATGCCTACATCCAAGCACATAATATTTTATTTTTTTATAGTCTTCCGGAACTAGTGCTCAGCAAAGAGGTCCTCGCAGTGCCTCCCAGGGTCGTCAGCGTGAGCAACGCGGCAGTCACCATCATGTAAGTTTGTTTTTTTTTTACAATTTTTTTGTAAAAACTTTTTTGTTTTATTTTTTATTTACAATTTTTTTTCCTTGGTAGTTTGGAGACTAATGTATATTTTTTCTCTTTTTTTTAACAGGCTTCACAGCCTGCTCCCGACACAGACGGTGAGGAGGGGGTTCTGAACATGGACCTCCTCATCGATCTGCTCCGAGAAAGGGAGTCGCTGTGGAACATGGGGGTCCACCGCCATGCTGATGTCATAGTGACCCGTCGGCTCTGGGAGGAAATCTTTTCACAACTCGTGGACCGCTGGGAGGACCTCAATGCTCGGGCCAAGATTGAACACCGGTTGCTGGACGTAAAGCAGTGTTTCCCAAACTCCAGTCCTCGCGGCTCCCAAGGGTCATGTTTTCATTATTTCCTTTTGTGCAACACTATGGAAATCCTGAAAAAATAACCCGTGGGGGCTGTGAGGACTGGAGTTTGGGAAACACTGATGTTGTATACTAACCAATTTTTGCTTTCTCGTTTCAGGGGAGAGAATTGTGAAGCGGTGGTGGTCTGTGACGGATCGCTTCAAGAAGTAGTTCAACAAAGAGATGCGGGCCCCGAGTGGATCTGGAGGATACAGGAGCAAGTACAAATACGCTGAAGCCTGTCGTTCCTCCGGGTAACAATGGTCACCAGAAGGTAAATATTACCCACCCCAAGTTTAAAAAAATGCTAACATGTCTAACTAATTTTTTTTTACAGCCAGGGCCATTCAATATCAGTATATTAATTGTATTTTTTCTCTTTATTCCACAGAACGGTGACCAGCACTCGGTCTCCCGCAGAGTTGGACTCTTCTGGGGCAATCCCTTAGGAGACCGCACCGAGGGACACTTCGACAGCCCCGGCCGATCCACACCTTCCCAGCCTTCACAGACACGTGAGCCCTCTGTCCCCTCCACCAGCGCTGCAGCATCGTGGCCGAGTGCATTGCATTAAGCTACTGGTCAGGAGATAGATTTCCCCTTACCCCACCCTTCCGCCGCTGCCACCTCTAGTACACCTGTGGCTACTGGGCGACTGTGGCAGAGGGGTCAGGAAAGGTACTATGCGCCCGAATTCTTGCATCTTAATGCATCATTTCAGAACTGTCTTAAAGTCTTGTCAGAGCAAATGGCTGCAGGCTTTAATCAGCTCAGCTCCAGCATTCTGGACGTTAAGACACTTCTGCAAACGATGCATTCAGAAGCAAGAAGTTCGCCAAACCAGTTTTTTCCAGTCTGTAGCCGAGCGCATGGATACGCTATCTCCTAGCCAGCAGATGCATGTAATGCATACTTGCCATGGTGCTCTAGCGCAGGTTACCTCCCAACCTACACCCACCCCAGTCGTTCCTCCCACACCTGCCCCCCCTCCAGCCATCGTCCCTCCTCCCCCTCCCATTCAATACCAACAACCTCCCCACTTCCAGCAACCTCCCCACTTCCAACAACCTGCCCCATATCAACAACCTGCCCCATACCAGTTCCCAACCACATCTGCTCCTCTACTACCTGCCCAATCCTCCTCTCCACCACCCACCTGTCCTGCCTCCCACCTCTCCACCCATTCCATTTCTTTTTCCACCCCTTCACCTCTTTTACCTGATCCTTCCCCAACACCATCCCAGTCCGCTCTCCACACTCCCATTGTCAAAGGGTCCCACAGCCTCTCCAGTAGTATCTCCACCCCACAGTACACCAATTTGTAAATATGTTTGTTTGTTCAATTTTCTTTTTTCAAATATGCAAAAAAAAATAATTTCAAATTGAAAATAAAAGTAAATAAAGATTTATTTCACATTGAAATGAAAAGTTAATAAAGATTTATTTCACAGTGAAAAAAGTATGTTATTAAACATTTTCATAAAATAAATGTTAATTTGGTTGATTAAAATGGTTGTCTGTCATTTATTTCTAAGGTTAAATAAAGGTAACATTTATTGGGGATACAAAAGCAGGCACATAACTTTGGGTAAAAGGTAAAATAATTTAACCTTTTGTCCAAAGTTGTGTCCCTGGTTGTGTATTATTTCACCTTTTAAACAAAGTTCTGTACCTTGTTGAGGATTACCTAACAATGTACAGAACTTTTGTTAAAAGGTGAAATACTTTGCTAATACACAACCAGGGACATAACTTTGGCCAAAAGGTAACATACTGTACATAATACACAACAAGGTAGACAACTTTGGTTGTCAAAGGTAAAATAAAGGTAACATTTATTGGTTATACAAAAGCAGGCACATTACTTTGGGTAAAAGGTAAAATAATTTTACCTTTTGTCCAAAGTTGTGTCCCTGGTTGTGTATTACCAAAGTATTTAACCTTTTAAACAAAGTTCTGTACCTTGTTGGGGATTACCTAACAATGTACAGAACTTTGGTTAAAAGGTGAAATACTTTGCTAATAAACAACCAGGACACAACTTTGGCCAAAAGGTAACATACTGTACATAATACACAACAAGGTAGACAACTTTGGTTGGCAAAGGTATACTGAGGGTACACAAGGTACAGTACAAAGGTCACAGAGCAGTTTATTAAACTCTGTCATCCTGCCAGTCTACTCTTCCTTCAGGGGACATAAAGTATTGGGCAAATTTGTCCCTCATTCAGGAAACAGTCACTGAACTTCTATTGGTAACGTTCTGGTAATCATGCAAGGTGGTTTCTTCAGAGTGTTCCTCAATGGAAATCTGTTCCTTGCTGATCACAAAATTGTGTAGAACCACACAAGCTTTGATTACCTCGTCCACAGTTTCAGTTTTTAGGTTGATAGCGGTCAATAGAACATGCCATTTGGCTGTCAGAATCCCAAAAGCGCACTCCACCATTCTTCTGGCTCTTGTGAGGCGGTAATTAAAAATTATTTTTGTGTGTGTCAATCCTCTGCTGGAGTACGGTTTTATCAGGTGTTCTGACAGCTGGAAGGCTTCATTCCCTACACAAACAAAAGGCATCGGTGGGCCAGAAGTTTGAGGCAGTGGTCTAGGGGGTGGGAACTGGAAGGTATTTTCATATAGCTGACGGCCCATTGCTGACAGTTTGAAAACTTGAGAGTCATTGGAGTGGCCATAGGCCCCAATATCTACGGCAATAAATTTGTATTCTGCGTCAGCGATGGCCATGAGGACAATGGAGAAATATTTCTTGTAATTAAAATATTCGGATCCAGATCCTGCTGACTTGACAATCCTGATATGTTTCCCGTCCACAGCGCCCAGGCAATTAGGAAACTGACATATTTGAAGAAACTTTTCTGCAATTGCAATCCAACTCTCTGTTGTGGGCTCTGGTAGAAATTCCGCAACTAGAGAGTCCCACAATGCACGGCATGTGTGCTTCACAATTCCAGAGATGGTGGAAATCCCAAGTCTGTATTGAAAATGGAGTGAGGAAAGAGATTCTCCAGTTGCCAGGAATCTGTGAATTAACAAAAAAATTAGTTTCAAATCACAGCATTACATACCAGACATCAGCTATAACAATTGGAGATACTATAAAAAATAATTATTTTTATAGTATCTCCAATTGTTAAAGCTGAGTCAGATGGCCGTAAACAAACTACCAGCAACAACATTCCAGGACAAGTGTGCTCTGAAGCAAGCAGATACAATAGATATGGCTTACCGAAGAGTCACCATCAGATGCTCCGCCGTTGAAATGGAGAAGCGGCAATAGGTGTCCGATCTTGTGAGGTCTCCAACACGCTCCACCAACAAATCAAAGTTCTCCATTTTCATACGAAGATAAGCAAAAAATTTCTGAGGGTTTCCTCGTAGCTCTATGTAGAGTGTAGAAAACACCCACGCGTCATTCTCTGGGCTGTGATGGGGTGGATCCAGAAACGGTGTCGTCATCGCTGCTGTATCTTTCTCTCCTTCTCCAGAACAATCGCTTTCAGACGATTCGCCTCCACTGTGAAATCTACCAAATTCTTCAGAATGTTTCCTATCACAACATCCATCTTCAGCAGCCACTTGCTCTTCTCTCCAACCGCCACTTGCTCCTATACAACAAGATGGGCTGTAGGAGCAGTGTATATATAGGTTTTCAGTAGCCAATCACGTTTGGAACCCCAAAAAGGGCGTTTTTAAAAACCGGATCCGGCATAATCCGTCGAAAAGCGGATTAAAAACCGGATACACCGGATGAGAAAGATCCGTTCTATCTAATCCGGCCGAAAATCGGATCCGTTGTATCCAGTTTTACATTTCAAAAACCGGATCCGGCAATCCGGCGTGATGCCGCATCGCGCCTGACGCCGAAAACCTGATGTGTGAAAGAGGCCTAAGAGTGTAATGAGAAAAAATTAGAAACTCCAGAATTACATTTTATAGTTGCCGCAGCAATGTAATAAACGATGAAAACATTGTGTCTAGCCCAAAATTATATCAATAAAAATATCAGCTCGGAGCAAAATATAAGCCGTCACCCAGACCCTAAAAATTGAAAGGGTTACGGATCTCAGAAAATGCAGACACAAGCAAAATATTTTTTTTTCTTAGTTTTTCACCACTTAAAAAACAAACTATTGCAAGGGCAGTTTTACCACATAGTGAACATGGTAAATTGAAAAAATTGTGAAATTGCACTTTGTTTGCAAATTCAACGCATTTGGAATTTTTTTCCCTCGTTCCAGTACATCATATGATAAAAGTAAAGCTTGTCCAGTAAAAAAACAAGCCTTCATATGTTTATGTGGACGGAAAAATAAAAAAAGTTATGGATCTGAGAAAAAGGGAAGAAAAGCGATAACAGAAAATGGTGCGGGGTGAAGGGTTTAATAGTTGACTGAGGAATAGTTGTCCTTTCACTGAATGCACTTAGGCGGCTGGCAGCTTCCTGTATAATTGATGACCAATGATGTCCCACATGTGCTGGATGGGAGCCACGTCCAGAAATACTGCAAGCCATGGCAGCACGTTTAGGCCACGAAGTCTGCTCTCAATGGCACCATGTTACCAAATTGCACCTGGAGCATTTTGAAATCACGGTAAGCGATGGCTTCAGGTTAATGGAACATCACACCTGAGATTATGGGATGGCATGGTGTACACCCCCCAGTCTTCATTCCCAGTACGCTAACAGCATTGATTTAGTTGTGGAAGCAATAGTATGGCTATGTCTCAAATGTCCCAGGAACCACTTTTCTAATGTTTCCAGAAGCAAATCTTGATTATTTGCGTAGCAGAATATTTCTCACACAACCTTTAATAACCTGTTTCATAGCAGCCAAAACTTTAAGTGCGGTGATTTCTGCACATGTCTCATACTCAATATTGAATAAAACAAGATGTTTTGATGTACCTGTCTATATTTTCTCTTTTCATATGTAAAGCGCCATGGAATAAATGGCGCTATATAAATGTGTAACACTAATAATAAATAATAATAATCTTTCCTTCTTGTTGCACTTTCAGCCACACTGAAAAGAGTATGTGATTTAGGGCAGAAACAGACTGCTGTATAACTTGAGCGAGGAGTGCATCGTAATCCTCAGTCTGGCTGTCTGCTCTCCTGACCTGAGCCTCACAGCTGCATAGAAATGCATCACGCTGTCACGCTCAGGTCAGGAGAGGTGCCAGTACAGTCCGTACAGTGTGATGCGATCATCACATGAGTTATATGGCAGTCTGTCTCTGCCTTCTCTCCACTGCAGGATCATGGGATGTGACACGTTACAAGTAAGCACAAACCCCATAACCTGTTGTAGAACTGTCTGCATTTATGCATTTATTATCTTTCCTCATCAGGTAAAATTGAAACAATTTTTTGTGAGGATTTAGAAGCAGATTTTGCTACAAAAGCCACGTAAAAATAGCTTGAAACACTCCAAATAAGCTTCATATTGATTTTAGTGAAAATACTCAATATTATTTAAAAAAAAACAAAAGTTTTCTGCACTATAGCAGATTTTTCTCAATTATCCTTTGTTGCTTAATGAAGAGTATTTGAAGCATTTTTTACTTTTAGGTGGAGGAAGTGTCACGGAAGTAGAATTTGCACTTGTCAGACATTTAAGGTCTCTTTAACACGTCAATGTGTCCGGTACGTGTGGTGACAGTTTTCTGGAGACACTTACACACGTAGACGTATTCAAGTGAATGGGTTTGTGTACATGTCAGTGTGTTTCCACTGACCTTTTTACCAGCGACACGGGCCGCAAATCACCCTGGACACATGCACATGGATGACACACAGGGATGTCATCCGTGTGACACGCATCGGCACCTGAGAAGCAGCGGTACTATTAGTGCTGTTCCCCGGCAAGTGCTGAAGACTACTCTCATTATTCTCCCCTGCTCTGCTGGTGATCAGCGTGAGCAGGGGAGAATGATGAGTTATACTTGACTGATAACAGCCACAGCAGGCGGCTGCTGATGGGACTATTACTGCCATCAGCCTATACCTGCTGACGCTAATAACTGAGAGCAGGCGGAGGCTGATGGTATACGTTTCGCCTGCACTATAAATCTGGCATGGGTTCCCATGTATTTTCTATAACGAGCCAGGCAAAACTGACAACTGACGGCTGCAACCCTCAGCTTCAGCAAGGCTGGTTATCAAGAATAGAGGAGTCCCCACTAGGGTTGAGCATTCCGATACTTCCGATACCTGAAATCCAATGTAAGTCTATGGGAACAAAATATCGGAAGTAAGTATCGGAAGTACTTCCGATATTTTGTTCCCATAGACTTACATTGGATTTCAGGTATCGGAAGTATCGGAATGCTCAACCCTAGTCCCCACACTTTTTTAATCATTTAAAAAAAAATTAAAAATCTGCCATGGGATCCCACTCAATTTTTACAACCAGCCTTGCTAAAGCAGACAGCTGGAGGTTGGTGTTTTCTGGCTGGTAAGGGGCCATGGATATAAGCCCCCCCTTGCGTAAAAATTGCAGCCCGCAAAAAAAAGAAAAGGCACATCTGTTAAGTATTTGCAGAAATTTCTGCAAGGTTTCTGCATCTCTTGGCAGGAAAAACGCTGAGGAAAAAAAACATGCGTTTTTGCCACGTTTTTGTACAGCAATGAATGCTTTTTTGAGCTAAATAAAGATATTTAAAAAAAGTTTTGTGATGTAATTTCTTGGTTCATCACCACCTTTTTTGTGCTGATGCAGGGGTATCAGAACAATGGGATTAGGGCTTGGAGTCAGCAGCCTTAGGTTTAGCCAGACACCCTCATTACTAGAGGCACTGCCACACTTAGCGATTGCACTAGCGATCACAACAACGACTTAACCTGGCGAGATCGCTAGTGCGATCGCTACTGTATGTGATCGCTAGTTAGATTCCAAACACAACTCATCAGCGATCTGTGATTCCAAACACAACTCATCAGCGATCTGTATAACGACCTCTGCGGTCGTTGGGAAAACCTAGTCCCACCTGCGACGCTGGTGAAGTCGTTCATAAAGGGTGTCACACTCAGCGATTCAGGCTCACCAGCGGGACACCAACAACCAAAAAACGGCTCAGAACGTTCATAAGCGATCAGTGACATCTCAGCAGGGGCCACATCGCTGCTACATGTCACACACAGCTAAGTCGCTAACGAGATCGCTACTGCGTCATAAATGGTGACGCAATTACGATCTCGTTAGCGATCTCGCTTGCGATCTCGCTTAGTGTGGCATAACCTTTAGCCAATAAGTGAACACACACGTCACCAGCCTATGTAGGAGCTTAATAAAAGGAACGTAGGCTGTAACAAGACAGCAACTGTTAATTTTAAAGAAAAAAAAATTGCGTGGGCTCCTGCATAATTTTAATAACCAGCAGAGAGAAAGCAGACAGCTGAGGGCTGATGTTAATATTCTAGGAAGGAGCCAATATCCAGAAAGGTTCCCAGGCTATTAATATCAGCTCACAGCTGTCTGCTTAGCATTTACTGGCTAGTTTACAGGGTACCCCAGAAAAAATTGACATAGGGTTCCCCTATAAAATGTAACCAGTAAATGCTAGGCAGACAGCTGCGGGCTGATATTAATAGCCTAGGAAGGGGCCACGGATACTGGCCCCTCCCAGACTAAAAACATCAGCTCTCAGACCCCAGAAAAGGCGCATCTATAAAATGCGCCAAATCTGGCACTTAGCTTCGCTCTTCCCACTTGCCCTGCAGCAGTGTCAAGTGGGGTTCATATTTGTGATATTGATGTCACTTTTGTATTGTCAGGTGACATCAAGCCAAAAGGTTAGTAATGGAGAGGCATCTATAAGACACCTATCCATTAGTAACCCCATAGTGATATTGTATAAAAAACACAGACAACCAAAATAAAGTCCTTTATTTGAAATAATGACGGACTCTTTTAATAATCTTTATTAAGCCATACTTACCTAATCCACTGATGCCAACGTCTCCTGCAACAAAAATAAAATAATAAACCACAATATTCCTCACCTGTGCACCAAGCAAGAAGATAATCCATAATGTCCCACGACTCTCCTGATCACTTTGAGAGCAGTCAAATCAGTGATGTGGCTGCTCTCAAAGACAGCCGGCGATTTACTGACAGGAGGTAATCGCTCCCACAGTGTATAGCACTGAGTTGCCATGAGAGAGTTCGCCGAAGTTCATCAGCTGATCAGTTCCGGTGATCTCCCTTACGGCACCACTGTTCCGTGGGAAAGTTCTGTAAGGGAGAGCACCGGAGCTGATGAACTCTGGTGAACTCTCAGGGCAGTTCAGTGATGCATTGCTAAAGCAATTACCTCCTGTCAGTGTATCGCCAGCGGCCGTTCTACACATGAGATCACCGTTGGACACTCTGGATTACGTGGACTATGGGGATCAGGTCAGTGTATGTTGGTTTATTATTTTACATATTTCTAGGAGACGAGGGCATAGGGATTTGGTGTTAGGTGAGTATAATGGGTTTTTATTTGAATATGTATGCAATTTTCCTTTATTTTTGTGAGCACAGGTGCCGGCGGCAGATGAAAGTACGTCTCCCATCAGTGGCACCTGCTGTCACTGTTGTACTGATAACAGCAAACGTAGACCGATGGGAGCAGTAGTCTCATCAGCCCACGTCTGAAGGTCACAGCTTCGCTGACATCTGCTAGCATGATCCCGCAGCACTCTGACCAATGGTCTTAACAGCGATAGTGTTACCGCCAATCAGAACTGCCATGCTGGTGTTTCCGACAGTGTCACACAGATGAGAGCATGGGAAACATCATAGGAAGCCGTTAAAACGCAAAACAAAAGCTCAGCAAATCTGCAAACATTTTATACCTGCGTTTTTGCTGCAGATTTGACTGACTCAGTTGAATTCAATGGGTGCAGAAACGCAAAAAGAATTGACATGCTGCAGAAAAAAAACGCACTGCAAATACGCACGGAAATTTACTGATCATGTGCACACTTCGGGATTGTCATTGAATAAGCTTGCATAAGGATTCCATAGCGTTTTTTGCCCATTTCCATGCTGAAAAAACTCAGTGAAAACGCATAAAAAACACACTGTGTGTACTTAGCATTAGAGTGTCAGAGTGGCAAGTCGGGTTCATATTTGTGAGGTTGATTGTCTAAGTAATGGAGAGGCGTCTATAAGACAGCTGTCCATTACTAATCCTATATGAATCTCACTTGCCACCGCTACAGGGCAGGTGGGAAGAGCCGGACAAAAATGGCGTGGGGACCTCTCTATTCTTTTTAACCAGCCTTGCTAAAGCTGACAGCTGAGGGTTGCAGCACCCAGCTGTAAGTTTTGCCTGGCTGGTTATCAAATATACAGGGGAACACACATTGTTTTTTTTTTTATTTATTTATAGTGCAGGTGCATTTATAGTGCAGGTCCGCTAATAACTGTGGGAGCAGAAGGGGGGCTGATGGGAGGATCTGTCAGCTGCCTCCTGCTCCCACTGTTATTAGTGGCAGCAGGTGAGAGTGGTCTTCAGCACCCAGCGCTGGGGAACAGCACTAACTGTACCGCTGCTTCCCTGGTGCCAATGCCTGTGGTACTGATGGGCACACATGTGCCGCAAATATTACACATGCGGACACTGATATCTCCGGTACTGGAAATATCAGAACATGTGAACCAGGCCTATGGTATATACTCTTGATACACACTTCTCAGCACGTGACGTGGGGTGCGCCTGCAAGGGTTAATTTGTCTCCTCTCACTCAGTCCAACTCTCAACCTCTGTTTTTGGCAATAAAGTGAGAATACATTACACCCCAACACAGTCCACACACCCAAGTCACTATAAGGGAAGGTGCCTCGATTTTTAATTTTATATTAATAATTATTGATTATATAATCAATTATTTTTAATGCAAAATTAAATATACAACTTTAATGTTTTTTTATTAATTTTTTACTTTAACCGCTGGGGGCTGCCATTTTCATTTGGTTGGGTGTAACTGTCTGAGAAGGAGTTACACACCTGACTTACGGCGGACTCTGGGCATAAGAGCCAGCTTTTGGACTGCGACTTCATCTGTTAGGGTACGTGCACACGTTGCGGATTTAGATGCGGATCCGCAGCATTATTGGATGCGCGGATTCGCATCAAATCCGCAGTGTAGTGCACAGCCAATGTACTGTAAGTCATGTAAATGGAGATTTGTTGTGCACATGCTGCGGATTCGCAGCGTTTTATTTCCACAGCATGTCAATTCTTTGTTGCGATCTGCACCCATTGAGGCGGACACATCCGCAGCAAAACCGCAGGTCTAAAAAAGATCTGCGGTCTTGCTGCGGATGAAATGCTGCAGATCGGGAGGAGGGAAGTGTGTGGGCGGTGACTGTGTGTGTGTATAGTGTGTGGGCGGTGACTATGTGCGTGTATGGTGTGTGCAGGGCACTGCGTGTATGTATGTATGGTGTGTGCGGGTCTGCGTGTGTCCGTGTGTGTGTTCTGGTGTGTGTGTATCTGTGTAAGCAGCCATTGTCCGATGGGACTACTGCTCCCATCCGGCAATGAATGCTCACAGTGACAGCATTGCCGATGATGGGGAAGTAGTCCTATCAGGCAATGGCTGTGATCAGTAAAAAAAAAAAACATACATTACATACATATAACATACAGAACATACATATAACATACAAAACATAACATAGAGTATATACTTACCAAACACCTAGTCCCCGACGCCCTTGTCTCCTTTAATTTATAAAAATAAAAAAACAACCTATACTTACCTTTCTGCCGTAGTCCAGTTATTAACGAGTGTCCCACGACGATCTCCCGTGTAGAACACTGACATCCGTTGATGTCAGTGCTCTACAGGTGCCCGCGATGAACTGACAACAGAGGTAATCCTCCACGATATATACCTCCGCCGCTGCCGGGAGAGAGGTCACTTAACCCCTTAACGACCAAGCCATTTTGTAGGTTAATGACCAGGCCAATTTTTACATTTCTGACCACTGTCTCTTTATGTGCTTATAACTCTGGAATGCTTCAACGGATCTTGGCGATTCTGAGAATGTTTTCTCATGACATATTGTACTTCATAATAGTGGTAAAATTTCTTTGATATAACTTACGTTTATTTATGAAAAAAATGGAAATATGGCAAAAATTTTGAAAATTTTGCAATTTTCAAACTTTTAATTTTTATGTCATTAAATCAGAGAGATATGTCACAAAAATAGTTAATAAATATCATTTCCCACATGTCTACTTTACATCAACACAATTTTGGAACCAAAATTTTTTTTTGTTAGGAAGTTATAAGTGTTAAAAGTTGACCAGCAATTTCTCATTTTTCCAACAAATTTTTTTAGGGACCACCTCACATTTAAAGTGAATTTGAGAGGTCAATATGACAGAAAATACCCAAAAGTGAAACCATTTTAAAAACTTCACCCCTTAAGGTGTTCAAAGCCACATTCAAGAAGTTTATTAACCCTTTAGGTACTTCACAAGAATTGAAGCAATGTGGAAGGAAAAAATGAACATTTAACTTTGTTTCCCAAAATTTTTCTTTCGACACAATTTTTTACATTTTGTCAAGGGTATCAGGAGAAAATGAACCACAATATTTGTGTTAGGGTCTGCGGAACGCACCAAATATATGATGTGGAGAGGTGCGTTCCCAGCCCGTGGTCCACCGTGCAAGCGGAGCCTGCTGCTAGTAAAATGGCACAAGAAGCAAACTCTGTTATCCCGCATAGTCGCCAAAATAAACGCCGTAACGCGCTGTGGCAAAATGTGCGAACTCTGTTAATCCACAGAGCCGCTAGAAGGAATGCCGCAGCGCTATATGGCGATGTGTGCGAACTCACTAAACACAACTGAGTTGCAAAATAAACACGCTAGGGCGCTGTCTAGCGTTGAAAGCGAACCCTGTTAAGTCACAGCGCCGCTGAGACAAACTTCTGTGTCCTGTCAGGCACCCAGGTACACAGTTAACTGCTAAGCGAACATAAAACGTGATCATGCGCTAATGTCCTCGCGGGAGTCTCCAACAATCTATGGCGTCTGAATGCTAGGCCCTGAATATGGCAATCAAACTCCTCACCGGTTATGCCGGTAATCTAGGGCATCTAGGACACCGACCCTGACCAGCTAGCATACCAAACTCCTCACCAATTAAGTCGGTATTCTAGGGGCTTATTTCAGCCGGGCCCTAACCACACACACGCATGACCACACTGGCGCAAAGCATATAAAGATTGACACTAGCGCATGGCGGCCCAGCCATGCCACCCTTTTATAGTAACAGCTACAGGACCTGCCAGAAACAAGGACCAATGAAACTGTTCCAGAACACCAGTAGTCACAGGACCTTCCTGGCGGAAAAATAGGGGCCGCTTCAGTACCTGATCATGTGACCCCTGATCTCCAATGAGAGATCTCACCATGGGCATGCTCAGAAGGGGAAAACAAGGACTTTGTCCTAAAGATGTCTGCTCGCCGCTAACCAGTACTGGCCACAATAGCAGAGCCTGGAGATGCAGCAGTAATCCTCTGCACACTGTTAGACTGGGCGAGATGCTGGGACCGACATCTAAGCTGAGCAGATCCACTGCGGCCGGAGACGAATGGGAGACTGCAGCCAGGATGGCTCGAGATTTCCCCTTGTGCTGAAGCAGGAACTTGACCCCTAACAATTTGTTGTACAATTTCTCCTGAGTACACCGATACCCCATGTGTGGGGGAAACCCAATCTTTAGGCGCACGGCAGTGCTCAGAAGGGAAGGAGCATCATTTGAGATTTTGAATGTCAAATTGGCTGGAATCGAGAGCGGACACCATGTCGCGTTTGGAGAGTCCTTGATGTACCTAAACAGTGGAAACCCACCATAAATGACCCCATTTTGGAAACTAGATCCCTCAAGGAACTTATCTAGATCTGTGGTGAGCACTTTGAACCCCCAAGGGCTTCACAGAAGGTTATAACGTAGAGCCGTAAAATTTAAAAATCATATTTTTTCCACAAAAATGATCTTTTCACCCCCAATTTTTATTTTTCAAAGGATAAAATGATCACAAAAGTTATTGTGCAATTTGTCCTGAGTACGCTGATACCCCATATGTGGGGGTAAACCACTATTTGGGCGCATGGCAGAGCTCGGAAGGGAAGCAGCGCCATTTGGCTTTTTTGGCTGGAATTGAGATTGGATGCCATGTCGCATTTGGAGAGTCCCTGATGTGCCTAAACAGTGGAAACCCCCCACAAGTGACCCCATTTTGGAAACTAAACCCCCAAGGAACTTATCTAAATGTGTTGTGAGAGCTTTGAATCCCCAAGGGCTTCACAGAAGGTTTTAATGTAGAGCCGCAAAATTAAAAAATCATATTTTTTCCACAAAAATGATCTTGTCATCCCAATTTTTATTTTCTAAAGGATAAAAGGACCACAAAAGTTATTGTGCAATTTGTCCTGAGTACGCTGATACCCCATATGTGGGGGTAAACCACTATTTGGGCGCATGGCAGAGCTCGGAAGGAAAGCAGCGGCATTTGACTTTTTTGGCTTGAATTGAGATTGGACGCCATGTCGCATTTGGAGAGTTCCTGATGTGCCTAAACAGTGGAAACCCACCACAAGTGACCCCATTTTGGAAACTAAACCCCCCAAGGAACTTATCTAGATGTGTGGTGAGAGCTTTCAACCCCCAAGGGCTTCACAGAAGGTTATAACGTAGAGTCGTAAAATTAAAAAATCATATCTTTTCCACAAAAATGATCTTTCCACCCCCAATTTTTATTTTCCAAAGGGTAACAGGACCCCAAGAGTTATTGTGCAATTTGTTCTGAGTACGCTGATACCCCATTTGTGGGGGTAAACCACTATTTTGACGCATGGCAGAGCTCGGAAGGGAAGGAGCGCTGTTTTCAAATGCAGACTTTGATGGAATGGTCTGCGGGTGTCATGTCACGTTTGGAGAGCCCCTGATGTACCTAAACAGTAGAAACCCCCCACAAGTGACCCCATTTTGGAAACTAGACCCCCCCCAAGGAACTTATCTAGATGTGTGGTGAGCTGTTATGTTTCGGTAGCTGAGGAGGACAGGAACAACAGCAGGGCAGCAGGACACCTGAAATGTTGGTAACTGATGGGTTGCAGATTCCTAAACTAACGACACAAGTAGAGGTAGCCGTGGAGCGTTCCTACGTTGATCCTAGACGCCTCATCACAGCCTGAGAGATAACTACACCTAAAGGCAGAAAGATGAAAGCGATCTGCCTTGGAGCAGATCCCCAAAGAAAATAGGAAGCCCCCAAACATATAATGGCGGTTAGACAAGTTGAAAACACAAACATAGGCAGAAAATAGATTGAGCAAACGCTGGGGCCACAAGCTGACTAAATAGGATAGGAAAGGAGAGATTACTTTCTGCAACCCAGAAAACCCTACAAAAATCCAACAATTCTAATTACAAAAATACTGAGATCACACGATCTCGCCAACCGCTGAAATCAGATCTCAGTGTGAACAAAACCAAGCTGCAGCCACTGAAAAAACAGGAAAAAGCAAATGAGCAAACAACAGTGGCTGCAGATAAACTGTGAGGAGCTCAGGCTCCAGGAGGGGACCTGGCTGACCTCCATAAAAGTGCAGAAAACAATGCAAAAAGCAAGCACAAAAAGAAAAGCAAAAAATATCTTATCTGAAAGCAGGAGATGCAGGCAAGACTCCAGCAAACTTCCAAATGAACCAGGAACCACAATTGAGACAAGAACAATTGATCACCGGCAACCATCATGTGAGGGAACCTCCCTTATATCAGACCAGTCCGTGATCCCTGATTGCCACTCCTCGCTGAAAGGTTCAGTACTGTCTGTAACCACCAGAGGTAGCCTCTGCTCAGAAACCATCTCTAGCACATTCATAACAGTACCCCCCCTTGAGGAGGGGTCACCGAACCCTCACTTGTGCAACCAGGCCGATCAGGATGAGCTCGGTGATAGGCACGGATCAGTCTATTAGCATGGATGTCCGAAGAAAACACCCAAGAATTGTCCTCCTGACCATAACCTCTCCATTTAACCAAATACTGGAGTTTCTGTCTAGAAAAACGAGAATCCAATATTTTCTCAACCACATACTCCAGATTGCCCTCAACCAAAACAGGGTCAGGAGGCGCAGCCATAGGAACCACTGGCTCGACAATCCTCTTCAATAAGGATTTGTGGAACATGTTATGGATCTTAAATGTCCCTGGAAGAAGCAAACGGAAGGACACAGGATTAAGAATCTCCATGATCTTATAAGGTCCAATGAACCTGGGCTTAAACTTTGGAGATGCAACCCTCATAGGGATATTTCTTGAGGACAACCAAACCAAGTTCCCCACTTTAAACCAAGGACCATCAGTCCTATGCCGGTTGGCAAACCGTTGGGCCTTCTCTTGAGAGAGAGACAACCTCTCCACTACCTGGTCCCAAATCTGCTGCATTCGCTCCACAACAGAGTCAACACCCGGACAGACAGAAGCATCCGCCTGTCCCGAAGAAAATCGAGGGTGAAACCCAAAATTGCAGAAAAATGGAGACATTAAGGTGGCAGAGCTAGCCCTATTATTAAGAGCAAACTCAGCCAAAGGCAAAAAAGAGACCCAGTCACCTTGATCAGCAGACACAAAACATCTCAAATAAGTCTCCAAGGTCTGGTTTGTTCTCTCGGTTTGTCCATTGGTCTGAGGATGAAAAGCAGAAGAGAAAGATAATTGAACACCAAGTTTAGAACAAAATGTCCTCCAAAATCTGGAAACAAACTGGAATCCTCTGTCAGACACAATGTTCTCCGGAATGCCATGTAACCGAACCACGTGCTGAAGGAACAAAGGCACCAATTCGGAGGAGGAAGGTAACTTAGGTAATGGCACAAGATGTATCATTTTGGAAAACCTATCAGAGATTACCCAGATAATGGTCATTCTCTGAGAAACAGGGAGGTCGGAAATAATATCCATAGAGATATGGGTCCATGGCCTCTTGGGCACAGGTAATGGCATTAACAAACCACTAGAGCGAGAGCAAGGCTTGGAGCGAGAGCAAGTCCCACAGGACTGCACAAATTCCTTGACGTCACGAGACAAAGTAGGCCACCAAAAGGACCGACTCACCAAGTCTCTGGTACCAAAAATCCTGGGATGACCAGCCAACACGGAACAATGAATCTCAGACATCACACTCTTCTTCCACTGGTCTGGGACAAACAATTTCCCAACAGGGCAGTGCTCAGGTTTATCCTCCTGACACCCTTCCAAGGCCAGTCTCAAATTGGGCGAGATGTCGGAAAGAACTACACCCTCTTTCAAAATAACAGTAGGATCAGATAACTCAGGAGAGTCCGCAAAGAAACTCCTCGAGAGGGCATCTGCCTTAGCATTCTTAGTGCCAGGAAGAAAAGAAACCACAAAATTAAAACACCTGGCCTGTCTAGGATTAAGTCGCTTGGCTGATTCGAGATAAACCAGATTCTTATGGTCCGTGAGGACCACCACCTGATGTTTGGCTCCTTCCAGCCAATGTCTCCACTCTTCAAAGGCCCACTTCATGGCCAATAACTCCCGATTACCCAAGTCATAATTACGTTCAGTTGGAGAAAATTTTCGAGAGAAAAAGGCACAAGGGTTACTCTTAGAGGTCTCTGGATCTCTTTGGGACAAAACGGCACCTGCCCCAATTTCAGATGCATCAACCTCCACCTGAAACGGTACAGAAACATCAGGCTACCGTAGAACAGGAGCAGAAGTGAATCTCTGCTTAAGTTCCTGAAACGCAGAGACTGCCTCAGGAGGCCAATTCATCACATCAGGACCCTTTTTGGTCAAATCAGTCAATGGTTTAACAATACCGGAGAAATTACCAATAAATTTACGATAAAAATTGGCAAAACCCCAAAATCTCTGAAGAGCCTTTAATGAAGTAGGTTGGACCCAATCACAGATGGCCTGAACCTTGACCGGGTCCATTTCAATAACAAACGGAGACAAAATGAATCCCAGAAATGAGATCTTCTGTACGCCAAAAAGACACTTTGATCCCTTCACATACAGTGCATTCTCTCTCAAAATCTGGAACACAGTCCGAACATGTTTCACATGAGAGTCCCAGTCATTGGAAAAAATCAAGATATCATCCAAATAAACAATCAGAAATGTATCCACAAAATCCCTGAAAATATCATTCATGAAGGAATGGAAGACGGAAGGAGCATTAGTGAGCCCAAAGGGCATCACTAGGTACTCAAAATGCCCCTCTGGGGTATTAAACGCCGTCTTCCATTCATCCCCGTGCTTAATGCGAATAAGGTTATACGCCCCCCTGAGGTCAAGCTTGGTAAACCAACTAGCACTTTTCACCCTGGAAAACAGGTCAGAAACCAAGGGTAACGGATATTGATACTTCACAGTGATCTTATTCAAAAGACGATAATCAATACACGGCCTCAATGAACCATCCTTTTTGGCCACAAAGAAAAAACCGGCACCCAAGGGTGAAGAGGATGGTCTGATATGACCCTTCTCCAATGACTCCTTGATATAAGATCACATAGCATCGTGTTCAGGTACAGACAAGTTAAAAAGGCGACCTTTAGGAAATTTACCACCAGGCACTAATTCAATAGCGCAATCGTAGCTCCTGTGAGGGGGCAAAGATGCAGATTTACTTTCACTAAATACATCCGAAAAATCAGTCAAAAAGTCAGGAACATCCTGAGACTTGGGAGAGGCAGAAAAAACAGGAGTGTCGGCATTAACACATTGGCAGCCCCAACTGGTCACAGACACAGATTTCCAATCCAAAACAGGATTATGAGACTGTAACCAAGGGAAACCTAGTACAATGATGTCATGCAGATTATGCAGCACCAGAAATTTGCAACTCTCCTGATGATCCTTTTCAACCTTCATTATCACCTGAGTAGAAAACTGGGGTTTATTCTCCGCCAAAGGGGTAGAATCAATGCCCAGTAGGGGAATAGACTTCCGCAGGGGTATCATGGGAAACCCACAACATTTGGCAAAGTCAAAATCCATCAGGTTAATAGCTGCTCCTGAATCAACAAAAGCCTGAGCCGAAAATGTGGACAGGGAGCAAATCAGGGTAACAGTCAACAGAAATTTAGTCTGAACACTACCCAAGACAACTGAGCGTGCAAAACGTCTTCCCCGCTTAGGGCAGACTGAAATAGCATGAGAGGCGTCACCACAGTAGAAACATAACCCATTGCGCTTTCGAAACTCATGACGCTGTGCCCCAGAAGTCACTCTATCACACTGCATGGGCTCAGAAGCTGGCTCACAAGGCAACACTATCTCACGCATACCTCTGCGCTCACGCAAACGTCTGTCAATTTGATTAGCCAATGACATAGAATCATTGAGACCAGAGGGAGCAGGGAATCCCACCATAACATTCTTTACACTCTCTGACAGCCCCTTCCGAAAAAGGGCTGCCAAAGCATCATCATTCCATTTGGTCAGGACTGCCCACTTTCAGAATTTCACAGCGCTGCGCATATATAATCTCATTTGGATGACATTATTTCATCCATACGGCCGCTTAGGTTTATTATATACCATGCTGTCTATGTTATTATAATTGCATTGTTTGCTGTTTTGTGATTGCTTTTGGCTCCAGTTTATTACACTGATATTTGTATTTTTGTTTATCGTATTATGATTATTGTTGCGCACCATATATTCCATCTGCATTAGGGGGATACTATATATTGGTCCCACACATTTATGGACTCAGGGGTGTTTTTGTCTGTATTTTAATTATGTTTTATAATTGTTTGTACTCTGGTCTTTTGTCTCAATAAAATTTTTATTTTTGTACATTCTTCATTATTTCATTATTGGGGTGTGCGCAATTTTTTGCACTATTCCTTTTTTCTTCCTTTTTCACTTTCAGAATTTCTGACAGTACAACTCAGCGTCTTCAAGACCCTGATTTAATGCCAACAAGGTTTTTTCAGCTTGATCAGTGACATTAGGTTCATCGTACAATAACCCCAGAGCCAGAAAAAATGCATCAATATCATTCAAAACAGGATCCCCAGGTGTCAGGGAAAAAGCCCAATCCTGAGGATCGCCGCGCAGGAGAGAGATGACAATTTGAACCTGCTGTGCTGCGTTACCTGAAGACAGGCTTTAAGGCAAAAAACAACTTAGTTATTTTTGAAATTCAGAAATTTAGCCCGATCCCCCAAAAAAATCTGGCATGGGGATCCTAGGTTCCACAACCGGCAATCCAGCAAGATAAGCAGCAATATCTCCGATTCCTAAACTAACGACACAAGTAGAGGTAGCCGTGGAGCGTTCCTACGTTGATCCTAGACGCCTCGTCACAGCCTGAGAGATAACTACACCTAAAGGCAGAAAGATGAAAGCTATCTGCCCCGGAGCAGATCCCCAAAGAAAATAGGAAGCCCCCAAACATATAATGGCGGTTAGACAAGATGAAAATACCAACATAGGCAGAAAATAGACTGAGCAAACGCTGGGGCCATAAGCTGACTAAATAGGATAGGACAGGAGAGATTACTTTCTGCAACCCAGAAAACCCTACAAAAATCCAACAATTCTGATTACAAAAATACTGAGATCACACAATCTCGCCACCCACTAAATCAGATCTCAGTGTGAACAAAAACCAAGCTGCAGCAGCTGAAAAAACAGGAAAAAACAAATGAGCAAATAACAGTGGCTGCAGAAAAACTGTGAGGCGCTCAGGCCCCAGGAGGGGACCTGGCTGACCTCCACAAAAATGCAGAAAACAATGCAAAAAGCAAGCACAAAAAGAAAAGCAAAACATATCTTATCTAGTGTTGAGCGATACTGCTCGATATCTAAAAATATCGTATCGAAATTGTATCGCCGATATCACTAAATATCGTCGATATCCGATTACGATACCGGAAGTCCCATGTAAGTCTATGGGAACAAAATATCGCAACTAAAAAAAACCTTTATTTCCTTGTAAACACTAAATCTACACACATAGAATACATATATATATATATATATATATATATACATGTCATTGTGACATATATATATACATATATGTATAGTTTATACACTTCTACATAGTAAAATATCCTCTGATTCAATTGCCGGGTAAAGCCGGCTTCTGTGAAAAGACAGAAGCACCCGACATGAAATGACACTTGGTGTACATAGGGTTAACCATGTCTTTTCATGTCGTTTGCAATCTGATTTGCACAAACAATTACATCAGTCTATGTGTGCAAAATTTCACACCTGTAGGGGTTAATTAAAGGTGTAAATTCGTTGTAAAAAAAACGACTTTTTTGCTACAAATTTACACCTTTAATTAACCCCTACAGGTGTGAAATTTTGCACACTTACACTCATGTAATTGTTTGTGCAAATCAGATATCAAACTACATGAAAAGACATGGTTAACTCTATGTAAACCAAGTGTCATTTCATGTCGGGTTCTGCATTTTCACAAAAGCCGGCAATTGAATTAGCGGCTATTATACTATGTAGAAGTGCATGAACTATAAATATAAATATATATATATATGTGTCACAAATTTAATGACATGTATATATATATATATATATGAGGTGTAAAATTGCTGAAAAAAAAGGCGTGGGCTCCCGCCCTATTTTCGCAACCAGACAGACAAAGCCAGTGAGTGGGGGCAGATAATAATAGCCCAGAGAGGGACCATTATTTTTGCCCCCCCCGGCTACTAACATCTGCCCCCAGACACCCCAGAAAGGGCAAATCTCTAATTAGATTTGCCCTTTCTGGCACTTTGCCCGTCTATTCCCATTGCCCTGTAGCGGTGGCAAATGGGTTAATAAGGGGTTAAAATGACCTTGCAATTGAAAGGTCACTTTAAGCCAGGTTAATAATTGAGAGCTGTCAATTAGACAACTATCAATTATTAATCCTATTGTATGAAAGAAAAATCAAACACACACACTTTAATAAAAAAGAAATTTAATGAAATAATCACACAGTTTTTGACCATATTTTATTTTCCTGCTAAAACCATTTCCTGTAATAAAAATAAAATAATAAAGCAAAATTATTCTTACCAATCCGATGTACAGTCAGGTCCCACGGTGTAATCCTTCAGAAAGGGTTAATGTTTACTGCAGGGACCGCAGCTAATGCTGCAGCCTCACAGTAAACCCCCAAATGAATGAGTTCCTCTCCTGGCTGACAGGAGAGGAAGTGGAAAGCTTAATTGATTGCTTTCCACTTTCACTTCAGGTCAGCCAGGGACACAATCAGTGACGTCAGAGGGAACTGGTTAACAAAAATAGGGGATCCCCTCGAAAAAAATTGGCGTGGGGTCCCCCCTATTTTTGTTAACCAGCCAGATGAAGCAGACCGCTGAGGCCTGGATTTTCAGGCTGTTAAGGAGCCAAGATCCATGGACCTTGCCAGCCTGATAATACCAGGCCACAGCAGTCTGCATATCTTGGCTGATTAACAAAAATAGGGGATCCCCTCGAAAAAAATTGGCGTGGGGTCCCCCCTATTTTTGTTAACCAGCCAGATGAAGCAGACCGCTGAGGCCTGGTTTTTCAGGCTGGTAAGGATCCAATATCCATGGACCTTGCAAGCCTGATAATACCAGGCCACAGCAGTCTGCTTAGCTTGGCTGGTTAACAAAAATAGGGGATCCCCTCGAAAAAAAAACGGCGTAGGGGTCCCCCTATTTTTGTTAACCAGCCAAGTAAAATGCAGACTGCTGCGGCCTGGTATTAAAAGACTGTCAAGGCCCATGGATTTTGGCCCTCAACAGCCTGATAATACCAGGCTACAGCAGCCCCACATTTGGCGCATCAAAAGATGTGCCAATTGTGGCACTTTACCCGGCTCTTCCCACTTGCCCTTTAGCGGTGGCAAGCGGGGTAATAAGGGGTTAATGTCACCGTTGATTGCACGGTGACAATAAGCCCGGTTAATAATGGAGAGGCGTCAATAAGACACCGATCCATTATTAATCCCAAAGTTATTAAATGCATAAAAAAAAGACAAAGCAAGAAAAAAGTATTTTAATGAAATAAAAGAGACAACACACTTTTCATTTCTTTTATTGTACTCTCATTCCTGCAACGCCATCGATCTCCTGTAAAAAAAGAAAAAAAACAAACCAACAGTATACCACCTGTCCGACGCAGTCCATAGTAACGACAGTCCCACGACGATCCAGCTCTGCTACATCGCAATGACAGGCAGAGCCTGACATCCCGGCGCAGCACAGCTGATTACCTGCTTCCCCGGCGGTGACGTCATCGGACTGACTGCTTTACGCCGGGATTACCCAGCAGTCACTGCAGTTATCGCGAGAAACTGCATGTGACCGCCGGGGAGAAGAGGATGGCGGCCATGAAGCAGTCCAGGCCGTGACCGCCGGAGATCTTATGCCAGGTAAGTGCCGCTGACTCCTGACAGACCCGACCGACGGACACTGACAGTGACAGACCCGACCGACGGACACAGACAGTGACAGTGACAAATCCGATTCCGGTATTCGATAAGACGAAAATATCGAAACGAATTATCGAAAGGCCGATAGAGCTAATATCGGCCGATAGCCGATATTTGCAGTATCGTATCGCTCAACACTAATCTTATCTGAAAGCAGGAGATGCAGGCAAGACTCCAGCAAACTTCCAAATGAACCAGGAACCACAATTGAGACAAGAACAATTGATCACCGGGAACCATCATGGGAGGGAACCTCCCTTATATCAGACCAGTCCGTGATTCCAGATTGCCACTCCTCGCTGAAAGGTTCAGTACTGTCTGTAACCACCAGAGGTAGCCTCTGCTCAGAAACCATCTCTAGCACATTCATAACACTCCTGTCCTACTCAGCTACCAAATCAAACAGTATTACCGGCCAGACTGAAAATTCTATGGTACTCAACAGAAGGGAAGGATAGTGAGCATAAAGGAAAAAAAAGGGAGTTGTCAGAAATTTTTTTTTCTCTCTTTTTTCTGCTTGTTACATTTTTTCCATATTTCTCCCAGGGTGCTGAGGAGGAATTTTTCTTTGCCCTCAATGGAGATTCTGCAGTTGTCAGGTCGTGTTGAGCGGCTCGCCGCTGAGGTTCAGAATATTGCTGCCTATATTGCTAGGTTGCCAATTGTGGAACCTAGGATCCCCATGCCAGATTTATTTTTGGGGGATTGGTTTAAATTTCTGAATTTTAAAAATAACTGTAAGTTGTTTTTTGCCCTGAAGCCTAAGTCCTCAGGAAGTGCTGCACAGCAGGTTCAAATTGTCATCTCCCTGTTGCGCGGCGACCCTCAGGATTGGCTTTTTCCCTGACCCCTGGGGATCCTGTTTTGAATGATGTTAATGTGTTTTTTCAGGCTCTGGGGTTATTGTATGATGAACCTAATGTCACTGATCGAGCGGAAAAAACCTTGTTGGCATTGAATCAGGGTCATGAAGCTGCTGAACTGTACTGTCAGAAATTTCGAAAATGGGCAGTCCTTACTAAATGGAATGCTGACGCTCTGGAAGCTCTTTTTCGGAAGGGTCTGGCAGAGACTGCAAAGTATGTTATGGTGGGATTCCCTGTTCCCTCTGGTCTCAATGACTCTGTCTCATTAGCTATTCAAATTGACAGATGTTTGCGTGAGCGCAGAGGTATGCGTGAGATTGTGTTGCCTTGTGAGTCAGCTCCTGAGCCCATGCAGTGTGATGGATTGACTTCTGGGCACAGCGTCATGAGTTTCGAAAGCGTAATAGGTTGTGTTTCTACTGTGGTGATGCTTCTCATGCTATTTCCGTCTGCCCCAAGCAGGGAAGACGTTTTGCACCCTCAGTTGTTTTGAGTAGTGTTCAGACTAAATTTCTGTTGACTGTTACCCTGATTTGCTCCATGTCCACATTTTCTGCTCAGGCTTTTGTTGATTCAGGAACAGCTATTAACCTGATGGATTTTGACTTTTCCAAACGTTGTGGGTTTCCCATGATACCCCTTCGGAAGTCTATTCCTTTGCTGGGCATTGATTCTACCCCTTTGGCGGAGAATAAACCCCAGTTTTCTACCCAAGTGATAATGCGGGTTGAACTGGACCATCAGGAGAGTTGCAAATTTCTGGTGTTGCATAATTTGCATGACATTATTGTACTGGGTTTCCCTTGGTTACAAACTCATAATCCTGTTTTGGACTGGAAATCTGTGTCTGTGACCAGTTGGGGTTGCCAATGTGTTAATACTGACACTCCTGTTTTTTCTGCCTCCCCCCAGTCTCAAGATGTCCCTGACTATTTGACCAAATTTTTTGATGTGTTTAGTGAGAGTAAGTCTGCATCCTTGCCTCCTCACAGGAGTTATGATTGCGCTATTGAGTTAGTGCCTGGTGGTAAATTTCATAAGGGTCGGCTTTTTAATTTATCTGTACCTGAACATGATGCTATGCGTTCTTATATCGAGGAGTCTTTGGAGAAGGGTCATATCAGACCTTCCTCTTCACCATTGGGCGCTGGCTTTTTCTTTGTGGCCAAAAAGGATGGTTCATTGAGGCCGTGTATTGACTATCGTCTCCTGAATAAAATCACTGTTAAATATCAATATCCGTTACCCTTGATTTCTGACCTATTTCCCAGAGTGAAAAGTGCTAGTTGGTTTACCAAGCTTGACCTCAGGGGGACGTATAATCTTATTCGCATCAAGCACGGTGATGAATGGAAGACGACGTTTAATACCCCAGAGGGGCATTTTGAGTACCTAGTGATGCCTTTCGGGCTCACTAATGCCCCTTCCGTCTTCCAGTCCTTTATGAATGATATTTTCAGGGATTTCGTGGATAAATTTCTGATCGTTTATTTGGACGATATCTTGATTTTTTCCAACGACTGGGACTCTCATGTGGAACATGTGCGGACGGTGTTCCGGATTTTGAGAGAAAATGAACTGTATGTGAAGGGATCAAAATGTCTTTTTGGTGTACAGAAGGTTTCATTTCTGGGATTCATTTTGTCTCCATCTGTTATTGAAATGGACCAGGTCAAAGTTCAGGCCATAGGTGATTGGGTTCAACCTACTACATTGAAGGCTCTTCAGAGATTTTTGGGTTTTGCTAATTTTTATTGTAAATTTATTGGTAATTTCTCCGTAATGTGAAACCACTGACTGATTTGACCAAAAAGGGTTCTGATGTGGTGAATTGGCCTCCTGAGGCAGTTTCTGCGTTTCAGGAACTTAAGCAGAGATTCACTTCTGCTCCTGTTCTACGGCGCCTGATGTTTCTCTACCATTTCAGGGGGAGGTTGATGCTTCTGAGATTGGGGCAGGTGCCGTTTTGTCCCAAAGGGATCCGGAGACCTCCAAGAGTAACCTTGTGCCTTCTGCTCTCGAAAATTTTCCCCAGCTGAACGTAATTATGATGTGGGAAATCGGGAGTTATTGGCTATGAAGTGGGCCTTTGAAGAGTGGAGACATTGGCTGGAAGGAGACAAACATCAGAACCTGGTTTATCTCGAATCAGCCAAGCGACTTAATCCTAGACAGGCCAGGTGGGCCTTGTTTTTCACATGTTTTAATTTTGTGGTTTCTTTTCTCCCGGGTACTAAGAATGTTAAGGCGGATGCCCTCTCGAGGAGTTTCTTTGCGGATTCTCCTGAGGTAACAGAGCCTGCTGTTATTCTAAAAGAGGGTGTAGTTCTTTCCGCTATCTCGCCCAACTTGAGACTGGCTCTGGAGGGATGTCATGAGGATAAACCTGAATGCTGCCCTGTTGGGAAATTGTTTGTCCCAGACCAGTGGAGGAAGAATGTTATGTCTAAGGCCTCTTTCACACATCAGTTTTTCGGCGTCAGACACGATGCGGCGTCTCGCCTGATCGCCGGATCCTGTTTTTGATATCTAAAACCGGATAAAACGGATCCGTTTTTTTGCCGGATTATTCTAACGGATCCGGCGGAAAACCGGATCCGTCTCATCCGGTGTATCCGTTTTTTTGACGGATTACACCGGATCCGGTATTTAAAAACGCCCTTTTTGGGGTTTAAAACATGATTGGCTACTGAAAACCTATATATACACTGTTCCTATAGCTCATCTTGTTGTATAGGAGCAAGTGCCGGTTGGAGAGAAGAGCAAGTTTCTGCTGAAGATGAACGTTGTGATAGGAAACATTCTGAAGAATTTGGTGGATTTCACGGCGGAGGCGAATCGTCTGAAAGCGATTGTTCTGGAGAAGGGGAGAAAGAGACTGCTGCGACAACGTCGATGACGCCGTTTCTGGATCCACCCCAACACAGCCCAGAGAATGACACGTGGGGTGTTTTCTACACTGTACATAGAGAGTACATGAGGAAACCCTCAGAAATTTTTTGCGTATCTTCGCATGAAAATGAGAACTTTGATTTGTTGGTGGAGCGTGTTGGAGACCTCACAAGAAGATCGGACACCTATCCATTTCACCGGCGGAGTGTCTGATGGTGACTCTTCGGTAAGCCATATCTATTGCATCTGCTTGCTTCAGAGCACACTTGTCCTGGAATATTGTTGCTGGTAGTTTGTATACGGCCATCTGACTCAGCTTGAACAATTGGAGATACTATAAAAATACATTTATTTTATAGTATCTCCAATTGTTCAAGCTGATGTGTGGTATGTAATGCTGTGATTTAAATTTTTTTTTTTATTTATACACAGATTCCTGGCAACTGGAGAATCTCTTTCCTCACTGCATTTTCAATACAGACTTGGGATTTCCACCATCTCTGGAATTGTGAAGCACACATGCCGTGCATTGTTGGACTCTCTAGTTGTGGAATTTCTACCAGAGCCCACAACAGACAGTTGGATTGCAATTGCAGAAAAGTTTCTTCAAATATGTCAGTTTCCTAATTGCCTGGGCGCTGTGGACGGGAAACATATCAGGATTGTCAAGCCAGCAGGATCTGGATCCGAACATTTTAATTACAAGAAATATTTCTCCATTGTCCTCATGGCCATCGCTGACGCAGAATACAAATTTATTGCCGTAGATATTGGTGCCTATGGCCGCTCCAATGACTCTCAAGTTTTCAAACTGTCAGCTGTATGGAAATAACTTCCATTTCCCACCCCTAGACCGCTGCCTCAAACTTCTGGCCCACCAATGCCTTTTGTTTGTGTAGGGGATGAAGCCTTCCAGCTGTCAGAACACCTGCTAAAACCGTACTCCAGCAGAGGATTGACACACACCAAAAGAATTTTTAATTACCGCCTCACAAGAGTCAGAAGAATGGTGGAGTGCGCTTTTGGGATTCTGACAGCAAAATGGCGTGTTCTGTTGACCTCTATCAACCTAAAAACTGAAACTGTGGACGAGGTAATCAAAGCTTGTGTGGTTCTACACAATTTTGTCACCAGCAAGGAACAGATTTCCATTGAGGAACACTGTGAAGAAACCACCTTGCATGATTACCAGAACGTTACCAATAGAACTTCTGTGACTGTTTCCCGAATGAGGGACAAATTTGCCGAATAATTTATGTCCCCTGAAGGAAGAGTAGACTGGCAGGATGACAGAGTTTAATAAACTGCTCTGTGACCTTTGTACCTTCTGTACCCACATTTTACCTTTGACAACCAAAGTTGTCTACCTTGTAGTGTATTATGTACAGTATGTTACCCTTTGTCCAAAGTTGTGTCCCTGGTTGTGTATTAACAAAGTATTTCACCTTTTAAACAGAGTTCTGTACTTTGTTAGGTAATCCCCAACAAGTTACAGAACTCTGTTTGAAAGGTGAAATACTTTACACAACCAGGGACACAACTCTGGACAAAAGGTAAAAATAATTTACCTTTTACCCAAAGTTATGTGCCTGCTTTTGTATAACCAATAAATTTTACCTTTATTTTACCTTAGAAATAAATTACAGACAACCATTTTAATCAACCAAATAAACTTTTATTTTTTGAAAATGTTTAACAATGTCAAAAATGTTTAACTTCTTTGTTTTCAATGAGAAAAAGCTTTATTTTTTTCAATGTGAAAATATATATTTTTTTTAATAAAATTTTTTATTAAACACAAAATCACAGGTTTGTGTAATGTGGGGTAGAGATACTACTGGAGGGGCTGTGGGACCCTTCGACAGTGGAAGTGTGGAGAGCGGCCTGGGATGGTGTTGGGGAAGGATCAGGTAAAAGAGGTGAAGGGGTTGAAAAAGAAATGGAATGGGTGGAGAGGTGGGAGCCAGAACAGGTAGGTGGTGGAGAGGAGGATTGGGCAGGTAGTACAGGAACAGATGTTGTTGGGAACTGGTATTGGGCAGGTTGTTGGTATGGGGCAGGTTGTTGGAAGTGGGGAGGTTGCTGGAAGTGGGAAGGTTGCTGGAAGTGGGAAGGTTGCTGGAAGTGGGAAGGTTGTTGGTACTGGGGAGGTTGGTGGTATTGGGGAGGTTGTTGGTATTGAATGGGAGGGGGAGGAGGGATGGTGGCTGGAGGGGGTTCTGTGGAATAAGGAGAAAAAAAGGCCATGCAATATCAATTGATATTGCATGGCCCTGGCTGGAAGGGGTGGTGTGTGATATTTACCGTCTGGCCTCTGCTCCCATGCTCTCCATCAGCAGCCGCTTCTGTTGGAGTCCTGGGGGTGTAGGTGCTCCTGGTGACCGGCTTGTGCTGTTGAATAAAAAGGAAAAAAAAAGGCCATGAATATATTGATATTGCATAGCCCTCGCTGAAAGTGCTTGTCTGTGATATTTACCGTCTTGCATCTGGTCCCGGCTGCATCATGGCCACAGTATCTTGGGGTCGTGCTGTTGGTGGTGGTGCTGGTCTGGCCTCCTGTCCTCCTGCGGCTGGCTCCTCGGCGGCTGGCTCCATATCGTCCTCCTGCTTTCTTCGCTGGCTGCATGGTTTCCCTTGTAGCCTGCTGTGTCGTGTCTGCATCTCCTGCTAACAGATAAGACATTTTCTTCTTTTGTGTTTGTGCTATATTTTTGCTTTTTGTCCTGCACTTCTGTGGGGGCCTTCAGGGTCCCCTCCGGGGGCTTCTGCCCTCTCAGTTTAGTTCAGCCACTGATGTTTGTACTTTTGCTTTTTCCAGTTTTTTCAGTGGCTGCTGTTTTGATTTTGTTACACCAGAGAACTAATTTAGGTGGTAGAGGTCGTGTGATCTCAGGTGATTTTGAAATTAGTAGAGTTGGTGCTTTTCAGGGTTTTCTGGGATTGCAGTAAGTACCCTTCCTATCCTTTTCTATTTAGATAGTTTGGGCCCCAGCGTTTGCTCATACTATTTTCTTTCTGTGTCAGTATTTCCTCTTGTCTAACCGCCATTACATGTTTGGGGGCTTTCTATTATCTTTGGGGTTCTGCTCCGGGGCAGATAGCTTTCCTATTTCTATCTTTAGGTGTAGTTAGTTTCTCAGGCTGTGACGAGGCGTCTAGGACCAACGTAGGAACGCTCCACGGCTGCCTCTAGTTGTGGTGGTTAGTCAGGGTACTGCAATCTCATAGATTCCAACTGCTCTGGTGTATTGCCTTTTTTACCTGCACTCCTCAGCTACCGAAACATAACAGTCATCTCCACCTGACACCCATTCCTTAATTGATTCAATACCCTCAGTAACCACTGGAGAGAGCCTCAGCTCTGAAGTCGTCTCCAAGACATTCACAACAGTACCCCCCCTTGAGGAGGGGTCACCGAACCCTCACGTGCGCAACCAGGCCGATCATGATGAGCTTGATGATAGGCATGGATAAGTCTCCTAGCATGGATGTCCGAAGCAAACACCCAAGAATTGTCCTCCTGACCATAACCTCTCCACTTAACCAAATACTGGAGCCTCCGCCTAGCAAAACGAGAATCCAATTCTTCTCAACCACATACTCCAAATTGCCCTCAACCAAAACAGGGTCGGGAGGCGCAGCTATAGGAACCACTGGCTTGACAAACCTCTTCAACAAGGACTTGTGGAACACGTTATGGATCTTAAATGTCCCTGGAAGAAGCAAACGAAAAGAAACAGGATTAAGAATCTCCATGATCTTATAAGGTCCAATGAACCTAGGCTTAAATTTAGGAGATGCTACTCTCATAGGAATATTCTTTGAGGACAACCAAACTAAGTCCCCCACTTTAAAACGAGGACTATCAGTCCTATGCCGGTTAGCAAACCGCTGGGCCTTCTCCTGAGAGAGGGACAACCTCTCCACTACCTGGTCCCAAATCTGTTGCATACGCTCCACAACAGAGTCAACACCTGGACAGACAGAAGCCTCCGTCTGTCCTGAAGAAAATCGTATGGTACTCACAGAAGGGAAAAATATTGTAAAAAAAAAAAAAAAAAAAAAAGTTGTCAGAGATATTTTTCTGTTTGTTGCATTTTTTTCCCTCTGTATCTCTGGGTGCTGGGGAGGATCTTTTCTCCCAATGGAGTTTTCACAGTTGTCTGGCCGTGTGGATCAGCTTGCCACTGAGGTTCGGAGTATTGCTATCTATCTTGCTGGGTTGCCTGTTGTGGAACCTAGGATCCCCATGCCAGATTTGTTTTTTAGGGGATCGAGCTAAATTTCAGAATTTCAAAAATAATTGTAAATTGTTTTTTGCCTTAAAATCTAAGTCCTCAGGAAACGCAGCGCAGCAGGTTCAAATTATCATCTCTCTCCTGCGCGGCGATCCTCAGGATTGGGCTTTTTCCCTGATACCTGGGGATCCTGTTTTGAGTGATGTTGATGCATTTTTTCAGGCTTTGGGGTTATTGTACGATGAGCCTAATGTCACTGATCAAGCTGAAAAAGCCTTGTTGGCATTAAATCAGGGGCTTGATGATGCTGAGTTATACTGTCAGAGATTCCGTAGGTGGGCCGGTGATACTGTTATGTTTCGGTAGCTGAGGAGTGCAGGTAAAAAAGGCAATACACCAGAGCAGTTGGAATCTATGGAATTGCAGTACCCTGACTAACCACCACAACTAGAGGCAGCCGTGGAGCGTTCCTACGTTGGTCCTAGACGCCTCGTCACAGCCTGAGAAACTAACTACACCTAAAGATAGAAATAGGAAAGCTATCTGCCCCGGAGCAGAACCCCAAAGATAATAGAAAGCCCCAAACATGTAATGGCGGTTAGACAAGAGGAAATACTGACACAGAAAGAAAATAGTATGAGCAAACGCTGGGGCCCAAACTATCTAAATAGAAAAGGATAGGAAGGGTACTTACTGCAATCCCAGAAAACCTGAAAAGCACCAACTCTACTAATTTCAAAATCACCTGAGATCACACGACCTCTACCACCTAAATTAGTTCTCTGGTGTAACAAAATCAAAACAGCAGCCACTGAAAAAAATGGAAAAAGCAAAAGTACAAACATCAGTGGCTGAACTAAACTGAGAGGGCAGAAGCCCCCGGAGGGGACCCTGAAGGCCCCACAGAAGTGCAGGACAAAAAGCAAAAATATAGCACAAACACAAAAGAAGAAAATGTCTTATCTGTTAGCAGGAGATGCAGACACGACACAGCAGGCTACAAGGGAAACTGGAAAGAAGGATTCAGACCAGAACAATTGATCACCGGCAACCCTGATGGGAAAATGACTCCCTTATATAAGACCAGTCAGTAACACCTGATTCCCAGTCCTCACAATCTTCACTAGCACCGCTTGTAACCACCAGAGGGAGCCTCTGCTCAGAACTCATCTCAAACCCATTCACAACAGATGACTGGCTTGATATAAGTGAGCTGAACTCCCATGATCCTTGCCGGTAATCAATTGTTGCTTCCAGGTCTTTGTTGGAATTTCAGCTTGCTTTCCTGCTATCATTCAGATAAGTGACTTTCTGTTTTTTTTCTGTGGTTGGATTTCCCTTGCTTCTTGCAGTCTTGCCTTTGACTTTAGCCAAGTCCCCTTTTGGGGCTTGTGCTGCCCTCTGTTTTCATTTTGTAGTTGCACTTGTTCTCTGTTCCATTGATATTTTTATTTGCTGGGTAGGTGTGTGTCACATCAGAGATCTGATATAGGTGGTCGAGATCGTGTGATCTCAGATTTTTTGCAATCAGAAGTGCTGGTATTTTTATTAGGGTTTTTCTGGGTTGCAGACAGAATTTCTCTCCTGTACTTTACTTTCTAGACAGATTTGGGCCCCAGCATTTGCTCATTCTATTTTCTGTCTGTGTTCGTGTTTTCCTCTTGTCTAACCGCCATTACATGTTTAGGGGCTTCCTATTTCTTTGGGGGCTTTATTCCGGGGCAGTTAGCTTTCCTCTTTCTATCTTCAGGTGTAGCTAACTCTCCGGCTGTGCCGAGGCGTCTAGGATCAACGTAGGTACGCTCCACGGCTACTTCTAGTTGTGCGGTTAGTTTAGGGATCTGCAACCCATTAGGTTCCAGCCTTTCTGGTGTCTTGCTGCTTTGGCAGTATTTTGCTCCTGTCCTCCTCAGCTACCAAATCATAAACAGCCATCATAAGCATGAGGATCCCACTTATGCGTCTGCTCATGAAAATTTTGACGCACATTAAGGATCAGGCGTCTGCAGCGGAGGAGGAAGAGGAGGAGGAGGCGGATAGCCTTGATGACAGTCAGGCATTGTCTGCTCAGCGAACTGTCCTGGACGAGGAGGAGGGAGAAGGGGAAGTGGAGGAGGATGAGGGGGGTGATTATTTTGGGGAGGAGGATGCTTCTCAGGGGGCAAGAGAAAATGTTGGCTTGCCTAGGTCAGGTACAGGGTTTGAGCGTCACAGGAGGGATGTGGATTTGGCAGAAAGTGCTCCTCCACCCACCACTGGCAGTGCATCATTGACACCTGGAACATTGTCCCACATGTGTGATTATGTCTTGCGTATCCTAAAAAGGGACCCCAACATTGCCAAAATTATGAAGGATGATGACTACTGGTTGGCCAGCATCCTCGATCCAGGCAAATTACAGAACATCATGCCACAGGAGAACCTAGCGCTAATATTGGCGAACAAACAAGCAACTCTGGTAAACTGTTTGTTAGAGGCATTCCCAGCACACAGCAGCGGTGCAGGTTCTACCACGAGCCGTACTGGGAAACATGGAAGAGGTGTTCGTGGTGCACACACCCGAAGTGGCGTTGGAGACAGGGGTTTCATGACCATGTTGTGGACTGATTTCTCGAGTACCGCTCACACGAATGTTAATACTTAATCAATTGCAACAGACAGGAGACAGCAGTTGTCAACTATGGTTCAAAATTACCTCTCCTCCCCTATCGATGTTCTCCCTCACAGTTCATTCCCTTTGACTACTGGGCCTGTTAACTGGACACCTGGCCTGAATTGGCACAATCTGCCTTACAGAAGCTCGCTTGCCCTGCTGGTAGTGTGCTATCAGAAAAAGTCTTCAGTGCTGCTGGATCAATCCTGACAGAAAGAAGGACCCGGCTTTTGACCAAAAATGTTGGTGATCTCACCTTCATTAAAATGAACCATGCCTGGGTTTCAAAGGATTTTGTACCACCTTCCCCGATGACACAAAGGTTGCCATCAAAATGTCTCGCTTTGTCTTCCTCTTCCTCCGACTTCTACAATTCCTCCATTTGCAGCTGCTGAACTTCCAGCCTACACCTCAACATATGCCATTTTTTCCACCTCCCTAACTGGGCTGTCCCCCCCAGAGCTGGCGTCAGCACCAGGCACACCCGGGCAAGTGCCGGGGCCCTGAGCAGGTGGGGGGCCCACTCACCGTCAGAGACACCTGCGTACTATGAGGGGCCCTGTGCCAGTGCCGTCGCCCACGAGTGGGCCACCCCTGCTTGCTCAGGGCCCCAGCACTTGCAAGACTTACCTCTCCCTGCTCCACTGCTGTGATGTCTTCTGCGTTTCCTGACAGTGACATTCAGGTCAGAGAGCGCGATGATGTCACGTCTGTGTGCCCTCTGCCTGAACAGTCCAAGTGCAGAGAGATGGAAGATGGCGACGCTGAGGAATCCAGAGTAGAGCAGTGCCCAGCGAGGAGAGGTATTTCATTTTTTTTAATGTTTGGAGCCATATATACACTGGAAAATTATATATGGGGGCCAATCATACACTTGAGCATCATAGATAGGGCCCATTATACACTGTAGCATCATATATGGGGCCCATCATATACTAGAGCATCATATGGGGTTCATTATTTATGGGGCATCACATGGAGCCCATTAGACACTGGATCATCATATACGGGGCCCATTATACACTGGAGCATCATATGGGGCCCATTATATATGGAGCATTATAAATGGGGCCCATCATATACTGGAACATCATATGGGGCCCATTATATATGGAGCATTATATAGGCACATCATACACTGGAGCATCATCCATGGGGCCCATCATACACTGTATCATCATATACGGGGCCCATCATACACTGGAGCATCATCCATGGGGCCCATCATACACTGGAGCATTATAAATGGGGCCCATCATATACTGGAACATCATATGGGGCCCATTATATATGGAGCATTATATAGGCCCATCATACACTGGAGCATCATCCATGGGGCCCATCATACACTGGAGCATCATATGGGGTCCATCATATACTAGAGCATCATATGGGGTTCATTAATTATGGAGCATCACATGGAGCCCATTATATATGGAGAATTACATATGGGGACTATTATATTTGGAGCATTATAAAGGCCCATCATACACTGGAGCATCTTCCATGGGGCCCATCATATACTGGAGCATTATAAATGGAACCCATCATATACTGGAGCATAATATGTGGCCCATTATATATGGAGCATTATATAGGCCCATCATACATTGGAGCATCATCCATGGGGTCCATCATACACTGGAGCATCATTTGGGGCCCATCATATACTAGAGCATCATATGGGGTTCATTATTTAAGGGGCATCACATGGAGCCCATTATATATGGAGCATTACATATGGAATTATATTTGGAGCATTATATGGGGCTCATCTTACACTGGAGCATTATAAATGGGCCCATCATATACTGGAGTTTCATATACGGGGCCCATTATACACTGGAGCATCATATGGGGCCCATTATATATGGAGCATTATATAGGCCCATCATACACTGGAGCATCATCCATGGGGCCCATCATACACTGGAGCATTATAAATGGGGCCCATCATATACTGGAGCATCATATGGGGCCCATTATATATGGAGCATTATATAGGCCCATCATACACTGGAGCATCATCCATGGGGCCCATCATACTCTGGAGCATTATAAATGGGGCCCATCATATACTGGAGCATCATATGGGGCCCATTATATATGGAGCATTATATAGGCCCATCATACACTGGAGCATCATCCATGGGGCCCATCATACACTGGAGCATTATAAATGGGGCCCATCATATACTGGAGCATCATATGGGGCCCATTATATATGGAGCATTATATAGGCCCATCATACACTGGAGCATCATCCATGGGGCCCATCATACACTGGAGCATTATAAATGGGGCCCATCATACACTGGAGCATCATATACGGGGCCCATTTTACACTGGAGCATCATATGGGGCCCATTATATATGGAGCATTATATAGGCCCATCATACACTGGAGCATCATCCATGGGGCCCATCATATACTGGAGCATCATATGGGGCTCATCATATACTAGAGCATTATATGGGATTCATTATTTATGGGGCATCACATGGAGCCCATTATATATGGAGCATTATATGGGGCTCATCATACACTGGAGCATCATCCATGGGGCCCATCATATACTGGAGCATCATAAGGGGCCCATTATATATGGAGCATTATATAGGCCCATCATACACTGGAGCATCATCCATGGGGACCATCATATACTGTAGCATTATGTGGAGCTCATCATATACTGTATGGAACATTATGTGAGACAAATTATTTATGGAGTAATATATGGGGCTCATTATTCTGTATGGCGCACTATGTGGTGGCCATAATACTGTATGGAGGACTATACTGTCCGGTTTTTGAGCTATTGTAGAATTTACAATAGATATCACTCAGTAATGTAAGAAGTGAAGTATTTGTCATTGTACTATGCCTTTATTTCTCTGCCGTATAGGAGCACATGAATTGTGGTATGTGTTAAAGGGGCCCACTGAGACTCTTTGGCCCGGGTCCACGAAAACCTGGAGTCAGCCCTGCCCCACCACAACTTTAGCCAAATAACCCCCAGTTTTCAATGCGTAACTATTATTATAAAGTAAATTAAGGTTGACAAGCTTAAGTAATAAAAATGTATGTCGTTGGCATTGAAATGGGCACTGTAGGTGTGTTTACTGTCCTCCACTCCCTGCCGACTTTTCTTACCCATTGACTTGCATTGGGTTTCGTGTTTCAGTCGGACCTTCGACTTTTTCCGATAGTCGGCCGATTTAGTTCGACTCGACTTTTGTGAAAGTCGGGTGATCCGAAACCCGACTCGACCCTCCCGGAGGCAAAGTCACTCATCTCTGATCACTAGTTTAACACAAAAAGAAGTGCATTTACATCTGAGCAATTTAAACATTGACAAATCCCCCAGCCCAGATGGCATTCATCCAAGGATACTGAGAGAATTGAGCTCAATAATTGACAGACCACTGTATCTCATATTCTTAGACTCTCTTGTAATGGGTGGTGCCACAGGATGGAAGGATAGCTCACGTGGTACCAATATTTAAGAAAGGTAAGAAGGTGGATCCGGGCAACTACCGTCCTGGTAAGCCTGACAATGGTAGTGTGCAAAATTTTTGAGGGCTTTCTAAGGGATGACCTGCAGAAATATATTGCAGAGAATAATATAATAACTGACAACCAACATGGATTCATGAAGAATAAGTCATGTCTATCTAACATGTTGGGTTTCTATGAGGAGGTGAGCGCAAATCTGGATGTAGGTGTTGCGGCTGATGTGATTTATCTGGACTTCGCAAAGGCATTTGATACGTTCCACATAACAGACTTATACTTAAGCTACAGAAGCAATGACTGGGGGAAACTATATGCAGAGGTTAAGGAATAGGCTAAATGACCAGAAACAAAGAGTTGTCATAAATGGTACGTTCTCTAAATGGGATATAGTCAGCAGTGGGGTACCACAGGGATCTGTACTAGGACCCATTCTTTTTAACCTCTTTATTAATGACCTTATGCATAGGATTAAAAGTAAAAAGTGTCAGTCCTTGCTGACGACACCAAACTATACAGGATATTAAAATCAGACCTTGACATTACAATATTGCAAAACGATCTGAATAAGATGACTGAATGGGCTAACACTTGGAAAATGAGATTTAATCAGATATACCAAGTATGACATGGACACATGATGTGAATTATACTAAATACCTATACTCACATGTGTCCATTTAGGATTATATGTGAAAACAAAGGAATGGCGCACAGTGAAAATGAAACAAATTACATATGACAAAAGGGGTGCACAACAAGTGGTCAAAAAACTGAATAGGAATATGAGGAAAAAGAAACCACTATAATGTATGCACACCACAACTGAGTAATTAAAAAATGAAAAAAGCTTTATTGCACAACATTAAAAAAAACAATTAAAAACAATAGAAATCCCTGCATGGATCCCAACAAGCAATCGCTGACCTATAATCAAACTCCAAACAATGATCAAATGAACAAGTGCATGTCCTAAACAATATAACAAATGACGATAAATGGGCATATATGCTAAGTCCACAGAGAGAAAAATGTATAATGCATACACCTGAACGCAGTCACCATGAGGTGATAATGAAAGGTAAAGTGCCCCCTGTCACAGCATAATGATAAAGGTATATCACCTCCCAAAATGTGAGTCAGAAAGACTCCCTATAACAGAAAAGGCTCACGTGTAGAAAGGCAAGGTCAGGGCTGCAAGTGGACAGTAAGCCCGATGGAGGCAATTACAGGGGGACCCAGAGGCAGGGTGACCCAACGCGTTACGCCGCTACAAGGGCGGCTTCGTCAGGGGAAGTGCAAATGTGCTTGCAAAGCTGCAATTTGTACCTGTAGGCGGGGGAATAATTTGAAGCAAGTGTGTCGCGTCATGAGGACTGGTACCGGAAGCCAGGAGAACAGGAAGTGAGGTGGCTATAGCAGGCAGACGTCTCTGCTAATGGGGAGCGCTGCACGGCGTCATATGGACGCCAAGCAGCGATCGCCATGGGAACCAATGGGCGCATGCTCAGCTCCCGGGAGCGGAAAAACAATGAATTGCAGCCACATCCAAAATAACAGGGGCTAATGTGATATGCGAAAAAAAAAAACAAACAAACTGATAAACATACCATAATGAAAAAAATGGCCAGAAACAATATGGACAAAAAAATGAATAAGAAGGATATAAACAATAATTAGTGAAAAATAGAAATGGGGTTACATGTAAGGACAAAATAAATTACTAAATGAACCAAGATTACGAAAAAAAAAACATAGATGAAAAAGCGAACAATGATACAAAAAATAATGATAAATAATAGATGAAAAAAATATATGAAAAATAAAAAATGAAAACGGACAACTATACACACATGTTAACAAAAAATAAAAAATATAAAAAATAAAAAATAAAAAATAAATGATGGAAAGTATAAATCAAGACAGACAATGAACATAAAAATAATTGCACACCAAAAAATGAATGAAACCATAATAAAAGAATAATGAAAATAGGTAGAAAATAAACAAAAAGCGGATGACTGAACACACTTGTACACGAAAATGGGAACATTAGGCACAATGAAAAATAGACACACCATAAATCGGGGGGCCATATCAGAAAGGCCCTAAGCACACTGGATAGACTTGTTAGAGCCACATGACATCCTAGGAGAATGGATGAGTCCCAAGGCTAAGAGTGGTAACCATAGAGTCCAGAGCTCATGAAGAGAAAAATATATATGTAACCATGATAATGGCACCATCCATATGACAGGGCATGCAATAATGCCACAATCCAGTGAGCAACGATCTCCGACCAAAATGCCATGTGATAATGATTGCGGTAGTTCGAGATAAGTGGCTTCTTCCAGAGTAAAGCCGAACTTGTTCCAAAATCGAAATCTTCCTGAATTCCCGGAAATCCAAATAGATCCATTCCAAAGCAATGAGCAACAGGATTCAGCTTGAAGAGATGATGGCATGGCTGTCGATGAATGAGGCTTCAGTACTGCAAAGATAACACTGATCAGAGGATCCAAAAAATAAAAACCACAATGAATCTTGCTGTGAAGAATACCCCAATATGAGAATGACCCTCAAAAGACCCCAATCGCCTGATAAACAGAAGAAACGGGGCAAATAAAGGGCGTGGGATAAACACTGACAACTGACACCAGAAAACCCTAATTACTGAAATCCAAACAGATGTAAGTTTCCATATATAAAATATGCATGCCAAGAGTCCTAGACACCCCATTCGGACCTCACCCTAAAAAAACAGTGAATAGAAGATCCTCGTTAATGCCCAGAGGCGCCACCGAACGTAGCGAAAAAATCCACCTAGATTCCACCTGGAGAAGTTTCTGACTGAGGGATCCCCCTCTGTCAGAACCGGGAACCTGTTCTAAGCCTATCACTCGAGTGTTTGACAGGGCTCCTGCATGTTAAGTAAGGTAGTGGGAAGCCACCGAAGTTAGCGTTTTACCTTTTCGAGCGTCCGTTGCTGCCAGATTGATGGGAGAAAGTGCCTTTGTATTCTCCTACGCATTTCCTGCGAAGTTTATCCAACATAAATCTGAGGACAGGGACAGACGATGGCATAAATTACATTCATCATTTTGCAATTCACATATGTTTTAAGTGGATGTCGAGTATGATCAGTTGGGTGACAGAAGACATCCTGTGTCGGAGACATGTAGGGACAGATATTGCAGTTTCCACATGGGAAAGAGCCCCTAAGGTGGATCCCCCGATTGAGTCTGACAGTGGGTCTCCTATAGTGGCTTCTAGTTAGAATATCCCTCAGGTTAGGTGCCCTTCTCGCAGTCAATAATGGATGAGGACTGACCACCCGTGTGGTAGACAAATCAGTGGTTAGAATATTCCAATGCTTCTGCAGAACATGTCTTACCTGTTGCCAATGCATATTGAACGTGGTTATAAAACGGATCCGATTGTCTGAAACTTTGTCCTTGGAATCCAAAAGTGCTGTTTGGGACAATCCATTGGCTCTCTGGAAGGCTTGAGAAATATGTCTCTTAGGATACCCCCTCATTTTAAATCTTGTAGTCAGTTCCCTGGCATGATGGCGAAATAAGATCCTCTGTACAGTTTCTCCTGGCCCTGAGGAACTGGCCCACAGGAACCCCCTTCTTGGTGTGGCCCGGATGAAAACTGTGGTATTCCAACAAGCTGTTGGTGGCGGTAGGCTTACAGAACAGAGTAGTCGACAGGGTACCATGTTTGCACTGAACAGTGAGGTCCAGGAAATTAACTGAGGATGAAGAGATGGTATGAGTCAAAAAGATATTCAAAGAGTTACAATTGAGGTAACTCAAAAATAGCTGCAATTCAGAAACAGTACCTGACCAAATAAAAAAAATATCATCTATAAATCTGGACCACTGCCGTACCCTGTCTTTGAACCAACCAGAAGTATAGACAACCGTAGCCTCCCACCACCCCAAAAACAAGTTAGCAAAAGCCGGGGCACATCTGGTCCCCATGGCAACTCCTGACGCTTGGAGATAATAATTCCTGTCAAACAAGAAAAAGTTGTGTTTGAGAACGAAGTCCAAAAGGTCCACCAAAAACGAGTCATGCATCCTGTCTGAATTGGAGAGTTGATCCAAAAAGAAAAGAACGGCCCTCATTCCATCTTGATGGTTAATATTGGAATAGAGAGCTTCCACATCACATGTGATCATGACCTCCCCTGCATCCAGGGCAGTACCCTGGATGACAGAAATAAAGTGTGATGAGTCCCTGATGTATGAGGGTAACTCAAGCACCAGAGGCTGTAGGAAGAAGTCTATGTAAACACATGCTTTCTCACATAAGCTGCCTATACTAGACACGATCGGTCTCCCAGGGGTATGTTGATGTCCTTATGAACCTTGGGCAACATGTAGAAGGTGGATGTAATAGGATGCTCCACCCAGATGAAATCACATTCAATAGAGCTGATGATCCCCAACTCAAGAGCCCTATCAATCAAGGTTCTCAGCTTGACAGAATAAACCCCAAATGGATTGGAGGGAAGTCTATGGTATACCTTCTGATTGTCAAGTTGTCTGTGTGCCTCCTTCTGATAAAGTGAATGGGGCCACAGCACTATGTTGCCCCCCTTATCAGCTTCTCTGATGATAAACTCATGATTACCTTTAAGTCTGGCCAAGGCACGTTTTTCTGCTGATGTAAGATTAGATGCAGCAGATGGGCAGGATGGTAATGCTTCAATATCCTTCTTGACCATCTCAAAAAAGATCCGCACCGCAGGGACCAAGGAGAAAGGTGGAGAAACGCGAGACCTGTTCTTATGTGGAAATCTTGACCTAGTGGACTCCCCATCATTTTCCTGTAGGAGCTCCATTAAATCCTGGAAGACCCTCTGATCAGTGTGTTCAAAAAGGGGAGAATTGGATGGTCTGTTATGCTGTACCTGAAGCAAAATCTTCCTGCAAAATAGGAAAAGGTCTTTAATAATCGTAAATTTATCAAAGTGCTGGACCGACGAAAAAGTAAGACCCTTAGTCAAGACAGATCGTTCAGCAGGAGATAGACATACTGAGACAGGTTGATGATTTGAAGGTTGTCAATGGCCCTGGTAGTGTTACACTCACCAAACTCCTGGGATACATAATCCTCTACTGTCGATATTGTCTCCGTTGGTTGTGTCTCTGGGGTCTGTGCCCCCTGTTCCTGGTCACCCTGGCAAACAGTCCGGCGCCTCCTGCGGCCTCGCCTGGTCCTGGATCGGATTTGCTTTCCGCCGAGGATAAAAATCACTCGACGTGTGTCCATCCTGGGATGTCGCGTCCCCATTATGACTGTGAGAGCCCCTGCTGGAGGTATGCTTGTAGGTTGGAGCCCGGCGACTTGCCATTGTGCCCCCAGTTGAAAACCCTATGCTGCTCAAAATCCATTTTATCCCTTGTGAATTTAGATTTCTTCCTGGCCATGATATCCCTATCATATTTATCCAATATGTCCTGAAGCTTGGCCTTAAAGGGTTGGACAAGTGTGACGGTGTCAAAGTTATTAAGCTTATCCTCTAATCCCTTGATCTCAGATTTGACCTGGACTAAGAGTTCCCTATCATGCGTGATCAAAAGGTTGATCAGAATTTGGGAACATCGCAGTAACCCCTGCTCCCACTGTGTACGAAAATTGGAAGACGGTTCCCATGCTGGAAACAAAGAAATCCTAAGCCCTCGAGGGACCAAGTTAAGTTTAAGATACTCTTCAAGACAACGGATATTCCATAGAAGTCTAATACCATGTTTCTGCGCTGATATAAGATCAGTAGTGAGAGTGGAGAAATCAGAATCCAGCCCTGAAGCCGGTGTATCCGAAAAAACCTTAGAGGCAGAGGCCTTCCATACCGCCTCTCGGGCCTCCCAATCCATGAATGACGCAACCAAACACACCTAATATATGCAATATATAGTCAAAGACCAAATAAACCGCGTGCTGTCAAGGGGAAAAGTACCAAACTTTACAAAGACAATAAGTGAAAACAAAGGAATGGCGCACAGCGAAAATGAAACAAATTACATATGACAAAAGGGGTGCACAACCAGTTGTCAAAAAACTGAATAGGAATATGAGGAAAAAGAAATCATATTTTTTTTTTCATCTATTATTTATCATTATTTTTTGTATCATTATTCGCTTTTTCATCTCTGTTTTTTTTTTTTGTAATCTTGGTTCATTTAGTAATTTATTTTGTCCTTACATGTAACCCCATTTCTATTTTTCACTAATTATTGTTTATATCCTTCTTATTCATTTTTTTGTCCATATTGTTTCTGGCCATTTTTTTCATGATGGTATTTTTATCAGTTTTTTTTTTCGCATATCACATTAGCCCCTGTTATTTTGGATGTGGCTGCAATTCATTGTTTTTCCGCTCCCGGGAGCTGCGCATGCGCCCATTGGTTCCCATGGCGATCGCTGCTTGGCGTCCATATGACGCCGTGCAGCGCTCCCCATTAGCAGAGATGTCTGCCTGCTATAGCCACCTCACTTCCGGTTCTCCTGGCTTCCGGTACCAGTCCTCATGACGCGACACACCTGCTTCAAATTATTCCCCCGCCTACAGGTACAAATTGCAGCTTTGCAAGCACATTTGCACTTCCCCTGACGAAGCCGTCCTTGTAGCGGCGTAACGCGTTGGGTCGCCCTGCCTCTGGGTCCCCCTGCAATTGCCTCCATCGGGCTTACTGTCCACTTGCAGCCCTGACCTTGCCTTTCTACACGTGAGCCTTTTCTATTATAGGGAGTCTTTCTGACTCATATTTTGGGAGGTGATATACCTTTATCATTATGCTGTGACAGGGGGCACTTTACCTTTCATTATCACCTCATGGTGACTGCGCTCAGGTGTATGCATTATACATTTTTCTCTCTGTGGACTTAGCATATATGCCCATTTATCGTCATTTGTTATATTGTTTTGCACTTGTTCATTTGATCATTGTTTGGAGTTTGATTATAGGTCAGCGATTGCTTGTTGGGATCCATGCAGGGATTTCTGTTGTTTTTAATTGTTTTTTTAATGTTGTGCAATAAAGCTTTTTTCATTTTTTGATTACTCAGTTGTGGTGTGCATACATTATAGTGGTTTATTTTTCCTCATATTCCTATTCAGTTTTTTGACCACTGGTTGTGCACCCCTTTTGTCATATGTAATTTGTTTCATTTTCGCTGTGCGCCATTCCTTTGTTTTCACTTATTGTCTTTGTACCGCTTGGTACTTTTCCCCTTGGCAGCACGTGGTTTATTTGGTCTGTGACTATATATTGCATATATTAGGTGTGTTTGGTTGCGTCATTCATGGATTGGGAGGCCCGAGAGGCGGCATGGAAGGCCTCTGCCTCTAAGGTTTTTTCGGATACACCGGCTTCAGGGCTGGATTCTGATTTCTCCACTCTCACTACTGATCTTATATCAGCGCAGAAACATGGTATTAGACTTCTATGGAATATCCGTTGTCTTGAAGAGTATCTTAAACTTAACTTGGTCCCTCGAGGGCTTAGGATTTCTTTGTTTCCAGCATGGGAACCGTCTTCCAATTTTCGTACACAGTGGGAGCAGGGGTTACTGCGATGTTCCCAAATTCTGATCAACCTTTTGATCACGCATGATAGGGAACTCTTAGTCCAGGTCAAATCTGAGGTCAAGGGATTAGAGGATAAGCTTAATAACTTTGACACCGTCACACTTGTCCAACCCTTTAAGGCCAAGCTTCAGGACATATTGGATAAATATGATAGGGATATCATGGCCAGGAAGAAATCTAAATTCACAAGGGATAAAATGGATTTTGAGCATCATAGGGTTTTTGTCACGCTGTCTCTGCGTACAGGAGGTCAGGGGCCTAAGCTGACCCTAAGCTGGGGCCCTGACTAATCCCTCTACCTGGAGGTACTGTTAAAGGTACAGAGGTCCAGGCCGCCAGCGTAACCCCTACCTCCTGAGGATCCCTGAACCTCAGTAATCTAGTCCTGAGAAGGACCCCGATCACAACAACAGGGGACAGGATAATATAAGCCAACACACAGTACTAGATGAACGAGACAGTACAAGGGGAAAACCAAATACCACCTTGCATACAAAAACTCACACCACAACAACAGAGGGAACACCAACGGGTAAGGAGATAAATGATAAAGCGAGGAAGGGAAAAAACCACACCAAGTACACTTCACTCCAAACTCCAAAATACCACGAGCCGCTCTGTTTGTCTGCAAGGAATGCTTTCACCGACAACTTCCCTAACAGACCAGCAGGTATTTGAAGGAGTCCCACTACTGCAGCATTGACTGCAGCTGGGCGAGGCTGGCATCATCTAGCACAGAGAGAGAGAATTAACTCCCTCACTGCCGAAAAACACAAAGCACCAAAAACTCAGCTGCGAGAAGTCAGGCTGTGTAATCGTGACGATCTTCGTGGCGACACACCCGTGACAGTACCCCCGCTTCTAAGAGGGGCCTCCGGACCCTCAGGGCCAGGTTTATCCGGGTGAGTCGTGTGGAAGGCCCGAATTAATCGGTCTGCGTTAATATCCGACGCAGGAACCCACATCCTCTCCTCAGGACCATACCCCTTTCAATGAACCAGGTACTGAAGGGACCGGCGATTAAAGCGTGAATCGATGACTTTCGATACCTGAAACTCCAAGTTACCATTGACCACCACTGGAGGAGGAGGTAAAGGTGACGGTATCACCGGCGTCACATACCTGTTAAGCAACGATCTGTGGAACACGTTGTGAATTTTAAACGTAGGGGGGAGGTCAAGACGGAATGCCACTGGATTAATTATAGAACTGATCCTGTACGGCCCGATGAACCTGTGACCCAGTTTCCAGGAGGGAACCTTAAGTTTTATATTCTTGGTAGACAACCATACCCGATCGTTCACACTTAGGTCCGGACCAGACACTCTCCTCCTATCAGCCATACGTTTGTATCGGTTCCCCATAGTATTCAGATTATTCAGCACCCCTCTCCATACTGAAGCGAGTGATGACGAAAAGCGTTCCTCCTCAGGAACCCCCGAAGAGCCCCCCCTACTGAAAGTACAAAACTGGGGGGGAAAACCATATGCCCAAAAAACAGGGACTTACCAGTGGACTCGCTCCGCCTATTATTAAGAGCAAACTCTGCCAGAGGTAAGAAAGAAGCCCAGTCCTCCTGGTTCTCTGACACAAAACACCGGAGATATGTCTCCAAGCTCTGGTTCAGACGTTCCGTCTGACCATTTGTCTGAGGATGAAAAGCCGATGAGAATGATAAATGCATCCCCCGCCGTGTACAAAATGCCTTCCAGAATTTGGACACAAACTGAGACCCCCGATCAGACACCACATCGGAGGGTACCCCGTGAAGCCTCACAATCTCCCCAATGAACACCTGCGCAAGAGTTTTAGCATTAGGAAGAGCAGGAAGAGCGATAAAATGTGCCATCTTGCTGAAATTGTCCACTACAACGAGTATGACCGTTTTACCCGAAGATGGCGGGAGGTCCGTAATATAGTCCATAGACAGATGAGTCCAAGGACGCTCCGGGATCTTCAAAGGTAAGAGGGCCCCAGACGGAAGGGTATGTGGGGTCTTAGAGTGCGCACAAACCCCACAGGACGCGACAAAAGTTACTACCTCCCTATGTAAGTTAGGCCACCAAAACCGACGCGAGAGGAGATCCACAGTTGCTTTACTCCCTGGGTGTCCTGCCAAAGCTGAGTTATGGTGTGCCTCGATTACCTTTTGTCTCAACTGATCTGGAACAAACAGTCTCCCTGGAGGTCCAACAGGGGCGTCCCCCTGAGCCTCCAATGCCTCCTCCTCAAGCTCAGAGCATACTGCCGACACCACCACCCCCTCCTGAAGTATAGGAACCGGGTCATCCGTATTCCCGTCCCCAGGGAAACTACGAGATAAGGCATCCGCCTTTACATTTTTTGACCCAGGACGATATGTGACGACAAAATTAAACCTGGTAAAAAACAACGACCACCTAGCTTGTCTGGGATTCAGACGTTTTGTGGAGTCCAGATATAGCAGGTTCTTGTGATCGGTGATGATGTTGACCGGATGGACTGCCCCCTCCAAAAAATGGCACCACTCCTCAAAAGCTAACTTAATGGCCAAGAGTTCCCTATTGCCGACATCGTAATTCCTCTCAGCGGACGACAATTTTTTAGAGAAAAAGGCGCACGGATGCTACTTACCAGGGGACGAACCTTGTGACAATACTGCTCCCACCCCTACCTCGGAAGCGTCTACCTCTACAATGAACGGCTGTGACTAGAGTTGAGCGATACTTTCCGATACCCCTAAGTATCGGAATCGGAATGGTATGCCGATACCATTAAAATATCGGCGATACCCGATACCGATACCGGAAGTCCCATGTAAGTCTATGGGAACAAAATATCGGAACTAAAAAAACCCCATTCTTTCCTTGTAAACACTAAATATACACACATAGAATACATAAATATATATATATACATGTCATTGTGACATATATATATATACATATATGTATAGTTTATACACTTCTACATAGTAAAATATCCTCTGATTCAATTGCCGGGTAAAGCCGGCTTCAGTGAAAAGACAGAAGCACCCGACATGAAATGACACTTGGTGTACATAGGGTTAACCATGTCTTTTCATGTCGTTTGCTATCTGATTTGCACAAACAATTAAATCAGTCTATGTTTGCAAAATTTCACACCTGTAGGGGTTAATTAAAGGTGTAAATTCGTTGTAAAAAAAACGGACTTTTTTGCTACGAATTTACACCTTTAATTAACCCCTACAGGTGTGAAATTTTGCACACATAGACTGATTTAATTGTTTGTGCAAATCAGATAGCAAAGGACTTGGTTAACCCTATGTACACCAAATGTCATTTCATGTCGGGTTCTGCATTTTCACAAAAGCCGGCAATTGAATTAGCGGCTATTATACTATGTAGAAGTGTATGAACTATAAATATATATATATATATATGTGTCACAAACTCAATGACATGTATATATATATATGAGGTGTAAAATTGCTGAAAAAAAATGCGTGGGCTCCCGCCCTATTTTCGCAACCAGACAGACAAAGCCAGTGAGTGGGGGCAGATAATAATAGCCCAGAGAGGGACCATTATTTTTGGCCCCCCCCGGCTACTAACATCTGCCCCCAGACACCCCAGAAAGGGCAAATCTCTAATTAGATTTGCCCTTTCTGGCACTTTGCCCGTCTATTCCCATTGCCCTGTAGCGGTGGCAAATGGGTTAATAAGGGGTTAAAATGACCTTGCAATTGAAAGGTCACTTTAAGCCAGGTTAATAATTGAGAGCTGTCAATTAGACAACTATCAATTATTAATCCTATTGTATGAAAGAAAAATCAAACACACACACTTTAATAAAAAAGAAGTTTAATGAAATAATCACACAGTTTTTGACCATATTTTATTTACCTGCTAAAACCATTTCCTGTAATAAAAATAAAATAATAAAGCAAAATTATTCTTACCAATCCGATGCACAGTCAGGTCCCACGGTGTAATCCTTCAGAAAGGGTTAATGTTTACTGCAGGGACCGCAGCTAATGCTGCAGCCTCACAGTAAACCCCCAAATGAATGAGTTCTGTTATGTTACGGTAGCTGAGGAGTGCAGGTAAAAAAGGAAATACACCAGAGCAGTTGGAATCTATGAGATTGCAGTACCCTGACTAACCACCGCAACTAGAGGCAGCCGTGGAGCGTTCCTACGTTGGTCCTAGACGCCTCGTCACAGCCTGAGAAACTAACTACACCTAAAGATAGAAATAGGAAAGCTATCTGCCCCGGAGCAGAACCCCAAAGATAATAGAAAGCCCCCAAACATGTAATGGCGGTTAGACAAGAGGAAATACTGACAAAGAAAGAAAATAGTATGAGCAAACGCTGGGGCCCAAACTATCTAAATAGAAAAGGACAGGAAGGGTACTTACTGCAATCTCAGAAAACCCTGAAAAACACCAACTCTACTAATTTCAAAATCACCTGAGATCACACGACCTCTACCACCTAAATTAGTTCTCTGGTGTAACAAAATCCAAACAGCAGCCACTGAAAAAAAACTGGAAAAAGCAAAAGTACAAAACACAGTGGCTGAACTAAACTGAGAGGGCAAAAGCCCCCGGAGGGGACCCTGAAGGCCCCCACAGAAGTGCAGGACAAAAATGCAAAAATATAGCAAAAACACAAAAGAAGAAATTGTCTTATCTGATAGCAGGAGATGCAGACACGACACAGCAGGCTACAAGGGAAACTGGAAAGAAGGATTCAGACCAGAACAATTGATCACCGGCAACCCTGATGGGAAAATGACTCCCTTATATAAGACCAGTCAGTAACACCTGATTCCCAGTCCTCACAATCCTCACTAGTACCGCTTGTAACCACCAGAGGGAGTCTCTGCTCAGAACTCATCTCAAACCCATTCACAACAGAGTTCCTCTCCTGGCTGACAGGAGAGGAAGTGGAAAGCTTAATTGATTGCTTTCCACTTTCACTTCAGGTCAGCCAGGGACACCATCAGTGACGTCAGAGGGAACTGATTAACAAAAATAGGGGTTCCCTTCGAAAAAAAAATGGCGTGGGGTCCCCCCTATTTTTGTTAACCAGCCAGATGAAGCAGACCGCTGAGGCCTGGATTTTCAGGCTGTTAAGGAGCCAAGATCCATGGACCTTGCCAGCCTGATAATACCAGGCCACAGCAGTCTGCATATCTTGGCTGATTAACAAAAATAGGGGATCCCCTCGAAAAAAATTAGCGTGGGGTCCCCCCTATTTTTGTTAACCAGCCAGATGAAGCAGACCGCTGAGGCCTGGTTTTTCAGGCTGGTAAGGATCCAATATCCATGGACCTTGCAAGCCTGATAAGACCAGGCCACAGCAGTCTGCTTAGCTTGGCTGGTTAACAAAAATAGGGAATCCCCTCGAAAAAAAAACGGCGTGGGGATCCCCCCTATTTTTGTTAACCAGCCAAGTAAAATGCAGACTGCTGCGGCCTGGTATTAAAAGACTGTCAAGGCCCATGGATTTTGGCCCTCAACAGCCTGATAATACCAGGCTACAGCAGCCCCACATTTGGCGCATCAAAAGATGTGCCAATTGTGGCACTTTACCCGGCTCTTCCCACTTGCCCTGTAGCGGTGGCAAGCGGGGTAATAAGGGATTATTGTCACCGTTGATTGCACGGTGACAATAAGCCCGGTTAATAATGGAGAGGTGTCAATAAGACACCGATCCATTATTAATCCCAAAGTTATTAAATGTTTAAAAAAAAGACACAGCAAGAAAAAAGTATTTTAATGAAATAAAAGATACAACACAGTTTTCATTTTTTTTATTACTCTCTCATTCCTGCGACGCCATCGATCTCCTGTAAAAAAATAAAAAAAACAAACCAACAGTATACCACCTGTCCGACGCAGTCCATAGTAACGATTGTCCCACGACGATCCAGCTCTGCTACATCGGAATGACAGGCAGAGCCTGTCATCCCGGCGCAGCACAGCTGCTTACCAGCTTCCCCGGCGGTGACGTCATCGGACTGCTTTACGGCCGCGATTACCCAGCAGTCACTGCAGTTATCGCGAGATACTGCATGTGACCGCCGGGGAGAAGAGGATGGCGGCTATTAAGCAGCCCGGGATGTGACCGCCGGAGATCTTCTGCCGGGTAAGTGCCGCTGACTCCTGACAGACCCGACCGACGGACACTGACAGTGACAGTGACAATTCCGATTCCGGTATCCGATATGACGAAAATATCGGAACTCGGGATCGGAATTCCGATACAGCCAATATCGGCCGATACCCGATATTTGCAGTATCGTATCGCTCAACACTAGCTGTGACGCATCAGGTTGAATGAGTATGGGTGCCGAGGCAAAACATTTTTTCAAGGAGGAGAATGCTTGACAAGCCTTGTCAGACCACCTAGAAAAATCCGTCCCCTTTTTTGTCATGTCTGTGAGAGGTTTAACCATAGATGAGAAATTACAAATGAATTTCTGGTAATAATTAGCAAACCCCAGGAAACGTTGTAGAGCCTTAAGATTCTCTGGCAGATCCCACACAAGAACTGCCCGCACTTTCCAAGGGTCCATATGAAAACCGGACGCTGAAACCAGGAAGCCTAAAAACTGGTGTAATGTATGGAGTACAGTTCATATAGCGTCTTGTGCTTGGGTGCGATGAAAACACATGAGTCACAGGTTTGATATAGAAGATCTTGTATTACTTCATACAAGTGGCAAAAATAGTCACACAGTTTGCAGATACAAAAGCAGGAGACACAGCAGGCCAGAGTAACTTAAGCTCAGCAATCACTCTCCACAACAGGTTCAGGATCTCTTCTCTGTTACCGTAATTCATGCAAACGTGGATTTATCAAATAGCAGGGTTCCATCCAGAGTCCACGAGTGTTCCAAAGTTCCTCAGTAGGAAATAGCTGGAGAACAAAGTCCAAGGCTTCCAGGAGTCAGGTCACAGGTTCACTGCAGGCTTGATTCTGAAGCACTGATTGCTCAGCTGTGGCTGCTTAAGAAGCAAGAGGGAGAGAATCAGGGCGGGAACATGAAAGCTGGAAACTCCATATTGACTGAGGGCAAGATAGCTGCAGCAAGACAGAAAGTAAAATGGCTGACAGAAAAAACTGAGTTTCAAGAAACATGTACAAAGAACCTTACATTACTCCCCCCTTAGGGACAACCTCCGGATGACCTCAGACCAGGCCTGTCTGGGTACCTCTGATGAAACTGGTGGAGCAAGCGAGGAGCATTAACGTTATTGACTGGTTCCCATGAGTTGTCCTCCACTGGGTAGCCCTGCCATTTAATCAAATATTGTAACTGATTTCTGTAGAACCTGGAATCTAGAATCCTCTCCACAACAAACTCTTCCTGACCATCGACCAGCACCGGGCCAGGGCAAGGAGAAGAACGTCCAGGAAACGTATTGGGTGTTGCAGCCTTTAGCAGGGATACATGAAAGACAGGGTGGATTCTCATAGTTCTGGGCAGTTGAAGACGACAAGCAACGGCACTTATAATTTTACTGATTTTATAGGGTCCAATGTACTTATGTCCCAACTTAGACGATGGAATCCTTAACTTAAGATTTCTGGTTGACAGCCAAACCAGGTCTCCTACCTTGAAAGCTGGTGCAGGTTTACGAAATTTATCTGCTGCTTTCTTGTACCTTTCCTGAGCCAATTCCAGATTTCCCTTTAGAAGATCCATATTCTTTTGTAAAGACGTGATTCTTTCAGCCACTGCTGGCAAAGGCGTTTCTATGGGAAATCGAGGAAGAATGTTAGGATGATAACCTAAATTAGAGTAAAAAGGAGACTGCTTAGTGGAGGCGCTCTGAGAGTTGTTATAAGAGAACTCAGCCAGAGGAAGTAGATCCACCCAATCATCCTGTAGGTGGCAGATAAAGCAGCGGAGATACTGTTCCAGGGTCTAATTGGTTCGTTCCGTCTGTCCATTAGTCTGGGGATGAAAAGCAGAAGAAAGGTTTACTTTAATGTCCAATGCGGCACAGAAATTTTGCCAGAACCTTGAAGTGAATTGCACCCCTCGATCCGAAATAACCTCATCCGGTACTCCATGTAAACGAAACACATTCTTAATCATCAAATCTGATGTCTGTTTTGCAGTGGGTAAGCCGACACAAGGAATAAAATGAGCTGCCTTTGTTAAACGATCAACCACCACTAGAATGGTGTTCTTCCCTTGAGAGGTTGGTAACTCCACAATGAAGTCCATAGAAATGGATCCCCACGGGTGGGACGGGGTGGGAAGAGGTTGTAACAGACCAGTTGGTGAGGAGCGAGGTGTTTTGCATCTTGCACAGACTTCACATGAAGTGACATAGTTTAAAACATCCTTCCTGCAAGTGGGCCACCAAAAGAAACGAGAAAGAAATTCCTGTGTCTTTAGAATTCCTCTATGCCCAGCTATCTTGGAATCGTGAATGAGTTGCAATACTCTCAATCTGACTGTTTCAGGAATATACAGACGTTGTCCCTGAATCCACACACCATTCTTAAAGACAAGACTTACGTCCCTTGGGGGTTGTGCCAACCAGGAATCCGCATGGTATGCTTCCTTGATGTCCTTAAGTAGGTCTTGATTATGAATCACTCCCAGGAATCTAGAGTCAGGAAGAATAGTCTTAGGAGGAGCAAGTGGACGGGTCTCTGCTGAATAAATCCTAGAGAGTGCATCAGCCTTTCCATTGCGCGATCCTGGTCTATAAGAAATGACAAAATTAAATTGGTTTAAGAAAAGATTCCAGCGAGCCTGGCGAGGAGTCAGGCACTTGGCCGACCTGATAAATTCAAGGTTACGATGATCTGTCAGGACGACTATTTGCTGTGCAGCTCCCTGAAGAAGATGTCTCCATTCTTTGAAGGCTGCAATAATGGCCAACAACTCTCTATTGCCCACATCGTAGTTCCTCTCAGCCGAAGACAACTGCTGGGAAAAGAAGGCACAGGGATGCAAGACATTCTTCTCACCTGTTCTCTGAGAGAGTATAGCTCCAACGGCACAGTCTGAAGCATCCACCTCTATTATAAAGGCAAGTTCGGGGTTGGGATGTACTAAGATAGGTGCGGTGGTAAATTTATCTTTTAGACGGGAAAATGCTTCCTGGGCTTGAGAAGTCCAGGAGAACCTAGACTCTTTCCGGGTAAGTTGGGTGATAGGTGACACTACCTCAGAGAAATTCCTAATGAAACGTCTATAGAAGTTGGCAAACCCGATGAAGCGCTGCACCTCCTTCACATTTCTAGGAATTGGCCAATCCTTGATGGCTTGGGTCTTGCTTCCATCCATACTAATTCCTTGTGTAGACAGTACATACCCCAGAAATTGAATTTCGGTCCTATGGAATTCACACTTTTCAAGTTTGATGTAAAGATGATTTTGTCTTAGACGTTCCAAGACCATTCTCACATGTCCATGATGTTCCTCTGTGGAGTTAGAAAAAATTAGAATATCATCCAAATAAATCACCACGAATGTATCTAGGAGATCCCTGAAGATGTCATTCACCAAGTGTTGGAAAGTGGCTGGGGCGGTACTCAGACCAAAAGGCATCACTAAATATTCAAAGTGTCCATAGCGTGACCTGAATGCAGTCTTCCATTCATCCCCAGGTCTAATACGGACCAAGTTATAAGCCCCACGGAGATCCAGTTTAGAGAAAATTCTGGCATGCCGCACTCTCTCCAATAACTCAGGGATTAAAGGCAATGGATAACGGTTTCTAAAAGTAACCTTATTGAGTTCCCTATAGTCTACGCAGGGTCTCAGAGATCCATCTTTCTTCTTCACAAAGAAGATGGGTGCACCTGCAGGAGATGAAGAGGGGCGTATGAAGCCCTTGGCTAGATTTTCGTCTATGTAATCCTTTAAAGCCTTTAGCTCGGGCCCCGCCAGGGGGTAGATCTTACCAAAAGGTATCTCTGCTCCAGGCAATAATTCAATTGGACAATCATATGGATGGTGAGGGGGAAGCTGGTCAGCGTTCTTCTTGTCACATAAATCCACATAGTCCTGGTATACAGCTGGTAGTTCAGGGACTGACATGGTTCCTTTAGGAACAGAGCAAGCTGAAACTTCTGGACTCATCTGTTTCTCTGGAAAGTGTAATTCCTTGGTCTCCCAGTTAATGGTAGGGTTCTGAGCCTGCAGACATGGTAGCCCTAGAATAATGGGAAAGTGGGGAGAAGAGATAAGCATAAAGGACAGTTTCTCTTGATGATCTTTACCCATAAGGACCTTCAAAGGCTCCGTTTCCTGATCCACTGGTCCAGAGGTCAGCAGGGAGCCATCCACAGTTTCCATCTGTACTGGAGTAGCCTTCTTCACTGAACGTATCCCCTGTTTCAGAGCAAAGGAGACATCCATAAAATTTCCACTTGCCCCTGAGTCGATCATAGCAGAGCTAGACACCCAGACTGAGTCAACCCAGAGTTTGATGGAAAGGAAGCAATGAGAATTGTTTTTCCTACAACTCAGCTGGGACAACCGCTGAGGAAACTTGAAAAATTGCAGCGTTTACACAGTCATCGTCCTCAGAAGTAACGGAGTTTAAGTCCGAGAAATCAATATCTGTTGCTGCAGATCTCTCTGGAGCCTGAGGCTCGGACCTGACAGATCTCCTCTCGCAACACTCACAGTGAATGAGTGCTGCAGTAGTCTTACGAGAACGGCTGGGGCAGTTTATAATGAAATGCCCTGACTTACCACAATAGAAACATAGATTTTCCTTAAAACGATGTTCTTTGCGTGCATCACTAACCCGTCTTTGTAAAGAGTCTACCTGCATGGGTTCAGGTTCAGGTTCCCGTGTGATCCTACTCAAAGGTTCCTTAGCTGGGGAGGAAGGTAGGAAAAGGTTAGTGCGATTGCTTTCGAACCATCTCTCTTGCCTGCGTTCAGTCAGACGAGCATCAATGCGGATGCAGTAGTTAATAAAGTCACCTAACGCAGTGGGAGGGTCGGCACGAGCTAGTTCATCCTTAATCAGTGGAGACAACCCTTTTCGAAAAATAGATTTTTTGGCGGAACTGTCCCAAGTGGTATCAAGGGCCCATCTCCTGAAATCCAAGGCATATTCGGCTACCGAGTGCTTACCTTGGCGCAAAGTTAACATGGCTGCTTCAGCTGTTGCACCTTGATTGGGGTCATCAAACACCTGCCCCATGGCTGAAATGAAAGCATCAAGATGATCCAAACATTCATCCTCAGTCTCAATCAGAGGGTTTGCCCACATCAAAGCTTTGTTGGTAAGCAACATAATTATAGTAAGCACTTTAGATCGTTCAGTAGGAAATTGTGAAGCATGTGCAGAAAAAAAAAGATTGCATTGATTAATAAATCCCCTGAATTTCTCACGTTCACCGCCAAAACGAAAAGGGGGCAACTTGGGAATCCCAGAACTCGGGGCTACGGCAGGAGCCTGGACTCGCTCCTCTAGAACCTCAATCCTGGCTCGCAAATCCTGGGCAGTCTGTCCAAACACTTGCAAATTGTGATTAGTGAGGTCCTGTAGGTTTGTAAAACGGGTTTTTATAGTCTGTAAATCTGCAAGGATATTATCAGTCACTCCGCAAAGTTCCTTTATGCGGGCTTCCATCTTCCAGATCTTTTAAGACAGGAGTACTGGAAGGAGAAGAGAAAAAGAGAAAAAAAAAAACAATAGTGTTTACCTGTGGTAACACTGCAGAGAAAAAAAAAAATTAAGGGAACTGCTCACCTGAAATGGTTGTGAGAAGTCACAACCACTATCATCACAGAAAGTACAACCGAACATCTGATATCCACAGTTACAGCAGACACAGCCTTCCCAGACCCAGCAGACACTAACGTTTGGCTTCAGAATCTTGTAATGTATGGAGTACAGTTCATATAGCGTCTTGTGCTTGGGTGCGATGAAAACACATGAGTCACAGGTTTGATATAGAAGATCTTGTATTACTTCATACAAGTGGCAAAAATAGTCACACAGTTTGCAGATACAAAAGCAGGAGACACAGCAGGCCAGAGTAACTTAAGCTCAGCAATCACTCTCCACAACAGGTTCAGGATCTCTTCTCTGTTACCGTAATTCATGCAAACGTGGATTTATCAAATAGCAGGGTTTCCAGAGTCCACGAGTGTTCCAAAGTTCCTCAGTAGGAAATAGCTGGAGAACAAAGTCCAAGGCTTCCAGGAGTCAGGTCACAGGTTCACTGCAGGCTTGATTCTGAAGCACTGATTGCTCAGCTGTGGCTGCTTAAGAAGCAAGAGGGAGAGAATCAGGGCGGGAACATGAAAGCTGGAAACTCCATATTGACTGAGGGCAAGATAGCTGCAGCAAGACAGAAAGTAAAATGGCTGACGGAAAAAACTGAGTTTCAAGAAACATGTACAAAGAACCTTACAACTGGAGTTCCTGTATGGCGAACACACACTTTTCCCATTTGGCGTACAGTTTATTATTCCGCAAGATCTGTAACACCTGCCTAACATGCTCCTGATGAGACACAAGATCCGGCGAGTAAATTAAGATATCATCCAGATATATGACAACAAACTGTCCCAGCAGGCGGCGAAAAATGTCATTTACAAAGTGTTGGAACACCGCCGGGGCATTAGTCAGACCGAATGGCATGACAAGGTTCTCATAATGCCCCTCCGGAGTGTTAAACGCCGTCTTCCACTCATCCCCCTCCTTCATCCTAATCAGATTGTACGCCCCCCTGAGATCCAACTTAGAGAACCATTTGGCGCCCACAATCTGATTGAAGAGATCGGGAATAAGTGGGAGCGGATACGGATTTCGGACCGTAATCCGATTAAGTTCACGGAAATCCAGGCAAGGGCGTAGGCCTCCATCTTTCTTCTTCACAAAGTAGAACCCCGCGGCCACCGGGAAGATGAAGGTCTAATATGCCCCTTAGCCAGACTTTCAGAAATATAATCCTTCATGGCCTGCCTCTCAGGACAGATAGGTTATACAACCTAGATTTAGGTAACTTGGCCTCAGGGAGCAGTTTTACAGAACAGTCATACACGCGATGAGGAGGTAGTTCCTGACACCCTTTCTCCGAGAATACATCCTCAATACACCCTAGGAGTGACCTCACCGATGACCGTATTCATGCAGTTTTTATTACAGAATTCACTCCATTGGCTTATCTCTCTGGATTGCCAATTAATAACTGGGTTATGCTTAGTTAACCAAGGAAGGCCCAACACTATAGGATTGGGAAGACCCTCCAACACATAACAAGACAACAGTTCTTTATGTATCGCCCCCACTTGAAGTTTTACGTTATGCACCGCTTGTAAAAAACTTCCCTGACCGAGAGGCCTGGCGTCGATCGAGAATATGGGGATGGGTTTAGCCAACACACTCAATCGCATACCTTGAACCCGGGAAAACCGAGCGTCCACCAGATTAGCCCCGGCCCCACTATCCAGAAGAACAGATATCCTCTCAGTTCTCGTACCCACCACCACCTCCGCCGGTACGAGAAACTGAGACGAACCTAGGGACGAAATACCTACTCCCAGATTGCCGTCCACCACACAACCTGGGATCAACAGTTTTCCGACGACTCTTCACTCTGCAAAGGACGGGATGGACACCCCCCAATAGAATGTCCCATTCTCCCGCAGAAGAAACACCTTCCTGTCCTATGGCGCACTGCCGGTCCCCTCCCCCGAAATGATGTCCCTCCTAATTGCATAGGCTCCTCTGGACTGACCAGGGGAACCTCCATATAAGGGACCCATGAAGAAGGTGGAGTCATCACAGGGGGCGAAGTTACCCCGCACCTCTCCCGAAGCCGTCTGTCAATGCGAATAGCAAGGGCCATAGCGGCTTCCAGTGACGGAGGAGGGTCATACTGTGCCAACACATCCTTTAATTTGTCAGATAAACCTTGACAAAACTGGCTCCTAAGAGCCGGGTCATTCCACTGGGAGTCCGTGGCCCACCTACGGAACTCCGAACAGAATTCCTCCGCCGGATGATCTCCCTGCTGGATCCTACGTAACTTAGATTCAGCAAGGGAGATCCGATCCGGGTCATCATATACGAGACCCAGAGCAACAAAAAACCTATCCTCTGACTGGAGAGTCGGGGAGCCCGGGGGAAGAGAGAACGCCCATGATTGTGGGTCCCCTTGTGAGAGCGAGATGACAATTCCCACCCTTTGCTCTTCACTCCCCGATGACCGAGGCCGCAGCTGAAAGTACAATTTACATGCCTCCCGGAAAACAAAAAACTTGTCCCGCCCCCCAGTGAACCTGTCAGGGAGAGATACTTTAAGTTCTGGTCCGGCTTGCTCCAGGGGATACAAAACCTTGGCCTTAACGTCCGCCAGCTCCATGGACAAACTCTGCAACTGCCGAGCTAGACTGGCTACTGGATCCATGGTAGCTGGAAAGAATCTTTTGTCGGTCGGTGAAAATGTCACGCTGTCTCTGCGTACAGGAGGTCAGGGCCTAAGCTGACCCTAAGCTGGGGCCCTGACTAATCCCTCTACCTGGTGGTACTGTTAAGGTACAGAGGTCCAGGCCGCCAGCGTAACCCCTACCTCCTGAGGATCCCTGAACCTCAGTAATCTAGTCCCGAGAAGGACCCCGATCACAACAACAGGGGACAGGATAATATAAGCCAACACACAGTACTAGACGAACGAGACAGTACAAGGGGAAAACCAAAAACCACTTTGCATACAAAAACTCACACCACAACAACAGAGGGAACACCAACGGGTAAGGAGATAAATGATAAAGCGAGGAAGGGAAAAAACCACACCAAGTACACTTCACTCCAAACTCCAAAATACCATGAGCCGCTCTGTTTGTCTGCAAGGAATGCTTTCACCGACAACTTCTCTAACAGACCGGCAGGTATTTGAAGGAGTCCCACTACTGCAGCATTGACTGCAGCTGGGCGAGGCTGGCATCATCTAGCACAGAGAGAGAGAATTAACTCCCTCACTGCCGAAAAACACAAAGCACCAAAAACTCAGTTGCGAGAAGTCAGGCTGTGTAATCGTGACGATCTTCGTGGCAACACACCAGTGACAGTTTTCAACTGGGGGCACAATGGCAACAGTCGCCGGGCTCCAACCTACAAGCATACCTCCAGCAGGGGCTCTCACGGTCATAATGGGGACGCGACATCCCAGGATGAACACACGTCGAGTGATTTTTTATCCTCGGCGGAAAGCGAATCCGATCCAAGACCAGACGAGGCCGCAGGAGGCGCCGGACTGTTTGCCAGAATGACCAGGAACAGGGGGCACAGACCCCAGAGACACAACCAATGGAGACAATATCGACAGTAGAGGATTATGTATCCCGGGAGTTTGGTGAGTGTAACACTACCAGGGCCATTGACAACCTTCAAATCATCAACCTGTCTCAGTATGTCTTATCTCCTGCTGAACGATCTGTCTTGACTAAGGGTCTTACTTTTTCGTCGGTCCAGCACTTTGATAAATTTACGATTATTAAAGACCTTTTCCTATTTTGCAGGAAGATTTTGCTTCAGGTACTGCATAACAGACCATCCAATTCTCCCCTTTTTGAACACACTGATCAGAGGGTCTTCCAGGATTTAATGGAGCTCCTACAGGAAAACGATGGGGAGTCCACTAGGTCAAGATTTCCACATAAGAACAGGTCTCGCGTTTCTCTACCTTTCTCCTTGGTCCCTGCGGTGCGGATCTTTTTTGAGATGTTCAAGAAGGATATTGAAGCATTACCATCCTGCCCATCTGCTGCATCTAATCTTACATCAGCAGAAAAACGTGCCTTGGCCAGACTTAAAGGTAATCATGAGTTTATCATCAGAGAAGCTGATAAGGGGGGCAACATAGTGCTGTGGCCCCATTCACTTTATCAGAAGGAGGCACACAGACAACTTGACAATCAGAAGGTATACCATAGACTTCCCTCCAATCCATCTGGGGTTTATTCTGTCAAGCTGAGAACCTTGATTGATAGGGCTCTTGAGTTGGGGATCATCAGCTCTAGTGAACGTGATTTTATCTGGGTGGAGCATCCTATTACATCCACCTTCTACATGTTGCCCAAGGTTCATAAGGACATCAACATACCCCCTGGGAGACCGATCGTGTCTAGTATAAGCAGCTTATGTGAGAAAGAATGTGTTTACATAGACTTCTTCCTACAGCCTCTGGTGCTTGAGTTACCCTCATACATCAGGGACTCATCACACTTTATTTCTGTCGTCCAGGGTACTGCCCTGGATGCAGGGGAGGTCATGATCACATGTGATGTGGAAGCTCTCTATTCCAATATTAACCATCAAGATGGAATGAGGGCCGTTCTTTTCTTTTTGGATCAACTCTCCAATTCAGACAGGATGCATGACTTGTTTTTGGTGGACCTTTTGGACTTCGTTCTCAAACACAACTTTTTCTTGTTTGACAGGAATTATTATCTCCAAGCGTCAGGAGTTGCCATGGGGGCCAGATGTGCCCCGGCTTTTGCTAACTTGTTTTTGGGGTGGTGGGAGGCTACGGTTGTCTATACTTCTGGTTGGTTCAAAGACAGGGTACGGCAGTGGTCCAGATTTATAGATGATATTTTTTTTATTTGGTCAGGTACTGTTTCTGAGTTGCAGCTATTTTTGAGTTACCTCAATTGTAACTCTTTGAATATCTTTTTGACTCATACCATCTCTTCATCCTCAGTTAATTTCCTGGACCTCACTGTTCAGTGAAAACATGGTACCCTGTCGACTACTCTGTTCCGTAAGCCTACCGCCACCAACAGCTTGTTGGAATACCACAGTTTTCATCCGGGCCACACCAAGAAGGGGGTTCCTGTGGGCCAGTTCCTCAGAGCCAGGAGAAACTGTACAGAGGATCTTGATTTTCGCCATCATGCCAGGGAACTGACTACAAGATTTAAAATGAGGGGGTATCCTAAGAGACATATTTCTCAAGCCTTCCAGAGAGCCAATGGATTGTCCCAAACAGCACTTTTGGATTCCAAGGACAAAGTTTCAGACAATCGGATCCGTTTTATAACCACGTTCAATACGCATTGGCAGCAGGTAAGACATGTTCTACAGAAGCATTGGAATATTCTAACCACTGATTTGTCTACCACACGGGTGGTCAGTCCTCATCCATTATTGACTGCGAGAAGGGCACCTAACCTGAGGGATATCCTAACTAGAAGCCACTATAGGAGACCCACTGTCAGACTCAATAGGGGATCCACCTTAGGGGCTCTTTCCCATGTGGAAACTGCAATATCTGTCCCTACATGTCTCCGACACGGGATGTCTTCTGTCACCCAACTGATCATACTCGACATCCACTTAAAACATATGTGAATTGCAAAACGATGAATGTCATCTATGCCATCGTCTGTCCATGTCCTCAGATTTATGTTGGACAAACTTTGCAGGAAATGCGTAGGAGAATACAAAGGCACTTTTCTTCCATCAATCTGGCAGCAACGGACGCTCGAAAAGGTAAAACGCTAACTTCGGTGGCTTCCCACTACCTTACTTACCATGCAGGAGCCCTGTCAAACACTCGAGTGATAGGCTTAGAACAGGTTCCTGGTTCTGACAGAGGGGGATCCCTCAGTCAGAAACTTCTCCAGGTGGAATCTAGGTGGATTTTTTCGCTACTTTCGGTGGCGCCTCTGGGCATTAACGAGGATCTTCTATTCACCGTTTTTTCAGGGTGAGGTCCGAATAGGGTGTCTAGGACTCTTGGCATGCATATTTTATATATGGAAACTTACATCTGTTTGGATTTCAGTAATTAGGGTTTTCTGGTGTCAGTTGTCAGTGTTTATCCCACGCCCTTTATTTGCCTCGTTTCTTCTGTTTATCAGGTGATTGGGGGGTCTTTTGAGGGTCATTCTCATATTGGGGGTATTCTTCACAGCAAGATTCATTGTTGTTTTTTATTTTTTGGATCCTCTGATCAGTGTTATCTTTGCAGTACTGAAGCCTCATTCATCGGCAGCCATGCCATCATCTCTTCAAGCTGAATCCTGTTGCTCATTGCTTTGGAATGGATCTATTAGGATTTCCGGGAATTCAGGAAGATTTCGATTTTGGAACAAGTTCGGCTTTACTCTGGAAGAAGCCACTTATCTCGAACTACCGCAATCATTATCACATGACATTTTGGTCGGAGATCGTTGCTCACTGGATTGTGGCATTATTGCATGCCCTGTCATATGGATGGTGCCATTATCATGGTTACATATATATTTTTCTCTTCATGAGCTCTGGACTCTATGGTTACCACTCTTAGCCTTGGGACTCATCCATTCTCCTAGGATGTCATGTGGCTCTAACAAGTCTATCCAGTGTGCTTAGGGCCTTTCTGATATGGCCCCCCGATTTATGGTGTGTCTATCTTTCATTGTGCCTAATGTTCCCATTTTCGTGTACAAGTGTGTTCAGTCATCCGCTTTTTGTTTATTTTCTACCTATTTTCATTATTCTTTTATTATGGTTTCATTCATTTTGTGGTGTGCAATTATTTTTATGTTCATTGTCTGTCTTGATTTATACTTTCCATCATTTAATTTTTATTTTTTATTTTTCAATTTTTATTTTTTATTTTTTTTATTTTTTGTTAACATGTGTGTATAGTTGTCCGTTTTCATTTTTTATTTTTTTCATCTATTATTTATCATTATTTTTTGTATCATTGTTCGCTTTTTCATCTATGTTTTTTTTTTTTGTAATCTTGGTTCATTTAGTAATTTATTTTGTCCTTACATGTAACCCCATTTCTATTTTCCACTAATTATTGTTTATATCCTTCTTATTCATTTTTTTGTCCATATTGTTTCTGGCCATTTTTTTCATTATGGTATGTTTATCAGTTTTTTTTTTCGCATATCACATTAGCCCCTGTTATTTTGGATGTGGCTGCAATTCATTGTTTTTCCGCTCCCGGGAGCTGCGCATGCGCCCATTGGTTCCCATGGCGATCACTGCTTGGCGTCCATATGACGCCGTGCAGCGCTCCCCATTAGCAGAGACGTCTGCCTGCTATAGCCACCTCACTTCCGGTTCTCCTGGCTTCTGGTACCAGTCCTCATGACGCGACACACCTGCTTCAAATTATTCCCCCGCCTACAGGTCCAAATTGCAGCTTTGCAAGCACATTTGCACTTCCCCTGACGAAGCCGCCCTTGTAGCGGCGTAGCGCGTTGGGTCGCCCTGCCTCTGGGTCCCCCTGCAATTGCCTCCATCGGGCTTACTGTCCACTTGCAGCCCTGACCTTGCCTTTCTACACGTGAGCCTTTTCTATTATAGGGAGTCTTTCTGACTCATATTTGGGAGGTGATATACCTTTATCATTATGCTGTGACAGGGGGCACTTTACCTTTCATTATCACCTCATGGTGACTGCGTTCAGGTGTATGCATTATACATTTTTCTCTCTGTGGACTTAGCATATATGCCCATTTATCGTCATTTGTTATATTGTTTAGGACATGCACTTGTTCATTTGATCATTGTTTGGAGTTTGATTATAGGTCAGCGATTGTTGTTGGGATCCATGCAGGGATTTCTATTGTTTTTAATTGTTTTTTTTAATGTTGTGCAATAAAGCTTTTTTCATTTTTTGATTACTCAGTTGTGGTGTGCATACATTATAGTGGTTTCTTTTTCCTCATATTCCCATTTAGGATTATATGCCTATCATCATATATCATATAAATCCATCAGCAGAAAAAAAGATGATCAAACGGCAGTTTTTATCAAAAATGTAAAATTCAATTTTTATTAGAAATAAATCTAAAAATACATATATACAAGAAGGAGATGGACATAGAGACACACAATTGCAACATGTGAAGTCAAAAAACGACACGCTCATCTGGGATTAGAAATCATGATATATCAAAAACCATAGCACAGAAAATGGTATCTGCCTAATAGAGCAGGTATATCATATATTAAAGTATATACCCTCTGACTAGTGTTGAGCGATACGATACCGCAAGTATCGGCCGATATTAGCTGTTTCGGCCTTTCGATACTTAGTTCCGATATTTTCCATATATCGTATACCGGAATCGGAAGTTCCCATAATTCTTTGAGAGGCAATGTGATTTTAGTCAGCCAGTGAGGAATCCTAAGAAGTGTGGGCACATCCTGTACTGCTGCGGTCATGTTAACTAATGGCATGGCTGTGATTGGATGCTGAAATGATGTCAGAATGCACTATAAAAGGCGCCGCCGCCATTTTAGCGTCACTGTGCTGTGAATTCAGTAAGGGACAGAACGCTGCTGTGCTGACTCTGAGGGACAGTTAGAGATTGCGATTTAGTGTACTGTGCTGTAGGCAGGCTAGCACCAACCGCTGTGTAAAGCTTCCTTTTGCCTGCAGTGTTGTTTTAACAGCTCTGCAAGGTGTGTGTGTGAGTGTAAGTGACGCTGCAGTTTGCTCTGCATGCAACGCTGTCTGTAGGCATCTGCACGTGTCACTCACAGACTCTTTTTTTTTTCTTCAGTGTAATTCTTGCAGCTCCATGCAATTTAACTATTAGTGTGACGCGCTTCCATCCGTATCCAATACATTGGTTGCAAACACTATAGAAGTAGACAAAGGAGTAGCCTTTCACAGATTGTGAACAGTTGTGTTTCAGTGTTCACTTCAGTCTGTGTTTTTATTTTTTGAGTGCACATCACGCTCCAGTTACTTGTTCAAGCACTGCTGCTTGTACTCTGCTGAGCGTGTCTCAGTGCCTCATCCTTTTCATTTATCTCCAATTGGTTCTGCTCCATTCCATTTAAAATATAATCTATTAGTGTGACGCGCTTCCATCCGTATCCAATACATTGGTTGCAAACACTATAGAAGTAGACAAAGGAGTAGCCTTTCACAGATTGTGAACAGTTGTGTTTCAGTGTTCACTTCAGTCTGTGTTTTTTATTTTTTGAGTGCACATCACGCTCCAGTTACTTGTTCAAGCACTGCTGCTTGTACTCTGCTGAGCGTGTCTCAGTGCCTCATCCTTTTCATTTATCTCCAATTGGTTCTGCTCCATTCCATTTAAAATATAATCTATTAGTGTGACGCGCTTCCATCCGTATCCAATACATTGGTTGCAAACACTATAGAAGTAGACAAAGGAGTAGCCTTTCACAGATTGTGAACAGTTGTGTTTCAGTGTTCACTTCAGTCTGTGTTTTTTATTTTTTGAGTGCACATCATGCTCCAGTTACTTGTTCAAGCACTGCTGCTTGTACTCTGCTGAGCGTGTCTCAGTGCCTCATCCTTTTCATTTATCTCCAATTGGTTCTGCTCCATTCCATTTAAAATATAATCTATTAGTGTGACGCGCTTCCATCCGTATCCAATACATTGGTTGCAAACACTATAGAAGTAGACAAAGGAGTAGCCTTTCACAGATTGTGAACAGTTGTGTTTCAGTGTTCACTTCAGTCTGTGTTTTTTATTTTTTGAGTGCACATCACGCTCCAGTTACTTGTTCAAGCACTGCTGCTTGTACTCTGCTGAGCGTGTCTCAGTGCTTCATCCTTTTCATTTATCTCCAATTGGTTCTGTTCCATTCCATTTAAAATATAATCTTTAGTGTGACGCGCTTCCATCCGTATCCAAAACATTGGTTGCAAACACTAAGAAGTAGACAAAGAGTAGCCTTTCCAGATTGTGAACAGTTGTGTTTCAGTGTTCACTTATCTGTGTTTTTTTTTTTTTTGAGTGCACATCACGCTCCATTACTTGTTCAAGCACTGTGCTTTTCTCTGCTGAGCGTGTCTCAGGTCATCCTTTTCATTTATCTCCAAATTTGGGTTTTGCTCCATTCCCCTTTAAATATAATCTATTAGTTGACGCGCTTCCATCCCTATCCAATACATGGGTTTCAAACACTATAGAAGTGACAAAGGAGTAGCCTTTCACAGATTGTGAACAGTTGTGTTTTAGTGTTCACTTCAGCTGTTTTTTTATTTTTTGAGTGCACATCCGCTCCATTACTTGTTCAAGCACTGCTGCTTGTATCTGCTGAGCGTGTTCAGTGCTTCAATCCTTTTATTTTTCTCCAATGGTTCTGTTCATTTCCCTTTAAAAAAATAATCTATTATGGAGCGCTTCCATCCGTACCAATCTTTTGGGTTTCAAACACTATGAATAGACAAAGGATAGCCTTTCACAGATTGTGAACGTTTGTTTCAGTGTTCACTTCATCTTTTTTTTTATTTTTTGAGTGACATCACGCTCCGTTCTTGTTCAACACTTTGCCGTACTCTGTGGCGTGTCTCAGTGCCCCTCCTTTCATTTATCTCCAAAATTTGGTTCTGCTCCATTCCATTTAAAATTAAAACTTTTTGTGTGACGCGCTTCCATCCGTATCCAACACATTGGTTGCAAACACATAGAAGTAGACAAAGGAGTAGCCTTCACAGATTGTGAAAAGTTGTGTTTCATGTTCACTTCATCTGTTTTTTTATTTTTTGGTGCACTCACGCTCCAGACTTGTTCAAGCATGCTGCTTGCTTGCTGAGGGGTCCGTGCTTTATCCTTTTTTATTTAT
>JARQOD010000004.1:74653053-74724020 GCA_033576555.1 Oophaga sylvatica | reverse complement strand
GGGGGCGTATGAACCCCTTGGGCTAGATTTTCTTTGTAATCTTTAAAGCCTTTAGCTCGGGCCCCGCCAGGGGTAGATCTTACCAAAAGGATTCTGCTCCAGGCAATATTTCAATTGGAAAACATAGGGATGGTGAGGGGGAAGCTGGTCAGGTTCTTCTTGTCACTAAATCCCTAGTCCTGGTATAAGTGGTATTCAGGATGACTTTGTTCCTTTAGGAACAGAGCAAGCAAAAACTTCTGGACTCACTGTTTCTCTGGAAAGTGTAATTCCTTGGTCTCCCAGTTTGGTAGGGTTCTGAGCCGCAGACTGGAGCCTAGAATAATGGGAAAGTGGGGAGAAAGATAAGATAAAGGACGTTTCCTTGATTGACTTTACCCATAAGGACCTTCAAAGGCTCCGTTTCCTGATCCACGGTCCAAGGTCAGCGGGAGCCATCCACAGTTTCCATCGTACTGGAGAAACCTTCTTCACTGAACGTACCCCTGTTTCAAGAAAGGAGAATCCATAAAATTTCCACTTGCCCCTGAGTCGATCTAGCGGCTAGACACCCAGACTGAGTCAACCCAGAGTTTGATGGAAAAAGCAATGAGAATTGTTTTTCCAAAAAGTGGGGACACCGCGAGGAAACTTAAAAAATTTTGCCGGGTTTACACAGTCATCGTCCCAGAAAGTAACGGAGTTTAAGTCGAGAAATAAATATCTGTTGCGCAGATCTCTCTGGAGCCTGAGGCTGGACCTGACAGATTCCTCTCGAACACTACGTGAATGAGTGTGCGTTCTTCGAGAACGGCTGGGCGTTTTTAATGAAATGCCCTGACTTACCACAATAAAACTAGATTTTCCTTAAACGATGTTCTTTGGTGCATCATAACCCGTCTTTGTAAAGATTCTCCTGCATGGGTTCAGGTTCAGTTCCGTGTGATCCTATAAGGTTCCTTACTGGGGGGGGAAGGAAAGGAAAGGTTAGTGCGAATTGCTTTGAACCATCCCTTGCCTGCGTTCAGTCAGACGAGCTCAATGCGGATGCCGTAGTTAATAAAGTCACCTAACGCAGGGGAGGGTCGGCAGAGCTAGTTCTCCTTAATCAGTGGGACAACCCTTTCGAAAAATAGATTTTTTGGCGGAACTGTCCCAAGTGGTTTCAAGGGCCCCATCTCCGAAATCCAAGGCATTTCCGGCTACCGAGGCTTACCTTGGCGCAAAGTTAAAAAGGCTGCTTTCAGCTTTTGCACTTGATTGGGGTCATCAAACACCTGCCCCTGGCGAAATGAAAGCTCAAGATGATCAAACATTCACCCATCTCAATCAGAGGGTTTGCCCACATCAAAGCTTTGTGGGGAAGCAACCAAAAATTATAGTAAGCCTTTAGATCGTTCATAGGAAATTTTTGAAGCTGTGCAAAAAAAAAAGATTGCATTGATTAATAAATCCCCGAATTTCTCACGTTCACCGCCAAAAACAAAAGGGCAACTTGGGAATCCCAGAACTCGGGGCTACGGCAGGAGCCTGGGGCCGCCCCCTTAGAACCTCAATCCTGGCTCGCAAATCCTGGGCAGTCTGTCCAAAACTTGCAATTGTATTGTGGGGGGTCCTGTGGGGTTTGTAAAACGGGTTTTTATAGTCTGTAAATCGCAAGGTTTATCAGTCATCCGCAAAGTTCCTTTATGCGGCTTCATCTTCCAGTCTTTTAAACGGAGTATGGAAGGAGAAAAAAAAAGAAAAAAAAAAAAACAATGTGTTTCTTTGGAACATGCAGAGAAAAAAAAAAAAATTTAGGGAACTGCTCCCTGAAATGGTTGTGAGAAGTCACAACCACTATCATCACAGAAAAGTAAACCGAAATCGATATCCACGTTACACAACACGCCTTCCCCAGACCCAGCAGACACTAACTTTGGCTTCGAATTCTTGTAAGTTGGAGTACAGTTCATATAGCGTCTTGTGCTTGGGTGCGATGAAAACAATGGTCCAAGTTTGATATAAAGATCTTGTATTATTCATAAAGTGGCAAAAATAGTCCACAGTTTGCAGATACAAAAGCAGGAACACGCAGGCCAGATAATTAACTCAGCAATCACTCTCCACAAAGGTTCGGATCTTTCTCTGTTACCGTAATTCATGCAAACGTGGATTTATTCAAATTAGCAGGGTTTCAAGTCCACGAGGTTCCAAAGTTCCTCGTGGAAATCTGGGAACAAAGTCCAAGGCTTCCGGGTCAGGTCACAGGTTCACTGCGGCTTGATTTTAAGCAATGATTGCTCAGCTGTGGGTTTTAAGAAGCAAGAGGGAGGAATCAGGGCGGGAACATGAAAGCTGGAAATCCATATTGCTGAGGGCAAGATGCTGCAGCAAGACGAAAGTAAAATGGCTGACAAAAAACTGAGTTTTCAAGAAAATGTACAAAGAACCTTACAATGGAGTTCCTGTATGGCGAACACCACTTTTCCCATTTGGGCGTACAGTTTATTATTCCGCAAGATCTGTAACACCTGCCTAACATTTCCTGAGAGACACAAGATCGGCGAGTAAATTAAGTATCATCCAGATATTAGACAAAAACTGTCCAGCAGGCGGCGAAAAATGTCTTTACAAAGTGTTGAACACCGCGGGGCATTAGTCAGACCGAATGGATGACAAGGTTCTCAAATGCCCCTCCGGATTTTAACGCCGTTTCCACTCATCCCCCTCCTTCTCCTATCGATTGTCGCCCCCCGAGACCAACTTTGGGGAACCATTTGGCGCCCCAATCTGATTGAAGAGATCGGGAATAAGTGGGAGCGGATACGGATTTCGGACCGTAATCCGATTAGTTCACGGAAATCCCAGGCAAGGGGTAGGCCCCATCTTTTTCTTCACAAAAGAAACCCCGCGGCCCACCGGGAAGATGAAGGTCTAATTGCCCTTGCCGCTTTCAGAAATATAATCCTTCAGGCCTGCCCTCGGCCCAAAGGTTATACAACCTAGATTTAGGTAACTTGGCCTCAGGGAGCAGTTTTACAGAACGTCATACCGCGATGAGGAGGTAGTTCCTGACACCCTTTTTTTTCCGGAATCCCCAACACCCTAGGAGGACCTCACCGATGACCTATTCATGCAGTTTTTATTACAGAATTCACTCCATTGGCTTTATCTCTTTGGATTGCAATTAATAACTTTATGTTAGTTAACCAAAAGGGGAAAGGGCCCAACCTATAGGATTGGGAAACCCTCCAACACATAACAAAAACGTTCTTTTTGGTACGCCCCCACTTGAATTTTACGTTATGCCCGCTTGTAAAAAACTTCCTGACCGAGAGGCCTGGCGTGATCGAGAAATGGGGATGGGTTTAGCCAAACACTCAAAAGCATACCTTGAAACCCGGGAAAAACGAGCGTCCCCGATTAGCCCCGGCCCCAATCCAAAGAACAATACCTCTATTCCGTACCCCCCCCCCCTCCGCCGGTACAGAAAAATGAGACGAACCTAGGGCGAAATACCTACTCCAGATTGCCGTCCACCCACAACCTGGGAATCAACAGTTTTCCGCGATCTTACTCGCAAAGGACGGGTTGGACACCCCCCAATAGAATGTCCCATTCTCCCGCAGAAAAACACCTTCCTGTCCTATGGCCCACTGCCGGTCCCCTCCCCCGAAATGTGTCCCTCCTAATTGCATAGGCTCCTCTGGACTGACCAGGGGAAACCTCCATATAAGGGACCCTGAAGAAGGTGGAGTATCAAGGGGGCGAATTACCCGCCCTTCCCGAAGCCGTCTGCAAGCGAATAGCAAGGGCCTACGGCTTCGTGACGGAGGAGGGTCATACGTGCCAACAAAATCTTTAATTTGTCAGATAAAACCTTGACAAAATGGCTCCTAAGACCGGTCATTTCCACTGGGGTCCGTGGCCACCTCGGAACTCCGAACAGAATTCCTCCGCCGGATGATCTCCCTGCTGGTCCTACGAACTTAGATTCGCAAGGGGATCCATCGGGTCTCTTTACGGCCCCAGAGCAACAAAAACCTATCCTCTGACTGGAGAGTCGGGGAGCCCGGGGGAAGAGAGAACGCCAGTTGTGGGTCCCCCTTTTTGAGAGCGGATGACAATTCCCACCCTTTGCTCTTCACTCCCCGATGACCGAGGGGCCCCAGCTGAAAGTAATTTTACATGCTCCCGGAAAAAAAAAACTTGTCCCGCCCCCCAGTGAACCGTCGGGAGAGATACTTTAAGTTCTGGTCCGCCTTGCTCCAGGGGATACAAAACCTTGGCTTAAGTCCGCCAGCCCTGGCAAACTCTGCAACTCCGAGCTAGGGCTCTGGATCCATGGTAGCTGGAAAGAATCTTTTGTCGGGCGGTGAAATGTCACGCTGTTCTGCGTCAGGAGGTCGGGGCTAAGCTGACCTAAGCTGGGGCCCTGATAATCCCTCTACCTGGTGGTATGTTAAGGTAAGGGGTCCAGGCCGCCCCCGCGTAACCCCTACCTCCCCGAGGATCCTGAACCTCAGTAATCGTCCGGGAAGGCCCCGATCACAACAACAGGGGAAGGATAATAAAGCCAACAACAGTACTAGACGAACAGACAGTAAAGGGGGGAAAACCAAAAACACTTTGCATACAAAAACTCCCCACCACAACAACAGAGGGAAACACCAACGGGTAAGGAGATAAATGATAAAGCGAGGAAGGGAAAAAACCACACCCAAGTACACTTCACTCCAAACTCCAAAATACCATGAGCCGCTCTGTTTGTCTGCAAGGAATGCTTTCACCGACAACTTCTCTAACAGACCGGCAGGTATTTGAAGGAGTCCCACTACTGCAGCATTGACTGCAGCTGGGCGAGGCTGGCATCATCTAGCACAGAGAGAGAGAATTAACTCCTCACTGCCGAAAAACACAAAGCACCAAAAACTCAGTTGCGAGAAGTCAGGCTGTGTAATCGTGACGATCTTCGTGGCAACACACCAGTGACAGTTTTCAACTGGGGGCACAATGGCAACAGTCGCCGGGCTCCAACCTACAAGCATACCTCCAGCAGGGCTCTCACGGTCATAATGGGGACGCGACATCCCAGGATGAACACACGTCGAGTGATTTTTTATCCTCGGCGGAAAGCGAATCCGATCCAAGACCAGACGAGGCCGCAGGAGGCGCCGGACTGTTTGCCAGAATGACCAGGAACAGGGGGCACAGACCCCAGAGACACAACCAATGGAGACAATATCGACAGTAGAGGATTATGTATCCCGGGAGTTTGGTGAGTGTAACACTACCAGGGCCATTGACAACCTTCAAATCATCAACCTGTCTCAGTATGTCTTATCTCCTGCTGAACGATCTGTCTTGACTAAGGGTCTTACTTTTTCGTCGGTCCAGCACTTTGATAAATTTACGATTATTAAAGACCTTTTCCTATTTTGCAGGAAGATTTTGCTTCAGGTACTGCATAACAGACCATCCAATTCTCCCCTTTTGAACACACTGATCAGAGGGTCTTCCAGGATTTAATGGAGCTCCTACAGGAAAACGATGGGGAGTCCACTAGGTCAAGATTTCCACATAAGAACAGGTCTCGCGTTTCTCTACCTTTCTCCTTGGTCCCTGCGGTGCGGATCTTTTTTGAGATGTTCAAGAAGGATATTGAAGCATTACCATCCTGCCCATCTGCTGCATCTAATCTTACATCAGCAGAAAAACGTGCCTTGGCCAGACTTAAAGGTAATCATGAGTTTATCATCAGAGAAGCTGATAAGGGGGGCAACATAGTGCTGTGGCCCCATTCACTTTATCAGAAGGAGGCACACAGACAACTTGACAATCAGAAGGTATACCATAGACTTCCCTCCAATCCATCTGGGGTTTATTCTGTCAAGCTGAGAACCTTGATTGATAGGGCTCTTGAGTTGGGGATCATCAGCTCTAGTGAACGTGATTTTATCTGGGTGGAGCATCCTATTACATCCACCTTCTACATGTTGCCCAAGGTTCATAAGGACATCAACATACCCCCTGGGAGACCGATCGTGTCTAGTATAAGCAGCTTATGTGAGAAAGAATGTGTTTACATAGACTTCTTCCTACAGCCTCTGGTGCTTGAGTTACCCTCATACATCAGGGACTCATCACACTTTATTTCTGTCGTCCAGGGTACTGCCCTGGATGCAGGGGAGGTCATGATCACATGTGATGTGGAAGCTCTCTATTCCAATATTAACCATCAAGATGGAATGAGGGCCGTTCTTTTCTTTTTGGATCAACTCTCCAATTCAGACAGGATGCATGACTTGTTTTTGGTGGACCTTTTGGACTTCGTTCTCAAACACAACTTTTTCTTGTTTGACAGGAATTATTATCTCCAAGCGTCAGGAGTTGCCATGGGGGCCAGATGTGCCCCGGCTTTTGCTAACTTGTTTTTGGGGTGGTGGGAGGCTACGGTTGTCTATACTTCTGGTTGGTTCAAAGACAGGGTACGGCAGTGGTCCAGATTTATAGATGATATTTTTTTTATTTGGTCAGGTACTGTTTCTGAGTTGCAGCTATTTTTGAGTTACCTCAATTGTAACTCTTTGAATATCTTTTGACTCATACCATCTCTTCATCCTCAGTTAATTTCCTGGACCTCACTGTTCAGTGAAAACATGGTACCCTGTCGACTACTCTGTTCCGTAAGCCTACCGCCACCAACAGCTTGTTGGAATACCACAGTTTTCATCCGGGCCACACCAAGAAGGGGGTTCCTGTGGGCCAGTTCCTCAGAGCCAGGAGAAACTGTACAGAGGATCTTGATTTTCGCCATCATGCCAGGGAACTGACTACAAGATTTAAAATGAGGGGGTATCCTAAGAGACATATTTCTCAAGCCTTCCAGAGAGCCAATGGATTGTCCCAAACAGCACTTTTGGATTCCAAGGACAAAGTTTCAGACAATCGGATCCGTTTTATAACCACGTTCAATACGCATTGGCAGCAGGTAAGACATGTTCTACAGAAGCATTGGAATATTCTAACCACTGATTTGTCTACCACACGGGTGGTCAGTCCTCATCCATTATTGACTGCGAGAAGGGCACCTAACCTGAGGGATATCCTAACTAGAAGCCACTATAGGAGACCCACTGTCAGACTCAATAGGGGGATCCACCTTAGGGGCTCTTTCCCATGTGGAAACTGCAATATCTGTCCCTACATGTCTCCGACACGGGATGTCTTCTGTCACCCAACTGATCATACTCGACATCCACTTAAAACATATGTGAATTGCAAAACGATGAATGTCATCTATGCCATCGTCTGTCCATGTCCTCAGATTTATGTTGGACAAACTTTGCAGGAAATGCGTAGGAGAATACAAAGGCACTTTTCTTCCATCAATCTGGCAGCAACGGACGCTCGAAAAGGTAAAACGCTAACTTCGGTGGCTTCCCACTACCTTACTTACCATGCAGGAGCCCTGTCAAACACTCGAGTGATAGGCTTAGAACAGGTTCCTGGTTCTGACAGAGGGGGATCCCTCAGTCAGAAACTTCTCCAGGTGGAATCTAGGTGGATTTTTTCGCTACTTTCGGTGGCGCCTCTGGGCATTAACGAGGATCTTCTATTCACCGTTTTTTCAGGGTGAGGTCCGAATAGGGTGTCTAGGACTCTTGGCATGCATATTTTATATATGGAAACTTACATCTGTTTGGATTTCAGTAATTAGGGTTTTCTGGTGTCAGTTGTCAGTGTTTATCCCACGCCCTTTATTTGCCCCGTTTCTTCTGTTTATCAGGTGATTGGGGGGTCTTTTGAGGGTCATTCTCATATTGGGGGTATTCTTCACAGCAAGATTCATTGTTGTTTTTTATTTTTTGGATCCTCTGATCAGTGTTATCTTTGCAGTACTGAAGCCTCATTCATCGGCAGCCATGCCATCATCTCTTCAAGCTGAATCCTGTTGCTCATTGCTTTGGAATGGATCTATTAGGATTTCCGGGAATTCAGGAAGATTTCGATTTTGGAACAAGTTCGGCTTTACTCTGGAAGAAGCCACTTATCTCGAACTACCGCAATCATTATCACATGACATTTTGGTCGGAGATCGTTGCTCACTGGATTGTGGCATTATTGCATGCCCTGTCATATGGATGGTGCCATTATCATGGTTACATATATATTTTTCTCTTCATGAGCTCTGGACTCTATGGTTACCACTCTTAGCCTTGGGACTCATCCATTCTCCTAGGATGTCATGTGGCTCTAACAAGTCTATCCAGTGTGCTTAGGGCCTTTCTGATATGGCCCCCCGATTTATGGTGTGTCTATCTTTCATTGTGCCTAATGTTCCCATTTTCGTGTACAAGTGTGTTCAGTCATCCGCTTTTTGTTTATTTTCTACCTATTTTCATTATTCTTTTATTATGGTTTCATTCATTTTGTGGTGTGCAATTATTTTTATGTTCATTGTCTGTCTTGATTTATACTTTCCATCATTTAATTTTTATTTTTTATTTTTCAATTTTTATTTTTTATTTTTTTTATTTTTTGTTAACATGTGTGTATAGTTGTCCGTTTTCATTTTTTATTTTTTTCATCTATTATTTATCATTATTTTTTGTATCATTGTTCGCTTTTTCATCTATGTTTTTTTTTTTGTAATCTTGGTTCATTTAGTAATTTATTTGTTCCTTACATGTAACCCCATTTCTATTTTCCACTAATTATTGTTTATATCCTTCTTATTCATTTTTTTGTCCATATTGTTTCTGGCCATTTTTTTCATTATGGTATGTTTATCAGTTTTTTTTTTTTTTTCGCATATCACATTAGCCCCTGTTATTTTGGATGTGGCTGCAATTCATTGTTTTTCCGCTCCCGGGAGCTGCGCATGCGCCCATTGGTTCCCATGGCGATCACTGCTTGGCGTCCATATGACGCCGTGCAGCGCTCCCCATTAGCAGAGACGTCTGCCTGCTATAGCCACCTCACTTCCGGTTCTCCTGGCTTCTGGTACCAGTCCTCATGACGCGACACACCTGCTTCAAATTATTCCCCCGCCTACAGGTCCAAATTGCAGCTTTGCAAGCACATTTGCACTTCCCCTGACGAAGCCGCCCTTGTAGCGGCGTAGCGCGTTGGGTCGCCCTGCCTCTGGGTCCCCCTGCAATTGCCTCCATCGGGCTTACTGTCCACTTGCAGCCCTGACCTTGCCTTTCTACACGTGAGCCTTTTCTATTATAGGAAGTCTTTCTGACTCACATTTTGGGAGGTGATATACCTTTATCATTATGCTGTGACAGGGGGCACTTTACCTTTCATTATCACCTCATGGTGACTGCGTTCAGGTGTATGCATTATACATTTTTCTCTCTGTGGACTTAGCATATATGCCCATTTATCGTCATTTGTTATATTGTTTAGGACATGCACTTGTTCATTTGATCATTGTTTGGAGTTTGATTATAGGTCAGCGATTGTTGTTGGGATCCATGCAGGGATTTCTATTGTTTTTAATTGTTTTTTTTAATGTTGTGCAATAAAGCTTTTTTCATTTTTTGATTACTCAGTTGTGGTGTGCATACATTATAGTGGTTTCTTTTTCCTCATATTCCCATTTAGGATTATATGCCTATCATCATATATCATATAAATCCATCAGCAGAAAAAAAGATGATCAAACGGCAGTTTTTATCAAAAATGTAAAATTCAATTTTTATTAGAAATAAATCTAAAAATACATATATACAAGAAGGAGATGGACATAGAGACACACAATTGCAACATGTGAAGTCAAAAAACGACACGCTCATCTGGGATTAGAAATCATGATATATCAAAAACCATAGCACAGAAAATGGTATCTGCCTAATAGAGCAGGTATATCATATATTAAAGTATATACCCTCTGACTAGTGTTGAGCGATACGATACCGCAAGTATCGGCCGATATTAGCTGTTTCGGCCTTTCGATACTTAGTTCCGATATTTTCCATATATCGTATACCGGAATCGGAAGTTCCCATAATTCTTTGAGAGGCAATGTGATTTTAGTCAGCCAGTGAGGAATCCTAAGAAGTGTGGGCACATCCTGTACTGCTGCGGTCATGTTAACTAATGGCATGGCTGTGATTGGATGCTGAAATGATGTCAGAATGCACTATAAAAGGCGCCGCCGCCATTTTAGCGTCACTGTGCTGTGAATTCAGTAAGGGACAGAACGCTGCTGTGCTGACTCTGAGGGACAGTTAGAGATTGCGATTTAGTGTACTGTGCTGTAGGCAGGCTAGCACCAACCGCTGTGTAAAGCTTCCTTTTGCCTGCAGTGTTGTTTTAACAGCTCTGCAAGGTGTGTGTGTGAGTGTAAGTGACGCTGCAGTTTGCTCTGCATGCAACGCTGTCTGTAGGCATCTGCACGTGTCACTCACAGACTCTTTTTTTTTTCTTCAGTGTAATTCTTGCAGCTCCATGCAATTTAACTATTAGTGTGACGCGCTTCCATCCGTATCCAATACATTGGTTGCAAACACTATAGAAGTAGACAAAGGAGTAGCCTTTCACAGATTGTGAACAGTTGTGTTTCAGTGTTCACTTCAGTCTGTGTTTTTTATTTTTTGAGTGCACATCACGCTCCAGTTACTTGTTCAAGCACTGCTGCTTGTACTCTGCTGAGCGTGTCTCAGTGCCTCATCCTTTTCATTTATCTCCAATTGGTTCTGCTCCATTCCATTTAAAATATAATCTATTAGTGTGACGCGCTTCCATCCGTATCCAATACATTGGTTGCAAACACTATAGAAGTAGACAAAGGAGTAGCCTTTCACAGATTGTGAACAGTTGTGTTTCAGTGTTCACTTCAGTCTGTGTTTTTTATTTTTTGAGTGCACATCACGCTCCAGTTACTTGTTCAAGCACTGCTGCTTGTACTCTGCTGAGCGTGTCTCAGTGCCTCATCCTTTTCATTTATCTCCAATTGGTTCTGCTCCATTCCATTTAAAATATAATCTATTAGTGTGACGCGCTTCCATCCGTATCCAATACATTGGTTGCAAACACTATAGAAGTAGACAAAGGAGTAGCCTTTCACAGATTGTGAACAGTTGTGTTTCAGTGTTCACTTCAGTCTGTGTTTTTTATTTTTTGAGTGCACATCATGCTCCAGTTACTTGTTCAAGCACTGCTGCTTGTACTCTGCTGAGCGTGTCTCAGTGCCTCATCCTTTTCATTTATCTCCAATTGGTTCTGCTCCATTCCATTTAAAATATAATCTATTAGTGTGACGCGCTTCCATCCGTATCCAATACATTGGTTGCAAACACTATAGAAGTAGACAAAGGAGTAGCCTTTCACAGATTGTGAACAGTTGTGTTTCAGTGTTCACTTCAGTCTGTGTTTTTTATTTTTTGAGTGCACATCACGCTCCAGTTACTTGTTCAAGCACTGCTGCTTGTACTCTGCTGAGCGTGTCTCAGTGCTTCATCCTTTTCATTTATCTCCAATTGGTTCTGTTCCATTCCATTTAAAATATAATCTATTAGTGTGACGCGCTTCCATCCGTATCCAATACATTGGTTGCAAACACTATAGAAGTAGACAAAGGAGTAGCCTTTCACAGATTGTGAACAGTTGTGTTTCAGTGTTCACTTCAGTCTGTGTTTTTTATTTTTTGAGTGCACATCACGCTCCAGTTACTTGTTCAAGCACTGCTGCTTGTACTCTGCTGAGCGTGTCTCAGTGCCTCATCCTTTTCATTTATCTCCAATTGGTTCTGCTCCATTCCATTTAAAATATAATCTATTAGTGTGACGCGCTTCCATCCGTATCCAACACATTGGTTGCAAACACTATAGAAGTAGACAAAGGAGTAGCCTTTCACAGATTGTGAACAGTTGTGTTTCAGTGTTCACTTCAGTCTGTGTTTTTTATTTTTTGAGTGCACATCACGCTCCAGTTACTTGTTCAAGCACTGCTGCTTGTACTCTGCTGAGCGTGTCTCAGTGCTTCATCCTTTTCATTTATCTCCAATTGGTTCTGTTCCATTCCATTTAAAATATAATCTATTAGTGTGACGCGCTTCCATCCGTATCCAATACATTGGTTGCAAACACTATAGAAGTAGACAAAGGAGTAGCCTTTCACAGATTGTGAACAGTTGTGTTTCAGTGTTCACTTCAGTCTGTGTTTTTATTTTTTGAGTGCACATCACGCTCCAGTTACTTGTTCAAGCACTGCTGCTTGTACTCTGCTGAGCGTGTCTCAGTGCCTCATCCTTTTCATTTATCTCCAATTGGTTCTGCTCCATTCCATTTAAAATATAATCTATTAGTGTGACGCGCTTCCATCCGTATCCAATACATTGGTTGCAAACACTATAGAAGTAGACAAAGGAGTAGCCTTTCACAGATTGTGAACAGTTGTGTTTCAGTGTTCACTTCAGTCTGTGTTTTTTATTTTTTGAGTGCACATCACGCTCCAGTTACTTGTTCAAGCACTGCTGCTTGTACTCTGCTGAGCGTGTCTCAGTGCTTCATCCTTTTCATTTATCTCCAATTGGTTCTGTTCCATTCCATTTAAAATATAATCTATTAGTGTGACGCGCTTCCATCCGTATCCAATACATTGGTTGCAAACACTATAGAAGTAGACAAAGGAGTAGCCTTTCACAGATTGTGAACAGTTGTGTTTCAGTGTTCACTTCAGTCTGTGTTTTTTATTTTTTGAGTGCACATCACGCTCCAGTTACTTGTTCAAGCACTGCTGCTTGTACTCTGCTGAGCGTGTCTCAGTGCCTCATCCTTTTCATTTATCTCCAATTGGTTCTGCTCCATTCCATTTAAAATATAATCTATTAGTGTGACGCGCTTCCATCCGTATCCAACACATTGGTTGCAAACACTATAGAAGTAGACAAAGGAGTAGCCTTTCACAGATTGTGAACAGTTGTGTTTCAGTGTTCACTTCAGTCTGTGTTTTTTATTTTTTGAGTGCACATCACGCTCCAGTTACTTGTTCAAGCACTGCTGCTTGTACTCTGCTGAGCGTGTCTCAGTGCTTCATCCTTTTCATTTATCTCCAATTGGTTCTGTTCCATTCCATTTAAAATATAATCTATTAGTGTGACGCGCTTCCATCCGTATCCAATACATTGGTTGCAAACACTATAGAAGTAGACAAAGGAGTAGCCTTTCACAGATTGTGAACAGTTGTGTTTCAGTGTTCACTTCAGTCTGTGTTTTTTATTTTTTGAGTGCACATCACGCTCCAGTTACTTGTTCAAGCACTGCTGCTTGTACTCTGCTGAGCGTGTCTCAGTGCCTCATCCTTTTCATTTATCTCCAATTGGTTCTGCTCCATTCCATTTAAAATATAATCTATTAGTGTGACGCGCTTCCATCCGTATCCAATACATTGGTTGCAAACACTATAGAAGTAGACAAAGGAGTAGCCTTTCACAGATTGTGAACAGTTGTGTTTCAGTGTTCACTTCAGTCTCTGCGTAATAACCACACTTAGGCCTTATAACTTTTCTGACTTTCTTTTATCAATCTACCAAGATGAAGAAGTCAGTGAGTAAGGCACGTGGTCGTGGCCGTGGAGTTTCAGCAGGGAGAGGACGTGGGGATTCTGTGGCTGCTGCCGCCCTCAGTGACACAGCATCCACCAGTTTTACCCATGAGCGTTCCTTTATGCGCACTTTGGTAGGAGCTCGGCGTGCCCCCTGCTGCGGGAAGAACAAATTGAAGCCGTTGTTGGTTGGATGGCAGCCAATGCATCGACTTCAATTCCTTCCACCTCCTCTCAGGAACACAACACTGTTGAGCAACCATCTGTCTGTTCACCGCCTGTCAAATTGCCCACGCAGTCAGAGAGTTCTGTACAGGAGCCAGCTGAGTCTCTGCTTCTGTTCTCAGAATCTGTTGGCTCGCAAACACGGGCACAGGCAAGCAGCATTCTGCAATTTGAAGAAGAGGGAGTATGCAGTGATGCGCAACAGCTGTGTCTCTCTCAATCTGAAGAGGCGGGTGAGCCAGTGCCGGTGGACAGCACACCGCAGAACGCATCTTATGATGATGATGAGACTCAGGTGCCAGGTTTTGTGGAGCATGGTGCTGCCCAGACCATCCAACAGCAGCAGGTGTTGGAAGAGGGTAGTGGAGATGATGAAGTCCGAGACCCAACATGGCGTGAGCAACAGGAAGGTGGTGGGAGCAGCTCTGAGGAAGAGATTGTCCCAACGGTGCAAAGAGGAGGGAGAGGTAGGCTGCAGACTCGCTTGCCTGTAGCCTCCAGTTTGGCACCTGTTGGGAGCAGTTCTCTTAGAAATGTCAAAATTGGCGCTCCCATGACTTGCACTGCGTGGTCCTTTTTTGACAGACTTGTAGATGATATTTGCTATGTTCAATGCAAGCTGTGTAAGCAAAAAGTTAAAAGAGGTAAAAATATCAGTAACTTGAATACCACAAATATGTGGAAACATGTACGGACAAAGCACGTAGCTGAGTTACAAAGACACACTGGAGATGTAGGCCAACCTACAGCAGCACCTACATCTTCAGGTCGTGTTGGAGCCTCTACCTCCAGCTCACACACACCTGGTTCGGCTTCCTCACAGGATCTCCATGGAAGAACCTCGGTCACTGTTGTCCATAGACAAACTGTTATTCCACCCACAGCAGCAAGTTCACAGTCATCGTCACACTCCCAGACCACAAAACAGCCATCGGTACCACAGGCATGGGATAAAAGACGGCCATACTCGGCAAACCATCCACGAGCACAGGCTCTGAATGCTGGCATTGCAAAACTCCTGTCCCTTGAAATGCTGTCATTCAGGCTGGTGGAGACTGACAGTTTCAGGAACTTTATGGCATTGGCAGTCCCACAATATAATGTGCCAAGCCGATTTTATTTCAGCAGGCAAGCTGTCCCTGCTCTGCAAAAACATGTCGAGGGAAACATTAAACATGCGCTACTAAACGCCGTCAGTAGCAGGGTCCACCTGACCACCGATGCGTGGACCAGTACCCATGGCCAGGGACGATACCTTTCCCTCACTGCCCATTGGGTCAATGTTGTGGAGCCGGGTACAGATCTTGCCAGTGGCGCTGTACGTGTTCTGCCAACTCCAAGTATTGCAGGAATCCAGTCTGTACACATTGATTCCTCCTCCTACTCCAGTTCCTCAGAATCATCGCTGCACGAGCCGTCACGGTATACCTCCACATGGACCCGTGAACGCTTACCTGTTGCGACCGATATGAGCACTGCCGTGGCCAAACGTCAACAGGCCGTCCTGAAATTAATTTCCATGGGGAATCGAAGCCACACAGCGCAGGAGCTCTGGGATGCCATCAAGCAGGAGAGCGACGTGTGGTTTTTGTCAGCTAATCTCCAGCCAGGCTTGGTAGTGTGTGACAATGGCCGAAATCTGGTGGCAGCTCTGGGCCTTGGCAACCTCACTCACATACCATGTCTGGCACATGTGCTCAACTTGGTCGTGCAGAGTTTTTTGAGGGACTATCCGGACCTTGATGCACTGCTGCACAAGGTCCGCCTAGAGTGCGCTCACTTGCGACGTTCCAGCATGGCCAGATCGCGCATTGCAGCTCTGCAAGTCAGATTTCGCCTTCCTGAACATCGCATCATATGTGACGTACCCACCAGGTGGAATTCCACGTTACATATGTTGGAGCGGTTGTGTGAGCAGCAGCCAGCAGTAATGGAGTATCAGCTGCAACAGGCGCAATCAACTCGCAATTTGCGCCGTTCACACTTCACCACTACTGAGTGGGCCTCTATGAAGGACATCTGCTACGTTTTGCGTGCGTTTGATGTCTCAACGTGGATGGCGAGTGCAGATGATGCACTAGTCAGCATGACTGTCCCCCTTATCTGCCTGCTTCAGAAATCACTGAAAGCACTAAAGGAAGAGGTTTTGGAAGAGGTGGAGGATGAGGAGTCACAAATTCAATTACCTTCAGGACAGTCATCGCAACGTGGTTCCTCACAAAGGGCTGGGCAGGGCTCACTTTGTGAGGAGGATGAGGAGGAGGAGGAGTCAATGGAGGAGGAAGAAATCCCTACAGAGGGAGGTACACAACGCTCTAGTCAGTATGTAGAGCGAGGGTGGGGTGATGCAGAGGAGGCAGAGATGACGCCTCTTCCAGAGGACAGCCTTTGTTGGCCAGTTGGGAGTCTGCAGCACATGGTTGATTTCATGCTTCAGTGCCTGAGAAACGACCGCCCATCGCCCACATTCTCACCACGTCAGATTATTGGGTGTACACCCTCCTAGACCCTCGCTACCGGGACAACTTACAAACCCTCATCACACCGGTGAACCGGGACCGTAAAATGCAGGAGTACCAAGACACACTGGTGCAATCCATACTGTTGTACATTCCAGCCGAGAGAGCTGCTGCTGCTGCTACTGCTTTACAAAGCAGCTCTGTGCGTCGAGGCAGTGTAGACACCTCTACAACAAGAGGGAGCAGAAGCAGCGCCTCTGCACAGGGCAAGAGCTGTATGTTACAAATGTGGCAAAGTTTTGTGACAGCGCCAGCAAGGTCTACACCATCCGAGACGGCTCCAGTCACCAGGAAGAAACGTTTCCGTAAGATGGTGACAGACTACTTGGCTTTCCCTCTAAGTGTACTCCCAGATGCCTCTTCCCCTTTCAAATTTTGTGTCTCTAAGTTGGATACATGGCCAGAGCTTAGCCAGTATGCATTGGAGGTGCTGGCTTGCCCTGCTGCCAGTGTATTATCTGAGCGTGTCTTTAGTGCTGCAGGTGGTGTAGTAACAGACCGTCGCATGCGACTATCCTCAGAGAATGTAGACCGGCTTACTTTTCTGAAAATGAACAAGGCATGGATCTCACCTGAATTTGCCTGTCCGTTTTCAGATTAAATAACTGTTTGGCAACGTTTTCCATGTCTCCTGTTATGTTCATCTTTCTACCACCTGAACTCTACTCCCTGGGCTACAACACCGCCATTTGTTGCTCGTAAGTAATTGGCAGGGGTACTGACTCCTGGCCAGCCTGGTTACAGCACGACAGCTGTTTCCTGGCAGTGTGAACGTCAATTATCCTCCAATAAGTTGTGCTGTCGTGTTGCATTCGGGTTAGCCGACTCTATGGTGCCTGCAGTTTAGGTGATTCCTATGTGTGCTGTGGGATATGTAAATAAAGGCGGTTTCCATTGTGACAATAGGACAAGCACCCACTGTAGGACTGTGTGATTCGGTAACTGCGGACGGCTTGCGTCCTGTCAACTTACATTTTCATGGGTGCGTTCTTCTACCCGTCCGGGGTCCAGTACCGTCAACTGGTTCTCCCCAGTGCCTTTGGCCTAGGTGCCTCCATCTCCGTATCCGAGTTCCACCAACGTCTGCTGGTCCTTGGTAGTGCTTTGGAGCACAGGTACCTCCTGCTTAGTAACCGTGTCACAGTAACGTCAGCTGGTACTCGGTTGTGACATTGCCTCTTTTCCTTCTGCTACCCGTCCGGGGTCCAGTACCGTCAACTGGTTCTCCCCAGTGCCTTTGGCCTAGGTGCCTCCATCTCCGTATCCAAGTTCCACCAACGTCTGCTGGTCCTTGGTAGTGCTTTGGAGCACAGGTACCTCCTGCTTAGTAACCGTGTCACAGTAACGTCAGCTGGTACTCGGTTGTGGCATTGCCTCTTTTCCTTCTGCTGCCCCTCCGGGTTCCAGCACAGTCAGCTGGTCCTCGTTACTTCCATTGTCTCTTGCTCCATCTGATACCCGTCAGGGTTCCAGTAACGTCAGCTGGTTCTCGGAAATTAGACGACCTTAAAGACCACCCAGAAGAAGATGACGACAACAAGGACGACGAGCATGAAGCCAACCAGCCTGAACACCATCACAAAGAAAAAATAAAAGATTACCCAGAAGAAGATCACCAACAGGACAAAGAAGGTTAAGACAAACTACAAGATACAGAACAAGAGACAGCAGAACAATAAGCAGAAGATCAAAAAGCAGAAGAACATGAAGTATAAGACCAAAATGAAGAGCAAAATATATGCTCTAAATTCTAAGCAGAAGAAGACTAAGCAGTGTATGGGGGTGAGTCCGTTCCTCCTCGTGGTGCCCCTGGAAAATGCCTGCTGCTGCAGGCTAAACTGAACACGGACAAATACTGTTGTAATTTAAATCTTTTGTGACAGCAAGAACGGAAGGATGAACAATTCATACTTTTACAGATTACAAGTACAGGAATCTCTGTCACAAATAAGAATATGATGAAGAAGATGAAGAGGAAGAAGATGAAGAATTTGAATATGAAGAAGATTAATTAGTTTAATAATAACAATATGAGTAATGTAAACAAAAACATGAATAGCAAGAAGTTTAAGAAGAAGATTAAGAAGGTGAAGATGAAGAATAATTTGATGAGAAAGATGATGCTGCTGAAGATTATGAAGGAGAAAGTGTGGCACTGGCAAAAGTTAAAAAGGTGAAGAGCATGGAAGTTGTGAAACATACATATTTGCCAAAATAGAAAAAAGGTTAACAACATTGTCAATTTGTTAGTCAATCCAAACGTATTTCCAAAAAAAAATATATTAATGCTATTCCAATGCATTGGGTTAAACATGTATGCCTTTATTGTCTCCTCAACCTCCCCCAATACATTCTACATTAGTCTTTGTTGTTTTCCTTCATGTACAATTAACCAACAAGGCAAAAATGTTTTTTTTAATGTCGATATTTGGTTCCCATAGACTTACATTGGACTTCCGGTATCGGAATCGGATATCGACGATATTTAGTGATATCGGCGATACCATTCCGATCCGATATTTTTAGATATCGAGCAGTATCGCTCAACACTACCTCTGACACAAAACTGCCGCAGATCAAATCGGCTAATCAGTCATTGTAATAAGGATATCACTGCAGTGAATTAACTGCTAATGAGGTGATAACATGCATTGAGTCAAATGATCATATACTGGCCTATAGTTGTTAAATAGTTAACATGTAAATCCACCTAACCAGATCACACCACGCATCTGTTAGCACCAACCCCACCACATATTGCCCATAATATCACAGGGAACAAGGTCCACAATAACAAGGAATCATATAATTACCGGAGGGTTGGGGTCACAGCTGGGCGGCAGAACCACCCCGACGCGCGTTTCGGCTAATCCTTTTTCAAGGGGCCTCCTCAGAATCCTCACTGCCTTTCTTAAATAGTCCACAGTGTCTGTACGCTGTATCTTGTAACCGGAAACAGTGTGCCCTGCCCAGAAGTGACGCACTAGGTCTCCAAGGCAGCAGAGACGCCAACTGGCATCGGCGTCACGCTGCGGAGGCAGCCTGGGCGGGCTCCCACCGCAGAGTAAAGACACCAAACTCCAGCAGGCGGCGGAGCTGACAGGAGACCAGCGCTTACAAGGCTGGCACACTGTGATTGACATGTGCAATATACAAATAGGGTATCAAAACACAAAACATAACATACACACAATACAAGCCAGTGAACAGGCATTTCAATGCTATTATATATATAGGAAAATACGAAATTTCCATAGATCGATATCTGTTATGTTTCGGTAGCTGAGGAGGACAGGAACAACAGCAGTGCAGCCGAACACCTGAGATGTTGGTAACTGATGGGTTGCAGATTCCTAAACTAACGACACAACTAGAGGTAGCCGTGGAGCGTTCCTACGTTGATCCTAGATGCCTCGTCACAGCCTGAGAGATAACTACACCTAAAGGCAGAAAGATGAAAGCTATCTGCCCCGGAGCAGATCCCCAAAGAAAATAGGAAGCCCCCAAACATATAATGGCGGTTAGACAAGATGAAAATACAAACATAGGCAGAAAATAGACTGAGCAAACGCTGGGGCCACAAGCTGACTAAATAGGATAGGACAGGAGAGATTACTTTCTGCAACCCAGAAAACCCTACAAAAATCCAACAATTCTGATTACAAAAATACTGAGATCACACGATCTCGCCACCCACTAAATCAGGTCTCAGTGTGAACAAAAACCAAGCCGCAGCCGCTGAAAAAACAGGAAAGAGCAAATGAGCAAATAACAGTGGCTGCAGATAAACTGTGAGGAGCTCAGGCCCCAGGAGGGGACCTGGCTGACCTCCACAAAAGTGCAGAAAACAATGCAAAAAGCAAGCACAAAAAGAAAAGCAAAAAATATCTTATCTGAAAGCAGGAGATGCAGGCAAGACTCCAGCAAACTTCCAAATGAACCAGGAACCACAATTGAGACAAGAACAATTGATCACCGGCAACCATCATGGGAGGGAACCTTCCTTATATCAGACCAGTCAGTGAACCCAGATTGCCACTCCTCGCTGAAAGTTCAGTACTGTCTGGAACCACCAGAGGGAGCCTCTGATCAGAAACCATCTCTAACACATTAACAACAGTACCCTCCCTTGAGGAGGGGTCACCGAACCCTCACTTGTGCAACCAGGCTGATCAGGATGAGCTCTGTGATAGGCACGGATCAGTCTCCTAGCATGGATGTCCGAAGCAAACACCCAAAAATTGTCCTCCTGACCATAACCTCTCCACTTAACCAAATACTGGAGTTTCTGTCTAGAAAAACGAGAATCCAATATTTTCTCAACCACGTACTCCAGATTGCCCTCAACCAAAGCAGGGTCAGGAGGCGCAGCCATAGGAACCATTGGCTTGACAAACCTCTTCAATAAGGACTTGTGGAACACATTATGGATCTTAAATGTCCCTGGAAGAAGCAAACGGAAGGAAACAGGATTAAGAATCTCCATGATCTTATAAGGTCCAATGAACCTTGGCTTAAACTTTGGAGATGCAACCCTCATAGGGATATTTCTTGAGGACAACCAAACCAAGTCCCCCACTTTAAACCGAGGACCATCAGTCCTATGCCGGTTGGCAAACCGTTGGGCCTTCTCCTGAGAGAGAGACAACCTCTCCACTACCTGGTCCCAAATCTGCTGCATTCGCTCCACAACAGAGTCAACACCCGGACATACAGAAGCCTCCGCCTGTCCCGAAGAAAATCGAGGGTGAAGCCCAAAATTGCAGAAAAATGGAGACATCAAGGAGGCAGAGCTAGCCCTAATAGACTTCCGCAGGGGTATCATGGGAAACCCACAACGTTTGGCAAAGTCAAAATCCATCAGGTTAATAGCTGCTCCTGAATCAACAAAAGCCTGAGCAGAAAATGTGGACAGGGAGCAAATCAGGGTAACAGTCAACAGAAATTTAGTCTGAACACTACCCAAGACAACTGAGCGTGCAAAACGTCTTCCCCGCTTAGGGCAGACTGAAATAGCATGAGATGCATCACCACAGTAGAAACATAACCCATTGCGCTTTCGAAACTCATGACGCTGAGCCCCAGAAGTCACTCTATCACAATGCATGGGCTCAGAAGCTGGCACACAAGGCAACACTATCTCACGCATACCTCTGCGCTCACGCAAACATCTGTCAATTTGAATAGCCAATGACATAGAATCATTGAGACCAGAGGGAGCAGGGAATCCCACCATAACATCCTTTACATTCTCTGACAGCCCCTTCCAAAAAAGGGCTGCCAAAGCATCATCATTCCATTTGGTCAGGACTGCCCACTTTCGGAATTTCTGACAGTACAACTCAGCGTCTTCAAGACCCTGATTTAATGCCAACAAGGTTTTTTCAGCTTGATCAGTGATATTAGGTTCATCGTACAATAACCCCAGAGCCAGAAAAAATGCATCAATATCATTCAAAACAGGATCCCCAGGTGTCAGGGAAAAAGCCCAATCCTGAGGATCGCCGCGCAGGAGAGAGATGACAATTTGAACCTGCTGTGCTGCGTTACCTGAGGACTTAGGCTTTAAGGCAAAAAACAACTTACAGTTATTTTTGAAATTCAGAAATTTAGCCCGATCCCCCAAAAATAAATCTGGCATGGGAATCCTAGGTTCCACAATCGGCAACCCAGCAAGATAGGTAGCAATACTCCGAACCTCAGTGTCAAGCTGATCCACACGGCCAGGCAACTGTGCAAACTCCAAAAAATCCTCCTCAGCACCCAGAGAAAAAGAGGGAAAAAATGCAACAGACAGAAAAAAAAAAAAAAATCTCTGACAACTCTGACAACTTTTTTCTTTCCACACTATTTTTCCCTTCTGTGAGTACCATATAATTTTCAGTTATGGCCGGTGATACTGTTATGTTTCGGTAGCTGAGGAGGACAGGAACAACAGCAGGGCAGCCGAACACCTGAGATGTTGGTAACTGATGGGTTGCAGATTCCTAAACTAACGACACAAGTAGAGGTAGCCGTGGAGCGTTCCTACGTTGATCCTAGACGCCTCGTCACAGCCTGATAACTACACCTAAAGGCAGAAAGATGAAAGCTATCTGCCCCGGAGCAGATCCCCAAAGAAAATAGGAAGTCCCCAAACATATAATGGCGGTTAGACAAGATGAAAATACAAACATAGGCAGAAAATAGACTGAACAAACGCTGGGGCCACAAGCTGACTAAATAGGTTAGGACAGGAGAGATTACTTTCTGCAACCCAGAAAACCCTACAAAAATACAACAATTCTGATTACAAAAATACTGAGATCACACTATCTCGCCACCCACTAAATCAGGTCTCAGTGTGAACAAAAACCAAGCCGCAGCCGCTGAAAAAACAGGAAAGAGCAAATGAGCAAATAACAGTGGCTGCAGATAAACTGTGAGGAGCTCAGGCCCCAGGAGGGGACCTGGCTGACCTCCACAAAAGTGCAGAAAACAATGCAAAAAGCAAGCACAAAAAGAAAAGCAAAAAATATCTTATCTGAAAGCAGGAGATGCAGGCAAGACTCCAGCAAACTTCCAAAGAACCAGGAACCACAATTGAGACAAGAACAATTGATCACCGGCAACCATCATGGGAGGGAACCTCCCTTATATCAGACCAGTCAGTGAACCCAGATTGCCACTCCTCGCTGAAAGGTTCAGTATTGTCTGTAACCACCAGAGGGAGCCTCTGCTCAGAAACCATCTCTAACAAATTCACAACAGATATCCATATGGAACAATTCTCATTTATTCTGAATTATCCATGGCATTTGTTGTTCAAACGGATCCATATCGTAAACAAGAGATGACAAGAATATATAAATAGCATATCAGCCTGACGAGAGAAATGGGGCATAACTGATGTTCTCGTTGAGTCCAGATGGATGGACCGTGCCCAATGTCCAAATCCATCTGGACTCAAGTTACTTGTGGTATGTGATGTCATGGATATCGATCTATGGAAATTTCGTATTTTCCTATATATATACAGCATCGAAATGCCTGTTCACTGCCTTGTAATGTGTGTATGTTATGTTTTGTGTTTTGACATCATATTTGTATATTGCACATGTCAATCACAGTGTGCCAGCCTTGTACGCGCTGGTCTCCTGTCAGCTCCGCCGCCTGCTGGAGTTTGGCGTCTTTTATCTGCTGTGGGAGCCCGCCCCGGCTTCCTCCGCAGCGTGACGCCGATGCCAGTTGGAGTCTCTGCTGCCTTGGAGACCTAGTGCGTCACTTCCGGGCAGGGCACACTGTTTCCGGTTACAAGATACAGCATACAGACACTGTGGACTATTTAAGAAAGGCAGTGAGGATTCTGAGGAGGCCCCTTGAAAAAGGATTAGCCGAAACGCGCGTCGGGGTGGACGCGCTCGTCTGGCACCGGGTTCTGCCGCCCAGCTGTGACCCCAACCCTCCGGTAATTATATGATTCCTTGTTATTGTGGACCTTGTTCCCTGCGATATTATGGGCAATATGTAGTGGGGTTGGTGCTAACAGATGCGTGGTGTGATCTGGTTAGGTGAATTTACATGTTAATTATTTAACAGCTATAGGCTAGTATATGATCATTTGACTCAATGCATGTTATCACCTGCATGTTATCACCTCATTAGCAGTTAATTCACTGCAGTGATATCCTTATTACAATGACTGATTAGCCGATTTGATCTGCGGCAATTTTGTGCCAGAGGGTATATACTTTAATATATGATATACCTGCTCTATTAGGCAGATACCATTTTCTGTGCTATGGTTTTTGATATATCATGATTTCTAATCCCAGATGAGCGTGTCGTTTTTTGACTTCACATGTTGCAATTGTGTGTCTCTATGTCCATCTCCTTCTTGTATATATGTATTTTTAGATTTATTTCTAATAAAAATTAATTTTACATTTTTGATAAAAACTGCCGTTTGATCATCTTTTTTTCTGCTGATGAATTTATATGATATATGATGATAGGCATATAATCCTAAATGGACACATGTGAGTATAGGTATTTAGTATAATTCACATCATGTGTCCATGTCATACTTGGTATATCTGTTTAACTCTTGCTGTGTTTTGCACAGGTGTCTCGTTTGACATGGATTTTCAGGCCAAGGAGAAAGCTTAGCTTTCACATATTGACCAAGTTTTTGGGGGAGATGGGTCTACTACACAGCAGAGCGGTGACGGTAAATGGGATGATCGTGCTTTGGCTTTTCAAAATATGGTGCTAACAAGAACTAAATTGTGGTGGAACCGCACATTTTTGGATAAATATTTGACTAAGAAGATTATACCCAGAGGTTTGAGGGTCCGGGTGATCCCGACATTCCCAGTGGAGGACAACACATTCATATCCAGATGGGAGGAGGCTTGCAATAATTGTTCCCAGATTTTTGTGCAGCTTTTGAGTGAACATAATAATTCCGTTATTACGGCACTTGATGGATCAGGATGGTTGAGGATGAATTGAAGGCTTCTGGTACGGCCGAAAAATTACACACCCTGCAGAGTCAGGTTGATAAAATGGTGGAAGGAGTGGTAAAGAAAATCCAGGCCACTCAACTAAATAAATTGAATCGGGACCGCCGTGATTATGAGAATTGTACTGTCTATTTATGGAAGAAAAATACATTCAAAAGCCATAAATTGAGGCGTGATTTATCACAAACATCTATTTCTTCAATGAGCGATTTATCTGAAGCTTCAGGTTCATCTAGCATTGCCGAGGGTGTGGTGACCCGTTACAATCAGAGGGAACGTATATTTCATCCTCTGAGCGCTCCCCTGTGTCTACGAGATATGGCAATAAGGTAATTAATTTAAGTTCACATAAACTTACTAATACAGATTTAAGATTGCTTGAGAAAGGCTTTTCCTTCTCGCCTTCTGCGCCATTCGATGCGTTTTTGGCGGTTAAGGACTTACATCTATTTGCTCGATCTTTAAAAAACATTTCTTTGATAGCAACTCATTTGAATTGTTTCCCACAGAAAAAGAACAAGTATCCCTACGGCTATTGGAGGATCTGTCCATCGAACATAATGCCTCAGAAGGAGATAAGATTCCTCCCTCCTTACGTTCCAAATCTAAAAAGTTTCCTCCTCTATCATCTTGTCCCAATGTGGACCTTTTGTACAAATTGTGAGTAAAGAATTTTTGGAAATTCCACGTTATATCTATGATGATAACCTTACAAGGGAGGAACGGGGGCATCTGCGCACCCTACAGAATTTGCCTGATGTGATGTTTAAGTCGGCGGACAAGGGGGGCAATGTAGTAATATGGCCTAAAGTACTCTATGAGACAGAGGCATTTCGCCAGTTGGAAAATAAGATCTGCTACAAAAAGCTTACATTTAACCCCTTGTCTGCCTACTCCACCCAACTACATACCATTATCAATAGAGCTAAGGAAGATGGTGTGATATCTAAGGAATTAGCAATGGCTTTGGTGGTACCAGAACCAACTATTCCTACCTTCTATTTGCTACCAAAAATTCATAAGGACGCGCAGAGGCCCCCTGGTCGTCCTATTATATCAGGACGGGGCAATTATCTTGAACATGTCAATAGATGGATAGACTCTAAATTGCAACCGCTAGTAGAAGGTTTGCCATAATTTCTGAAAGACACAGGGGAGCTATTAAACGGGTAGATGGCCTCCAATTAGAGAATGATATGGTGCTGGTGATGGGGGACGTCGAGTCCCTCTACACCAGCATTAGACATGTAGATGGGATTAGGGCCACTACGTTTTTTCTTAGTATGTCCAACTTACCCGGCAACATTAGAGAACTGATCATTGAATTACTGAATTTTACATTAACACATAATTTTTTTGTGTTTAAGGGGTCTTTCTTCCTGCAGCTCCAGGGATCAGCTATGGGGGCGTCGTTTGCACCAGCTTACGCCAATCTGTTCCTGGGGCTGTGGGAGAGAGACCTCTCCCTGTCAGATCAGGTGTCTCCGATGGGCCGCGTCCTTTCTTGGGCGCGGTACATTGATGACTTATTACTGATCTGGCAGGGATCTCATATAGATCTACATGCCTTCGTGACATCCCTCAATGACAATGATCGAAACATCCAGATCTCTTATAAGTGTGATGCTGCAGCCATAGAGTTTCTGGATGTTATGCTTAAAAAAGATAGCAAAGGTGAAGTACAGACTGACATATATCGCAAACCCACTGCGACTAATATGCTCCTACATGCTTCCTCCTCCCATCCTGGTCATATGATTCAATCTGTCCCTACGGGACAATTTTTGCGACTTCGGCGAATATGTTCCACAGAAGAAGATTTTTGTAGTCAGGCAGTGGATCTGAAGTCGCGGCTGTTGGAACGTGGCTTCAGTAAAAGAATGATTAAGAGAGCCTACAATAGGGCAAAATATTCGTCGAGGAATACTGTCTTATATGGGACAAGACCCGACAAAGGTTCGGATAAAATAAGATTTGTTACTAATTTCCATTCACACGTCTCTCGTATGAGAAAAATTTTGGATAAATCTTGGCATATTTTAAAAGCAGACCCGATTATCTCTAAATTTCTCCCGGATCGGGCCGCCATAGCAGCCAGGAGATCAAGAAATTTACGTGACCAGTTAGTCCGTAGTCACTATACTGGTGAACGGGTGGTTACTTTTCTAGATCAAATGGTGGGACGATGTGGCAGTTCCTCATGCGGCCGCTGTGTGGCCTGCCCAAATGTGGATCACGTGGATATATTTTCGAATCAAGCGGGTAATTGTGTAAATAAAATCAAAAAACATATAACATGCAATAGCAAAAATGTAATATATTACGCAACATGCCCATGTCGGATGATATACGTGGGCATGACAACAAGACAGTTCAAAATCCGCATACGTGAACACGTATTGGGGATTGAGGCAGCAGCGACCGCTGAGGATGAAAGTATGCTTAAAACTATCCCTCGCCATTTTAAGAGACTCCATGGGAGCGATGGGGCCTCCTTAGATTTAGAGGTATCGACATGTTGGAAGTTGGTATTCGGGGGGGCGGTATCACCAAAAGGTTAGCACAACTTGAGTCCAGATGGATTTGGACATTGGGCACGGTCCATCCATCTGGACTCAACGAGAACATCAGTTATGCCCCATTTCTCTAGTCATCGTTCTGTATTACAGCAATACACACTTGTGGTAAGTGATGTCATATTTTATTTCACTTGTTTTTAATTAATATTTTTTATTTTTGTTTCAGTTGTAATTTGTTCTCCATCATAGATATCGTCACGCTGATATGCTATTTATGTATTCTTGTCATCTCTTGTTTACGATATGGATCCGTTTGAACAACAAATGCCATGGATAATTCAGAATAAATGAGGATTGTTCCATATGGATATCGATCTATGGAAATTTCGTATTTTCCTATATATATATAGCATCGAAATGCCTGTTCACTGCCTTGTAATGTGTGTATGTTATGTTTTGTGTTTTGATACCCTATTTGTATATTGCACATGTCAATTACAGTGTGCCAGCCTTGTACGCGCTGGTCTCCTGTCAGCTCCGCCGCCTGCTGGAGTTCGGCGTCTTTACTCTGTGGTGGGAGCCCGCCCCGGCTTCCTCCGCATCGTGACGCCAATGCCAGTTGGCGTCTCTGCCGCCTTGGAGACCTAGTGCGTCACTTCCGGGCAGGGCACACTGTTTCCGGTTACAAGATACGCGCTCGTCTGGCACCGGGTTCTGCCGCCCAGCTGTGAACCCAACCCTCCGGTAATTATATGATTCCTTGTTATTGTGGACCTTGTTCCCTGCGATATTATTGGCAATATGTGGTGGGGTTGGTGCTAACAGATGCGTGGTGTGATCTGGTTAGTTGGATTTACATGTTAACTATTTAACAGCTATAGGCTAGTATATGATCATTTGACTCAATGCATGTTATCACCTCATTAGCAGTTAATTCACTGCAGTGATATCCTTATTACAATGACTGATTAGCCGATTTGATCTGCGGCAATTTTGTGCCAGAGGGTATATACTTGGGTATTCTCTTTACAGGTAAGCTGGGCAGCAGTACTCAATGTCAAGCAGCAGCCGCAAAAGCAAACAAGATTTTAGGATGTATAAAAAGAGATAAAATCCCACGATCCCAACGTATTATTACCCCTTTATAAATCAATGGTGAAGCCACATCTAGAATATGAGATCCAGTTTTGGGCTCCATATTTTAAAAAGAATATTCAGAAGTTACAGTAGATTCAGTTCAACGACGGGCAACTAGATTATTACAAGGGATGGAAGGCCTCTCATAGGAAAAGTTGGGCTTGTTTAGCTTAGAAAAAAGATGTCTCAGAGGGGATCTCATTTACATGTATAAATATATGTGTTGCCAGTACAAAACACTGGCACATGTCTTGTTCCTTCCAAGGACTGTGCTGAGGACTAGGGGGCACTCATTAAGGGTGGAAGAAAGGCGATTCCGACAGCTAAACAGGAAAGGGTTCTTTATAGTTAGAGCAGTCAGAACTTGGAATGCCGACCACAGGAGGTAGTAAAGGCAGACAGTATAATAGCTTTTAAAAAAGGCTGGATGATTTCCTTGATACACATAACATTGCAGGTTATAGTTAGATTAGTGACAAAATGTATAGTTGGTGGAGAAAGGTTGAACTTGATAGACCTAGGTTTTTATTCAACCTACGTAACTATGTGTTGGTTGGGAAAGCCTGAAGATGCAGTGTTGGCCTCTGCCGGCATTCCGTCATCTATTGAACTACAGGCGACCAAAAGAAGAGCTGAGTCATAATAAGTTAAAGTTGATAGAAAGATTTGCCTTGAACCACAATTATACTGTTTAACCTTTCATCCCCCTTCCTGTTATCTCCCTGCGAGGAGTTCGTTATTGTTAATTAAACCGCACTCCTGTTAACCCTTGCTCTGCGCCTTTGCGTTACTGCATCCATTTACCTGCTTTACATATGACCCACTCATGACAAGATTACAGCAAAACCAAAGAAATTAGCTGGACTATAAGCTGGTATACAGTACAGACCAAAAGTTTGGACACACCTCATTTAAAGATTTTTCTATATTTTCATGACCATGAAAATTGTACATTCACACTGAAGGCATCAAAACTATGAATTGACACATGTGGAATTATTTACTTAACAAAAAAGTGTGAAACAACTGAAAATATGTCTTATATTGTAGGTTATTCAAAGTAGCCACCTTTTGCTTTGATGACTGCTTTGCACACTCTTGGCATTCTCTTGATGAGCTTCAAGAGGTAGTTTTATCATAGACTCATAGATTTGTATTGGTACTTTTCATCTGTCGCCTGAAAAAAATGGATATGTTGCCTTGTGTTTTGCACAGACATATGGTCCATGAAAGGACAAGGACATGTGAATGGCACCATAGCTTACAATGGGTGTTCTATCAGTGAAAAAAAGGATACAACATGTATGAGCAGCACAAATGTCTGAATAACTATTATAACAGTAATGGGCTGGATGGTGGAACCACTGTGCTAAAGCCCAAGGAAGACCTGGAGGGGCATGACTAGGAGCCTCACCTAATCTGACCATGGACATGCAGCAGCTAACGACTGCGGTCTGTGGAGAGACAAGTGAGGTGATCCAGGTGCTACTCCAGGACTGACCTTGGGTAGATGGCAGCTGACCCCTAGGAACGAGTAGCTGGGATGGCCTGGGGGAATGTCCAACAGATGCAGACAAGTAAAGAAGATGACAGAAACCACAGGTGCAGACAGGACAGTATGACAGAGAGATGGGCACTGGAGGGTGCAGCTCGCTTGTCTGCCGTTGAGGTGAGCATTGGCGGGTGCAGCTGGCTCGGCTGCTGTTGAGATGAGCACTGGCGGGTGCAGCTGGCTCGGCTGCTGTTGAGATGAGCACTGGCGTGTGCAGCTGGCTCGGCTACCGTTGAGGTGAACACTAGCGGGTGCAGCCGGCAAGATACGATTACTGTGACCTGAGAACTGACAAGAGGTGTTAGGAACAAACTCACAACATTGCACAGGCATCTCTTTGTTGGAGGAGGCGGTTTAAATAGTCAGTGACCTCCAGCTGTTGGCTGGGGACACTTTAAAGGAACGCACGCAGCCCCTTTAAGAGCGAGAAAGTGTGGCGCGTGCATGCCCTAAGCACAATGTCTGGAGACCTGCTAGGAGTGCACGCACCCCAGGCAGCAGCAATCCCGGAAAAAGCAGGATGGGAGCCTTGGTGGTGAATATGCTGGTGTCTCTGCAGGGAGAGAGGGACAGCAGGCAGAGATGCGTGTGCTACAATAACGCCATTTATTCCATGGTGCTTTACATGTGAAAAGGGGTACACATAATAAAAACGAGTACCATGAATCCCAAACAATAAAAGTCACGACTTGTACAGGAGGAGAGAAGACCCAGCCCGTGAGGGCTCACAATCTACAAGGGATGGGTGAGGATACAATAGGTGAGGGTAGAGCTGGTCATGCAGCGGGTTCGTGGATCGGTGTTTACTGCAGCTTGTAAATAAAGCCTAAAAAGTAGAGCCATCAGTTTAAAGGGGTTCTCTGAGAAATTGAATAAAATACATTTAAATATTGCAAATTTTGCAAAAAAAACTTTATTGAGCAATCATTTTGCGAAAAGCAAATCTTTATTTAGTGAACTGTCAGGATTTTACATGTCAGTTGCCAGTAGTTTTCCAGCCGACATAGTTGTGACGTAGTAGGTCGTGTTGAGTAAAGACATCTGCTCAAGACAGACTTAGGGCTCATACTCACATGTGAGAAATTCGGACGAGTCTCGCACGTCAATTCTCAGCACTGCCGCCGCCACTCGGACTGGAGCGTTCAGCTGCATAGAAATACATGCAGCTGAACACTCTGATCCGAGTGCCGGCGGCAGTGCCGGATATTGACGTGCGAGACTCGTCTGAGTTTCTTGCATGTGAGTATGAGCCCTTAGGGTGAGGGCAGCGTCCTTCTGAGAGGAGTGGAATGACTAAAGCAGAAGATAACCATTCTTTCCCTGCATGAGAACATTTACAGGTGCTTCTCACAAAATTAAAATATCATCAAAAAGTTAATTTATTTCAATTCTTCAATACAAAAATTGAAACTCATATATTATGTTGAGTCATTACAGAGTGATGTATTTCAAGTGTTTATTTCTGTTAATGTTGATGGCAGAAGCTGATAAGATTGTGTCAATATCCACAGTGAAACAAGTACTGTGTCAACATGGGCTGCAAGGTCACTATGCCAGGAAGAAGACATTACTCCAAAAGAAACATAAAAAAGCCAGATTAATGTTTCCAAATGCACTCAGGAACAAAGAACTTAATTTTTGGAGACATGTCTTGTGGTCTGATGAAACTAAAATTGAACTTTTTGGGCATAATGACCATCATTACGTTTGGAGGAAAAAGGGAGAAATTTGGATGCAAATACCATTCCAGCCGTGACACACGGGGGTGGCAGCATCATGTTGTTTTGCTGCAGGAGAGACTGGTGCACTTCACAAAATAGATGGCATCATGAGAAAAGAAGATTGGCAATAGTGAAGCAACATCTCAAGACATCAGACAGGAAGTTAAAGCTTGGCCAGAAATGGGTCTTCCAGATGGACCAGGACCCGAAGCATACTGCCAAAATGGTAACAAAGTGGCTTAAGGATAACAAAGTCATTGTTTGGAGTGACCATCACAAAGCCCTGATCTCAATCCTGAAAATTTATGTTCAAAGCTGAAAAGGCAGGTGCGAGCAAGGCAACCTACAAACCTGGATCAGTTACACCAGTTTTGTCAGGAGGAATGGGCCCAAATTGAGAAGAACTATTGTTAGAAGCCTCTGGAAGGATATCCCAAACGTCTGACCCAAGCCATTCAGTTTAAGGGCAATGGTACCGAATACTAATGAAATGTATGTAAACTTTTGACTTTACAGTAAGTAATAACAAATGCCTTAAAACATTCTCTAATTATTCTGGCATTTGACAAATATTAGTAACTAGAAATAGGCCCGATGCTATTGTATCGGGAGTGCGGTGAAATGAACATCTGTGTATCCTTAGTGGTGCTAACACCACCGGGAGATCGGCAATACCGCTAACAGCTGATAGATCGGCAACCTGGTGGCGGGCGACCAATCACGGGCGGTATTCAAATCTGGCGCCAATACCGCTAGCAGCTGATTGGTCGCCAGCCTTGGCGGGGGATTCAAATCCCGTGCGGCACCGCTCATTGGCTGAGCTGCCGGTGGCTCAGCCAATGAGTGGCGTTGGATTCAAATACCCGCCCCGCTGGTTGAGCCAATGAGCGGTGCCGCGCGGCATTTGAATCCCTCGCCAAAGCCGTGCAGCTAGGGGTGGCTCAGCCAATGAGCGGTGCTGCGCAGCTTGGCGGGGGATTTGAGGGTATGTGCTCATGTTGCATATTTGACTGCTGAATATTCTGCACAAAAACAGGACCTCTTGGCAGAAAACACAGGTACTTTTTTGATGCGTTTTTTTCATGCGGATTTGTATGTATTTTTGTAAGCTAAATAAAGATATGTTATTTAACAAAAAAAAGGTTTGTGATGTCATTTCTTGTCCAACCTCCTCTTTTACATTTGTCCAACACACATTCTATTACACACACAGTTAAATAGATAGATAATAGATAGATAGATAGAAGATAGATAGATATTAGATAGATAATAGATAGATAGATATTAGATATTACATAGATAATAGATAGATAGAATGGTACATAAATTGGTAATGACACACACACATAAAATCTTCACGTAATACCATTAATTTAAAAAAAATGGTGTGGGCTCCCACGCAATTTTCTGCGCCAGAGGGGGAAAGCTGACGGCTCGGGCCAATATTTCTAGCCTGGGAAGGGGTTAATGCCCATGGAGCTTCCCAGGCTATGAATATCAGCCCGCAGCTAGCATTTACTGGTTATTAAAATAGGGGGACCCCCAAAAAAAAGATGCCAGAAAGGCTACGCAGACAGCTGCGGGCTGATATTCATAGCCTAGGAAGGGTCTATGGATATTGGCGCATCCCCCTGGCTAAAAATACCAGCACCCAGCCGCCCCAGAATTGGCACATCTGTACAATGCGCCAATTCCAGCACTTAGCCCCTCTCTTCCTACTCCCGTGTAGCGGTGGGATATGGGGTAATAAGGGGTTAATATCACCTTGCTATTGTAAGGTGACATTAAGCCCGGTTAATAATGTAGATAAGACGCATCTCCATTATTAATGTTATATTAATAAAGGGTTAAAAAAACACACATAAGAATAAAGTATTTTAATGAAATAAAACACAACACGGTTTTCATATTTTTATTGCACGCCCAGATCCAAGCGACGCCCTCGGTCTCCTGTAATATAAAGGAAAAAATAAAACAACCGTATACTCCCTGTCCGACGCAGTCCAATTAATAATGAATATCCCACGACGATCTCCCCTATAGAACAGTAACATCAGGTGATGTCACTGCTCTATAGGGCCTCCCTGTGATGAACTGACAAGAGACAATGGCTCCTGCAGTGCATCACTGAGGTTACCTGAGTTCATTCTCTCACTTTATGGCAATGCTGCGTGGGAATTTTCTCACCCAGCACTGCCAGTGAGAGAATGAATGGAAGTGACGTCATTCTCTCCCAGCGGCGGAGGGATACACACAGCGGAGGATTACCTCCACTGTCAGTGTATCGCGGTGGCAGTGTAGAGCACTGACATTACCCGATGTCAGTGTTCTACACCGAGATCATCGTGGGACACTCATTAATCACTGGACTACGGCGGAAAGGTAATGTATAGGTTGGTTTATTGTTTTATTTTTATTACAGGAGATCGATGGCTTCGGGGAATTAGGTGATTGGTAAGTATGTACTCTATGTTATGTGTTGTATGTTATGTGTACGTACTGTATGTTATGTGTATGTACTGCATGTGATATGTTGTATGTTCTGTATGTTATATGTTATGTGTATGTAATGTATGTTTTTTTTTTTTACTTTCAACACATTAGCCAGGCAGGCGGCTCAGCCGATGAGCGGTGGCGTGGTGCTTTGGGGGAATTTAAATCCCGCGTCGCTCAAAGCCGTGCGGCACTGCTCATTGGCTGAGCTGCCACCAGCAGCCAATGAGCGGTGGCGTGCGGCTTTGGTGGGGGATTCAAAGCCACATGGCACCGCTCAGCACTGTACTTTTAGGATGGAGGACATCGTCAGGACGCCCGCCGGCTCAGCCAATGAGCGGTGCCACGCGGCTTTGGCGGGGGATTCAAATCCCGCGTGGCACCGCTCATTGGCTCAGCCGGCGGGGTGGGGGATTTGAATCCAGCGCCGCTCATTGGCTGAGCCGGCGGGCGTCCTACAGATGCCCTCCATCCTAAAAGTACAGTTCTGAATCTCACACGTTCATAATGCACGCACAGCCCACGCATGTCCCGGAGTGCAGCAGCACCTCATGTCCCTGAGCGCTGCAGCACCGTACGTCCCAGTAATGCTCCTCATCCTCACAAGTCCCGACATTGCTCCTGGTCCTTACATGTCCCAAAGCCATGCGGGATTCAAATCCCCAGCCAAAGCCACGTGGCACCGCTCAGCCAATGAGCGGTGTGTCTAGCGCCTTGGCGGGGATTTGACTCTGGCGCGGCACCGCTCATTGGCTCTGCCGGCGGGCAGCTCAGCCAATGAGTGTTGCTGCGCGGCATTGGCAGGGGATATGAATCCCGGCCGCCATATCGGAATACCCATAACTTTGGTGTTCCAATATGGCGGTCAGCATAGTTCTGGCCGCGGTGTATTGTGGAAGCGACACAAGCGCCGGACAGAGTCCATTGGTAATTATATATTAGATTATCGTAATCCTAATTGACCTTAAACAGGAAGGTTTATTATGATTTCATGTCAGATATTGAGAAAAACATGCATATATTTCTTTTTATATAGTGTATGCAAACTTCTAGTTTCAACTGTATATGAGATTAGACCCTATGTTGTATTAGAAGTTGTGGGTAATAATTACATTATTTAGAGTGCAAAAGATAATGCAGCAAGTAAACATTTAAAGTGACAAAAAGGGAGTCTGGTCTGGAGGAAAAAAAAGAAAATGGTGAGGAGTAAGTGAATAGAAAACATAAAAGTAAGCAGAATATACAATCATGGCCAAAAGCGTAGGCACTAATGAGAGCGAGCACTAAAATACTCAGGTGCTTGTTGCTCGGGTTGAGCAAATTGGAATGCTCGGGTGCTCGACCCAAGCAATGAGCCCAATGTAAGTCTATGGGAAATCCGATCATTTTTGCCGCGACCCCCCGTGGGTCTTTTTATTGTCTAAAAATGTCGGAAATCGATGAGAACAGTGCTTTAGTAACATGGGAACATCATGGGTAAGACCCCTGGAAGCATTTCTGAATCTCAGGTCACTGCTGTGAGCAAAGTTGTCAGAGTCTTATGCCACTTTTACAGGCGCGCAATGAAACATACAAAATCAAAATGGGTTTTCCTGTTAAATCTGTAAAGGAACATCCATTCCAAGGTAATGACTTGTATATAAGGCAAATAAATAACCCAAAACAAAAATGTTCCTCCACCACTTGGGCTATGTTCACATGTAGCGTTTTTGATGCATTTTTCAACTTTAGCATGGCTTTCAACCAAGACAAATGCATTCACTGGGAAATGTCATTTTAACATTTTACAACCTTAGCTGATCACGTGGTGTGTGACACATCATCAGACACATTCTGTTTCATTTATGAAGGAGGGACTGTTAAAGGAGGAGGGCCATCAGGCGGACTTTAATATTCTTAAAGGGACAGCAATTGGTCCTCACTAGTCTTACAGAGCCATCAGCCAGATATGCTTTGTTGTTTGCATTATTAAACAGTGGGTTTCCTATACTGTTATTGCCTATACATTGAATGCAAGTCCTGCCCCAAATTTGGACGCACCCCAATAACCCATTGAACAGATGTCCTGAATGACCACATGAAATCAAAGTTCCCATTATTATTCATTTTGTACTCCCATACTGTTTGCCTATGTATTGAATGCAAGGCTTGCCCTGCACTAAAGTTACACGCACCCCAATAAGCCTTTGAACCAACGTACTGAATGGCTACATGAAAACAGTTCCCATTATTAATTTGGTTTTCCCAAAATGTTTGCCTATGCATTGAATGCAAGGCCTGCCCTGCACCAAAGTTACATGCACCCCATTAATCCTTTGAACCGAGGTACTGGATGGCCACATGAAAACAAAGTTCCCATTATTCATTTTGTACTCCCATCATATTTGCCTATGCATTGAATGCAAGGCCTGCCCTGCACCAAAGTTACACGCACCCACTAAGCCTTTGAACCGAGGTACTGAATGGCCACATGAAAACAAAGTTCCCATTATTCATTTGGTACTCCCATACTGTTTGCCTATGCATTGAACGCAAGGCTTGCCCTGCATCAAAGATACACGCACCCCAATCCTCCTTGGAAGAAATGTGGAGGATGGCCTCCAAAAAATGTTTTCCCAATGTAAAGGAGTGGGTCTGCTATACTTGTAATGCCTCAACATACTGTGTAAACATTTTTTGTACGGGTATCATAAACACCGTTGAAAACAATAATGTGGCTGTTGCATCACGGAACACGTTCACCCTGGTGATCTAGTGGTGGTGTCGGAAGACACGTGGAGGATGGCCTCCCAAAAATATTTTCCCAGTTTAAAGGAGCGTGTCTCCTATACTTGTAATGCCTATACACTAAGTGTATGGGCTGCCAAACATTTTCCCCTGAGGGGTACACCTCAACATACTGTGTAAACATTTTTTGTACGGGACAGGAGGCAGAGCCAGGGTTAACAGTTTTACTTAACAGGGGAATACTCCACGCAGGGAGGTAAACAGTTAAAGGGACAACAAAACAGTAAAATTTGCAAAGGATATTCACGGTTAAAGAACAACAGCTTGAGTAACGGCAGTTCTGTTGAATTCTGGATAGAAAGTCAGTAGTTCCTCAGACTGTGAAGTCAATAGCACCGACAATGGCAGGCGCAGTGTCTTTTCCAATGGAATACTGTAGACAACAATGCTCCATCTTCTGGCCCCATCGGTCAGTCTCTGTTACCTTCCGCTGAGCCCCTAGTCCATATGCTGCAGTGGCTGACAAGGGTGCGGACCACAGTCCTGTATGAGCCCAACGTGGCTCGGCCAATATACACTGGCAAAATAGGGGCACAAGTGTCTGTCCCGTACCCGGTCCCTCTTATGTGGCACGTGCACTGTACTCACGGAGATGGAGCGTATGGCGCCTTGTTCTCTGGTAGTAACCAGGCACACACTGCACCTTTTTCTGGTGCACCCTTGTGTTCTAGTGATGGTGGATGATGAGGATGAGGAAAAGGAGGAGGATAACAGCAAATAGCCAAAATCAGGAAGCGTATACCCATGTGTCGGTGTGAAGAGGTGCATGGGAATATACCTCCCTCCCCAAAAAAATGGATTTAAGGTTATGTTTCACTGGTGTCATGCAGTGGTGTAGAGAAGTCAGGCCCAATCCAGCCCTTGTTCATTTTTATGAGTCTGCCTGTCAGCATTTTCAGTTGACAGGCGGATGCGCTTATCAGTTATAATTTCACTAGCGGCACTAAATACCCGCTCTGACAAAACGCTAGCGGCAGGGCAGGTCAGGACCTTCACGGCAAAGAGAGCCAGTTCATGCCACGTGTACAGCTTGGATACCCAATAATTATAAGGCCCAGAGGAATCATGTAGGATGTAGGATAAGGCCCATCATCCAAAACTTTGCACTCCTTGTGATAGTACCCCATGCCTCAGAGTCACTGCCATGAGATGGTCTGAGAAAATTCTCCCAGAACTTTGCCAGTGTTCCCCTGCCTGTGCTGGATTGGAGTTGTGTCTCTCTCGCCTGTACTCCTTGGTTGTCCAACAAACTGTGCACTCTGCCGCCAGCGTTTTCAGATGGGATTTTTTTTAATAACTCCTTAACAAGGGCCTTCTGGAACTGTGCCATTTTAATACACTTGTCTGCCTCTGGAAGAATAGATTGAAAGTTCTCCTTGTAGATTGGGTCTAGAAGTGTCACCAGCCAATAATGATTGTCAGCACAAATTTTGAGAATGCGAGGGTCACGGGAATGGCAGCACAACATAAAGTCAGCCATGCGTGGCAGACTGCTAACAGGCATGACATTCGTGTCCTCACCAAGAGGACGACTGACCATGCTGTCCTTCTCCTCCTCCCTGTCCTCAGGCCATCCACGCTGAACAGACGGTATGACAGTTATGCTTGTAGTACCATCTATAGCGCATGGAACTAGCTCCTGTTCTTCCTTCTCCTCTTCCTCATTGTCAACCAATCCACGTTGGCATGACATGAGGCTGGGCTGTGTGTAATAATCCTGTATGGTTCTTTGCTCCATCTCATCGAGCTCCGCCTACAATGCATCCTCTTTCATTGTGAGCAGAGAGCGTTTTAGAACACAGAGAAGCGGGATGGTGACGCTAATTATGGCATCAACGCCACTCACCATCTTGGTGGACTCCTCAAAGTTTTGTAGATGGTACATATGTCTGACATCCAGGTCCACTCCTGAGGTCTTATGTGTGGAGTCTGAACTGAATACTGACGGCCTTGTTGATGCTTGTACTCAACAACTGCCCTCTTCTGCTCACAAATCCTTTCCAACATCTGCAGTGTAGAGTTCCAACGTGTGGGGACATCACACACCAGTCAATGAGCTGGAAGGTGCAAACGCTGCTGAAGCACGGCAAGGGCGGTGGAAGCTGTAGCTGACTTTCTAAAATGGGCACTAAAGTGGCGTATTTTCACAAGCAGATCCGGCAGCTCAGGTTAGCTTTTGATAAACCATTGAACAACGAGGTTAAGCACATTTGCCAGACATGGTACATGTGTGAGCTCGCCACGCTTCAAAGCCTCCACCAGGTTCAGGCTATTGTCACATATGACCTGTCTGTAGGTTCAGCGGTGACAGCCACAGATCTACCTGCTCTTTCAGAGCTGTCCACAACTCTTCAGCATTGTGGGGTTTGTCACCTAAGCATACTAGCTTCAGTACAGCCTGTTGGCGCTTGGTTGAGGCAGTGCTGCAGTACTGCAGTGTGAATGATTTCGGAGATGGAGGCTGAATAGGAGGATGAAGAGGAGGAGGTGCAGGAGCTGTTGACTGCATGGGCAACCCTGATTAACGTAGGGCCCGCAATCCTCGGAGTCGGGAGGACGTGTTCCATCCCAAGGTCCGACTGGGTCCCGGTTTCCACTTTGTTAACCCACTGTGCCGTCAGCGACATGTACTGTCCCTGCCAACAAGCACTTGTTCACGTGTCCGTAGTTAGGTGGACTTTCCCAGTAACAGCATTGTTGAGCGCACGGCTAATGTTGTCGGACACGTTCTTGTGTAACGCGAGGATTTCACACCGGGAGAAGTAGTGGGGGCTGGGGATCGAGTACCTTGGGACGGCAGCCACCATGAGGTTGCAGAAGTCTTCCATCTCCACAAGCCTAAAAGGCAACATTTTGAGTGCAAGCAAATGAGAAATGTGTGAATTTAGTAGTGTGGCCTGTGGGAAGTTGGTAGCGTATTTCCGCTTGCGTTCCAAGGACTGAGGTATGGACAACTGAACACTGTGCTGGGACAAGGATGTGGACATGCTTGATGATGGTGATAGTTGAGTGTGTGCAATGACAGGTGCAGGGCAGGAGGCATCTTCGCAGGAACCATGGACAGGTTATGAACTTGCACGCACAACAGCAGAAGAAGCACTGGTGTGACCTGCAGACACTGTTCCTGGACCCTGGGATTCGGCTCACAAAATTGGGTGCTTTGCTGTCATGTGCCTAATCATGCTGGTGGTGGTCAGGCTGGCAGTTTTGCTACCCTTCTGATGTGGGCCTGGCAGGTGGTGCAAATGGCCTGTTTGGGGTTATCGGCAGAGTCTTTAAAAAAAATCAAACTCAGGAAGACCTAACAGTTGGACTAGCAACTTCCGTCGTGTTGGCTTACGGGGAACGGTTGCCTGTCTTCGGCCAATACAATGCTTCTTCCTGCCTGTTGGAGTGCTACGCCTCCCTCCCCTGTGTGCTGCTGTACTCGCTCTGCATGTCCTTCTGCCAGGTTGAGTCAGTTACTATATCATCCACCACCTCCTCTTCCACGTCCGCACCCTGGTCCTCCTTCTGACTTTTGGGCAATTGTGTCTCATCATCGTCCACCTCTTGTGTCATGTTCCCACCATCGCCTTCGTGTGCACGTGGCTGCTCAAATATTTGTGCATTGCTAAATGTGATCTCCTCTTGCCCCGCTTCAAGTGGACCGGGCGAGAGGCCCGAATCTATAAATGAAAAAGTGAACTGCTCTTTGGAGTGTCCAAGTGTGGGATCAGTTGTCTCCGGTCACTCGGCATGGTGGGAGGAAGAAGGATCAGTGTGAGGAATATGCGGTCCAGACTCACGGCTACTCAGACTTAACCATGTGAAAGACAGGGTGGTGGTGGTGCTGGCAAACTGATTGGAAGCATTATCCGCTATCCAACCAACAACCTTTTGACACTGCTCTGGGTTCAATAGTGGTGTGCTGCTATGGTCCCCTTTGAAATGGGACAGGAGGTCGAGCGAGAAGATGTTTGTGTTTGTTGTGGCCTAATTTTAGCTTGCCACGGCCTCGGCCTCTGCATGCACCATCACCATCACGTCCACTTTCCCGTCCCTTGCTACGCGCCTTGCCCATTTTAAATTTACTATAATATTTTCCACGTTCACTACAAATGCATGAATTTGGAGCAAAATTATATGTGATCCATGTGCGGAAAAACCACAGTTTAAAATATCTGTCCTGTAGGTAACAATTTTTTATTTCAGCAAACTGGTGTCAATAACTAAGCTAAGACACAGGAAAAACAGTTGATTGTTGATTGGAGGCCTCAAATGAGACAATTTGTAGAGCACAGATAGATGAGTGTGAAGGAGATACTACACTGTACAATATGTGGCCTGTATTTTTATTTTTTTACAGGAAAATACTGTCAGGAACTAGGATACCACACAGCAAAAACAGTTGAATGGAGGCCTCAAATGCAACAAATTGTAGACCACACATAGATGAGGCGTCTGACGTACATAGCCCACTTTCAAATATGTGGCCTGTATTTTTATTTTTTTTACAGGAAAATACTGTCAGGAACTAGGATAACACACTGCAAAAACAGTTGAATGGAGGCCTCAAATGTCACAATTTGTAGACACACACATAGATGGGGCGTCTGACGTACATAGCCCACTTTCAAATATGTGGCCTGTATTTTTATTTTTTACAGGAAAATACTGTCAAGAACTTGGGTAACAAACAGCAAAAACAGTTGAATGGAGGCCTCAAATGCTACAATTTGTAGCCCACAGGTAGATGAGGCATCTGAAGGAAATAGCCCACTTTCAAATATGTGACCTGTATTTTTATTTTTTTACAGGAAAATACTGTCAAGAACTAGGATAACACACAGCAAAAACAGTTGAATGGAGGCCTCAAATGCTACAATTTGTAGCCCACAGATAGATGAGGCGTCTGACGGAGATAGCTCACTTTCAAATATCTGGCCTGTATTTTTTTTTGGCCAGCAAAATTGTGTCAATAAGTAGGCTAAGAGACAACAAAAACAATTCTATGGAGGCCTGAAATGGCACAATTTTGAGCGCAATGATATGTGATCCGTGTGGCGGACAAAACCCAGTGTAAAATATCTGCCCTGTAGCTAAATATTTTTTGGTGGCTAAATATTTTTTTGGCAGCAAAATGGTGACAAGAATTTGTATAACAAAAAAAGGAGGATTGACGTACCAGCTCCTTAAAATCTTGAAATCGTTATAAAGATCTTCATGTAGATCGAAACGCGTAGCTCTATACCTCTTTTCACCCTGCTTTTTTGATCCACAGCAGAGGAGTTTTTTCTATTATTGCATTTTATACATGGATTAATAAAGTTTTCAAGTTTTTCAGGAGCTGGAACGTCAATCCTCCTTTTTTTATGTATTCTATGTCCTGTCAAGATGAAGTTCTGTGCACCAGTGTGGTTGTTGATGACCTGGCTATGGCTTTTATCCTTCCTATTTCTATTATAAGAAATTGTATAAGACACTCCCAAAAATTTTTACAGTACCACAAAAATGGCAGAATTTTATGTGCATTCAATGTGATCGCTGGGAAGGGCAAACCCATTTAAAATAACTGGATTTTCACGCTGTACTATGAAAACGATCTGGCTGTATTATGCAGTCCCAACAAAGAAATGGAGAAAAAAAACATGTGCTCTGGAATTAAATAATCAGGATTAAGATGCAAAAAAAATTATTCCTGGCCAATGATACCTGGTATATGAGAAGAAGAAAATGAGAGCTTAAATCCCTAAAGCGTACTAATATTAATAATGACTATCTACTATATAATCGTCTAATTCTGTCTGTCTGTAACGGAAATCCTGTGTCGCTGATTGGTCGCGCCCGGCCGACCGCGACCAATCTGCGACAGGCGCAGTCCGGCCACGAATTGGTGCAGGATTTGAACCATGCACGCCACCGCTATCGTTTGGAGATCAGCGACACTAGCCGCTGATCTCCCGACGGTAGCCGTGGGTCATCTCCTGCCACATGGAGGTCAGCGGCGACGCAGCCAGGAGATGACCTGCTCACAGCGGAAGTACCGCCTCCACGTAAACACCAGCAGCAGCCTCCACGTACACCCCACCAGCAGCAGCCTCTATATACCCCAGCAGCAGCATCCTTCACATATACCTGTCATGTGTGCATCGCCACGAAGATCGTCGCGGTTGCACATTCTGACTTCTCACAGCTGAGTTGCTGTTTCTTTGTGTTTGGCAGTTAGGGAGTTAATTCTGTCTGTGCTCAGTTCTGGGACTGGGTGCAGTTTCTCCCGGCTGCAATTAATTATTTGTTGATTGGTTTCCTTTAAATCTCTGGTTGTCTGTGTTGGGAGTTGCCAGTGAAATTCTTCATGCAGACCACAGATAGGATTGTATCTGTATAGACTTAAGTTAAAGAGCTCCTTAGTTGTTTTAAGCTCACCTTGCTTAGAGTTTAATATCCCAGATCATTTATGTTCCTTCTGTGTTTGAGTGTGTATGCAAGTCTGTGTTTTCTCCAGTCTGTCTTATATGTCTAATCTGTGTATTTAGCAGAGATCAGCCCATATCCCTTTGGTGGTAATCAGAATCCTTCTTAGGACTGATTACAGGGTTCAGGGACTGATAGGAGACAGGGTTAGGCTGGAGACTTGGACCTCTGAACCATTATCAGTACCTCCAAGGTGAGGGATTAGTTAGGACCCCAGTTTAGGGTCAGGTTAGACCCCCGGTCCTCCTCTTTCCTGTGACAGTGTATCAAGTCCTCAAGATTAACCCTGAGTTCAACGGATATCGTGTCAGGTAAATCTATTCTATATTTACATGCTGATGTTGCTAATCTATATGTTGTATAGAGTGTTGTTCTTTTAAGAATAGTTTACTGACATCGTACACATATCATAAGACCGCGTGACATTTTCACTGGCCCATAAAATTATTCCCAGTTGCCATGGATCCAGTAGCCCAGCTGGCTCTGCAGTTGCAGGGATTATCCATGGAGCTGACGGACATTAAGTCCAAAGTTTTGTCTCCCTCGGAGCAAACCAGATTTGAACCTAAAGTAGCTCTCCCGGACAGGTTCACTGGTGGGCGAGACAAATTTTTTACCTTCAGGGAAGCATGTAAATTGTATTTTCGGCTTCGGCCTCGATCATCAGGGAGTGAAGAGCAGAGAGTGGGAATTGTTATCTCGCTCCTACAAGGGGACCCTCAATCCTGGGCCTTCTCCCTTCCTCCAGGATCCCCGGCTCTACAGTCAGTAGATCGATTTTTTACTGCCCTGGGTTTGGTATATGATGACCCAGATCGGGTCTCTCTTGCTGAGACAAAATTACGTAAGATACAGCAGGGAGATCGTCCGGCGGAGGAATTTGCTTCTGAGTTCCGTAGATGGGCCACAGATACTCAGTGGAATGACCCAGCTCTTAGAAGCCAGTTTTGTCATGGGCTTTCTGACAAATTAAAGGACGTTTTGGCTCAGTATGATTCTCCTCCATCACTGGAGGCTGCTATGGCCCTAGCTATCCGTACTGATAGACGGCTCCGGGAGAGGTGCGAGGTAACTCCGCCCCCTGTTGTTACTCCACCTACTACTAAAGTCCCTTATGTTGAGGTTCCCCTTGTCTGTTCGGAGGAGCCTATGCAGTTGGGAGGGACATCATTTCGTAGGAGGGGATTGGCGGTTCGCCGCAGGACTAGAAGGTGTTTCTTCTGCGGGAAAGAGGGACATTTTGTTGAGGGATGTCCATCCCGTGCCTTGTTGAGCAAAAAGTCGCCGGAAAACTGTTAATCCCAGGTTGTGTGGTGGACGACAACCTGGGAGTATGTATTTCGTCCGCTAGTTCTTCTCAGTTCCTTGTACCAGTGGAGGTGGTGGTTGGTACGAGAGTGGAGAGATTTTCTGTTCTTCTTGATAGTGGGTCCGGGGCTAATCTGGTTGACGCTCAGTTTGCTCAGGCTCAAGGTATGCATCTGAGTGTATTGGTCAAACCGATCCCTATATTCTCCATTGACGCCAGGCCTCTCAGCCAAGGTAGCTTTGTTCATGAGGTTCATAACATTGACCTTCGGGTAGGGGCAATACATAGGGAACTATTATCTTGTTATGTGTTGGAGGGTCTACCTACTCCTATTGTGTTGGGACTTCCTTGGTTGGTTAAACATAACCCTGTGATTAATTGGCAGTCCAGAGATATAAGCCAATGGGGTGAGTTTTGCAAAAGTAACTGCATGAACACAGTCATCAGTGCGGTCGTGCCTAGTACTTTGCCTCCTTTTTTGGAGGACTTTGGGGATGTGTTCTCTGAGGAGGGGTGTCAGGAGTTGCCTCCTCATCGCGTGTATGACTGCTCTATTAATTTACTTCCTGATGCTAAGTTACCTAAAGCTAGGTTATATAACCTTTCTGGTCCTGAGAGGCAGGCTATGAAAGATTATATTTCGGAAAGTCTGGCCAAAGGGCATATTAGACCTTCATCTTCCCCAGTGGCCGCGGGGTTCTTCTTTGTGAAGAAAAAAGATGGAGGCCTACGCCCTTGCTTGGATTTCCGCGAACTTAATCGGATTACTGTTCGAGATCCGTATCCACTCCCTCTGATTCCTGATCTCTTCAATCAAATTGTTGGCGCAAAATGGTTCTCTAAATTGGATCTCAGGGGGGCGTATAATCTGATTAGGATAAAAGAGGGGGATGAGTGGAAAACGGCGTTTAACACGCCGGAGGGACATTATGAGAACCTTGTCATGCCTTTTGGTCTGACTACTGCACCAGCAGTATTCCAACATTTTGTTAATGACATTTTTCGTCATCTGGTGGGGCTGTTTGTGGTCGTATATTTGGTGACATTTTAATTTACTCACCAGATCTTGTGTCTCACCAGGAGCATGTGAGACAGGTGTTGCAGATCTTGCGAGACAATAAACTATACGCCAAACTGGAAAAGTGTGTATTCGCCGTACAGGAACTTCAGTTTTTGGGTTTCTTGGTGTCAGCCTCCGGTTTCCGTATGGACCCTGAAAAGGTGAGAGCAGTGCTTGAATGGGATCAGCCAGAGGATCTTAAGGCTCTGCAGCGTTTTCTGGGGTTTGCTAACTACTACCGGAAATTTATTTGTAATTTCTCATCTGTTGTCAAACCTCTCACTGACATGACAAGAAAAGGGACGGATTTTTCTAAATGGTCGGACAAAGCTTGCCAAGCTTTTTCCTCTTTGAAAAAATGTTTTGCTTCGGCACCCGTTCTCATCCAACCAGATGCATCACAGCCGTTCGTTGGGGAGGTGGACGCGTCTGACGTAGGGGTGGGTGCAATATTGTCCCAGGGTCCGTCCCCTGGTAAATGGCATCCGTGCGCTTTCTTTTCTAAAAAATTGTCGTCCGCCGAAAGGAATTATGATATCGGCAATAGGGAACTTTTGGCCATTAAGTTGGCTTTTGAAGAATGGCGTCACTTTTTGGAGGGGGCAGTCCACCCGGTCACCGTCATTACTGATCACAAGAACCTGCTGTATTTGGAATCTGCTAAGCGTCTGAATTCCAGACAAGCTCGATGGTCGTTGTTTTTTACCAGGTTTAATTTTGTTGTCACTTATCGCCCTGGATCTAAGAATGTTAAGGCGGATGCCTTGTCTCGCAGTTTCCCAGGGGCCGGGAATGTGGATGACCCGATTCCTATCCTTCAGGAGGGGGTGGTAGTGTCGGCTGTATGTTCTGAGCTTGAGGAGGAGGTGTTAGAGGCTCAGGGGGACGCCCCTGCAGGACCTCCAGGGAGACTGTTTGTCCCAAATCAGTTGAGACAAAAGGTTATTGAGGCACATCATAATTCTGCTTTAGCAGGACATCCAGGGAGTAAGGCTACTTTAGATCTCCTTTCTCGCCGGTTTTGGTGGCCTGACGTTAATAAAGATGTTTTAACTTTTGTCGCGTCCTGTGGGGTTTGTGCTCGCTCTAAGACCCCTCATACCCGTCCGTCTGGGACCCTCTTACCCTTGAAACTTCCGGAGCGTCCATGGACTCATTTGTCTATGGACTTCATCACGGACCTTCCTCAGTCGTCAGGGAAGACTGTCATACTGGTGGTTGTTGACAGGTTCAGTAAGATGGCACATTTCATTGCTCTTCCTGCCCTCCCTAATGCTAAAACTCTGGCGCAGGTGTTCATTGGGGAGATTGTGAGACTTCATGGGTTGCCTTCTGATGTGGTGTCAGATAGGGGGTCTCAGTTTGTGTCCAAGTTTTGGAGGGCATTTTGTTTACGTCGGGGGATGCAATTGTCATTTTCCTCGGCTTTTCATCCGCAGACCAATGGTCAGACAGAGCGTCTGAATCAAAGCCTAGAGACTTATCTTCGGTGTTTTGTCTCAGAGAACCAGGAGGACTGGTCTTCTTTCTTGCCTCTGGCAGAGTTCGCTCTTAACAACAGGCGGAGCGAGTCCACTGGTAAGTCCCTGTTTTTTGGGGCATATGGTTTTCATCCCCAGTTTTGTACATTCAATGGGGGGGGCCCTTCTGGGGTTCCTGAGGAGGAGCGTTTCTCGTCGTCACTTGCTTCAGTGTGGAGAGGTGTATTGAATAATCTGAGTGCTATGGGGAACCGTTATAAACGTATGGCTGATAGGAGGAGAGTTTCTGGTCCAGATCTTAATGTGAACGATCTGGTATGGTTGTCTACCAGGAATATAAAACTTAAAGTTCCCTCCTGGAAGCTGGGCCCCAGATTCATCGGGCCGTACAGGATCAGTTCCATAATTAATCCTGTGGCATTTCGTCTGGACCTCCCTCCTACGTTTAAAATCCACAATGTGTTCCACAAGTCATTACTTAAGAGGTACGTGGCACCAGTCATACCATCACCTCTATCTCCTCCTCCAGTGGTGGTCAATGGTAACTTGGAGTTTCAAGTGTCAAAGATCATTGACTCACGTCTGAATCGCCGGTCCCTTCAGTACTTGGTGCATTGGAAGGGGTATGGTCCAGAGGAGAGGACGTGGGTCCCTGCGTCTGATGTTAACGCAGATCGTTTGGTGCGGACCTTCCACAGAACTCACCCGGGCAAACCTGGCCCTGAGGGTCCGGAGGCCCCTCGTAGAAGGGGGGGTACTGTCATGTGTGCATCGCCACGAAGATCGTCGCGGTTGCACATTCTGACTTCTCACAGCTGAGTTGCTGTTTCTTTGTGTTTGGCAGTTAGGGAGTTAATTCTGTCTGTGCTCAGTTCTGGGACTGGGTGCAGTTTCTCCCGGCTGCAATTAATTATTTGTTGATTGGTTTCCTTTAAATCTCTGGTTGTCTGTGTTGGGAGTTGCCAGTGAAATTCTTCATGCAGACCACAGATAGGATTGTATCTGTATAGACTTAAGTTAAAGAGCTCCTTAGTTGTTTTAAGCTCACCTTGCTTAGAGTTTAATATCCCAGATCATTTATGTTCCTTCTGTGTTTGAGTGTGTATGCAAGTCTGTGTTTTCTCCAGTCTGTCTTATATGTCTAATCTGTGTATTTAGCAGAGATCAGCCCATATCCCTTTGGTGGTAATCAGAATCCTTCTTAGGACTGATTACAGGGTTCAGGGACTGATAGGAGACAGGGTTAGGCTGGAGACTTGGACCTCTGAACCATTATCAGTACCTCCAAGGTGAGGGATTAGTTAGGACCCCAGTTTAGGGTCAGGTTAGACCCCCGGTCCTCCTCTTTCCTGTGACAGTGTATCAAGTCCTCAAGATTAACCCTGAGTTCAACGGATATCGTGTCAGGTAAATCTATTCTATATTTACATGCTGATGTTGCTAATCTATATGTTGTATAGAGTGTTGTTCTTTTAAGAATAGTTTACTGACATCGTACACATATCATAAGACCGCGTGACAATACCCCAGCAGCAGCAGCAGCCTCCACATATACCCCAGTAGCAGCCTTCACATATACCCCAGCAGCAGCCTCCACATACACCCCAGCACAGCCTCTATATACACCCCAGCAGCCTCTATATACACCCCAGCAGCAGCAGCATCTATGTACATCCAGCAGCAGCAGCCTCTATATACACCGCAGCAGCCTCTATATACACCCCAGCAGCCTCTATATACAGCCCAGCAGCCTCTATATACACCACAGCAGCCTCTATATACACCTCATTAAGTTCTATGATCAATAACATTTAATGATAATGTATATATATGATATAAAATCCTGTGTATTCATTGCATTATTCTTAAATCTTCATAAATAAACTACATACATATTCTAAAATACCTGATGCGTTAGAATCGGGCCACCATCTTGTTATAAATAAGACCCGTTAGATTCAAAAAGAGATAGATTACTTTATTAAATATCAATAATTTAGACAGGACATAACAGAATATCATACAAAGTAATTTGCAAACAAGTATAATATATAAAATCTACAACAGGGAAGATGTAAGCAAAAAGGTATTGGAGACCCCCTGTCATGGTCTATGGTGCTTGTGGGATTAGGTAGTTCAGAGGTTAATCGGGACAGCCTCACTCTGGGATTCTGAGAGGCTTGTTATAGCCTCACGGTGGGGTCATTCCTTGTCGCTTATACTCTGACCCTTGGCCGAGTGTGTTTGACCCTGTTGCTTTGTGCCTGTGCTACGTTACTTCTGTCTGGTTCTGATTTACCTGTGTCCCTGTTACGAGTTTTGCCTGCCCCTTTTGTACTGTACTGCCCTCTCTGTGTATGACCCTTTGGCTACGTCCTGACTACCCTATGCCTGCTTCTCTTGAACTGCGCTGCCCTCTCTGTGTATCACCTCTTGGCTAAGTCCTGACTATCCGTTCTGTCTATGCCCTCTGGTAACTTTGTCCCGTTGTTACCCTTCTAGGAGTTTTCTCTCAACTCCTAGCTCTCCGGTGCTTAGGTCATGCCCCCAGCAGTGAGGTGATTCAGGTCCTATCTGGCCTAAAGCATTCTCTCTCTGCTCCTGCTTCTTCTGAGAGACCTATGGCCGGCTCTACCCCTTGGCAGTCATGTGCTTCAGGTCCTGTTCATCTGAAGCACGCATCTTCACCGCTGCTACCCCGCTCCACATGTATCTTTAGGCACAGTGTGTTTTACTCAGGACACGCTCACTGGCTCAGTGAGCAAGTGCAGTGCGGTGTTCCTGATATTATAAGCGACCGCACATTATCCCGGGTTGGGGGAAGTTTAGTGTTTTTTTTTTTCTCTGAGCTAATTAGCAGCATGGCTCCCCTGCAAGCTTTGGCTGATCAGGTCAAGCACTTCACCCAAATGTTTCAAAAGCTAAATGTGGAACACACCAAACAACAGTTGGTGGATACCGTGCAGAGAGCCGTCGCAGCAGGGGCTCCTAGTTCCGTGAGTAGGGATGCATCTGTAGTATTCCCCGAGTCCCCGGTCAAATTACCTGACTTCTTTTCAGGGGATAAAAAGGAGTTTAGGTCCTTCAGGGAGGGGTGCAAACTTTTTCTTTCTTTAAGGCCCTGCTCCTCTGGGGACAAGTTTCAGAGGGTAGGGGTCGTGATTTCTTTACTTCGGGGTGCCCCACAAGCATGGGCTTTTTCTCTGTCTCCTTCAGCCCCTGAGAGAATGACAGTCAATGCCTTCTTTTCAGCTCTTGGCCGCATATATGATGAACCTGACAGAGTTCATATGGCTGAAGATGGATACCAGTAATGCGACACACCCATGGACATGAATTTAATGCAACCACTACCAGCTACAGTTCCACAATACACACAGCTTCAACCTTGTTGGTTACTGATGCAGCCATCCGTGTACAGAGGAGAACACTGGAAACAGTCAGATATGGCGCGGACTGGAACAAAGGACAGGGACACTGATGTGCTGGTTGCCCCTAAGTCTGTCACTAAACGTGTTGTATATTCAAGGGATCGACTTCTGGAGCTGAGCAGGATGAAGGCTACTACAGCTGCGGACATACCACTTATTCCCTGTGAAGTGTGGAGACCTTTCAGAGGCTGCAGAGCAGGAAAAAATGTGAAGTCCAGGAGAAGAAGGTTTAAACCTGCAGTCCCATCCATTATCATGGGTAATGTACGATCGCTGGGAAATAAGACGGATGAACTTCTAGCTCTGTGTAAAACCCACTTGGAGTACAAGGAATGCAGTCTCATGTGCTTCACAGAAACCTGGTTACATGGGGATGTTCCTGATTCAAGTGTTTTGATTCCAGGGTTTCACATGGTCCGGGCTGATAGAGACAAAGCTAAGTCTGGTAAGAAGAAGGGTGGTGGAGTGATATTATACATTAATAACAGATGGTGCAATCAGCGTCATATTACTGTTAAAGAAATTCACTGCAGCCAAAATATTGAACTCTTAGCAGTTGGCCTCAGGCCATACTATTTACCTAGAGAATTTTCCATTTGCATTACAGTAGTCCTGTATATGTCATGGGTGTATCGCCACGAGGATCGTCGCGATTACACACTCTGACTTCTCACAGCTGAGTTGCTGTTACTTTGTGTTTGGTAATGAGAGAGTTAATTTTACCTAGCTCTTTGCTAAGACTAGGTGCAGCCTCGCCCGGCTGCTTTTGATTATGTTCTAATTAGTTTCCTTTATATTCCTGCCAGTCTGGGTGTTAGACGCCGGTGAAAGCATTCATGTAGTCTAGCAGACTGGATCGGTTCTGAGAATACTTAAGCTAAGAGTTCCTTAGTTGTTTTTTACTCTTACAGCTTATAGTTTATCTCTGAGACCTTAGGTGTTCCTACTGTGTGTGAGTGTTGTATGTAAGACTTTATTTACTTTATTTCTTGTCTTTCTTGTATGTCTTTCTGTTCATTAACCGTTACCTGTTCATTCCCTTTGGTGGTATTCAGGGTCCTTCTTAGGACTAGAATACAGTTGGCAGGGATTGATAGGAGACAGGGTTTACGCTGGTGGCCTGGACCTCTGTACCTTTAACAGTACCTCCAGGTAGAGGGATTAGTTAGGACCCCAGTTCAGGGTCAGCTTAGACCCCGGTCACCCTCTAGCCGGAGACAGCGTATAACGGATTCCGTTTTGACCCACTGGACATTCTGTCAGGTAAATCTATGTTATCATATATCTATGCGCATGTTATATAGTATGTTGCCCTTTTGATATAGATTACTGACATCACATATATATATCTGCTATACAGCGTGACATTTTCACCGGCCATACTAAAGATTCTCCCCAGCTGTCATGGATCCAGTAGCCCAGCTGGCCCGGCAGTTGCAGGGGTTGTCCATGGAATTTGCAGACATTAAGTCCAAGGTTTTGTCCCCCCCCGGAGCAAACCAGATCTGAACCTAAGGTTGCTCTCCCGGACAGGTTCACTGGTGGGCGGGACAAATTTTTTACTTTCCGGGAGGCATGTAAATTGTACTTTCGGCTGCGGCCTCGGTCATCTGGGAGTGAAGAGCAGAGGGTGGGAATTGTTATCTCGCTCTTACAAGGGGACCCTCAATCTTGGGCGTTCTCTATTCCTCCAGGCTCCCCAGATCTCCAGTCAGTGGATCGATTTTTTACTGCCCTGGGTCTGGTATATGATGATCCGGATCGAGTCTCCCTTGCTGAAACAAGGTTACGTAAAATACGGCAAGGAAATCGTCCAGCGGAGGAATATTCTTCTGAGTTCCGTAGATGGGCAACAGATACTCAGTGGAATGACCCAGCTCTTAGGAGCCAGTTTTGTCAAGGGTTGTCTGACAAATTAAAAGATGTGTTGGCTCAGTATGATTCTCCTCCATCACTGGAGGCTGCTATGGCCCTCGCTATTCGCATTGATAGACGACTTCGGGGAAGACGCGAGGTAACTCCGCCCTCCATGATGACTCCGCCTACTACTAAGGTCCCTTATACTGAGGTTCCCCTGGTCTGTTCTGAGGAACCCATGCAGTTGGGAGGGACATCATTTTGTAGGAGGGAATCGGCGGTGCGCCGCAAGACTAGAAGGTGTTTCTTTTGCGGGAGAGAGGGACATTTTGTTGGGGGATGTCCATCCCGGACCTCTTTGAGCCAAGGAGTTAACCTGGGAGTGTGTATTTCGTCCCCAAATCCCTCTCAGTTTCTCGTGCCTGCGGAGGTGGTTATTGGTACTAGAACTGAGAGGATTTCTGTTTTTCTTGATAGTGGGTCCGGGGCTAATCTGGTGGACGCTCGGTTTGCCCAGGTGCATGGTATGCAACTGAGTGTATTGGCCAAACCGGTCCCTATAGTCTCTATTGATTCTAGACCTCTCGGTCAAGGTAGCTTGGTACAAGCTGTTCATAACATAGATCTTCGAGTAGGGGCAATACATAAAGAGCAATTGTCTTGTTATGTGTTGGAGGGTCTACCTACTCCTATTGTGTTGGGACTTCCTTGGTTGGCTAAACATAACCCAGTGATTGATTGGCAATCCAGAAAGATAAGCCAGTGGGGTGAATTTTGCAAGAATAACTGCATGAGCACGGTCATCGGTGCGGTTGTGCCTAGGACTTTGCCTCCTTTTCTGGAGGACTTTGGGGAGATGTTCTCAGAGGAGGGGTGTAAAGAGTTACCTCCTCATCACGCATATGACTGCTCAATAAAGTTGCTTCCTGATGCCTTATCTCGTACTTTCCCAGGGACCGGGAGGATGGATGATCCGGTTCTTATTCCTCAGGAGGGAGTTGTGGTGTCGGCTGTATGCTCTGAGCTTGAGGGGGAGGTATTGGGGCTCAGGGGGACGCCCCTGTGGGACTTCCAGGGAGACTGATAGTTCCAGATCGGTTAAGACTGAAGGTTACGGAGAACCGTTACAAACGGATGGCTGATAGGGGGAGAGTTTCTGGTCGAGATCTGAAGGTGAACGATCTGGTGTGGTTGTCTACCAGGAATATAAAACTTAAAGTTCCCTCCTGGAGGTTGGGTCCCAGATTCATCGGGCCGTACAGGATCAGTTCCATAATTAATCCTGTGGCATTTCGTCTGGACCTCCCTCCTACATTTAAAAATCATAATGTGTTTCACAAGTCATTACTTAAAAGTATGTGGCACCAGTTATACCGTCACCTCTACCTCCTTCAGTGGTGGTCAATGATAACGTGGAAATTCTTGGGTCGAAAATCATTGACTCACGTCTCAGTCGCCGATCCCTTCAGTACTTAGTTCATTGGAGCGGGTATGGTCCTGAGGAGGGGACGTGGGTCCCTGCGTCTGATGTTAACGCAGATCGATTGGTTCGGACCTTTCACACAACTCACCCGGGCAGACCTGGCCTTGAGGGTCCGGAGGCCCCTCGTAGAAGGGGGGGTACTGTCATGGGTGTATCGCCACGAGGATCGTCGCGATTACACACTCTGACTTCTCACAGCTGAGTTGATGTTACTTTGTGTTTGGTAATGAGAGAGTTAATTTTACCTAGCTCTTTGCTAAGACTAGGTGCAGCCTCGCCCGGCTGCTTTTGATTATGTTCTAATTAGTTTCCTTTATATTCCTGCCAGTCTGGGTGTTAGACGCCGGTGAAAGCATTCATGTAGTCTAGCAGACTGGATCGGTTCTGAGAATACTTAAGCTAAGAGTTCCTTAGTTGTTTTTTACTCTTACAGCTTATAGTTTATCTCTGAGACCTTAGGTGTTCCTACTGTGTGTGAGTGTTGTATGTAAGACTTTATTTACTTTATTTCTTGTCTTTCTTGTATGTCTTTCTGTTCATTAACCGTTACCTGTTCATTCCCTTTGGTGGTATTCAGGGTCCTTCTTAGGACTAGAATACAGTTGGCAGGGATTGATAGGAGACAGGGTTTACGCTGGTGGCCTGGACCTCTGTACCTTTAACAGTACCTCCAGGTAGAGGGATTAGTTAGGACCCCAGTTCAGGGTCAGCTTAGACCCCGGTCACCCTCTAGCCGGAGACAGCGTATAACGGATTCCGTTTTGACCCACTGGACATTCTGTCAGGTAAATCTATGTTATCATATATCTATGCGCATGTTATATAGTATGTTGCCCTTTTGATATAGATTACTGACATCACATATATATATCTGCTATACAGCGTGACAGTATATCCCTCCATCCGCAAATCAAGAGGCGGCTGGGGAAGTATTGTCAGGGGTGTTAGACCGCATTCAGACAAAGCACCCAAACTCGTTAACTGTAATCTCTGGGGACTTTAACAGAGCCATGATCTCAAAGACTCTAGCAAAGTTCTATCAATATGTTAAATGTGCCACAAGAGACAGCAGTATACTGGATCTCCTCTATGCGAATGTTAAAGATGCCTATTCATCATCTGCACTGCCCCCCCTGGGGAAATCAGACCACAACCTCATACTATTGTCTCCATCATACCAAACTGTTGTCAGTAAACAGCCAGCCACAATAAAATTAATTAGGAAGTGGAATCCAGAGGCAGAAGAGGCTCTACGAGACTGTTTTGACCTCACAGACTGGGAGGTGATTTGCGACAGGGGAGAGCATGATAATGTAAATGATATTGTCGGGCGAGTAACGGATTATATAAAATTTTTGTACTGGGGAAATAAATTAAGAATGCCCCGTGAGGCGTTCCAAATTAAATTAGAAAATAAATTGTCACAGAACAATTCCATGGAGGTGTGGTCGGGCGTGAAACAGCTAACTGGGTTTAAGGCAAAGTCGGAGCATGGGGAAGTGGATCTTCCCTGGGCTAATGAAATTAATGAGTTTTTCAACAGATTCACCAGCACAAGCACAGCGTCATCAGAAATGGGGGATGGATCTGGGAAAAGATCTGCAGCATTGACATTGGGGGATAAGCTGCCTGCCTTAACTGTCTCCCAAAGCGACGTGAGAAGACAGTTTAGCAGACTTGTTATTGGCAAAGCAGCTGGGCCTGATGGCCTCAGCCCACGTGTCCTCAGAGCATGTGCCAACCAACTGTGTACTGTCTTCCAGCACCTGTTTAACTGGAGCCTTCAATCACAGGGGTACCAGAACTGTGGAAGACCACCTGCCTGGTGCCGGTTCCTAAGACCACTTTTCCAACTTCCCTACAAGACTATCGTCCAGTGGCCTTAACATCGCATGCTATGAAGTCCTTGGAGAGAATAATACTCGCCTACTTGTGCCCGAGGGTGAGGGCCTACACTGACCCCCTGCAGTTTGCGTACCAGCAGAGATTGGGGGTGGATGATGCTGTAGCGTCTCTGCTACATACAATGCATTCGTTCTTGGACAATGATGGAACTGCAGTGCGCGCTATGTTCTTTGACTTCTCTAGTGCTTTCAATACCCTACAGCCGCTCTTACTATGTAATAAGTTGACTGCTATGGCGGTAGATGAGGGGATGGTGAACTGGATAAGTGACTACCTGACAGACAGGCCGCAGTTTGTAAGGATGGGGGAGGTGGTATCTGGCAGTGTACGGAGCAGTGTGGGAGCCCCTCAGGGTACAGTGCTGTCACCCTTCCTCTTCTCATTGTATACAGCTGACTTTCAGTATAAATCTGATTTTTGTCACCTCCAAAAATTCTCAGATGACTCCGTGATTGTAGGGGGCATTGTGGGGGACCGGGGGGAGGAGGAATATAGAAGGGTGGTTTCTGACTTTGTGGATTGGTGTCAGACTAACTGTCTAGAACTAAATGTAAAGAAAACCAAGGAGATGGTGGTGAGTTATATAAGGAAAAAGGAGGATTACATACCAATCACCATTGCTGGCCAGGAGGTTGAGATTGTTGAGAGCTACAAATATTTGGGGGTTCACCTTGACAGTAAACTCGATTGGAGGTGTCATACAGAAAATGTTTACAAGAAGGGAATGAGCAGACTGTACTTTCTGCGGAAGCTCAGGTCGTTCAATGTGTGCAGTAAAATGCTGGAGATGTTCTACCAGTCCGTTGTAGCAAGCGCCATCTTTTTTGCTATCATTTGCTGGGGCAGTAGTGTGCGAGTAGCTGACGCTAATAAACTCAACAAACTTATCAAGAAGGCAAGTGCAGCTGTTGGCCTCCATCTTGACTCTTTTGAGGAGGTATTGGAGGATAGATGTTGTGAATGGACTTGAAATGAGTTCTGAGCAGAGGCTCCCTCTGGTGGTTACAAGCGGTACTGGACTGTCCAGTGAAGATTGTGAGGAGTGGGAATCAGGTGTTACTGACTGGTCTTATATAAGGGAGTCGCCTTCCCATCAGGGTTGCCGGTGATCAATTGTTCTGGTCTCACTCCATGATTCCTGTTTCCCTTGTAGCCTGCTGTGTCGTGTCTGCATCTCCTGCTAACAGATAAGACATTTTCTTCTTTTGTTTTTGTGCTTTATTTTTGCATTTTGTCCTGCACTTCTGTGGGGGCCTTCAGGGTCCCCTCCGGGGGCTTTTGCCCTCTCAGTTTGGTTCAGCCACTGATGTTTGTACTTTTGCTTTTTCCAGTTTCTTCAGTGGCTGCTGTTTTGATTTTGTTACACCAGAGAACTAATTTAGGTGGTAGAGGTCGTGTGATCTCAGGTGTTTTTGAAATTAGTAGAGTTGGTGCTTTGCAGGGTTTTTTGGGATTGCAGTAAGTACCCTTCCTATCCTTTTCTATTTAGTTAGTTTGGGCCCCAACATTTGCTCATACTATTTTCTGTCTGTGTCAGTATTTCTTCTTGTCTAACAGCCATTACATGTTTGGGGGCTTTCTATGTTCTTTGGGGATCTGCTCCGGGGCAGATAGCCTTCCTATTTCTATCTTTAGGTGTAGTTAGTTTCTCAGGCTGTGACGAGGCGTCTAGGACCAACGTAGGAACGCTCCACGGCTGCCTCTAGTATTGGTGGTTAGTCAGGGTACTGCAATGTCAAGATCCCGTCTGGGTTGGAGCCGATGTTACTGCAAACACTAGGGGAAGCAGAGGCAGGTAGCGTAGTCAGGTGGCAGCCGGAGGTCGGTACACAGGAAAGCAGTGTTTGTAGCAATGGATCAGGCGGAGAGCGTAGTCAGAAGGCAGGCCGAGGTCGGTTCACAGGAGAGCAGTGTTTGTAGCAATGGATCAGGCGGAGAGCGTAGTCAGGTGGCAGCCGGAGGTCGGTACACAGGAAAGCAGTGTTTGTAGCAATGGATCAGGCGGAGAGCGTAGTCAGAAGGCAGGCCGAGGTCGGTTCACAGGAGAGCAGTGTTTGTAGCAATGGATCAGCAGGAAACGCTTGACTAAAGGCTTGGAGCTCAATAATCTCGCAATGACACACCCACAGGGCCAGGTTTATATAGGGTGTGTAATTGGCAATCAGAGGCCCAATCAAGAGAGCACTAGGTGTAGCCAATCAGGAAGAACAGTCAATGGTATCTGGGTTCAGCAAGGAATTTTGCAGCCAGCAGAATAGCTCAGATGGTAGAGCTGCTGGCCAGTAGACAAGAGGTACTGGGTTCGACTCCTGACAGTACTCCCCTCCTTCCAGGATGGCCTCTGGACATCTCAGGAGCTGGCTTATCCGGGTACTCTGATGAAAGGCTCTTGTTAGTCTAGGAGCATGGACGTTGTCCCTTGGTTCCCATGAATTTTCCTCTGGTCCGTAACCTTCCCACTGCACCAGATACTGCAGTTTACCTCTGAATTTTCGGGAGTCCAGAATCTTATCCACAATGTATTCTTCTTCACCACGGATCCTTTCTGGTGGAGGAGGTGGCTGAATTCTTCCTGGAAACGGGTTTTCACAGAAGGGTTTGAGCAAGGATATGTGAAACACTGGATGAATCTTTAGATTGTTGGGAAGTTTTAAACGAAAAGCAACCTGGTTAATTTTTGCAGAAATTTGAAAAGGTCCAATGAATTTCTGACCCAATTTGGAGGATGGCACATGTGTCTTAAGGTTTTTAGTGGACAGCCAAACTTTGTCTCCAACCTGAAGAGCAGGGGGCACTCTCCGATGTTTATCTGCTGCTTCCTTATATACTTCCTGGGTCTTGAGTAATATCTCTGATAATTCCTTCTGGGATACCTGTAATTTTGCAAGCCTGTCATTTACAGCAGGAATGGGAGTGTTCACTGGCAGATTAGGGATAAATACTGGATGTACTCCATAATTAGCAAAAAATGGGGTTTGAGATGTAGCGCTATGTATGGAGTTGTTGTAGGCAAACTCTGCTGTTGGTAAATAGTCCACCCAGTCATCCTGAAGATAGGAAATGAAGCAACGGAGGTATTGCTCCAAAGTCTGGTTCGTTCTCTCCGTCTGGCCATTGGACTGAGGATGGAAAGCGGTAGAAAGATTCACCGTGACTCCCAAGGCTGTACAGAAACTCTTCCAAAATTTTGACGTAAACTGAACGCCTCTGTCAGACACCACGCTGTCAGGAATTCCATGTAACCTGAATACCTCTTTGATTATCAGTTCTGCAGTTTTTTCAGCAGTAGGAATTCCTTCAGTTGGAATAAAGTGGGCCATTTTTGTGAGTCGGTCCACTATGACAAGGATGACGGTCATCTGTTTGGAAGGGGGTAGTTCCACAATAAAATCCATGGAAATAGATCCCCAAGGCCTGGATGGAACTGGAAGTGGTTGCAAGAGTCCTAGAGGAGACGATCGTGGGGTCTTGTTTCGTGCGCATGTTAAACAGGTTGAAACATATTTCCTCACGTCCTTCCTACAATTAGGCCACCAAAAGAAACGAAGTAGTAAGTCTTGTGTTTTTGCAACTCCAGGATGTCCTGCCAGTTTAGAATCATGGACACTTTTGAGGACTTCAAGGCGAGAAGATTCAGGTACATATATTTTGTGTTTCTGCATCCAAAACCCCTCTTTGAATGAAAGATCGACGTCTTCCGAAGGATGGTTAAGGAAAGAGTCCTCTTGATATCCATCTTTAATTCTATTACATAGTCCTCTAGAGTGCAATATTCCCAAAAAATTTTTAGGGCCTAGAATTGTATCGTCATTACTAGACCTCTCCTGAGGTTCCGAACACATCCTGGACAGGGCGTCAGCCTTGCCATTTCTTGAACCAGGCCGGTAAGAAATTATAAAATTGAATCTTGAGAAAAATAAGGCCCATCGTGCTTGTCTTGCAGACAATCTTTTTGCTGTACGGAGGAATTCAAGATTCTTGTGGTCCGTGAGGACAGTCACAGGGTGATTGGCACCTTCCAAAAGATGTCTCCATTCGGAGAAGGCAACTTTAATGGCTAACAGTTCTTTATTACCGATGTCGTAGTTCTTTTCTGCAGATGACATGGTGTGGGAAAGAAACGCACATGGGTGAAGTTGCATTTTGTCCCCAACTCGCTGAGACAGAATGGCTCCCACTGCAGAGTCCGAGGCGTCCACTTCGACAGTAAATGGCAATTCAGGATTTGGGTGTACTAACAATGGAGCAGACGTAAAAAGAGTTTTCAATTTGTCAAAAGCCTCCTGTGCCTCCAGAGACCAGAAAAATGCTTTGGTCTTTTTTGTTAGTGTAGTAATTGGTAGAATGATCCGTGAAAAGTTCTTTATAAATTTTCGGTAAAAATTTGCAAATCCTATGAAACGCTGGACGTCTTTTAAATTTCTTGGAACAGGCCAGTCCACTACAGCATTGATTTTGCCGGGATCCATGCTCAGACCTTCTGGGGAGATGATATATCCCAGAAATTGGATACTGGTTTGTTCAAACTCACATTTTTCAAGTTTAATGTAAAGATGGTTCTCCTGTAGTCGTTCCAAGACTAACTGGACGTGCCTGCGATGCTCTTCCAAGGTGTCTGAAAATATAAGAATGTCATCGAGATAAGCCACAACGAATTGGTCCAAGAAATCTCGAAATACATCATTAATAAAATGTTGAAAGGTGGCTGGGGCATTGCTAAGACCAAAGGTCATAACCAGAGATTCAAAATGTCCATATCTCGTTCTGAAGGCTGTCTTCCACTCATCTCCTGGGCGAATCCGTATGAGGTTGTAAGCCCCTCTAAGATCCAGCTTCGTAAAGATTTTCGCAGAACGGAGTCTCTCAAATAGTTCAGGAATCAAGGGTAGCGGGTAGCGATTCTTGACAGTGATATTATTCATCTCTCTGTAGTCAATACATGGCCGCAGAGTGGAGTCTTTCTTTTCAACAAAGAACAGGGGTGCCCCAGCTGGAGATGTGGAAGGTCGAATAAAGCCTTTCTCTAAATTTTCATCCAGGAACTTTCTTAATACCTTCAATTCAGGTTCGGAAAGATTGTAAATCCGTCCAAATGGAATGGTTGCTCCTGGCAGCAATTCAATGGGACAGTCGTAAGGACGGTGAGGAGGTAATTGATCTGCTTTCTTCTTACTGCAGACATCAGAGAACTGCTGATATTGAGGTGGTAGTTTCTCTTCCTTCTCATGCGAAATCTCAGAGATTTGGACTTGTTGGAGAACAGGGGGTTCCTTATGACAATTATTCTTACAGTAGTCAGATGGAAAGGTAATGGTCCTTGATGCCCAGTTGATAGAAGGGTTATGGACTGAAAACCAGGGGATCCCTAGAATAACCGGAAATTTCGGAGATGAAATAAGGTGGAAACTGACAGCTTCATGATGATCCGGTTCGATACAAATCTCCAGTTCGATTGTCTCATGCGTGACAGGTCCAGAAGACAAGGGTGATCCATCCACAGTTTCCATTTCAATTGGTGTGGATTTGGTCCTACTGGAAATATTATTATCACATGTAAATTTTAAGTCCATAAAATTTCCTCCTGCTCCCGAATCCAACAGGGCAGAGCATTGTATTTTTTGGGTGCCCATTACAACCTGAATGGGGATTACAAAATGAGATGATGTAGAATGTATTTTGTCTATTTCTGGCGTTACTGATGAGATAGTCTGCAAGATGGAATCCGACTGCTGAGAAAGGTCCATATTGCTGGCAGACCTGTTGTTGGTAAAGGCTATAGTCCTTTTGTTAGGACAGTTGATGGCATAGTGTCTAGGGTCCCCACAATAGAGGCAGAGATGTTCTGCACGTCGCCTCTCCTTCTCCTGTGCAGAGAGTGGTCTTCGGATGACGTCGATCTGCATCGGTTCAGACACGCCTTGCGTCTTTTCTTGGTGGTCCGATGCTGAAAATGAGAAGCCAGGGCTATTCCCAAGTGCTCGCAGTCTCTCCTTTCTCCTTTCAGTAAGTCTCTGGTCAATCCGGATACATAGTTGAATAAAGTCCTCCAACTGGTCAGGGGTCTCAACCCTGGCAAGCTCGTCTTTCACTGGTTCTGATAACCCTCGTCGAAATTGACTTCTCTGGGCCGCTGGATTCCAGGTGGTGTCGGCCACCCAGCGACGGAACTCCGATGTATATTCCGCAACAGAGCGACGTCCTTGGCGCAAATTATGTAATTTGGTTTCTGCTGTGGCACAGCGGTTTGGGTCATCAAAAACTTGATTCATAGCTGCGATGAAAGCTTCCAGGTCATTAAGGAGGGCATAGTCCTTTTCTACATAAGGTGAAGCCCAAGCAAGAGCTTCATCCGTCAGGAGATTTATCATGAAAAAACTTTCTTCCTCTCAGTGGTAAAGGGAGCAGGTTGCATCTGGAAGTATATGCGGCATTGATTGAGGAATCCTCGGTACTGCTTGCGATCCCCACTGAACTTTGCAGGCAGCGGCAGCCGCGCGTTTGATTCGGACCCTGAATTTCGCACGTCCAGAAGTTGTTTTTGTAGCTCAATTACTTCCTGTTGTATCGCCGTGAAATCAGTTTGTAACTTGGCATATTTTCCTTGAGAGTCAGTACAAAAACTTTGAAGCTCCGTAACTTGCCGCCTCAGGGTGTTCACAGCGGACTCCATTTTGGCGCGAGATTATTCTGTCAAGATCCCGTCTGGGTTGGAGCCGATGTTACTGCAAACACTAGGGGAAGCAGAGGCAGGTAGCGTAGTCAGGTGGCAGCCGGAGGTCGGTACACAGGAAAGCAGTGTTTGTAGCAATGGATCAGGCGGAGAGTGTAGTCAGAAGGCAGGCCGAGGTCGGTTCACAGGAGAGCAGTGTTTGTAGCAATGGATCAGGCGGAGAGCGTAGTCAGGTGGCAGCCGGAGGTCGGTACACAGGAAAGCAGTGTTTGTAGCAATGGATCAGGCGGAGAGCGTAGTCAGAAGGCAGGCCGAGGTCGGTTCACAGGAGAGCAGTGTTTGTAGCAATGGATCAGCAGGAAACGCTTGACTAAAGGCTTGGAGCTCAATAATCTCGCAATGACACACCCACAGGGCCAGGTTTATATAGGGTGTGTAATTGGCAATCAGAGGCCCAATCAAGAGAGCACTAGGTGTAGCCAATCAGGAAGAACAGTCAATGGTATCTGGGTTCAGCAAGGAACTTTGCAGCCAGCAGAATAGCTCAGATGGTAGAGCTGCTGGCCAGTAGACAAGAGGTACTGGGTTCGACTCCTGACATGCAATCTCATAGATTCCAACTGCTCTGGTGTATTGCCTTTTTTACCTGCACTCCTCAGTTACCGAAACATAACAGTATCACCGGCCTAAAATTTAAAGTTGTATGGTACTCACAGAAGGGAAAAATATTGTGAAAGAAAAAAACGGTTGTCAGAGTTGTCAGAGATATTTTTCTGTTTGTTGCATTTTTTTTTTTTTTTCCCTCTGTATCTCTGGGTGCTGGGGAGGATTTTTTCTCTCAATGGAGTTTGCACAGTTGTCTGGCCGTGTGGATCAGCTTGCCACTGAGGTTCGGAGTATTGCTGCATATCTTGCTAGGTTGCCTGTTGTGGAACCTAGGATTCCCATGCCAGATTTGTTTTTGGGGATCGAGCTAAGTTTCAGAATTTCAAAAATAATTGTAAATTGTTTTTTGCCTTAAAATCTAAGACCTCAGGGAACGCAGCGCAGCAGGTTCAAATTGTCATCTCTCTCCTGCGCGGCGATCCTCAGGATTGGACTTTTTCCCTGACACCTGGGGATCCTGTTTTGAGTGATGTTGATGCATTTTTTCAGGCTTTGGGGTTATTGTACGATGAGCCTAATGTCACTGATCAAGCTGAAAAAGCCTTGTTGGCATTAAATCAGGGGCTTGATGACGCTGAGTTATACTGTCAGAGATTCCGTAGGTGGGCAGTCCTGACCAAGTGGAATGACGACGCTTTGGCGGCCCTTTTTCGGAAGGGTCTGTCAGATAATGTAAAGGATGTTATGGTGGGATTCCCTGTCCCCTCTGGTCTCAATGATTCTATGTCATTAGCGATTCAAATTGACAGACGTTTGCGTGAGCGGAGAAGTATGCGTGGAATAGTGTTGCCTTGTGAACCTGCTTCTGAATCCATGCAGTGTGATAGAGTGGTGTCTGGGGCACAGCGTCATGAGTTTCGAAAGCGCAATGGGTTATGTTTCTACTGTGGTAATGCCTCTCATGCTATTTCAGTCTGCACTAAGCGGGGAAGACGTTTTGCACGCTCAGTTGTCTTGGGTAGTGTTCAGACTAAGTTTTTATTAACTGTCACTCTGATATGCTCTCTGTCCTCATTTTCTGCTCAGGCTTTCGTTGATTCTGGAGCAGCTATTAACCTGATGGATTATGATTTTGCTAAACGTTGTGGGTTTCCCTTGATACCCCTACAGAAGTCTATTCCCCTACTGGGGATCGATTCTACCCCTTTGGCTGAGAATAAACCTCAGTTCTCTACTCAGGTGATAATGAGGGTTGAACCTGATCATCAGGAGTGCTGCAAATTTTTGGTTCTGTATAATCTGCATGATATTATCGTACTGGGTTTCCCTTGGTTGCAGTCTCATAATCCTGTTTTGGATTGGAAAATTGTGTCTGTAACCAGTTGGGGCTGCCAATGTGTTAATACCAACACTCCTGTTTTTTCTGCCTCCCCCCAGGCTCAGGATGTTCCTGACTTTTTGATTGATTTTTCTGATGTGTTTAGCGAAAGTAAATCTGCATCCTTGTCTCCCCATAGGAGCTATGACTGCGCTATTGAATTAGTGCCTGGTAGTAAATTCCCTAAAGGTCGCCTTTTTAATTTGTCTGTACCTGAACATGACGCTATGCGGTCTTATATCAAGGCGTCATTGGAGAAGGGTCATATCAGACCATCCTCTTCACCCTTAGGTTCCGGTTTTTTCTTTGTGGCCAAAAAGGATGGTTCATTAAGGCCGTGTATTGATTATCGTCTTTTGAACAATATTACTGTGAAATATCAATATCCGTTACCCTTGATTTCTGACCTGTTTTCCAGGGTGAAAAATGCTACTTGGTTTACCAAGCTTGACTCAGGGGAGCATATAACCTTATTCGCATTAAGCACGGGGATGAATGGAAGACGGCTTTAATACCCCTGAGGGGCATTTTGAGTACCTTGTGATGCCCTTTGGGCTCACTAATGCTCCTTCTGTCTTCCAGTCCTTCATGAATGACATTTTCAGGGATTTTGTGGATAAATTTCTGATTGTTTATTTGGATGATATCTTGATTTTTTCCAATGACTGGGACTCTCATGTGAAACATGTTCGAACTGTATTCCAGATTTTGAGAGAGAATGCTCTGTATGTGAAGGGATCAAAGTGTCTTTTTGGCGTACAGAGGATCTCATTTTGGGATTCATTTTGTCCCCATCTGTTATTGAAATGGACCCGGTCAAGGTTCAGGCCATCTGTGATTGGGTCCAACCTACTTCATTAAAGGCTCTTCAAAGATTTTTGGGTTTTGCCAATTTTTTATCGTAAATTTTTGGTAATTTTCTCGGTTATTGTTAAACCATTAACTGATTTGACAAAAAAGGGTTCTGATGTGGTGAATTGGCCTCCTGAGGCAGTCTCTGCATTTCAGGAACTTAAGCAGAGATTCACTTCTGCTCCTGTTCTACGGCAGCCTGATGTTTCTCTACCATTTCAGGTGGAGGTTGATGCCTCTGAAATTGGGACAGATGCCGTTTTGTCCCAAAGAGATCCAGAGACCTCTAAAAGTAACCCTTGTGCTTTTTCTCTCGAAAATTTTCTCCTACTGAACGTAATTATGACGTGGGTAATCGGGAGTTATTGGCCATGAAGTGGGCTTTTGAAGAGTGGAGACATTGGCTGGAGGGAGCCAAACATCAGGTGGTGGTCCTTACGGACCATAAGAATCTGGTTTATCTGGAATCTGCCAGTGACTTAATCCTAGACAGGCCAGGTGGGCCTTGTTTTTCACACGTTTAATTTTGTGGTTTCATTTCTTCCTGGCACTAGAATGTTAAGGCGGATGCCCTCTCGAGGAGTTTCCTGGCGGACTCTCCTGAGTTATCTGATCCTTCTGTTATTTTGAAAGAGGGTATAGTTCTTTCCGCCATCTCGCCCAATTTGAGACTGGCTCTGGAGGGGTGTCAGGAGGATAAGCCCGAGCGCTGCCCTATTGGGAAATTGTTTGTCCCGGACCAGTGGAAAAAAAGTGTGATGTCTGAGATTCATTGTTCCGCACTGGCCGGTCATCCCGGAATTTTTGTACCAGAGACTTGGTTAGTCGGTCCTTTTGGTGGCCTACCTTGTCTCGTGATGTCAGGGAATTTGTGCAGTCCTGCGGGACTTGCTCTCGCTCCAAGCCTTGCTCTCGCTCTAGTGGTTTATTGATGCCATTGCCTTGTGCCCAAGAGACCATGGACCCATATCTCTATGGATTTCATTTCTGACCTCCCTGTTTCTCAGAGAATGACCGTCATCTGGGTGATTTGTGATAGGTTTTCCAAGATGATACATCTTGTGCCATTACCTAAGTTGCATTCCTCCTCTGAATTGGTGCCTTTGTTCCTTCAGCACGTGGTTCGTTTACACGGCATTCCTGAGAACATTGTGTCTGACAGAGGAGTCCAGTTTGTTTCCAGATTTTGGAGGACTTTTTGTTCTAAACTGGGTGTTCAATTGTCTTTCTCCTCGGCATTTTCATCCTCAGACCAATGGTCAAACTGAGAGAACAAACCAGACATTGGAGACTTATCTTAGATGCTTTTTGTCTGCTGATCAGGATGACTGGGTCTCTTTTTTGCCTTTGGCTGAGTTTGCTCTTATAATAGGGCTAGCTCTGCCACTTTGATGTCTCCATTTTTTTGTAATTCTGGGTTTCACCCTCGATTTTCTTCAGGAACAGACGGAGTCTTCTGTCTGTCCAGGTGTTGACTCTGTTGTGGAGCGTATGCAACAGATTTGGGACCAGTAGTGGAGAGGTTGTCCCTCTCTCAGGAGAGGGCCCAGCGGTTTGCTAACCGGCATAGGACTGATGGTCCTCGGTTTAAAGTGGGGGACTTGGTCTGGTTGTCCTCAAAGAATATTCCTATGAGAGTAGCATCTCCTAAATTTAAGCCTAGGTTCATTGGACCTTATAAGATCATGGAGATTATTAATCCTGTTTTTTCGTTTGCTTCTTCCAGGGACATTTAAGATCCATAACGTGTTCCACAAGTCCTTGTTGAAGAGGTTTGTTGAGTCAGTGGTTCCTACTACTGTGCCTCCTGACCCTGTTTTGGTTGAGGGCAATCTGGAGTATGTGGTTGAGAAAATATTGAATTCTCGTTTTTCTAGACGGAAACTCCAGTATTTGGTTAAGTGGAGAGGTTATGGTCAGGAAGACAATTCTTGGGTGTTTGTTCGGACATCCATGCTAGGAGACTCATCCGTGCGTATCATAGAACTCATCCTGAACCGACCTGGTTGCTCAAGTGGGGTTCGGTGACCCCTCCTCAAGGGGGGGGTACTGTTGTGAATGGACTTGAAATGAGTTCTGAGCAGAGGCTCCCTCTGGTGGTTACAAGTGGTACTGGACTGTCCAGTGAAGATTGTGAGGAGTGGGAATCAGGTGTTACTGACTGGTCTTATATAAGGGAGTCGCCTTCCCATCAGGGTTGCGGTGATCAATTGTTCTGGTCTCACTCCATGATTCCTGTTTCCCTTGTAGCCTGCTGTGTCGTGTCTGCATCTCCTGCTAACAGATAAGACATTTTCTTCTTTTTGTTTTTGTGCTTTATTTTTGCATTTTGTCCTGCACTTCTGTGGGGGCCTTCAGGGTCCCCTCCGGGGGCTTTTGCCCTCTCAGTTTGGTTTCAGCCACTGATGTTTGTACTTTTGCTTTTTTCCAGTTTCTTCGTGGCTGCTGTTTTGATTTTGTTACACCAAGAAACTAATTTAGGTGGTAGAGGTCGTGTGATCTCAGGTGTTTTTGAAATTAGTAGAGTTGGTGCTTGCAGGGTTTTTTTGGGATTGCAGTAGTACCCTTCTATCCTTTTCTATTTAGTTAGTTTGGGCCCCAACGTTTTGCTCATACTATTTTCTGTCTGTGTCAGTATTTCTTCTTGTCTAACAGCCATTACATGTTTGGGGGCTTTCTATGTTCTTTGGGGATCTGCTCCGGGCAGATAGCCTTCCTATTTTCTATCTTTAGGTGTAGTTAGTTTCTCAGGCTGTGACGAGGCGTCTAGGACCAACGTAGGAACGCTCCACGGCTGCCTCTAGTATTGGTGGTTAGTCAGGGTACTGCAATCTCATAGATTCCAACTGCTCTGGTGTATTGCCTTTTTTACCTGCACTCCTCAGTTACCGAAACATAACAGATAGAATTCAGAAGAAGTGTAGGGCAATAATGAACAATAACACACACCCACTATACAAGCTGTTCTTGAATCAGAAGAGCACATTCAGCAGCCGTCTAATCCTACTAAGGTGCAAGAATGAGAAATTCAGGAAATCGTTTGTACCTACTGCTATGGGAATGTATAATAATTTCTAAGGGTGGCAGAAAAAATAATGACTGATGGTTGGTGTACTAATGTCAATTAACACTATCTTATAATAAATGAACTACACACTTTTATTTATTATGTAATGTTGGTACACCTGTGCAAGATTTGTGTCCTAATATTTTATGTACTGCTGTTTGTATTGCTGCTGTAATACTGTAATTTCCCCCCGGGATCAATAAAGTGTATCGTATGTATCGTATATGGTCATGAGTGTGCATCAGGGTAAACGCTCAGCTGAGTGGTTTGTGCAGAGTTCCAAGGCTCCGCAGCGGAGGTCTCATAGAATAATGCTGCCCTTCGGGGCTTATTCCGCAGAGGCCTGTCCGAACGTCTCCAGGACGCTTTAGCCCTTCACTTCCACCTGACACCTTGGAGGATTGCCATTACGCAGGTGGTGCGTATGGACTGCAGGCTGCGGGCTAGGGGTGTCATGCAGTCCGAGACATCCCTATTGCACGGCAGCAAAGAGACCAGTGTCGCTCCTGAACCTATGGAGATTGGCGCCACCTCGGTCAAAGAGAAGGAGAGGAGACGCCACTGGGGAGAAACAGCTCTGTTTTTTATTGCGGGGAGTCGGGTCATTGGAGAAAGGATTGCCCCTCAAGCCCGTCATCCTCTAAGGCGGCGGGAAACGACTAGGTTCTGGGTAGTTGTTGAGGAGGCTGCCCAGACCTTCGGGTACTTTCTTCCTCGTGCCTAAGTTTTTTCTAAAGGTTGAACTGTTGGTAGACAATTTTCATGGTTTTTCTACAGCACTGGTGGACAGTGGTTCATCACTCCACCTGATCAGCTCCATGTCGTTTCTCAGCACCAGATAGGACAGTCAGGCTTTCTACTCCACTTAAAGTTGTGGCCATCGACTCATCTCCTCTCACCCGAACAGGTATCCTCTGTTTCTGAAAAATTTGTGTTAAAAATTGGTTCTTTCCCACGTGGAAGAAATTGAATGTTTTGTTATGGACAAATTTGCCCGCAGGGCTGGTTCTGGGCATGCCATGGCTTCAACGCCACAACCCAGTAATAGACTCCCAGTCTGGGGGGAATATTAAGTGGTGGTCCAAGTGTGTCGACTGTTACCCATAAATCAGTTTGTTGCCAAACCTGTCTCTGTGTCTTCTATCAGTCTGGGGGTATTCAGAGTACTGAGAGACTTTGAGGACTGTTTTCTGAGAGTGAGGCTGAGGCATGGCCCCCGCATAGGCCATTTGATTGTGCCATCGATCTGATTCCCGGAGCCAAATTGCGAAAAGCTCGTCTGTTCAATCTATCGGGTGCCGAGCGCCTGGTCATGAAACAATATATTTCTGAGAGTCTCCGTAAGGGGCATATAAGACCTCAGTTTCCCAGTAGCAGCGGGATTTTTCTTTGTTAAGAAAAAAGATGGCGGGCTATGTCCGCCCTCGACTTTCGAGTACTAAATAAAATTACTATCAAGAACACATATCCACTACCGTTGATTCCTGATCTCTGTAACCAGCTTGCTGGCTCCAAATGGTTTTCTAAACTGGACCTCAGGGTGGCCTACAACTTGATAAGAATTCGAGAGGGGGATGAGTGGAAAACGGCTTTCCTGACATCTGAGGGGGTTGTTTGAAAATTTAGTAATGCCGTTTGGTCTCACAATGCATCCGCAGTTTTCCAAAATTTTATAAATGTTGTATTTTTGGATCTCATCTTCCATTTTGTAGTCATATACCTGGATGATATCCTGATATATTCTGTTGACAGAGACTCCCATTTGTTGCATGTTAAAACTGTACTCCAGGGCTGAGAGAAAACAGCTGTTCGTCAGACTTGAGAAATGTTAATTTTTTGTTTCAGGAATTGTCATTTTTAGGTCTGATGCAAGCTATTGAGGAGTGGGTCCAGCCCTGGGACCTCAGAGAACTCCAGCGCTTCTTGGGATTCGCAAATTATTATCGCAAATTTATTAAAGGGTTTTCACAAGTAACTAAGCCCCTCACGGACCTGACTTGTAAAGGGGCAGATGTTAGAAACTGGTCCTTGTTAGCTAAACAGTCCTTTCTAATGCTAAAAACAGTTTTCACATGCCAGATCCTTCTAACGAGGTAGGGGTGGGGGCGTATTGTCGCAAGGATCAGTTTCCCTGACCAATCTCAGGCCCTGTGTCTATTTTTCTAAAAAGTTCTCTCCTGCGGAGAAAAATTATGACGTGGGCAACCGAGAGCTTTTGGCTGTTAAATTTAGCATTCGAAGAATGGAGGCACTTTTTGTAGGGGGCGGCTCATCCTATTACGGTTATTACTGACCACAAAAATTTAGAGTAACATCAAATCGCTAAGAGATTGACTCCCAGGCAAGCTCACTGGTCACTTTTTATTCCAGATTTCAGTTTTCTATTACTTTTCAACCAGAGTCAAAGAAGTAAAGGCTGTTGCATTATGCATATTTT
>JARQOD010000004.1:74591122-74652953 GCA_033576555.1 Oophaga sylvatica | reverse complement strand
GGATGACTGGGTCTCTTTTTTGCCTTTGGCTGAGTTTGCTCTTAATAATAGGGCTAGCTCTGCCACTTTGATGTCTCCATTTTTTTGTAATTCTGGGTTTCACCCTCGATTTTCTTCAGGACAGACGGAGTCTTCTGTCTGTCCAGGTGTTGACTCTGTTGTGGAGCGTATGCAACAGATTTGGGACCAGGTAGTGGAGAGGTTGTCCCTCTCTCAGGAGAGGGCCCAGCGGTTTGCTAACCGGCATAGGACTGATGGTCCTCGGTTTAAAGTGGGGGACTTGGTCTGGTTGTCCTCAAAGAATATTCCTATGAGAGTAGCATCTCCTAAATTTAAGCCTAGGTTCATTGGACCTTATAAGATCATGGAGATTATTAATCCTGTTTCTTTTCGTTTGCTTCTTCCAGGGACATTTAAGATCCATAACGTGTTCCACAAGTCCTTGTTGAAGAGGTTTGTTGAGTCAGTGGTTCCTACTACTGTGCCTCCTGACCCTGTTTTGGTTGAGGGCAATCTGGAGTATGTGGTTGAGAAAATATTGAATTCTCGTTTTTCTAGACGGAAACTCCAGTATTTGGTTAAGTGGAGAGGTTATGGTCAGGAAGACAATTCTTGGGTGTTTGCTTCGGACATCCATGCTAGGGGACTCATCCGTGCGTATCATAGAACTCATCCTGACCGACCTGGTTGCTCAAGTGAGGGTTCGGTGACCCCTCCTCAAGGGGGGGGTACTGTTGTGAATGGACTTGAAATGAGTTCTGAGCAGAGGCTCCCTCTGGTGGTTACAAGTGGTACTGGACTGTCCAGTGAAGATTGTGAGGAGTGGGAATCAGGTGTTACTGACTGGTCTTATATAAGGGAGTCGCCTTCCCATCAGGGTTGCCGGTGATCAATTGTTCTGGTCTCACTCCATGATTCCTGTTTCCCTTGTAGCCTGCTGTGTCGTGTCTGCATCTCCTGCTAACAGATAAGACATTTTCTTCTTTTTGTTTTTGTGCTTTATTTTTGCATTTTGTCCTGCACTTCTGTGGGGGCCTTCAGGGTCCCCTCCGGGGGCTTTTGCCCTCTCAGTTTGGTTCAGCCACTGATGTTTGTACTTTTGCTTTTTCCAGTTTCTTCAGTGGCTGCTGTTTTGATTTTGTTACACCAGAGAACTAATTTAGGTGGTAGAGGTCGTGTGATCTCAGGTGTTTTTGAAATTAGTAGAGTTGGTGCTTTGCAGGGTTTTTTGGGATTGCAGTAAGTACCCTTCCTATCCTTTTCTATTTAGTTAGTTTGGGCCCCAACGTTTGCTCATACTATTTTCTGTCTGTGTCAGTATTTCTTCTTGTCTAACAGCCATTACATGTTTGGGGGCTTTCTATGTTCTTTGGGGATCTGCTCCGGGCAGATAGCCTTCCTATTTCTATCTTTAGGTGTAGTTAGTTTCTCAGGCTGTGACGAGGCGTCTAGGACCAACGTAGGAACGCTCCACGGCTGCCTCTAGTATTGGTGGTTAGTCAGGGTACTGCAATCTCATAGATTCCAACTGCTCTGGTGTATTGCCTTTTTTACCTGCACTCCTCAGTTACCGAAACATAACAGATAGAATTCAGAAGAAGTGTAGGGCAATAATGAACAATAACACACACCCACTATACAAGCTGTTCTTGAATCAGAAGAGCACATTCAGCAGCCGTCTAATCCTACTAAGGTGCAAGAATGAGAAATTCAGGAAATCGTTTGTACCTACTGCTATGGGAATGTATAATAATTTCCTAAGGGTGGCAGAAAAATAATGACTGATGGTTGGTGTACTAATGTCAATTAACACTATCTTATATATAAATGAACTACACACTTTTATTTATTATGTAATGTTGGTACACCTGTGCAAGATTTGTGTCCTAATATTTTATGTACTGCTGTTTGTATTGCTGCTGTAATACTGTAATTTCCCCCGGGATCAATAAAGTGTATCGTATCGTATCGTATATGGTCATGAGTGTGCATCAGGGTAAACGCTCAGCTGAGTGGTTTTGTGCAGAGTTCCAAGGCTCCGCAGCGGAGGTCTCATAGAATAATGCTGCCCTTCGGGGCTTATTCCGCAGAGGCCTGTCCGAACGTCTCCAGGACGCTTTAGCCCTTCACTTCCACCTGACACCTTGGAGGATGCCATTACGCAGGTGGTGCGTATGGACTGCAGGCTGCGGGCTAGGGGTGTCATGCAGTCCGAGACATCCCTATTGCACGGCAGCAAAGAGACCAGTGTCGCTCCTGAACCTATGGAGATTGGCGCCACCTCGGTCAAAGAGAAGGAGAGGAGACGCCACTGGGAGAAACAGCTCTGTTTTTATTGCGGGGAGTCGGGTCATTGGAGAAAGGATTGCCCCTCAAGCCCGTCATCCTCTAAGGCGGCGGGAAACGACTAGGTCTGGGTAGTTGTTGAGGAGGCTGCCCAGACCTTCGGGTACTTTCTTCCTCGTGCCCTAAGTTTTTTCTAAAGGTTGAACTGTTGGTAGACAATTTTCATGGTTTTTCTACAGCACTGGTGGACAGTGGTTCATCACTCCACCTGATCAGCTCCAATGTCGTTTCTCAGCACCAGATAGGGACAGTCAGGCTTTCTACTCCACTTAAAGTTGTGGCCATCGACTCATCTCCTCTCACCCGAACAGGTATCCTCTGTTTCTGAAAAATTTGTGTTAAAAATTGGTTCTTCCCACGTGGAAGAAATTGAATGTTTTGTTATGGACAAATTGCCCGCAGGGCTGGTTCTGGGCATGCCATGGCTTCAACGCCACAACCCAGTAATAGACTCCCAGTCTGGGGGGAATATTAAGTGGTGGTCCAAGTGTGTCGACTGTTACCATAAATCAGTTTGTTGCCAAACCTGTCTCTGTGTCTTCTATCAGTCTGGAGGGTATTCCAGAGTACCTGAGAGACTTTGAGGACATGTTTTCTGAGAGTGAGGCTGAGGCATGGCCCCCGCATAGGCCATTTGATTGTGCCATCGATCTGATTCCCGGAGCCAAATTGCGAAAAGCTCGTCTGTTCAATCTATCGGGTGCCGAGCGCCTGGTCATGAAACAATATATTTCTGAGAGTCTCCGTAAGGGGCATATAAGACCTTCAGTTTCCCCAGTAGCAGCGGGATTTTTCTTTGTTAAGAAAAAAGATGGCGGGCTATGTCCCGCCCTCGACTTTCGAGTACTAAATAAAATTACTATCAAGAACACATATCCACTACCGTTGATTCCTGATCTCTGTAACCAGCTTGCTGGCTCCAAATGGTTTTCTAAACTGGACCTCAGGGTGGCCTACAACTTGATAAGAATACGAGAGGGGGATGAGTGGAAAACGGCTTTCCTGACATCTGAGGGGTTGTTTGAAAATTTAGTAATGCCGTTTGGTCTCACCAATGCATCCGCAGTTTTCCAAAATTTTATAAATGTTGTATTTTTGGATCTCATCTTCCATTTTGTAGTCATATACCTGGATGATATCCTGATATATTCTGTTGACAGAGACTCCCATTTGTTGCATGTTAAAACTGTACTCCAGAGGCTGAGAGAAAACCAGCTGTTCGTCAGACTTGAGAAATGTTAATTTTTTGTTCAGGAATTGTCATTTTTAGGTCTGATGCAAGCTATTGAGGAGTGGGTCCAGCCCTGGGACCTCAGAGAACTCCAGCGCTTCTTGGGATTCGCAAATTATTATCGCAAATTTATTAAAGGGTTTTCACAAGTAACTAAGCCCTCACGGACCTGACTTGTAAAGGGGCAGATGTTAGAAACTGGTCCTTGTTAGCTAAACAGTCCTTTCTAATGCTAAAAACAGTTTCACATGCCAGATCCTTCTAACGAGGTAGGGGTGGGGGCAGTATTGTCGCAAGGATCAGTTTCCCTGACCAATCTCAGGCCCTGTGTCTATTTTTCTAAAAAGTTCTCTCCTGCGGAGAAAAATTATGACGTGGGCAACCGAGAGCTTTTGGCTGTTAAATTAGCATTCGAAGAATGGAGGCACTTTTTGTAGGGGGCGGCTCATCCTATTACGGTTATTACTGACCACAAAAATTTAGAGTACATCAAATCTGCTAAGAGATTGACTCCCAGGCAAGCTCACTGGTCACTTTTTATTCCAGATTTCAGTTTTCTATTACTTTTCAACCAGAGTCAAAGAAGTAAAGGCTGTTGCATTATCGCATAGTTTTAAGCCATTGTCCGCCCGATCCGCCGTCCCCCATTCTTCAACCCAGTGTTGTGGTTGCCGAGGTGTCGTCGGAATTGGAGCGAGAGATTGTGGGGGCTCAATCTTTAGCTTCAAGCTCCAAACTGGATGACAAATTGTTTGTCCCGCGACATTTGTGCAACAATCTCCTGTGAGAGTTCCATGACTCAAGGTTGTGTGCACATCCTGGTATTGCCGCCACACGAGAAGCAGTGGCAAGAATGTTTTGATGGCCATTAATGACCTTAGATATTAAGAAGTATGTCGCAGCGTGTGGGATATGTGCCCGTTTTAAGAGCACTAATTGCCGGCCGGCAGGGGAGTTGGTGCCGTTACCAGTACCAGGAAGGCCATAGACTCAGTTGTCCATGGACTTCATTACCAATCTTCCATCATTCCAGGGTAAAACGGTAATTTGGGTAATCGTAGACATGTTTTCTAAGTTCGCACATTTTGTACCCATGACAAGTTTACCTTCAGCAGAGACACTCTCTAGACATTTCCTGTCCCAGGTGGTACACTTACATGGGGTCTCCATGAACATTGTGTCAGACAGAGGGACTCAGTTTGTGTCTAAGTTTTGGAGGGCCTTCTGCAAAAAGTTGGGGATATCTCTGTCTTTTTCCTCAGCGTATCACCCAGAAACCAACAGACAAACTGAGCGCACCAATCAGTCGCTTGAACAAATTCTCCGGTGCCTGACTTCTACCCTGCAAAGCGACTGGTTGGATGCTTTACCGTTAGCTGAATTCGCCTTCAACAACCGGGTAAACCAATCTACCGGTAGGTTACCATTTTTTATTAATTATGGGTTAAACCCTCATTTTGGCAAATTTTCTCGAATTGATTCTGGATGTCCGGGGGTAGAGGATGGAGTCAATTGTCTCAGGGATCTTTGGGCAAAGGTTCGATTGAATATTTCGAAGGCTCAGGAGAAGTACAAACGTTTTTCGGATAGAAAAAGGGATTCGATGCAGACGTTGCTTTGTGGGGATAAGGTGTCGCTCTCCACACAAAATATTAATCTTCGATTGCCCTCCGCTAAATTGGGACCTAAATTTATTGGCCCCTATGAGGTCATCGAGGTGGTGAACCTGGTAACCTACCGTCTCCGTCTTCCTCGCTCCTTAACACTCCATAATGCTTTTCACAGGTCTTTACTTAAACCCTTGGGGTCAGTGAAGGAAGATACGGACGCTGTTCCTCCTCCAGTCTTGGTTGAGGGACACATGGAGTTCGAGGTACAACATATTGTGGATTCCATGTGGGTTCGGGGTTCTTTGCAGTATTTGGTGCATTGGAGAGGGTACGGTCCGGAAGATTGGTCATGGGTACCAGCCAGGGTGGTACACGTCGACCATCTGGTTCGTGCATTTCATGCCTGACATCCTGGAAAACCTGGGGTTCCGGAGGTCCACCATTGAGAAGGGGGTACTGTCATGGTCTATGAAGTTTGTAGGATTAGGTAGTTCAGAGGTTAATCAGGACGGCCTCACTCTGGGATTTTGGGAGGCTTCTTATAGCCTCATGGTGGGATCATTCCTCATCGTTTATACTCTGACCCTTGGCTGAGTGTGTTTGACCCTGTTGTGCCTGTGCTACGTTATGTCTGTCTGGTTCTGATTAGGCTGTGTGTTATGTTTAGGTAGCTGAGGAGAAAAAGCAAAAACGGTAATACACCAGAGAGGCTGGAACCTATTGGATTGCAGTAACCTGAACTAACCACACAACTAGAGGTAGCCGTGGAGCGTTCCTATGTTGATCCTAGACGCCTCGTCACAGCCTGAGAGATAACTACACCTAAAGGCAGAAGGATGAAAGCTATCTGCCCCGGAGCAGATCCCCAAAGAAAATAGGAAGCCCCCAAACATATAATGGCGGTTAGACAAGAAGAAAGCACGGACACAGACAGAAAATAGAATGAGCAAACGCTGGGGCCCAATCTGTCTAGACAGAAAAGTACAGGAAAGAATTCTGACTGCGATCCAAAAAAACCCTAAAAAATACCAACTCTTCTGATTGCAAAAACACCTGAGATCACACGATCTCCACCACCTAAATCAGATCTCTGGTGTAACAAAACTAAGCCGCAGCCACTGAAAAAACAGGAAAAAGCAAATGAACAAATAACAGTGGCTACAGATAAACTGAGAGGAGCACAGGCCCCAGGAGGGGACCCGGCAGACCTCCACAAAAGTGCAGAAAACTATGCCAAAAGCAATCACAAAAAGAAAAGCAGAAAATATCTTATGTGAAAGCAGGAGATGCAGGTAAGTCTCCAGCAAACTTCCAATGAACCAGGAACCACAATTGAGACAAGAACAATTGATCACCGGCGACCATCATGGGAGGGAACCTCCCTTATATCAGTCCAGTCAGTGATCCCAGATTGCCATTCCTCGCTGGAAGGTTCAGTACTGTCTGTAACCACCAGAGGGAGCCTCTGCTCAGAAACCATCTCTAGCACATTCATAACAGACTAGACTACTAATTTTTACCAAGGTTTCCTTTTTCATCTGTCTGGATATTATACAGTTTTGATGTTCACTTTATACTGACTTAAACTGTTATTCACCAATTTGAATTTAAATAGGACCTGGTAGGGACCAATATGGCCAGTCTTAATTGATCTTGCACACTATTTGTGTTAACTAGGGTGCCAACCTCCATAGTTAGGTAGGGCCTTTGAAGGACTTTCTCAAAGAGACAGACCCATTTTGTTATCCGTCAGGGTATAGTGTCTGGTGTTTTAACAATCTAGTCTAATTATTTGATCTTTTTAATACAAGTTTTTTTTTCCTTTTTAATGCCTGTGAGCTCCCCCATATAGTCTTCCATATATTCAAATATGCATTGACGGACAACAGAGGTACAGCAGGGAGAAAAGGAAGGAAAACCAAATAGGAGAGGATTAGGATTTGCACACAGCCGAAACACCAAGCAACAGTCACAGATCAACACTTCCAACGCCTCTACCAACAACAGACATTCCTAATCCAGGCAGTACAAGACTAACACTGGGAATCCAAATTTATATAGATGAGTATATATAGGATAGAAGAGTGGCCAATACTGAACAGCTGAGATAATACAAGCAGTAAGGCTTCAAAAGACTCTAAGCTGAATAGTTTAAACCCCTGCACTACTAACAGAAGCCTGCACCATTTAACATGAAGGAGAAGTGCTTCTAATCAGTGCAGGAGTACGTGAAATCAGGCACTGCGGTCTTTTGGCCACTTTCTGTCATGTTAAATCTGTGACATTTTGTCACGCTATGCAATGAGGTTATTAATGGTTGTCTATGGAAAGTTCCACCTATCAATCCTGTAATTTTAAAAATATCATGACTTTTCAATCTATATATGTATTGCAATATCATTGTTGAGAAGTGTATGAATGTAGAAAACACATGTACAGTGCTTTTATTCTGAACAACCATGTAGAGTCCTAGTGAAGGATTAATAATAAAAAGATATGTAGCTCACATGGCAGCCCTACTGATTCCTTGGTTTGGTATTTTTGTTATTTGTGAAACATTCTGAATAATCATTGAAGAGTGTGAGTCATACTAGAGAACTGCAACAATGTGCAATAATGTTGTTTTCCTGTTTTGTGTAAATACTGTAATGCCCAGAAACAAGGTAACCTAACTAGAAAAACCTGGATATTAAATAACAATGTGTGCTAAAAGTCTTGGTTTATTTAGCCCAGCAGGTTTACATATTACTGCTGAATGTTTGTACTTGATACAGTCCTGTGGTTACATATAAGGAGTATGAGTGTAATGATTCAAACCTAGATGCATATCGTCCAACAGTGATTATTCATATTGCGTTAAATACACAAGAAATAAATATTAAAAACATTACCAGAAAACAAAGGTTTGTATAACAGCATATTGAAATTCCAGTAGAGTAAAATTAACTCAATCAAAATCAGCATAAAAGCATTGTATATAATAATTTATTGATACAGGAAAGATATATATCTTTGTACCGTGTTAGCCGGTAGACAGACAAATAATAATTTATTGGGATTTTTCAAGTCCTATCCCATGTGGATTCATACAATGGATTTCAACAGTTGCGGGGTAATAGGTGATTTTTCTGGCCAAGTCATTTTCAAAATCCATGCAGATTTAAACACAAATGTCTGTGTACATTTGAGATTTTTTTTGTTACTATATATCATACAATACGTGTGAACTGCAGGTTTGGTTCCTGAAACCTCAAGAAAACAGCCAATTCTGTCTAATAAATCTTGTAAGGCCAGATATTTAGATAAGTAGAGATAAGCTTTCTATTCTCGTTCACAGAGGGGCTTCCGTAACAAAGGATAAATGAAAGATTCTTATTTTGAAAAGACAAAAAGGAAAAAGGTGGGGAGGATTTAAAAAAATTAAAGAAATGAAAAAGTGTAATAATCACAATGCAAATGATGTTATGGAAGAGTAAAGTAAAAGATGGTAACAGTTTAGCTGAGAGATACAAAAATGAGGTATGGGTGCTCAAAAGAACTTAATAATGTAGACTTGTAAAAATACAAGAAAGCATAAAGTACGCATAAAAGTGGCATCAAGATGTAAAAGGATTCTAAAATTGAAGATAAGAGAAAGTGATATAATGATAATAAAGCATCTAAAAATCGCTAGCAAGTGGAGATGAGCGACTTTGCCTCCGGGAGGGTCGAGTCGGGTTTTGGACCACCCGACTTTCCCAAAAGTCGAGTCGAACGAAATCGGCCGACTATCGGAAAAAGTCGAAGGTCCGACTGAAACTCGAACCGACCCCAATGCAAGTCAATGGGGAAGAAAAGTCGGCAGGGAGTGGAGGACAGTAAACACACCTACAGTGCACATTTCAATGCCAATGACATCAATTCTTATTACTTAAGCTTGTAAACCTTAATTTACTTTATAATAATAGTAATGCATTGAAAACTGGGGGTTATTTGGCTAAAGTTGTGTGGGGGGGGCAGGGCTGGCTCCAGGTTTTCGTGGGCCCTGGGCGAAAGAGTCTCAGTGGGCCTCTTTAACACATACCACAATTCATGATGCTCCGATACGGCAGAGAAATATTGGTATAGTACAATGCCAAATACTTTACTTCTTACATTACATGAGTGATATCTATTGTAAATTCTACAATAGCTCAAAAACCGGACAGTATAGTTCTCCATACAGTATTATGGGCACCACATAGTGCGCCATACAGAATGGGCTCCATATAATGCTCCATACAGAATAGGCCCCATATGTGCTCCATATGATGCTCCATATATAATGGGCTCCATGTGATGCCCCATAAATAATTAACCCCATATGATGCTCTAGCATATGATGGGCCCCATATGATGCTCCAGTATATGATAGGCCCCATGGATGATGCTCCAGTGTACGATGGGCCTATATAAATGCTCCATTTATAATGGGTCCCATATGATGCTCCAGTATATGATGGGCCCCATGGATGATGCTCCAGTGTATGATGGGCTTATATAATGCTCCATATATAATGCACCCCATATGATGCTCAGTATATGATGGGCACCATGGATGATGCTCCAGTGTATGATGGATTGGAGACCGGTCTGTAGTTGTTTGTGCAGGAAGGGTCGAGAGCGGGTTTCTTTAGTAATGGAGTAATGATGGAGTGTTTGAAGGAGGATGGGAAAATGCCAGAGGAGAGTGAGAGATTAAAGATTGTAGTTAGGTGAGTTGTAACAACTGGAGAGAGAGACTGGAAGAGATGTGAGGGAATGGGGTCGGTAGTGCATGTAGTCGGACGAGAGGAAGAGAGGAGTCTGGAGACTTCTTCTTCTGTGATGGGATCAAATGTGGAAATTGAGCCAGGGGAAATGCAGGAAGGGATGGGAGTCACAGCACTTGGTGGTTGAGAGCAGATTTCCTGACGGATAGTATCTATTTTTTCTATAAAGTGGGAGGCCAGGTCGTCAGCACAAATGTCTGTGATGGGGGCTTGTGCTTTTGGCCTGAGGAGGGAGTGAAAAGTGTCAAAAAGTTTGTTGGGGTTGTTGGCTAGTGAGGAGATCAGGGTGGTGAAGTAGGTCTGTTTGGCAAGGTGAAGGGCAGCATTATAAGTTCTTAACATGAATTTAAAGTGGATGAAGTCTTCTGGTGTGCGGGTTTTTCTCCAAAGGCGTTCAGCACTCCTAGAGCATCGCTGAAGAAGTTGAGTTTGCAATGTGAGCCAGGGCTGTTTTACTGTGTGTTTGGAAGTTCTGAGGGTGAGCGGTGCTTCTTGGTCAAGGGTGCTTCTAAGAGTGTTATTGTAGTGCTGAACAGCCAGATTAGGACAAGAAAAAGAGGAGATTGGGGACAGCGATGAGTGTAGGGAGTCTGAAAGTGTCTGAGGGTTAATGGCTTGTAGATTTCTGAATGTGTGGTAGGTAGGAGTGAGCTGGGGTGGTTGAGGATTTGTGAGGATGCAGGAGAGAATGTTGTGGTCAGAGAGTGGAAGCGGTGAGTTATTTAGGTGGGAGATTGAACAGAGGCGGACAAAGACCAGGTCAAGGGTGTTACCATCCTTGTGTGTCTCAGAGGTTGAAAGCCGTGAGAGGCCTAGAGAAGTGGTTAGTGATAGAAGCTGAGATGCAGATGTGGAAGTAGGACTGTTAATGGGGATGTTGAAGTCTCCAAGGATAAGGGTTGGTAGTTCTGAGGACATGAAGTGCGGCAGCCAGGCTGAGAAGTGGTCAAGGAACTGGGTGGGCGAGCCTGGGGGCCGATATATGACCGCTACTCTGAGGGAGAGGGGATGGAAGAGCCTGATGGTGTGGACCTCAAAAGAAGGGAATGAGAGTGATGGAATTGGGGGGGTGACCTGGAAAGTGCATTGTGGGGACAGGAGTATGCCAACTCCACCACCATGTCTGTTTGTGGGTCTCGGGGAATGGGAGAACTGTAAGCCACCATAGGAAATGGCAGCAGGGGAGACGGTGTCAGAATCCTGAATCCAGGTTTCAGTGAGGGCCAACAGATGAAGAGAGTTGTTCAGAAAGTAGTTGTGCAGGAAGGATAGTTTGTTGCATGCAGACCGTGGATTCCAGAGGGCACAATTGAAAGATTGAGATGAGGGAGTGCAAGTAATATTAATAAGATTATTATGGTTTCGATATGAGGTAGGGTAGAGATTGAGGTTGGTGGATGATGGACCAGGGTTGAGGGAGATGTCCCCTGAAATCAGTAGGAGTAGGAAGATAAAGAGCAGGTAATTGTTGGAGTTGTAAGTAGTTTTTTTCTGTGATGTGTTTGGGCAAGATGGGCTGAGGTTTCTCAGGAAGGTGAGGAGTGCATGGGAGCTGTACATGGGAGAGGGAAGTATGGAGGGGCTGATGTGTATGAGTCGTGATGGAGGGGGATGGGGCGGTGAATGTGGATGGCAAGGGAACACAGGAGGATATAGGTAAAGTACATAATTAAAAAGAAAGCAAAGTGTGGGGTACCTGATTCCAGCCCTGATCAACTGCCATCGTTTACACGATGCTTATCTTCTGTGATGCTTTGCTTCTGGGATGACTGCGCCCCCTCACTGCGTGTGCCCCTTAGACTACTCCTAAATATATAGCCCACACTACAGGGTCAGGAAAGTGGGATTGTGGGAGCTGCTTTGGGATAATTTGGCAGCTGGGGCCAGCACACCAGGGGATGGTTAGATCATCAAAGGCAACCTGGCAACATCTATATGCTTTAGCACCTTCCACCTGATAAGATCTAGAGAGGCCCAAGTCACAGGATATGAAGCACTAAGTATTTTAAACACAGTGCAAAAATGAATAATACCAAAGCATTACCAGGCACATTAAACTATGTTGCAAGATGGTAAAGCAGTGGTTGGCAGCAAGCAGAAGTATGGAGTGCATACCATTAATATATATTGCGGCATACAAGACAGATAGCAGAGGTGGGGATTGTATCATTCAGCTGTTTGCTTCCAATGAATGCATTGCATACCATTATATATATTGTGGCATACAAGACAGATAGCAGAGGTGGGGATTGTATCATTCAGCTGTTTGCTTCCAATGAATGCATTGCATACCATTAATATATAGTGCGGCATACAAGACAGATAGCAGAGGTGGGGATTGTATCATTCAGCTGTTTGCTTCCAATGAATGCATTGCATACCATTAATATATAGTGCAGCATACAAGACAGATAGCAGAGGTGGGGATTGTATCATTCAGCTGTTTGCTTCCAATGAATGCATTGCATACCATTAATATATAGCGCGGCATACAAGACAGATAGCAGAGGTGGGGATTGTATCATTCAGCTGTTTGCTTCCAATGAATGCATTGCATACCATTAATATATAGCATGGCATGCAAGACAGATAGCAGAGGTGGGGACTGTATCATTCAGCTGTTTGCTTCCAATGAATGCATTGCATACCTGTGTGAAGAGAGAAGATGAATGTTAATTCCTTGCCATGGATAACTGCAGTTTACACGATGCTTATCTTCTGTGATGCTTTGCTTACCAGTATATGATGGGCCCCATGGATGATGCTCCAGTGTATGATGGGCCTATATAATACTTCATATATAATGGGCCCCATATGATGCTCCAGTGTATGATGGGCCCCATTTATAATGCTTCAGTGTATGATGAGCCCCATATAATGCTCCAAATATAATGGTCCCATATATAATGCTCCATATATAATTTGCTCCATGTGATGCTCCATAAATAATGAACACCATATGATGCTCTAGTGTATGATGGGCCCCATATGATGCTCTAGTATATGATGGGCACCATGGATGATGCTCCAGTGTATGATGGGCCTATATAATGCTCCATATATAATGGGCCCCATATGATGCTCCAGTGTATTATGGGCCCCATTTATAATGCTCCACTGTATGATGAGCTCCATATAATGCTCCAGATATAATGGTTCCCATATATAATGCTCCATATATAATGGGCACCATGTGATGCCACATAAATAATGAACCCCATATGATGCTCTAGTATATGATGTGCCCCATATGATGCTCTAGTATATGATGTGCTCCATATGATGCTCCGGTATATGATGGGCCCCATGGATGAAGCTCCACTGTATGATTGGCCTATATAATGCTCCATATATAATGGGCCCCATATGATGTTCCAGTGTATAATGGGCCCTATCTATGATGCTCAAGTGTATGATTGGCCCTATATATAATTCTCCAGTGTAAAATTCTCCCATATATTGCTCCAAACATTAAAAAAATGAAATACCTCTCCTCGCTGGGCACTGCTCTACTCTGGACTCCTCAGCGTCGCCATCTTCCAGCTCTCTGCACTGTGACTATTCAGGCAGAGGGCGCACAGACGTGACGTCATCGCGCTCTCTGACCTGAATGTCACTGTCAGGAAACGTGGAAGACGTCAAAGCAGTGGAGCAGGGACAGGTAAGTATTGCAAGTGCTGGGGCCCTGAGCCAGCAGGGGGGGGCCACTCATGGGCGCCGCCACTGGCACAGCGCCCCTCATAGTACGGAGGTGTCTCTGATGGTGAGTGGGCCTCCTCACCTGCTCAGGGCCCTGGAACTTGCCCGGGTGCGCCGGTGCTGACGCCGGCCCTGGGGGGGTACAGCCCAGTTAGGAGGTGGAAAAACTGGCATATGTTGAGGCATAGGCTGGACGTTCAGCAGCAGCAAATAGAGGAATTGGAGAAGTCGGAGGAAGAGGAGGACAAAGCGAGCCATTTTGCTGGCAATCTATGTGTCATCAGGGAAGGTGGTACAAAATCCTTTGAAACCCAGGCATGTTTCATTTTAATGAAGCATCTTCCTCCCCAAAATAATCATCTCCCTCATCCTCCTCCTCTTCCTCTTCTAACTCCACCTCGTCCAGGACAGTTCCTTGAGCAGACAATGACTGACTGTCATCAAGGCTTCCCTCCTCCTCCTCCTCTTCCTCCTCCGCTGCAGACGCCTGATCCTTAATGTGCATCAAAGTTTGCATGAGCAGACGCATAAGTGGGATGCTCATGCTTATGATGGCGTCGTCTGCGCTTACCAGCCGTGTGCATTCCTCAAAACACTGGACTTTACAGAGGTCTTTCAGCTTTGACCACTGCAAACCTGACAACTTGATGTCTGCCCTCAAACTGCCTGCCCGTGTATCCTCCCACAAATGCATTACAGCCTGCGTCTGTTCGCACAGCCTCTCAACCATGTGCATGGTGGAGTTCCACCTTGTTGCAATGTCTATGATTAGGCAGTGCTTGGGGAGGTGGCGCGATCGCTGCAGCCTCTGTATACGACTGGAGTCTACGGGCGAGCGACAGATGTGCGGGCACTGTCTTCCCACCTTATGGAGCAGGGCTGATCATTCCAGATAATTATTTATGAAGCACTGCACCACCAGGTGCAAGGTGTGAGCCAGGCAAGGTATGTCTCTGAGTTTTGCCAGGGCTATGACCGCCACAAAATTACGGCCGTTATCACTGACTACCTTGCCTGGCTCAAGATGTAGACTGCCCAGCCATAACTCAGTTTCTCGCTGCAAGTAGTCGGGCAGTACCTCCGCGGTGTGTCTGTTGTCGCCCAAAGACATCATCTTTAAAGCAGCCTGCTGACGCTTACCACTAGCTGTTCAATAGTGGGACACCTCATGTGCAACACTGGCAGCTGCAGATGGAGTGCTCGTGTGACTGCGCTCTGTCGACGAGCTTTTGCTTCTGGAGGAGGAGGAGGAGGGTCGAATGCCTATAGCCAACTGTTGCCTATACCGTGGCTTAGGCAGCACTGTCCCACCGCCGCTGTCCCCTGTGGACCCTGCATCCACCACATTAACCCAGTGCGCAATGATGGACACATAACTGCCCTGGTCATGCCTACTGGCCCATGCGTCTGTTGTGAGGTGCACTTTTCCACTCACTGATTGTTTGAGTGCATGGACAATGCGGTCTTTCACATGCAGGTGTAGGGCAGGGATGTCTTTCCTAGAAAAGAAGTGCCGACTGGGTAGGTCATAGCTTGTGACAGCATAGGCCATGAGCTCTCGGAACGCTGCGCTTTCAACCAAACGGTAGGGCATCATCTCTAATGAGATCAGTTTGGCAATGTAGGCATTCAAAGCCAGTGTACGTGGATGAGAGGATGAGTACTTTCTTGTCCTACTCATAGTGTCTGCTAGGGTGAGCTGGACTTGAGAGCTGCATATGGGGGAACTAGCGGTGGACATGGCAGGAATGGCTCGAGATTCCCCTTGTGCAGCATTGGGAACTCGAACCCTAACACACGGTTTATTAATTACTAGTATATATTTATGTGCGTATGTGATTTATGTACTTCTGGAGGGACTGTCATTCACATGTATGCCTCAGGCAGCAGCTATACTTGCAATGCCTTGTCCAGACAGGATGCAGGAAGTCCCCATGAAAAAGGCGGAGGGCAATCAGGCGCAAAATACTGAAAATGAACCACTTACTAACCCACCAAACAGCTGTGGGGTAGCTGCTTAGTATTATAATTGCACACAGGTCTGCATAGGGTGTCATTCACACTATTCTGTGAGATGCACTTCTATCTGTATAGCAGCCTATTACTGACTCACCTAACTATTACATCAGGCGGGCTGCCAATACCATATGTGCACCCACAGGATAGACACCCCACATTAACCAACCACCACTGGACAGACATGGCCTCATGTATTATTTACATCTTTTTTTGCACGTTGGTATGCCCATTGATGGCTGGGTACTGTGGGGTGTGTAGCCAGGATATTTGTGTTTTTGTGTCTGGACATGGTAGAACAAGTATGGCCATTTTTTTTTCCTCAGTGATGCATTTATTGATTTTTTTTTTATTTCATTTTTCAGTGAAATTTCAGTCAGCAGCTAGACTTAGCCTTGCCTTCACTTGATAGCCAATGGTACCCTCACTGCTCTTAGATACCGGCAGTTGGTGCAGTGAGATGTAGCCTACTCCTTGTGCAGGATAACTGGCCTCATGTGGCTAGAGGCAGTTCTTGATGATGATAACATTGTTTACCATTGACTCAACTTCATATTCCCCAAACCTGAATCCAATTGAGAACCTCTGGAATATTATGCATCTGTGTATTCAAACTAAATTTGCCATATTCGTGCCATATTGGTTCCCTATTCTTGACGAATTTGTTTGACGATCATTTCCGAACATAATCAATAATTTCTACTCCCATTGACTCCAATGACGTTCGTCTGTGTTCATAATCCGAACCGAATGTTTAAAAATTTGCTCAACTCTAGTTATAATGAATAGGAGGACATCATCCACAAAGGCGGAGCATTCATATTCCACTTGCCCTATAGTGATACCTTTAATGTCAGGATTATCGTGACTAGAGGATAGTAAATGTTCCATCACAAGGATATGCAGGAGAGGGGAGAGAGGGCACCCCTGTCTTGTTTCATTAGAGATTGTGAACGAAGGGGACAGGTTCCATTTATCCTTAATCTCCCCGAGGGGTTACAATAGAGAGCCATTACTTTAGCTATAAAGAGTTCTCCTAAAATGAGTTTTTTGAGGGAGTAATAGATGGCTGACCATGATATTCTGTCAAATGCTTTTTCAGCATCGAGTGACAGTGGAAACAGATATACATGCAGCTGCACACTCCAGTCCCGAGTGTCGGCAGCAGTGTCGGGTACTGAGGTGCGAGACTGGTGCGAGTTTTTCGCAAGTGTGACCCCGGCATTAAAAGAAGTATGTTTCTTGTTGAAGCATAGTGAATAATATCACTAGTTTTTAGTGTGTTATCGCAGGACTCTCTGCCGACCAAGAACCTAACCTGATCCAAATGAATATGGTAACAGAGTAGAGGATGAAGTCTTATTTGCCAATATTTTCATTTTGGTATAATTTTATTTAACAGCATAGTATGAAATATTTTTTCACATTTTCCGTTGCGTAAAACTATTTGAATCTTGGAAAAAATTGAAATATCAACATCTATAGCACAAATCTCTCTCATAGTTTGCTACAATGTTTCATTCTACAGTCCAGGCTATTTAGATCACAGGGCTTTGAGAGCACTAATATTACTGACAGGCCGGGTGCCCATGATCCAGAAGGTGGATCCACAGGTGAATCCACGTTTGTTCACTAAACCGTGCTGATTCACTGCGTCCAATACGACATTAACATGCTGCGGTCTTGATAGACTCATCGCATGTCAGTGTCTGTGGGTGAGCCACGGGTGTCTGTGGACACATCCACTATGCTGTAACATCTGGCTGTTGCGGGTTTGACGCTGCATAAATACGCAGCGTCCAACCCACAACAACTCCAGATCTTGGGCATGTACCCTTGGTGCATGTTGCAGGTTTCCAGTTTTTGCACATAAAGCCTACCCAGTGGCGTAGCGTAAGCGGTGGCGGGGGGGGGCGGTCCGCCCCAGGCGGCACGTGTGTGTGGGGTGGCGCGGCATCAGCAGCAATGCATACCTCCCAACCGTCCCGAATTGAGTGGGACAGTCCCGACTCTAACCCCTCCCACCCGCTGTCACAGTCGGGACACTGTGTCCCGCAGTGAGAGAAGCCGCCACGCCCCCATGCACCCCTTCCTCGCCCTCCCAGCTCTCCAACTTCTCCCAGCCAGCATTTACCATTGCTGTGCTGTCCTCTGTAAAGGTGCAAGCAGGACCTGTGATGAGGTCACAGGAGGGGAAGAGTTAGGTGTCACATGATCAAGCTCCTCGTGTGTGCAGGACTCTGCTGTGCTGGTCGTCATGGTGCTGGATGATGGTAAGTTTATGTGTGGGGTCAGGAGGGGTCTACAGTGTGGATGTAGCAGAGCCATGTGTGTACGAGGTGTACGGAGCGGAGCCGTGTGTGTACGAGGTGTACGGAGTGGAGCCGCATGTGTACGAGGTGTACGGAGCGGGGCCGCGTGTGAACAAGGTGTACAGAGTGGAGCCGCGTGTGTGCGAGGTGTATGGAGCGGGGCCGCGTGTGTACGAGGTGTATGGAGCGGGGCCGCATGTGTACGAGGTGTACGGTGTGGGGCCGCGTTTGTACGAGGTGTACGGAGCGGCGCTGCGTGTGTACGAGGTGTGCAGAGCGGAGACATGTGTGTACGGGGCCACAAAGAGCGGAGCCGCGCATGTACAAGTGTCCTGTTACTTGCGGGAGCTGTGTGCTTGGGGGCTGCAGGGGGGAAGGAGGGGTGCCATTATGTGCATGGGTCTGCGTGGGGACGGATCCATGTAGGTCTGGGTCCCTGTCCTGCTGTTCTGACCAGGAGGTTTACTTTCCCGCATTAGAATCGTACATGCGGAATCCCCGGGGACCTCCCACACGTTCTGGCAGCCACACGTCACATTCAACTGGAAGTGACGTGCTGTAAGTCAGCTGAACTCTGGGAATGACCGCTGACCTCATTTCCGGCGGTCAGCTTACAGCAGCAGGTACTGTAACTCGTTCTCAGGAGAGTCTTCAGAACGGTGACGCATCGAGCCGCGGGATCTGTTGGAGTGAGAGCGCTGATGGGAGCGCTGATGAGATCCCCATATCCTGGGTGTGACCAGTGAAATGGGTGTGGCTAGGGGCGTAGCCTAAAAATTGCCGCCCCGGGCGCCACAAACAGTTACTACGCCACTGAGCCTACCTCCAAACCATTTCAGATCAAGTGGGAATTTGGGGAGTTGTCACGCTGTACCGAGAGTTCAGAGGTTTATTCCGATTTCAGGTGCATTTTTGTCCAGGGGAAATCAGATACAATTGAATATAACTGTGAAGCAGGAAACCATCAGATCACTACCTCAAAAATTAGGTCTAGGCAGAGGTTGAATGACTTGCAAGGACCTTCAAGTCTCTTGAAAATGCTCAGGTCACGTTACTGGTAGCAGAGACAGCTCAGCATGGAACTTTTTTGCACAGGCAAGTGGGATGCTTGCATGTGAGCATCATATCCTGTGGGGTGACGACTGGGGGCATCATACTGTTTTGGAGAGCCACTGTGGGGGGCATCTTACTGTGTGTGCCAGGGAGAATGTGGGGGCATCATTCTGTGTGTGGGGTGCATCATACTGTGTAGGTGGAGGAACTGTGGAGGGTATCCTAATATGTGGGAGGGTACTCTGGGGGCAAGATGTGTGTAAGTGACCGTGGGCGCATCATGCAGTGTGTGGTTTGCTCTGGGGGTATCATATTGTGGGTGAGAAGCTTTGTAGCAGCATACTGTGTGTGTGAATTATGGGGAATGTGCTATAGGAGGCGTCGTACTGCATTAGGTATTCATCCTGGGATTCTGATATATAGATTGTACAACTGGTGTCAGAAGGCATTCCATCTGACTGTGACAAATAATGTGGTTGTTACAAACAGAAAAAAATTACCAGCACATCCAAACTAGTGTGAACAGGTGCCAACTAAAAAAAATATGACTATAGGAAAAGATTAAGTTGCAGTCTAAATTGTGAAGAATAACTCTAGAACATTAGCACTGCATTACTGTCATAGGAAATAGGAAAAAGCTACTTTATGAAACTGCAATATTGCAATGAAAAATTACAGTAAAAAAGAAGGTACTTAGCGCCTAGATTGGGAATAGGTAGATATTAGCAGCAATGTTAGTGATAATGTTCTCAAAACTCCTGTGTCATAATCTTTTGCATTATATGTTATTTGTACACACATTGCTGTAAGTACAAGTATTTGTTTTTAACAAATATTGTTATTCGTTTTAGCAGCTTGTCCTCGGCTGTCAGGACAGGTTATTTCAGACCCCGGTTACATTTCAGGACTACGTATGTTTACTGTAAACATCACAATTCAGTGCTCCAGTATATAAAGTGAATACTACTTGTTATCTTATATACTTGGGGACATTTATTTCAAGATTTTGTCTCCGTGATTTCTAAAATGAAACTTGAAGAAAATGATACATTTCTTGATTATCAAGACGTTGAGTCACAGCTTTTACAAAAGGGGAATTATGGACGCACTGGTGGACTGAGAAGTCGGAGTTCTATAATTCTGTCTCAAGAACCAAGTCGCAGTATATTTCATTGTAGACCTACTCCAACAGCAGAAGAGGCAGAGGTTAGATTTCATGTAGGTGACCATGAAGACGAGGATGAAGACAAGAGTGTCCTTTTCACACAGCTTAATGAACTTGTTCCAGTACATGACGATGTATTATGGAAGGAAACGGCAAGGTATTCTAGTTGTTTGTTGTTAGCAATATAGTTGTAGTTAAAGGTTTATGCAACTAACATAAAAAACATTTTCTTTTAGTCTTATAGCAGTGAATACTCCAACAGTGTATGTGAGTCCCCAAAGCTTCACTTAAACTTTGGTGGAGCAGTGAGATGTCCTTGTTCTAGCAATCAGTGGGGATATTGTTGCCTTTACAACTACCTTTTTTTCATTTAACATGAAAGTATAGTGCCGTGAGCCAGTTTTGCTGCAGAACTTTCTTCATCTACCCTACACCTCTGAATGGTGTAAAAATGTAGATTCTGTAAAACAATCCTATTACGATAAATAGAACACCTTTTCATTCAATTTCAAACTTCAGCAGCATATTTGCTGTGTATAGACATATTGTCTAGTGTCATTATTTTTTCTTTATTAAGGTTTAGTGTCACTTTTTATTTAGGGTAAATTTGTTATTGTGTTTTCCTTCTGATTTTGAAGTCTGATATAAAAGACAATAGAAATAAAACTGCCTGAAAAAAATTCCAAACCAAAGGCATGGGACTTTGTTTAAAAAGCATCTGTCCAAGAATTAATAAAGCCCAAGAAGCAAATACTGTGGAAGTAAGCTTTCCTATATTTGATTTGAGACTTTAACCCAGTCATGAACATAGGGTTTTCTGTTGAGCCATAACTTTGTTGATTTTTCAGTCAATATGTCCGTGTGAGTGCTCATTTTTGTGGGACGAGTTGTACTGTTGAACGACACCATTGGTTTTACAATATTTTGTACTGGAAAACAGGAAGCAAAATTGAAAGTGTTGCGAAATTGGAAAAAAAAGTGTGATTCTAGAATTTTGGTGCGGCCATGTTAAATGCCACTGTTGGAGATTGACAGCGGCATTTAACATGTTAACATCCGTGGGTGGAATCGCGAACACCCTCGGATATTAACATGCTAAATGACGCTGTCAATCTCCGATGGCGGCATTTAACATGGCCGCGCCAGAAGCAATTCCACCTGTGGCTGTTAGGGGCAACTGATTAGATCAGCTGTCATGTGCCTAAAAACATGCGGGCTCAGCCCCGGAGCCCTCATGGAATGCAGGGACACAACCTATGATATATATGTACAGTGAGGAAAATAAGTATTTGATACGCTGCCAATTTTACAAGTTTTCCCACCTACAAAGAATGGAGCGTTCTGTAACTTTTATCGTAGGTACACTTCAACTGTACGTAGGGTTGAGCATTCCGATACCGAAACCCGGTTCTGATACCTGAAATCCAATGTAAGTCTATGGGAACAAAATATCGGAATTAAAAATATTCCGATATTTTGTTCCCATAGACTTACATTGGATTTCAGGTATCGGAACCGGGTTTCGGTATCGGAATGCTCAACCCTAACTGTAAGAGACAGAATCTAAAAATAAAATGAACAGAAAATCACATTGTATGATTTTTACATAATTAATTTGCATTATATTGCATGAAATAAGTATTTGATACAATAGAAAAACAAAACGTTGGACCATTCCGCCATACAAATCTTCTCCAGATCTTTCAGGTTTCTGAGCTATCACTGGGCAACATTGAGTTTCAGCTCAATCCAAAGATTTTCTATTGGGTTCAAGTCTGAAGACTGGCTAGACCACTCCAGGAACTTGAAATGCTTCTTAATGAGCCATTTCTTAGTTGTCCTTCCTTAGTCACCCTGTCATTCTCGAAGACCCAGCCATGACCCATTTTTAATGGTCTTACTCAGGGAAGGAGGATGTTAGCCAAAATCTTGCAATACATGACCCCCTCCACCCTCCCTTCAACATGGTGCAGTTTGCCGGTCAATGCCTCATGGTTGGGACAGTGTTCTTGGGGTTGTACTCATCGTTCTTCTTCCTCCAAACACGGCAAGTGGAGTTGATATCAAAAAGTTCTATTTTGGTCTCATCTGACCACATGACCATCTCTTATATCTCCCCTGGATTATCCAGATGGTCATTAGTAAACTTCAAATAGGCCCGGACATGAGCATAGGCAGGGAGACCTTGCATGCCCTGCAAGATTTTAATCTATGATGTTGTAGTGCGTTAATAACAGTAATGTTTGAGATTGTGGTCCCAACTTTCTTCAGGTCATTGACCAGGTCCTCCCATGTAGTTCTGGGCTGATTCCTGACATTTCTTAGAATCATCCTTACCCCATGAGGTGAGATCTTGCATGGAGCCCCAGACTGAGGAAGATTGACAGACATCTTGTGTTTCTTCCATTTTCTAATAATTGTGCCAGCAGTTGTTGCCTTCTCACCAAACTGCTTGTCTCTTGTTTTGTAGCCCATGCAGGTCTACAAAATTGTCCTTGGTGTCCTTAGACAGATCTTTGGTCTTGGCTATGGTGGAGAGGTTGGAGTGCAATTGAGTGTGTGGACAGGTTTCTTTTATACAGGTAACGAGTTCAAACAGGTGCAATTAATGCAGGTAATGAGTGCAGAGTAGGAGGGCTTCTTAAAGAAAAACTAACAGGTCTGTAAGAGCCAGCAATTTAATTAGGTAAAAATCATACAATGTGATTTTCTGGATTTTGTTTTTTGATTCTGACTCTCAAAGTTGAAGTGTACCTACGATATACAGGTGCATCTCACAAAATTAGAATATCATCAAAAAGTTGATTTTTTTCAGTTCTTCAATACAAAAAGTGAAACTCATAAATTATATAAAGTCATTACAAACAGAGTGATGTATTTCAAGTGTTTATTTCTGTTAATGTTGATGATTATGTGTAGTAAACTTGGCACACACCAGATGCTGAAGTTAAAGTATTTAAAGGGAATCTGTCGCCTCATTTTTCGTATATAAGCTGAAGCCACCGCCATCAGGTGCTTATCTACAGCATTCTGTAATGCTGTAGATAAGCCCCCGATGTAACCTGAAAGATAAGAAAAACGAGTTATATTATACTGACTTGGGGGTGGTCCGATGCGGTTTGGTCCGATGGGCGTCGCAGGTCCGGATCCGGTACCTCCCATCTGCTAGCGATGACTTCCTCCTCCTTGCTGTAGATAAGCCCCTGATGGCGGTGGCTTGAGCTTATATGCGAAAAATGGGGTGACAGATTTACTGGAGTCCACGTTAGGTAGAAAAGGTTTATACATACAACAAATGTTTCTGTCAAAATGACCTTCCTCAGTGTACCGTCTGCTAATTTGGAGAGTTGTGGTTGTTTCTCCTGGAGAAAGCAACCCAGTGTGGTTAGGTGTTGGTAACCTGGCCTGGGAATTTGAACCAGGTATTGATGGCTTTAGGAACCCAGTCCATATACGGTTAGAAGGATCAGTAAGACGCGGTGTTCGCAGCTTGTCAGTTTCCACAATCAGTGATGGTTTGGGGAGCTATTTCATCTGCTGGTATGGGTACACTGCGCCAAAGTTGATTTTCCCAGAATGCTTTCAGGCGCCTTTTTTCAGCCAATGAGCAAGGATGCACACTGTGGTCAAAGAGATGACATGGGCAGCGTCCACCATCATCTTAGAGAAGGGCATTGCAGTGATTGGCTTGCTTTGGGTGGCATCATAGTAGCTATAAAAGCCCTGACCGCCGACCGCCATTTTACTTCTGCCGATTTTAACAGTAGGGAGAGGTTGCTGACGCTGTTTATCAATAGGGAGAGAGTTAGGGCAGGAAACAGAAGTTCTTATGTGCTTGTGCTGATAGCAATTGTGCTGTACAGTTAGTGTGCATTGACAGGGGAGGATTTGCTTGTGTGCAGAAGCGCTGGTTATTAGACTGCCTGCTAGCTGTATTGCTGTGTGTACACTGCTGTGCAGACTGCTTTTTACACAGCACTAATACTTTTATTCTTTTTTTCTGCACAGTTACCGACCGTTCATTTTTTCCTACACCGTATAAAGCTGAACGCTCCTCACACACTACCGTGTACCAGCTGGTATCACAGACAAATACATGCTGACTATCTGTGTGTGACTCCAGAAGCATATACGGAGATTGAAATTTTCCCGTACACCGTATACACCTGTCCGCTTCTGATACAGTACCGTATATCTGCTCTTTGTATTACGGTCAAATCCATACTGAGTGAGCATCTGTGTGTGACTCTGGAAATCTATACGGAGATTGAAATTTTCCCGTACACCGTGTACATCTGTCCGCTTCTGATACAGTACCGTATATCTGCTCTTTGTATTATGTTCAAATCGATACTGAGTGAGCGTCTGTGTGTGACTCCGGAAATATATACAGAGATTTAAATTTTTTCCTACATCGTAGACAGCTGTACGCTCCTCATACAGTACCATATATCTGCTGATATTTTTGGTACATTTTCCCAAACATGATGAAGTATGGTGGAAGAGGTTGCGGACGTGGGCAGGGGGGGGCCAGCTGGTACTGATGGTGGTGGTGGTGCATCTGCTGGTAGTGCCAAAAGCACAATAGCACCTAAGGCAGGAGGTGTTGAGCCTGCGTCATGGCCTGGCTCCAGAAGGCCTGGAAGGCTCCCTTTTCTGGGAGTAGGTAAACCGCTTTTAAAGCCGGAGCATCAGGAACAGGTTTTGGCTTACATTGCCGAAACGGCCTCCAGCTCTATCTCCTCCTCTTCTGAAGTTTCAAAAAATGCAAGCACTGAATGATCAGTGCAGGTTCCTGGTCAGGAACAACACCTTTCCTTGTGTCCTTCACCCCCACCAACAGTGAAGGATTCAGCAGGCCACACTTCAGATTACTCCATGGAGGTCTTTTCACATACCATGCCTGGGTTATCAAGTCAAATCCTGAATTCCCCAGTCCAAGATGAATCTGACATGGAGTGCACTGATGCACAGCGACTGCTATATGATTCTGCTGGTACATTCACCCAGAGCACTGCATTGCCCTCGCAGTCTACTGAGACAGATTCTGACCCTGATGAAGCTCAGGTGCCCCTTCCCGCATACTATACCACCTTACACGGTGACACAGAGGAAGGTGCAGATGAAATTGCAGAGGAGGTGATGGATGAGCCAGTTGTTGACCCGGATTGGCATCCGTTGGGGGAAGAGGGTGTAGCTGGCAATAGCTCAGAAGAGGAGGAGGATCCACAGCAGGCATCAACATCGCAGCTGAGGTTATCTGGCAGGCCCGTAGCATTCCAAAAATGTGTTCAAAAAACAAAAACAGTTGCAGGACAGCTTGGTCAGACGGTCAAATTAGCACAGTGTGCAAGCCCTGAAAATTTATCACATAGTAGGAAGAGTGCAGTGTGGCACTTTTTTGACCAAAATCCTATTGAAGAGGCAAATGTTATCTGTTAGAAGTGCGGAAGGACCTTTAGCCGAGGGAAAAATCTCAGAAAATTGAATACCTGTTGCATGCTTAGACATTTAAACACCATGCACTTGGAAGCATGTACGGACTACAAAACCTCACTGGCTTTGAACGCCTACATTGCCAAACTGATCTCATTAGAGATGATGCCCTTCCGTTTGGTTGAAAGCGCAGCGTTCCGAGAGCTCATGGCCTACGCTGTCCCACACTATGACCTAGTCAGTCGGCACTACTTTTCTAGAAAAGCCATCCCTGCCCTCCACCTGCATGTGAAAGACTGCATTGTCCATGCACTAAAACAATCAGTGAGTGGAAAGGTGCACTTCACAACAGATGCATGGGCCAGTAGGCATGGCCAGGGCTATTACGTGTCCATCACTGCGCACTGGGTTAATGTGGTGGATGCAGGGCCAACAGGGGACAGCGGCGATGGGACAGTGCTGCCTAGCCCACGGTATAGGCAACAGTTGGCTGTAGGCATTCGACCCTCCTCCTCCAGAAGCAAAAGCTCGTAGACAGAGCGCAGTCGCATGAGCACTCCATCCGCAGCTGCCAGTGTTGGACACGAGGTGTCCCACAATCGAACAGCTAGTGGTAAGAGTCAGCAGGCTGTTTTAAAGATGATGTCTTTGGGCGACAACAGACACACAGCAGAGGTACTGGCTGGGCAATCTACATCTTGAGCCAGGCAAGGTAGTCAGTGATAATGGCCGTAATTTTGTGGTGGCCATAGCCCTGGCAAAACTGAGACACATACCTTGCCTGGCTTACACCTTGAACCTGGTGGTGCAGTGCTTCATAAATAATTATCCGGAGTTACCAGCCCTGCTCCATAAGGTGCGAAGACTGTGCTCGCACATCCGTCGCTCGCCCGTAGACTCCAGTCGTATGCAGAGGCTGCAGCGATCGCTCCACCTCCCCAAGCACCGCCTAATCATAGACGTTGCAACAAGCTGGAACTCCACCATGCACATGGTTGAAAGGCTGTTGAACAGAGGCAGGCTGTAATGCATTTGTGGGAGGATACACGGGCAGGCAGTTTGAGGGCAGACATCGAGTTGTCGGGTGTGCAGTGGTCAAAGCTGAAAGACCTCTGTAAAGTCCTTCAGTGTTTTGAGGAATGCACACGGCTGGTAAGCGCAGACGACGCCATCATAAGCATGAGCATCCCACTTATGCGTCTGCTCATGCAAACTTTGATGCACATTAAGGATCTGCCGTCTGTAGCGGAGGAGGAGGAGGGAAGCCTTGATGACAGTCAGGCATTGTCTGCTCAGGGAACTGTCCTGGACGGGGTGGAGGATGAAGAGGAAAAGGAGGAGGAGGAGGAGGAGGGGGATGATTATTTTGGGGAGGAAGATGCTTCTCAGGGGGCAAGAGAAAATATTGGATTGCCAAGGTCAGGTACAGGGTTTGAGCGTGACTGGAGGGATGTGGATTTGGCAGAAAGTGCTCCTCCACCCACCACTGGCAGTGCGTCATTGACACCTGGAACATTGGCCCACATGTGTGATTATGTCTTGCGGATGGACCCCCGCATTGCCAAAATTAAGAAGGATGACGACTTACTGGTTGGCCAGCATCCTCCATCCACGCTATAAAGACAAATTACAGAACATCATGCCACAGGAGATCCTAGAGCTAATATTGGCAAACAAACAAGCAACTCAGGTAAAACCGTTTGTTACTGGGCAACATGGAAGAGGTGTTCGTGATGCACACCGCTGAAGTGGTGTTGGAGTCAGGGGTTTCATGACCATGTTGTGGACTGATTTCTCGAGTACCGCTCACACGACTGGTACTACTGAATCGATTGCAACAGACAGGAGACAGCAGTTGTCAACTATGGTTCAAAATTACCTCTCCTCCCCTATCGATGTTCTCCCTCACAGTTCATTCCCCTTTGACTACTGGGCCTGTAAACTGGACACCTGGCCTGAATTGGCACAATATGCCTTACATGAGCTCGCTTGCCCTGCTGGTAGTGTGCTATCAGAAAGAGTCTTCAGTGCTGCTGGATCAATCCTGACAGAAAGAAGGACCCAGCTGTCGACACAAAATGTAGGTGATCTCACCTTCATTAAAATGAACCATGCCTGGGTTTCAAAGGATTTTGTACCACCTTCCCCTGATGACATATAGGTTGCCAGCAAAATGGCTCGCTTTGTCCTCCTCTTCCTCTGACTTCTCCAATTCCTCCATTTGCAGATGCTGAACGTCCAGCCTACACCTCAACATATGCCAGTTTTTCCACATCCCTAACTAGGCTGTACCCCCACCAGGGCCGGCGTCAGTACCTGGCGCACCCGGGCAAGTTCCGGGGCCCTGAGCAGATGGGGGGCCCACTCGCCGTCACAGACCCCGGCGTACTATGAGGGGCCCAGTGCCAGTGCCGACGCCCATGAGTGTGCCCCCCTGCTTGCTCAGGGCCCCAGCACTTGCAATACTTAGCTCTCCCTGCTCCACCGCTGTGACGTCTTCCGCGTTTCCTGACAGTGACATTCAGGTCAGAGAGCGCGATGATGACGTCACGTCTGTTTTCCCTTTGCCTGTCACAGTGCAGAGAGCTGGAAGATGGCGACGCTGAGGAGTCCAGAGTTGAGCAGTGCCCAGCGAGGAGAGGTATTTAATTTTTTTGAATGTTTGGAGCAACATATGGGGAGCATTATACACTGGAGAATTTTATATGGGGCCCATCATACACTTGAGCATCATAGATAGGGCCCATTATACACTGGACCATTATATATGGGGCTCATCATACACTGGAGCATCATATATGGGGCCCATCATATACTAGAGCATCATTATTTATGGAGCATCATATGGAGCACATATGGGGCCTATTCTGTATGGAGCATTATATGGAGCCCATTTTGTATGGCGCACTATGTGGTACCCATAATACTGTATGGAGGACTATACAGTCTGTTTTTGGAGCTATTGTAAAATTTACAATAAATATCACTCATGTAATGTAAGAAGTGAAGTATTTGGCATTGTATTATACCTATATTTCTCTGCCGTATCGGAGCATCATGAATTGTGGTATGTGTTAAAGGGGCACACTGAGACTCTTTCGCCCGGGGCCCCGAAAACCTGGAGACAGCCCTGCCCCCCACAATTTTAGCCAAATAACCCACAGTTTTCAGTGCGTTACAATTATTATAAAGTTAAATAAGGTTGACAAACTTAAGTAATAAGAATTGATGCCGTTGGCATTGAAATGGGCACTGTAGGTGTGTTTACTGTCCTCCACTCACTGCCGACTTTTATTCCTCATTGACAAGCATTGGGGTCGGATTTTCGACTCCGACTCGACTTTTTGCGATAGTCTGCCGACTTAGTTCGACTCAACTTTTGGGAAAGTCGGATGGTCCGAAAACCGACTCGACCCTCCCGGAGGCAAAGTTGCTCATCTCTAGTATCACCTATATAATGTATGTACAGCAGTCTATATATGTTACAGTGGGTTCGGAAAGCATTCAGACCCCTTTAAATTTTACACTCATTGTTTCATTGCAGCCTTTTGGTAAATGCAAAAAAGTTCATTTTTTTCTCATTAATGTACACTCTGCACCCCATCTTGACTGATAAAAAACAAATGTAAACATTTTGCAAATTTATTAAAAAGAAAAACTGAAATATCACATGGTCATAAGTATTCAAACCCTTTCCTCAGACACTCATATTTACGCCACATGCTGTCCATTTCCTTGTGATCCTCCTTGAGATGGTTCTACTCCTTCATTGGAGTACATCTGGGTTTAATTAAACTGATAGGACTCGATTTGTAAAGGCACACACCTGCCTATATAAGACCTCACAGCTCATATTGCATGTCAGACCAAATGAGAATCATGAGGTCAAAGGAATTGGCCAAGGAGCTCAGAGAAAGAACTGTGGCAAGGCACACATCTGGCCAAGGTTACAAAAGAATTTCTGCAGTACGTAAGGTTCCTAAGAGCACAGTGGCCTCCATAATTCTTAAATTGAAGAAGTTTGGGACCACCAGAAGTCTTCCCAGACCTGGCCGTCCAGCCAATCTGAGCAATCATGGGAGAAGAGCCTTGGTAAGAGAGGTATAGAAGAACCCCAAATTCACTGTGGCTAAGCTCCACAGATGCAGTAGGAAGATGGGAGAAAGTTCCACAAAGTCAACTGTTACTGCAGCCCTCCACCAGTCGGGCCTTTATGGCAGAGTGGCCAAACAGAAGCCTCTCCTCAGTGCAAGACATATGAAAGCCCGCATAGAGTTTGTTAAAAAAAACACATGAAGGATGCCCAAACTATGAGAAATAAGATTTTCTGGTCTGATGAGACGAAGATAGAACTTTTTGTTGATAATTCTAACTAGTATGTGTGGACAAAACCAGGGATTGCTCATCTCCTGCCCAATACAATCACAACAGTGAAACATGGTGGTGGCAGCATCATGCTATGGGAGTGTTTTTCAGCTGCAGGGACAGGATGACTGGTTGCAATTGAAGTAAACATGATAGTGGCCAAGTACAGAGATATCTTGGATGAAAACCTCTTTCAGAGTGCTCTGGATCTCAGATTTGTCTGAAGGATCACCTTCCAACAAGACTGTGACCCCAAGTGCACAGCTACAAACAAAGGAGTGGCTTCAGAACAAATCTGTGCCCATTCTTGACTGGCCCAGCCAAAGTCCTGACCTCAGTGCCGGCATCAGCACCCGGCGCACCTGGGCAAGTGTCGGGGCCCTAAGCAGGCGGAGTTTGGACACACCTTCTCTTTCAAAGATTTTTCTGTATTTTCATGACTATGAAAATTGTAGAATCACATTGAAGGCATCAAAACTATGAATAAACACATGTGGAATTATACATTACACTTTACAAAAAAGTGTGAAACAACTGAAAATATGTCTTATATTCTAGGTTCTTCAAAATAGCCACCTTTTGCTTTGATTACTGCTTTGCACGCAGAAAAGGTGAACGGATGGACTCTACATGCCTGGTTCCCACTGTGAAGCATGGAGGAGGTGGTGTGATGGTGCGGGAGTGCTTTGCTGGTGACACTGTTGGGATTTATTCAAAATTGAAGCGGTAAGCGGTCCAGCTCACCCCAAACCATCTCAATTGGGTTCAGGTCTGGTGACTGCGGAGGCCAGGTCATCTGGTGTAGCACCCAAACACTCTCCCTCTTGGTCAAATAGCCCTTACACAGCCTGGAGGTGTGTTTGGGGTCATTGTCCTGTTGAAAAATAAATGATGGTCCAACTAAACGCAAAGCGGATGGAATAGCATGCTGCTGCAAGATGCTGTGGTAGCCATGCTGGTTCAGTATGTCTTCAATTTTGAATAAATCCCCAACATTGTCACCAGCAAAGCACCCCCACATCATCACACCACCTCCTCCATGCTTCACGGTGGGAACCAGGCATGTAGAGTCCATCCATTCACCTTTTTTGCGTGCAAAGTAGTAATCAAAGCAAAAGGTGGAAACTTTGAAGAAACTAGAATATAAGACATATTTTCAGTTGTTTCACACTTTTTTGTAAAGTGTAATGTATAATTCCACATGTGTTAATTCATAGGTTTGATGCCTTCAGTGTGATTCCACAATTTTCATAGTCATGAAAATACAGAAAAATCATTGTATGAGAAGGTGTGTCCAAACTTTTGGTCTGTACTGTATTTTCTCTATACATTTGTTTATTTGTAGGTTCCTGACAACTGGCATTTCATATGCCGCACTCCATCTGGAGTTTTTGATTGGGAGATCTACTATATCTGGCATTGTTCGTGATACATGTTCCCAAATCTGGGGCAGACTTCATCAAGTGGTCATGGCTGAGCCCAAGATGGAAGACTGGATGAGGATTGCCAGGGGATTTGAGGAGCAATGCCAGTTTCCAAATTGTATAGGAGCCCTGGATGGGAAGCACATCCGTGTGCGTAAGCTGCCGAACTCAGGGTCCCAATTCTATAATTATAAACAATATTTTTCTGTAGTGCTGTTGGCTCTGGTTGACAGTAACTGCAGGTTTATAATTGTAGACATTGGGGCCTATGGAAGAACTAGAGACTCAAGAGTCTTCAATTGTTGTCGACGGCTGCACAATAACCAGTTGCACCTACCACCAGCATGTCAACTTCCTGGCTCCAATCTTAAACCTGTGCCATATGTTGTAGTTGGGGATGAAGCCTTCCAACTATCAAGGAATGTCATGAGGCCATATCCACGACGAAACCTTGACCACCGGCGTAGGATCTTCAACTTGCGCCTATCACGGGCCCGGCGCCTGGTGGAGTGTGCCTTTGGCATTCTATGTGCAAAATGGCGGGTCCTCCAATCTGCTATTCAGCTGAGTGATGCCAACGTCAATGAGGTCATTAAATCATGTGTTGTCCTTAGTGTTGAGCGATACGATACTGCAAATATCGGGTATCGGCCGATATTAGCTGTATCGGGCTTTCGATTCCGAGTACCGATATTTTCGTCATATCGGATACCGGAATCGGATTTGTCACTGTCACTGTGAGTGTCCGTCGGTCGGGTCTGTCAGGAGTCAGCGGCACTTACCTGGCAGAAGATCTCCGGCGGTCACGTCCTGGACTGCTTGATGGCCGCCATTATCTTCTCCCTGGCGGTCACATGCAGTTTTTCGCGATAACTGCAGTGACTGCAGGGTAATCCCGGCCGTAAACCAGTCCGATGACGTCACCGCCGGGGAAGCAGGTAATCAGCTGTGCTGCGCCGGGATGACAGGCTCTGCCTGTCATTCTGATGTAGCAGAGCTGGATCGTCGTGGGACACTCGTTACTATGGACTGCGTCGGACAGGTGGTATACTGCTGTTTTTTTTTTTCATTTTTTTACAGGAGATCGATGGCGTCGCAGGATGAGACTGTAATAAAAGTAATGAAAACTGTGTTGTGTTTTTTATTAAATTAAAAAACTTTTTTATGAACATTCACCCGTCCGGGTACATCAACAATTTAACTATTTACATACAGGGACCCTGTCCGGGTTATTTATAATTCTTTGGCAGGGGTGTTCCAGGTACCACCTGGTACTCTTCTGATGCTTGCCAAACATCCGAGACACCAAGGACCACCAGGACCTGATGACGTCGTGTGGCCTGTACAGTCAAGTCGTGACCCGCTATCTGTGTCTGTGTGGCCACCTCTTTCATCTCCCTCCAGGTCTGGAGCCCTATGTCCCGGACTGAACGAACCCCAGAGGGCCTAACAGGCGGCGGGTACGGGCCAGCTATAGTTATCATGTCCATAGCTGGGGCTGCTGAGGAGACCACTGAGGGAGGCTGGGGAGATTTACGGCGTGGGGTGGGCACTTGTGCAGAGGCCTGGATGTGGGAGGCTGAAGGCTCCGAGGGTCTCACAGGTTCCTGACACTCTGGGGAGTAGGGGTCGCACCTGGTAACATTTAGGGCGTACCATCCATTGTAACCCCAGTGTCGGGTGTAAGTCACCAAGTCTCCTGGCAACAGGTCCCTCCCCGGGTGTCCTTCTGGGAGGTGAGTCTCCACGTCCCGCCGGGTCACAAAAACTTCTAAATAAAGTCCAGGCTCCTGGATGAAGCCCCAACCACCTTTCAATTTAAAGTTCCGTACTGCACCCTTACGCCGCGGCTCCCACAGGGTTCCTTTATCTTTTCTCATCCGGTCCTTATCTGCCCGGTCCTTCTCCAGGTTACGTTGCTGAAGCTTTTGGGATTCTCGCTGCTCCCTTTGTCGCTCTGCTTCCCGCTCCCAACGTCTCCACTCTTCCTCCTGACGCCGGTTGTAATTCTCCTCCACCAGCAGCTCCATGTCTCCACCATCAAACTGCAGCTTACAATGTCCGGTTTGCGGCAGCTCTCCTGGCGCCCCCCAGTCCTGGCGGCGCTCACCTGCGGAGGAAGCAGCCGGCTCTGGAACAGATGACAGTCGGGGCTCCGGTACAGACAGGTAGACCTCTGGTGCCTGCGCGGCCTCCTCCATGAGGACAGGTGTCGCTTCTTCTGTCTCAGCGACGGGGGCAGACAGCGGGATCTGGGGTGCTGCCGGTGCAGAGTTTTTTGCAGGAACGGGTGCCTCCACTGCGACAACGTCAACCGGATCACATTGCAAGGGCTGGGATGCCCGCACGGACTCCTCTACTAGAACGGGTGCCTCACCTTCCGGTACAGACACTTCAGGTAAGAGGGATTGGCGCCGCTCCAAGTTTAGTTTTAGGGCACGCCAGCTGGCTTCCATCCTGGCGACCTCCTCCCGGTACCAGGCCAGGCCTCTTAGGGTATCCTCCGCTTCTTGCAGCGTAGGAGGGTTTCCAGGCCGGGTGCCCAACGGTGGTTCCGTGGCGATCGGGTCGCTTCCGTGGGGGGAGAGCTCTGACTGCTCCATCCCTTCACACTTCTGCTCGTGTCCATTAGCCATCTCTGCCAAGTCACATGTGTCATTAGCATCTGGAGAGGGCCCCTCTTTTGTAGGGAGGCGGGACCTTCGTGTTAGTTTCCGCACACTGAGGAGGATGAGGAGGCGGAACTGAAGAGCTGTGGGGCACGATCTTACATTGCAGTACCATTTAGAGTGGTCGGCCATCGTTTTCGCACCACTGAGTGAGTGTACACCCACGAAGAGCACGCCCTTCTTCTTCACCAGTGCCTCGTCGTGACGCAGATATGACGGAAAAATGGCAAATACATTCTCTGATGATTTTAGCAATTCTCAAGCACAAAACCAGTTCAATTCAGGCACACAGGACTCGCTTATAGCGAGCTACAGAATCCTGTTCGTGACGCCCAAGTTGAGTCGCACAGAGCCAGAGGTTTTGGGGGTACTCGGCACCGAGCCCGTCGACTTCTATGGGGTATGTCACGGCTTTACCCGGCAATTGAATCAGAGTCTATTTTACTATGTAGAAGTGTATAAACTATAAATATATGTATATATATATATGTCACAATGACATGTATATATATATATATATATATATATATATATGTGTATTCTATGTGTGTATATTTTGTGTTTACAACGAAAGAAAGGGTTTTTTTTGTTGCGATATTTTGTTCCCATAGACTTACATGGGACTTCCGGTATCGGAATCGGATATCGACGATATTTAGTGATATCGGCGATACCATTCCGATACGATATTTTTAGATATCGAGCAGTATCGCTCAACACTAGTTGCCCTACATAATTTCACTAGAATGCATGATTGTGGCCCATCTGATGTTGGTGAAAGTTTGGTGACCAATGGGATGTGCCTAGGCCACATGTCATCCCTTTACTTCATCCACTCTCAGGACTGAAAACCCGTGATATCTTTACCCAGTATTTTGTGTCACCTCAAGGTACTACAACCTGGCAAGATGAGGCATCATCAATGCAGTAATGTTGTTCAGTGTGTATAGATAAATATGTTTTTTCTCTGACATAGTCTTTGTGTCTGGTGTTAATGTTCATAACAGATGTGTTGGTGGGTTACTAGAACGAAGTTATGAAAGAAGAGTCCAAACTTTCTATAAAAATATGTTTTTATATGGGCAAACTCTCACTTGAGGTAGTGACTACCATATTTTAGTCATATGGTATATGTCTTAAAAACACAATACTGTAAGGGTGAGTTTCCACGGTCAGGAAACGCTGCGTGTTTGGCGCTGTGCGCTGGCGCAGCGCCAAACACGCAGCGTCCAGATGTTACAGCATAGTGGAGGGGATTTCAAGAAATCCGTCTCCACTATGCGTAACAATACGCAGGTGGCAAACCTGCGTAAACGGACATGCGGCGCGTCTTTTCAGACCGCAGCATGTCCTCGCGTATTGCGGCGACGGTGCGTCGCCGCAACATAATTAACACAGGGCTATGTAGCCCTGCGTTCTTTCCGGAGGTGTTCCGGAGGTGTCCTGAACACCTCCGGAAAGATCGCGCGTCAGAAAGGGGGCGGGGCTTAGACGGAGCGGAATTTCCGCTCCGTCAAAAGCGCTATGGTTCCGGACCGTGGAACCATAGCCTTAGTCTGCATTCTTACACAACAAGTCCCAAAAGAAGTCATAAAAAATAACAATCATTTGAATAAATAATAATACATAATCAAAATAACAAACTTTCACTATGCCTAGTGAACACCATATGTGACCCATATGTTTGATTTGTAAGATTAGACTAGTGAAAATATGCATTAGACAACATGTAGTAAAAGTAAAGATAAAAAAAATAACAAACATTGGTATTACCAATAATAGATAATGAAAATAGCAAACTTTCACTTAACCGACTGAAGACCATATCTGTACCATATGGTTTTTTGAGCCATTCAGATTAGTGCAAATATGCTTTACACAAAATGTTGTAAAAATAAATATAAAAAAACAAACTGGGTTTGAAATAATAATATATAAGAAAAATAACAAATCACAGTTGGTGGTATGTGGGTGGTGGGGTTGGCGGGTGACCAGCGTCTCTGTGTTGTTGACTTGGGTGACCACCTTGACCATCACCCTGTTGGGGTGGATTTTCTGAGCCCTGAGCTAACATCTGCCCACGGTCAGGTTGGTGAGTGGGCACATTGCCATAAAGATAATGGAGATTATACTCCTGGGGAAGCTGGTACCACGAGATTCATACCCCCCAATATGACCATGCTGACCAAATCCAGGTTGGGACCAGCCTCCAACACTGGATCTGTACAAGTGGCCATATTGGGAAGTTGGGTTATAGCCTGCCATTTGATCCTGTTGTTGCCAAGGTTGGTCTTGTGGGGGAATGGGTTGAGGTGTAGGCGCACGTGCAGGAGGATCCTCAGATCCTAATTGAGCATGCAAATTTTGGTGGGGGGTAAGGCGCAGAAGGTTACGGGGTCAGAGCTGCCACCTCTCAAGGAATTCAAACACCTCATATGGTGTATTGTTGGGTGTGCATGCGTCAATTAGGATCTGAATTGATCCTCGCACACGGCACCTGACCTCACGGGGTAGGGGACGTAGGTAGCAGGCAAGGCTCCGTGAATATGCCTCCTCACCCTCATCCACAGCTGCCCTTGTAAGATAATTGAGGACCCCAGTGTCCACATGCCTCCGGGTATCAGAGGCAATGTTGTCTCGCCACTTCTACCATGGAGGGATATTGCAGCATCCTGGGGGGAGACCCCCAGAGGTACTGTAGGGCTGCTGCTGTTTGCTGCTTCCTCAATGCTGGCGGCTGGCGCTGCAGCTGGTGGGTCAGGTACAGGTAGAGGTTGCAGCTGGTTGGTCAGGTCCTGGTGCTGGGGAAGCTTGGGGGATGCAGCTGGGAGGCTCAGAAGATGGGCCAGTCACCTCTTCACCTCCCACAACCGGGTCTATAATGGCCTCTGAGTCGGAGACTGTCTCCCTCTCAGTGAGGTTGGACTGAGTTCTATTAGGAAATTAAATGGGATTGTAACATGTTGGAGATGTCAGCCTAAACAGCATTTGTGTTATGTGGTGTGATGTATGTACCTACGGTCTCAGATACAGAATAGGAGCCAAAAACCCAAGGCGGTCAAAGTACACATATTTCCTCTTGGTTGGTGCTGCAGAACCGCTCCTGGACCTCTGCTGACATTCCCGCCAGTACTGGTCGCGGATGCTTCTCCAGCGTCTCATTACATCTTCCACTGCAATGTGACATATAATTTCTTAATTTACCTAGCTGTACAATGCCAAATTGTTCTACATACATTTCACATAGTCATGGGGGCCTAGTCGGATTGCAGTATCCTAACATTTTAGCGCAAAAAAAATTTTTTTTATACGAAATTTGTATATTTTATGGAAACTCTGCTCAATTATTGAGTTGTGCCTTTAAGATATTTGGGAAAAAATGTGGTTACTTACTCATTCGCTGCTGCTCCTCGCATTGGCTGTCATCAAAGTGGGGAAACATTTGCCCACAGATGCGCCTCCATGCCGCCTCTTTTCTTACGCGGTCTGCGTAGTGTGCATCCGTTTGTCCCAAATGTCGGGCCTCTCCTGGACCAAAACTATCAGCATCCCCACATTTATGTGTGTAGACATGATGGTGGACTCCGTGGAGGCGTTCTTCCGGGATGTCTGGCGCTCTTTTTGAGCTAATTTGCATGTGTAAGCTTCCTGATTCATGACTTGCACCATTTCCTGTGAGCTGCAGAAGTCTTGCGTATTTCTCGCAAGTCAAACGTGTGGTCCATGTGTAATACGTATTTTTCTCACACCCATAGACTTTCATTGGCGTACAACGGGCGTAATACAATGACAATCGCTGCATGCTGCGAGTGTCTCGCACCATAAAATACGGCGGAGAAATATACGCATGATCAGAGCTGCCCCATAGAGAAATATTTGTCCGAGTGTAATGCGTGATTTTCACGCCTCTCACTCGTCGTATTCCTCTTTAGTGTGATGCCGGCCTTACTCTGATTATTTTTGAAAAAGTGGAGGACTCCTTATTAGCCTATCAATAACAGAATCAATAACAGAACATTTCTCTGATATGGAACTGAAATGTTGCCACATTGGATAATGAAGAGTCCACTGCTTAAAGGGATTGTCTCCTACTAGGACAAACTCATCTTAAATTAAATGTTCTGCCCTGATAAAATAATAAAGCCTATACTCACCACCCATGTAAGCGCCGTTCCCACAGTAGCTGTGATGTCTCCGCGGGCCTGTGATGTGGTGTTGTGACACGTAATGCCCGGTGCCAATGAGCGCTGGTGTCACGGTCTTTATCTTTGGACAAAGTGAATATGAAGAGGAAGTTCGGGATCAAGCAGCTGAACCTGCACTTCCTCTTCATGTTCAGGTAATCCGAAGGTGGAGACTGTGACACCAGCACTGATTGGCGCCGGGCATCACATGTCACAACGCCACATTACAGCCCCGCGGAGACATCACAGCCACTGTGGGAACGGCGCCGACATGGGAGGTGAGTATAGGCTTTATTATTTTATCAGGGCAGAACATTCAATTTAAGACGAGTTTGTCCTAGTAGGAGACAGCCAATCACAGCGATTGTGAGTGCGGGTGAGTGGGGATGTAATAAACTGGAGGTGCTGAGGATGTCGCCACGGATCAAAGACAGACCAAGAGTTGAAGGGTTTATTTACGAAGACTAGAGGACAGTAAACACACCCACAGTGCCCATGTCAATGCCAACGACATCAATTCTTATTAATTAAGCTTGTCAATCTTAATTTACTTTATAATAATAGGAACGCATTGAAAACTGGGGGTTATTTGGCTAAAGTTGTGGGGGGGGCAGGGCTGGTTCCAGGTTTTCGTGAGCCTCGGGCCAAAGAATCTCAGTGGGCCCCTTTAACACATACCACAATTCATGATGCTCCGATACGGCAGAGAAATATAGGTATAGTACAATGCCAAATACTTCACTTCTTACATTACATGAGTGATATCTATTGTAAATTATACAGTAGCTCAAAAAACGGACAGTATAGTCCTCCATACAGTATTATGGGCACCACATAGTGCGCCATATAGAATAATGAGCCCCATATATTGCTCCACACTAATTGGTCCCATATAATGTTCCATACAGTATATGATGAGCTCCACATAGTGCTCCAGTATATGATGGGCCCCATGGATGATGCTCCAGTGTACGATGGGCCTATATAATGCTCCATATATAATGGGCTCCATGTAATGCTCCAGTGTATGATGGGCCCCATATATAATTCTCCAGTATATAATGCTCCCCATATATTGCTCCAAACATTAAAAAAAAATGAAATACCTCTCCTCGCTGGGCACTGCTGTACTCTGGACTTAGCGTCACCATCTTCCAGTTCTCTGCACTGTGACTGTTCAGGCACAGGGCGCACAGAAGTGACGTCATTGCGCTCTCTGATCTGAATGTCACTGTCAGGAAACGCGGAAGATGTCACAGCGGGGGAGCAGGGAGAGGTAAGTATTACAAGTGCTGGGGCCCTGAGCAAGCAGGGGGGCCCACTCATGGGCGACGGCACTGGCAGAGGGCACCTCATAGTACGCCGGTGTCTCTGACGGCGAGTGGGCCCCCCCACCGTCAGAGACACTGGCATTCTATGAGGGGCCCTGTGACAGTGCCGTCGCCCACGAGTGGGCCCCCCACCTGCTCAGGGCCCCGGCACTTGCCTGGGTGCGCCAGGTGCTGACAACGGCCCTGGGGGGGTTACAGCCCAGTTAGGGAGGTGGAAAAACTGGCATATGTTGAGGTGTAGGCTGGATGTTCAGCAGCTGCAAATGGAGGAATTGGAGAAGTCGGAGGAAGAGGAGGACAAAGCGAGCCATTTTGCTGGCAACCTATGTGTCATCAGGGGAAGGTGGTATAAAATTCATTGAAACCCAGGCATGGTTCATTTTAACCCCTTCACCCCCAAGGGTGGTTTGCACGTTAATGACGGGGCCAATTTTTACTATTCTGACCACTGTCTTTTTATGAGGTTATAACTCTGGAACGCTTCAACGGATATTCGCGATTCTGAGATTGTTTTCTCGTGACATATTGTACTTCACGTTAGAAGTAAAATTTCTTCGATATATATATATATATTTTTAAAAAAAACGCAAATATGGCGAAAATTTTTAAAATTTTGCAATTTTCAAACTTTGAATTTTTATTCCCTTAAAACAGAGAAATATGTCACACAAAATAGTTAAGAAATAACATTTCCCACATGTCTACTTTACATCAGCACAATTTTGGAACCAAAATTTTTTTTTTGTTAGGAAGTTATAAGGGTTAAAAGTTGACCAGCGATTTCTCATTTTTACTACAAAATTTACAAAGCCATTTTTTTTAGGGACCACCTCACATTTGAAGTCACTTTGAGGGGTCTACATGGCAGAAAATACCCAAAAGTACACCATTCTAAAAACTGCACCCTCAAGGTACTCAAAACCACATTCAAGAAGTTTATTAACCCTTCAAGTGCTTCACAGGAACTAAAGCAACGTGGAAGGAAAAAATGAATATTTAACTTTTTAGCCACAAAAATGATCTTTTACAAACTTTTTTTTATTTTCACAAGGGTAAAAGGAGAAAATGGACAGATAAGGTTGTTATGCAATTTCTCCTGAGTACGCCAATACCCAATATGTGGGGGAAAACCACTGTTTGGGCACACGGCAGAGCTCGTAAGGGAAGGAGCGCCGTTTGACTTTTTCAAACTAAAATTGGCTGGAATTGAGATTGGACGCCATGTCGCGCTTGGAGAACCTCTGATGCGCCTAAACAGTGGAAACCCCCACAAGTGACACCATTTTGGAAACTAGACCCCTAAGGTACTTATCTAGATCTGTTGTGAGCACTTTGAACCCCCAAGTGTTTCACAAAAGTTTATAATGCCTAGGTGTGAAAAAAAAAAAAACAATTTTCCACAAAAATGATTTTTTTAGTCTCAAATTTTTGAATTTTCCCAAGGAAATTGGACCCAAAAGTTGTTGTCCAATTTGTCCTGAGTACGCTGATACCCCATATGTGGGGGGGGAAACTGTTTGGGCGCACGGCAGGGCTTGGAAAGGAAGTAGTAACGTTTTGGAATGCAGACGTTGATGGGGGTCATGTTCCGTTTGCAGTGCCCAGATGAGCCTAAACAGTGGAAATCCCCCACAAGTGACCCCATTTTGGAAACTAGACCCCCTAAGGAACTTATCTAGATCTTTGGTGAGCACTTTGAACCCCCAAGTGCTTCACACAAGTTTATAATGCCCGGGCATGAAAATAAAAAATCCTATTTTTTTCCCACAAAAATTATCTTTTAGTCACTAATTTTTTATTTTCCCAAGGGTAACAGGAGAAATTGGACCACATAAGTTGTTGTCCAATTTGTCCTGAGTACGCTGATACCCCATATGTGGGGGGGAACCACTGTTTGGGCGCACGGCAGAGCTCGGAGGGAAGGAGCACCAATTGACTTTTTCCAACCAAAATTGGCTGGAATTGAGATTGGATGCCATGTTGCATTTGGAGAGCCCCTGATGTGCCTAAACAGTGGAAACCCCCACAAATGACCCCATTTGGGAAACTAGACCCCCTAAGGAACTTATCTAGATCTTTGGTGAGCAATTTGAACCCTCAAGTGCTTCACACAAGTTTATAACGTAGAGCCGTAAAATTTAAAAATCATATTTTTTCCACAAAAATGATCTTTTCACCCCAATTTTTTTTTCCAAGGGTAACAAGACTCCAAAAGTTATTGTGCAATTTGTCCTGAGTGCGCTGATACCCCATATGTGGGAGTAAACCACTGTTTGGGTGCATGGCAGAGCTTGGAAGGGAAGGAGCGCCGTCTGACTTTTTCAACGCAGAATTGGCTGGACGCCATGTCGTGTTTGGAGAGCTCCTGATCTGCCTAAACAGTGGAAACCCCCATAAATGACACCATTTTGGAAACTAGACCCTCAAGGAACTTATCTAGATGTGTGGTGAGAACTTTGAACCCCCAGGTGTTTCACTAAAGTTTATAACGTACAGCCGTAAAATAAAAAATCTTTTTTTTTTTTTACAAAAATGATTTTTTTGCCCCCAGTTTTTTATTTTCCCAAGGGTAATAGAAGAAATAGGACAAATTGCACAATAACTCTTGGTGTCCAGAGTACGCAGATACCCCATATGTGGGGATAAACTACTGTTTGGACGCATGGCAGAGCTCAGAAGTGAAGGAGCACCGTTTGACTTTTTCAACGCAGAATTGGCTGGAATTGAGATCAGACGCCATGTCACATTTGGAGAGCCCCTGATGTGCCTAAACAGTGGAAACCCCCCAATTCTAACTCCAACCCTAACCCAAAACACCCCTAACCCTAGTCCCAACCCTAACCACAAACCTAACCCTAACACACCCTAATCCCAACCCTAACCCTAATCCTAACTTTAGCGCCAACCCTAACCCTAACTTTAGCCGAAACCCTAACCCTAACCCTAATGGGAAAATTGTCATGTATAGTGTACAGTTCCTATAGCGTCTTGTGCTTGGGTGCGAGGAAACACAGGAGACATAGGTTGAAATGAAATGACTTGTATTACTTCATACAAGCATGCTGAAAAGTTCACACAGTTTGCAGGAACAGCGACAGGAGACACAGCAGGCCAGAGTAACTTCAAGCACTACAATAAATCTCCAAAGCAGGTTCAGGATCTCTTCTCTGTACCGTCATTCCTCTGCAAACATGGATTCACCAAACAGCAGGTTTCCAGAGTCCAAAAGTGTTCCAAGGTTCCTCAGTAGGGAATAGCTGGAGTACAAGTCCAAGGCTTCCAGGAGTCAGGTCACAGACTGACTGAGGCTTGATTCAGGAGCACTGATTGTTCAGCTGAGGCTGCTTAAGAAGCAAGAGGGAAGAATCAGGGCGGGAACATGAAAACTGGAAACTCCATATTAACTGAGGGCAAGAGCTGCAGAAAGACAGAAAGCAAAATGGCCGACGGAAAACTGAGTTTCAAGGAACATGTCAACAGAGACAAAGAACCTTACAAAAATGGAAATAAATACATTTTTTTTATTTTTTTTTTTTCCCTAACTGAGGGGGTGATAAAGGGGGGTCTGATTTACTATTTATAGCGGGTTTTTATGATTGGCAGCTGTCACGCTAAAAGACGCTTTTTATTGCAAAAAATAGTTTTTTGCATCGCCACATTTTGAGAGCTATAATTTTTGCATATTTTGGCCCACAGAGTCATGTGAGGTCTTATTTTTTGCGGTACGAGTTGACGTTTTTATTGGTACCATTTTTGAGCATGTGACATTTTTTGATCGCTTTTTATTTCGATTTTTGGGAGGTTAGAATGAACAAAAATCAGCAATTCATGAATTTCTTTTGGGGGAGGCGTTTTTATCGTTCCGCGTGTGGTAAAATTGATAAAGCAGTTTTACTCTTTGGGTTAGTATGATTACGGCGATACCTCATTTATATCATTTTTTTATGTTTTGGCGCTTTTATAGAATAAAAACAATTTTATATGAAAAATAATTATTTTTGCATAGCTTTATTCTGCGAGCTATAACTTTTTTATTTTTTGCTGATGATGCTGCTGTATGGCGGCTCGTTTTTGCGGGACAAGATGACGTTTTCAGCGGTACCATGTTTATTTATATCCGTCTTTTTGATCGCGTGTTATTCCACTTTTTGTTCGGCGGTATGATGATAAAGCAATGATTTTTTGCTTTGTTTTTTTTTTTATTTTTTAAGGGGTTCACTAAAGGAGTTAACTAGTGGGACACTTTTATAGGGGGGGTCGTTACGGACGCGGCGATACCAAATATGTGTACTTTTATTGTTTTGTTTTTTTTATTTACAGGAAGAAATGAATTTATTGGGGAATATATATATATTTTTTTAATTTATTTTGGATTTTTTTTTAAAACATTTTTATTTTTTTTACTTTTTTACTTTGTCCCAGGGTGGGACATCACTGTATTTTATCAGATCGCTGGTGTGACAGTGTGCACAGCACTCTGTCACACCAGCGATCGCACAGGCATAGATGCAGGCTTCTCAGTGCCTGCTCTCAGCAGGCACTGAGGAAGCCGCCTCCCTCCAGGACCCCGGCGCCATCTTGGATCCGGGTCCTGGGAGGGAGGAAGCCCTCAGAACAGCGCGATCACATCGCGCTGCTCTGAGGGTCTCAGGGGGGCTCGCGGTGTACTGGGGGCACAGGTGAGGATCGCGCAGGGTGGGGGCTCCCTGCGCGATCCTCCCTGTGCCCCCAGTACACCGCGATCATGTTTGATCGCGGTGTGCAAGGGGTTAATGTTCCGGGAGCGGTCCGTGACCGCTCCTGACACACAGTCACGGGTGTCAGCTGTGATAATCAGCTGACACCCGGCGGCGATTAGCTGCGCTCCCCCAGGGAGCGCAGCTAATCGCCTATGACGTACTATCCCGTCCATGGTGAGATTGGCACGGGTTTCATGGACGGGATAGTACGTCTGATGTCAGAGAGGGGTTAATGAAGGTGAGATCACCAACATTTTGGGTCGACAGCTTGGATCTTTCTTTCTGTCAGGATTGATCCAGCAGCACTGAAGACTCTTTCTGATAGCACACTACCAGCAGGGCAAGCGAGCTCATGTAAGGCATATTGTGCCAATTCAGGCCAGGTTTTCCAGTTTACAAGGCCCAGTAGTCAAAGGGTAATGAATTGTGAGGGAGAACATCGATAGGGGAGGAGAGGTAATTTTGAACCATAGTTGACAACTGCTGTCTCCTGTCTGTTGCAATTGATTCAGTATTAACATTCGTGTGAGCGGTACTCGAGAAATCAGTCCACAACATGGTCATGAAACCCCTGTCTCCAACGCCACTTTGGCTGTGTGCACCACGAACACCTGCTGCTGTGTACTGGGAATGCCTCTAACAAACGGTTAACCAGAGTTGCTTGTTTGTCCGCCCATATTAGCTCTAGGTTCTCCTGTGGCATGATGTTCTGTAATTTGCCTTTATAGCGTGGATCGAGGATGCTGGCCAACCAGTATTCGTCATCCTTCATAATTTTGGCAATGCGGGGGTCCCTTTTTAGGATCCGCAAGACATAATCATACATGTTCCAGGTGTCAGTGATGCACTGCCAGTGGTGGGTGGAGGAGCACTTTCTGCCAAATCCACATCCCTCCAGTCACGTGCAAACCCTGTACCTGACCATGGCAAGCCAACATTTTCTCTTATCTCCTGAGAAGCATCCTTCTCCCCAAAATAATCATCCCCCTCATCCTCCTCCTCCTCTTCCTTCTTTTCGTCCTCCACCTCATCCAGGACAGTTCCCTGAGCAGACAATGGCTGACTGTCATCAAGGCTTCCCTCCTCCTCCTCCGCTGCAGACACCTGATCCTTAATGTACGTCAAAGTTTGCATGAGCAGACACATAATTGGGATGCTCATGCTTATGATGGTGTCGTCTGCGCTTACCAGCCGTGTGCTTTCCTCAAAACACTGAAGGACTTTACAGAGGTCTTTCAGCTTTAACCACTGCACACCCGACAACTCGATGTCTGCCCTCAAACTGCCTGCCCGTGTATCCTCCCACAAATGCATTACAGCCTGCCTCTGTTCGCACAGCCTCTCAACCATGTGCATTGTGGAGTTCCAGCCTGTTGCAACGTCTATGATTAGGCAGTGCTTGGGGAGGTGGAGCGATCGCTGCAGCCTCTGCATGCAACTGGAGTCTACGGGCGAGCGACGGATGTGCGAGCACAGTCTTCACACCTTATGGAGCAGGGCTGGTAACTCCGGATAATTATTTAAGAAGCACTGCACCACCAGGTTCAAGGTGTGAGCCAGACAAGGTATGTGTCTGAGTCTTGCCAGGGCTATGGACGCCACAAAATTATGGCCATTATCATTGACTACCTTGCCTGGCCCAAGATGTAGACTGCCCAGTCATGACTCAGTTTCTTGCTGCAAGTAGTCAGCCAGTAACTCTGCGGTGTGTCTGTTGTCGCCCAAAGACATCATCTTTAAAGCAGCCTGCTGACGCTTACCACTAGCTGTTCGATAGTGGGACACCTCGTGTGCAACACTGGCAGCTGCGGATGGAGTGCTTGTGCGACTGCGCTCTGTCAACGAGCTTTCGCTTCTGGATGAGGAGGAGGATCGAACGCCTACAGCCAACTGTTGCCTATACCGTGGGCTAGGAAGCACTGTCCCACCGCCGCTGTCCCCTGCGGACTCTGCATCCACCACATTAACCCAGAGCGCAGTGATGGACACGTAACGGCCCTGGCCATACCTACTGGCCCATGCATCTGTTGTGAGGTGCACCTTTCCACTCACTGACTGTTTGAGTGCATGGACAATGCGGTCTTTCATATGCAGGTGGAGGGCAGGGATTGCTTTTCTAGAAAAGAAGTGCCGACTGGGTAGGTCATAGTGTGGGACAGCGTAGGCCATGAGCTCTCGCAAAGCTGCTCTTTCAACAAACGGAAGGGCATCATCTCTAATGAGATCAGTTTGGCAATGTAGACGTTCAAAGCCAGTTAGGTTTTGTAGTCCGTCCACGCTTGCAAGTGCATGGTGTTTAAATGTCTAAGCATGCAACTGATATTCAGTTTTCGGAGATTTTTCCCTTGGTTAAAGGTCCTTCCGCACTTCTTACAGATAACCTTTGCCTCATCAATAGGATTTTGGTCAAAAAAGTGCCACACTGCTCTCTTCCTACTATGGGATAAATTTTCAGGGCTTGCACACTGTGCTAATTTGACCGTCTGGCCAAGCTGTCCTACAACTCTTTTTCTTTTTTTAACATGTTTTTGGACTGCTACGGGCCTGCCAGATAACCGCAGCTGCGATGTCGATGCCTGCTGCGGATCCTCCTCTTCTGAGCTATTGCCAGCGGCACCCTCTTCCCCCAATGGATGCCAATCCGGGTCAACAACTTGCTCATCCATCACCTCTTCAATTTCATCTGCACCTTCCTCTGTGTCACCGTGTAAGGTGGTGTAGTATGCGAGAAGGGGCACCTGAGTTTCATCAGGGTCAGAATCTTGCTCAGTAGACTGCGAGGGCAATGCAGTGCTCTGGGTGAATGTACCAGCATAATCATATTGCACTGGCTGTGCATCAGTGCACTCCATGTTATTTTCATCTTGGACTGGGGAATTCAGGATTTGACTTGATAACTCAGGCATGGTTTGTGAAAAGAGCACCAGTGAGCAATGTGATGTGTGGCCTGCCGCTTCCTTAACTTGTGGTGGGGGTGAAGGACACAAGGAAAGGTGTCGTTCCTGACCAGGAGCCTGCACTGACGACTCAGTGCTTGCATTTTTTGAAAATTCAGAAGAGGAGGCGATAGAGCTGGAGGCTGTTTCTGCAATGTAAGCCAAAACCTGTTCCTGATGCTCCGGCTTTAAAACCGGTGTAACTACTCCAGAAAAAGGAGCCTTCCAGGCCTTCTGGAGCTAGACAATGACGCAGGCTCAACACCTCCTGCCTTAGGTGCTATTGTGCTTTTGGCACTACAGCAGATGCCCACCACCACCATCAGTACCAGCTGGCCTCCCCCGCCCACGTCCCGGCCCTTCCACGTACTTCCTCATGTTTTGGAAAATGTACAAAAATACCAGAGATATATGGTACTGTATCAGAAGCGTACAGCTGTATACAGTGTAGGCAAAATTCAATCTTCTATATATTCTGGAGTCACACACAGACCTCTCTCTGTATGATTGACCGTACTACAAGAGCAGATACGGTACTGTATCAGAAGGTAAGCTGTATACAGTGGCGTAGCTACTGTTGTGGCGCCGGCGGCAAATTTTAGGCCACACCCCTAGCCACACCCATTTCACTGGTCACACCCATATCCACGCCCTGACCACACCCACTTAGCACTGCTGATCACACTGTTTCATAAACAATAATTATAAACACATACCTCTCAACCGTCCCGGTTTCAGCGGGACAGTCCCGATTTCGGGACCCTGTCCGCTGTCCGACCAGGCGGTTTACTTTCCGCATTAGAATCGTACATACGGAAACCCGGGGACCTCCCACACATTCTGGCAGCCACAAGTCACGTTCCATCGCTGAGCTCATTTCCCCAGGATGTGGGGATCTCACCAGCTATGAGGCGCTCCATTCAATACCGGCTCTCACTGAGCGAGACAGGCAGGATCTGGGGATCTCTTAATCTGTTGAACAGATCCCATGTTGAGATCCCCACATCCTGCTTGTCTCGCTCAGTGAGAGTCGGGTATTGTATGCAGCGGTCCGTACAATACACGGCTCTCACTCCAACAGATCCAGCGGCTTGATGCGTTGCCGTTCTGAAGACTCTCCGAGAACGAGTTACAGTACCTGCTGCTGTAAGCTGACCGCCGGAAATGAGGTCACCGGTCATTTCCAGCGTTCAGCTGACTTACAGCACGTCACCTCCGGTGGAACGTGACATGTGGCTGCCAGAACGTGTGGGAGGTCCCCGGGTTTCCGCATGTACGATTCTAATGCGGGAAAGTAAACCTCCCGGCCAGGACAGCGGGACAGGGACCCAGTCCTGCACAGATAACAGCATTCGCTCCGTCCCCACGCAGACCCAAGCACATAATGGCACCCCTCCTTCCCCCCTGCAGCCCCCAAGCACACAGATCCCGCAAGTAACAGGACCCTTGTACATGCGCGGCTCCGTTCTTTGTGGCCCTGTACACACACGGCTCCGCTCCACACACCTCACACGCACAAGGCTCCGCTCCGTACACCTCGTACACACACGGCTTTGCTCCGTACACCTCGTACACACACGGCTCCGCTCCGTACACCTCGTACACACACGGCTCCGCTCCGTACACACGGCTCCGCTCCGTACACCTCGTACACACACGGCTCCGCACACACACGGCTCCGCTCTGTACATGGCTCCGCACACCTTGTACACACACGGCTCCGCTCGTACACCTCGTACACACGGCTCCGCTCGTACACTCGTACACACACGGCTCCGCTCCGTACACCTTATACACACGGCTCCGCACACACACGGCTCCGCTCTGTACACGGCTCCGCACACCTTGTACACACACGGCTCTGCTCCGTACACCTCGTACACACACGGCTCCGCACACACACGGCTCCGCTCTGTACATGGCTCCGCACACCTTGTACACACACGGTTCCGCTCCGTACACCTCGTACACACACGGCTCCGCTCCGTACACCTTATACACACGGCTCCGCACACACACGGCTCCGCTCTGTACACGGCTCCGCACACCTTGTACACACACGGCTCTGCTCCGTACACCTCGTACACACACGGCTCCGCTCCGTACACCTCGTACATACACGACTCCGCTCCGTACACACGGCTCCGCTCCGTACACCTTGTACACAAACGGCTCCGCTCTGTACACGGCTCCGCACACCTTGTACACACACGGCTCTGCTCCGTACACCTCGTACACACATGGCTCTGCTCAGACGCCTCGTACACACACGGCTCTGCTCAGACGCCTCATACACACACGGCTCTGCTCAGACGCCTCGTACACACATGGCTCTGCTCAGACGCCTCGTACACACACGGCTCTGCTACGTACACCTCGTACACACACGGCTCCGCTCCGTACACCTCATACACACGGCTCTGCTACATCCACACTGTAAACCCGAGTCCCGACCCCCACACACACACACAAACTTACCCTAATCCAGCACCATGACAACAGCAGAGTCTTGCACACAAGGAGGACACTGATCATCTGACCCCTGACTCCTCCCCTCCTGTGACCTCATCACAGGTCCTGTGGGCACAGACTACAGCAAGATCATCTGACCCCTGACTCCTCCCCTCCTGTGACCTCATCACAGGTCCTGTGGCACAGAAGACTACAGCAAGATCATCTGACCCCTGACTCCTCCCCTCCTGTGACCTCATCACAGGAGGGGATTGATCAGAAGACTACAGCAATAGCAGCGTCATTGCTAGCTGCTGTAATGCTGTAGAGATGGAGGGCAAGGAAAGGGTGCCGCCCCCCACACACGTGCCGCCTGGGGCGGACCGCCCCCCCCGCCCCCCCCACGCTACGCCACTGGCTGTATACAGTGTAGGGGAAAATTTCAATCTACATATATATTTCCAGAGTCACACACAGATAGTCAGCATGTATTTGTCCGTGATACCAGCCGGTACACGGTAGTGTGTGAGGAGCGTACAGCTCTATACGGTGTGGAAAAAAATGAACGCTTGGTAACTGTGCAGAAAAAAAGACTAAATATATTAGTGCTGTGTAAAAAGCAGTCTGCACAGCAGTGTACACACAGCAATACAGCTATCAGGCAGCCTAATAACCAGCTCTGCTGCACACAAGAAAATCTTCCCCTGTCACTGCACACTAACTGTACAGCACAATTGCTATCAGCACAAGTACATAAGAACTATTCTTTACAGCCCTAACTCTCTCCCTACTGATAAACAGCGTCAGCAACCTCTCCCTACTGTTAAGATTGGCAGAAGTAAAATGGCGGTCGGCAGTCAGGGCTTTTATAGGCACTATGACGCCTCCCAAAGCAAGCCAATCACTGCAATGCCCTTCTCTAAGATGGTGGTTGACGCTGCCCATGTCATCTCGTTGCCCACAGTGTACGCCCTTGCTCATTGGCTGAAAAAAGGTGCTTGAAAGCATTCTGGGAAATTCGACTTTGGCGCTCGGGTCGACGACTGCATGGCTGACCTCACGCTATGATCGGGTTTCAGTCAACGAAACCTGACTTTGGCGAAAGTCGGCGACTTTTGAATCTGACCGACCTGTTTTGCTCAACTCTAATTATAACTTATCAGTCCGGGGAAAGCTTGATTGCAGTGTCTCTTTTTCCCACGTTGGCACCGACAACAGCAGCGCTTGCAGTCTCTGTAGTCTCTCCTCTGGATGGTGCTGGAACCTCAGGGGTTAAAGCAGGAAGCAGGAAGACGCTGCAAACCTGAGTCTCCACTGCGCTAAGTCTCTATATGCTACACAGACAGTCTCTACACAGGAACGATGCTGCTTACTCTGGGAAGTAACACTCTCAGGGGCACAGGCTTGTCACTGTAGTCCCCAGGACTGCTTGTTTGGGTAACTGTCTCTGCACTGTCAGGGGGAAAGTCTCCTCTTATCACGGAGGCTAGCTGGTACACATTTACACAGAGAGAGCTCACCGCGTACTGTCGGTCTGTTTCAGTCTACAGCAGGATAGCTCTTTTGAGTATGCGGTCACTCTTGGGCAGAGCGGGTGCGATACTCACTGTCTCCTAGTGTACGGCAACTGGATTAGCTCCGCATGCTCCGCTCTGCTGGCACGGCTTCGCACACTCTGCTCTGCTAGCACGGCTCCGCACACTCCTCTCTGCTGGCACGGCCTGTCACAGGGCCAGCACTCTCTGGAGGGGTGAAGCAGAGCGTGCTCCTCTCTGCTCTGTGTCCTGCACTGACTTGATGCCAACTCCCGCTGCAGCGTGCGCATTTTCCTCTTATCTGCCTGTGTCAGCGTGCCCTCCCTAGGTTCTCCCTGCCCCCTCTTGTCAGCAGGAAATTCCGTCTCACCTCTCCTTCCCTCCTGCAGAAGGGGAAGGTCCGCCTCCCTCAGGCTTCCCCCAGAAACAGAGGATGCAGCCCTTTTAGTTCCAGACCAGGCATGCAGGTACCCACGGTCCAGTCCACCTCCTTACAGGGACACCCCCGTGATGCCGACACCATCTTCCCTGAGGAATTTGAATGCGATCACCGCAACTTCAGTTGCCGTGGTCACATTAAAGACGGGATAGTACATCGGATGGTAGAAAGGGGTTAAAGATTTTGTGCTGCTCAGGTATATATTGCCTGTGTGGTGTAAATCTAAGTATCTGTATATATACACTGCACAGTACCACTTCAACTTTATACATACACTGCACAGTACCACTCCTCCTGTCCTGTATGTAAACTGCACAGTACCACTCCTCCTGTCCTCTGTATATACTATTACTACTGCACAGTACCACTCATCCTGTCCTGTATATACACTGCACAGTACACTTCTGTCCTGTATATATACACTGCAAAGAACCACTCCTCCTGTCCTGTATATATACGCCCGCACAGTCATCACTCCCTCCTGTCCTGTATATATTACACTGCACAGTACCACTCTTCCTGTGCCTGTATTATTTACACTGCACAGTACCACTCTTCCTGTCCTGTATATATTACACTGCAACAGCACACACTCCTCCTGTACCTGTATTGTAAACTGCACAGTACCACTCCTCCTGTCCTGTATATACTATACACTGCACACGCAGTCTACCATCATCCTGTCCTGATATATATACACTGCACAGTACCACTTCTCGTCCTGTATATATACACTGCAAAGAACCACTCCTCCTGTCCTGTATATATACGCTGCACAGTATCACTCCTCCTATCCTTTATATATACACTGCACAGTACCACTCCTCCTGTCCTTTATATACACTGCACAGTACCACTCCTCCTGTGTATATACACTGCACAGTACCACTCCTCCTGTGTTGTATATATACACTGCACAGTACTACTCCTCCTGTCCTGTATATATACACTGCTCAGTACCACTTCTCCTGTCCTGTATATATACACTGCACAGTACCACTTCTCCTGTCCTGTATATATACTCTACACAATACCACTTCTCCTGTCCTGAGTACCACTCCTGTCCTGTATATATATACACTGCACAGCACCACTTTTCCTGTCCTGTATATATGCACTGCACAGTACCACTCCTCCTGTTCTGTACATTTACATTGCACAGTACCACTTCTCCTGTCCTGTATATATACACTGCACAGTACCACTTCTCCTGTTTTGTATGTATACACTGCACAGTACCACTCCTGTCCTGTTATCAGAGAGGGGACATTGATATTTGGGAGAGTTAATATTGGTTTATTATTTTCAGTATTCCTATGGGAAAATTAAAAAAAATTAGAAAACCCATTTAAATGGATTATGCCAAGTAATCTCCTATCCTGAGAACCTTGGCAGTCGCTGGGGTCCGACCGCTGGAACCCCATGATCCCGATAACCGGCGCTCTAAAGAGCACCATGTAAATGGAGCTGTGGTCATTCATGCACACTGCAGCGCCATTCAAATATGGCTCTTCAAATAACACCTCTAAGAGGAGTGTTGAGGGGCACGACAAAGTATTGCAAAATCCACTGATCGGGTGTTGTGGGAGTGTTATAGTATGTGGGCTGATTGGGTTTGTGTGGTAAGGCTGCTTTTTTGTCCCAGTCCAGCCCTGTCTGATGCCGTGTCCTCCATTATTGCTTTCAACTGTATTGGCATCTATGATATTAAATACAAATAAAATCAAACAATACCTATAAGACACAGAAATTTATATGAAATATTCAGATATTTCACAGCACAAGAATGGCTAATATTGTAATTATTTGATACTGGATCAATTACTGTTACTATTAACCACTATTATAGTATCACCATTTATATTTAACCCTGCTGCACTGTTCAGGTCAATATGACCCGAAATGATTTTTGAGACCCTGTAGATTTTTTTTATATGAGGATTTGAAACTAGTGGTATCTTGACTTTTCCTCATTTGTGGAGCTCTATATATTTTTTTTTGTTTACTTTTTGCTACACGCTGATTGTTACACTTGTACTGTTCGGGTCAATATGACCCAATAGCATTTTATACTGTTCTACAGTTCTCTGATTATTTCTGACTGCAAAAGTTTTTTTTTATGTGTACTTCATCTCAAAATGGTGGTGGTTTCACTGTTCTTATCAGTAAGCAAGTCATTATCTAGTATTATCCATTTTCTGTTTGTGAGAGAGGAGACTGGTTGTCCATAGAGGGACAAGTAGTTTATGGTGATAAATGGAAAAAATTAGATGTGACAGCTCTGAATGCTTATATTGGTTTACTTCTTTTAGCGGGAGTATACAAATCTTATGGTGAACCAGCTAAAAGTTTGTGGAATTGCGAAACCTGTCACCACATATTTAGAGCTACAATGTGTCGTGAAAGGTTTCATGAAATTTCTAGAGTACTGCGGTTTGATTCTAAAACAGATAGAATGGAAAGAAGAGCTAAAGATAAACTAGCACCTATTAGAAATGTTTGGAATCAATGGGTAGAGATTCTACCAAAATTGTATAATAGTGGTGAAAATGTAACTGTTGATGAGCAACTGGTGGCATTCCAAGGTAGGTGCCCATTCAGACAATATATACCAAGTAAGCCAGCAAAATACGGCATCAAGATCTGGACACTTTGCGACAGTAAAAGTTCATATGCTCTAAATGTTCAAGTGTATACAGGAAAAACCCCTGGTGAAAGACCTGAAAAAAATCAGGGTATGCGTGTTGTTCTCGATTTGACTCATGGACTAAAAGGACAAAATGTCACATGTGACAACTTTTTTACATCCTATCAACTAGGCCAGATGTTGAAGAAAAAACAACTTACCATGCTGGGTACTATAAGAAAAAACAAACCTGAGCTACCGCAAGGTATCCTTAGCAAGAGAGAGGTGTACAGTTCTACTTTTTATTTTTCTGGAAATACAACTGTTGCTTCTTATGTTCCAAAAAAAAAACCAAACAGGTAATTCTAATGAGCACAATGCACCATGACAATGCCCTAAGTGATAGAGAAGACAGAAAGCCTGACATTATTTAGGATTATAATGCCACAAAGGGAGCAGTTGATACTTTAGACCAAGCAATATCAACATATACATGCAATCGCAAAACCAATCGGTGGCCAATGATTTTTTTTTATAACATACTGGACGTTTCTGCATACAATGCATTTGTCTTATGGAGAGAAATCGACCCCGATTGGAACTGGAATAAGCTGCATAAAAGAAGATTATTTCTTGAGGAATTGGGAAAATCCCTGGTTAGGCCATATATTGACAGCAGAAACGTGACCCCAGAAGTGAAGGAGCAACAGCCATTGTAAAAAGTGTCCAGCATGCTCAAGAAAGAGACTCCACATCCACGGCCTCCACCAGCACAGCTAACAGCAGCACAGCTACCAGCAAAAAAGGAAGAGATGTAGCTTCTGTCCATCTTCCTGTGACAATAAGACTAATCTGACATGTGCTGGATGTTCTAAATATCTGTGTAAAGGACATGTGTCTTATTATTGGGTTTAGTGTAAAAACGCATGAATATGTCCAGTTTTTTCTTTTTTCTTTCTAAAAAGGTTGAAGTTTTTATGATTTTTCATTTGTTGATTTATAAATATTGTTTTCAAAAAGTTAAATTTCATGTTTTAGTAATAGTAATGTAAAGCTTCTTTGTTATTTGTGTGCAGAATGCCAACAATCAAAGATAATTGTAAAAAGCCTGTGTAACCTTTTTATGAAAAAAAATAAATTATTAAGTTTGAATTTGGTGTACAATAATAAATTATATTGTGGTACCGTGTTAGCCAGAAAAATTGATGTGAATACTTTTCCATCCAATTATGACAAGAGCATTCTTAAGGTGATACCTTTATTGGCTAACCAGAAAATTATATGTTCGCTAGCTTTCAGAGCTCAAAGGCTCCCTTTTTCAGGCAAATCTTGCCTGAAGAAGGAGCCTTTGAGCTCTGAAAGCTAGTGAACATATAATTTTCTGGTTAGCCAATAAAGGTATCACCTTAAGAATGCTCTTGTCATAATTGGATGGAAAAGTATTCACATAAGTTTGAATTTAAATTTTTCATTTGTTTATGATCAACCATGTTCACATACAGTATAATAATGAAAAAAGTATTCAAATAAAACACTTAGAGTAGCTAAAAATCAAGAATTAATAGGTCGGGTCATATTGACCCGGGAACAGTACAAGTGTATAGCAAATGCGAACAGAACAGCAGGGTTAATATTACGTTATCAAGTCCATGCGGCTATTCAAACCGCACGGCAATCGAGTTTCTAGTAAAAAAAATCCTCTTTCCTTGCCAGGAGTTTTTCATGTAAATTGCCCCCCCTTGTGGGCTTGGACACTTTCTTTATTCCTATGAAGGAGAAAGATTTTAGATCTCCATTATGTTTGTTAACAAAATGCAGTGAAACTGTAGAGTAAGCTGCCAGCGGTAAATTAACTGCATTGGACAAATGTTTACGGATACGTTTTTTCAGAGGGTTCATAGTACAACCTACATATTGAAGTTGATAAATATTGCATTGAATTAGATAAATGACATTGTCCGTATTACAATTTATAAAGCTGCATATTTTTAGTGACACATACAGTGCCTTGCGAAAGTATTCGGCTCCTGGAACTTTTCAACCTTTTCCCACATATCATGCTTCAAGCATAAAGATACCAAATGTAAATTTTTAGTGAGTATCAACAACAAGTGGGATACAATTGTGAAGTTGAACGAAATTTATTGTTTATTTTAATTTTTTGTGGAAATGCAAAAACTGAAAAGTGGGGCGTGCAATATTATTCGCCCCTTTACTTTCAGTGCAGCAAACTCACTCCAGAAGTTCATTGTGGATCTCTGAATGATCCAATGTTGTCTTAAATAACTAATGATGATAAATATAATCCACCTGTGTGTAATCAAGTTGCCGTATAAATGCACCTGCTCTGTGATAGTCTTAGGGTTCTATTTGAAGCACAGAGAGCATCATGAAGACCAAGGAACACAACAGGCAGGTCCGTGATACTGTTGTGGAGAAGTTTAAAGCCGGATTTGGATACAAAATGATTTCCAAAACTTTAAACATCCCAAAGAGCACTGTGCAAGAGATCATATTGAAATGGAAGGAGTATCATACCACTGCAAATCTACCAAGATCCCTCTAAACTTTTATCTCAAACAAGGAGAAGACTGATCAGAGATGCAGCCAAGAGGCCCATGATCACTCTGGATGAACTGCGGAGATCTACAGCTGAGGTGAGACAGTCTGTCCATAGGACAACAATCAGTCGTACACTGCAAAAATCTGGCCTTTATGGAAGAGTGGCAAGAAGAAAGCCATTAAAAAGTGTCGTTTAAAGTTTTCAACAAACCACCTGGGAGACACACCAAACATGTGGAAGAAGGTGCTCTGGTCAGATGAAACCAAAATCGAACTTTTTGTCAACAATGCCAAATGATATGTTTGGCGTAAAGGCAACACAGCTCATCACCCTGAACACAGCATCCCTGTTGTGAACACTCTGTATCTGACTTCGGAGTTTGGGCTCCCTCTGGTGGCTGCTGATAGTAATGAAGCTGCCTTTGCTAACAGAAGTTCATCAGCTGGGGACGATTGGCAATCAGGGGTTGCTGACTGGGGAAATATAAGTGAGCAACCTTCCCATGATCCTTGCCGGTGATTTGTTCTTCCTGGTCCCATTTGGAAGTCAGCTTGCTTCCTGCTGTTTCCTGAAACTCTCATATAAGTGATTTGCTGCTTGTTTCTGTGGCTTTTGTTCTAAACTGGAAATTCAGTTGTCTTTCTCCTCTGCGTTTCACCCTCAGACCATTGGGCAGACTGAGAGAACAAACCAGACTTTGGCAACTTACCTGAGATGTTTTGTGTCTGCTGATCAGGATGACTGGGTCTCTTTTTTGCCATTGGCTGAATTTGCTCTAAATAATAGGGCCAGTACTGCCACTTTGAGGTCCCCTTTTTTCTGCAATTTCGGGTTTCATCCACTGTTTTTACTTCGGGGCAGGTGGAGGCTTCTGTCTGTCCGGGTGTTGACTCTATGGTAGAGAGAATGCAGTAGATTTGGGATCAAGTAGCGGATAAGTTGTCTCTCTCTCAGGAGAGGGCCCAACGGTTTGCCAACCGGCATAGGACTGATGGTCCCGGTTTAAAGTAGGTGACATGGTTTGGTTGTCCTCAAAAAATATCTCTATGAAGGTTGCATCTCCAAAATTTAAGCCAAGGTTCATTGGACCTTATAAGATCTTGGAAATTCTTAATCCCGTTTCTTTTCGGTTGGCTCTTCCAGGGACGTTTAAGATTCACAATGTCTTCCATAAATCTTTATTGAAAAGGTTTGTTGAGCAAATAGTTCCTATGGCTACGCCCCTGAGCCTGTTTTGGTTGAGGGCAATCTGGAGTATGAAGTGGAGAAGATATTGGATTCTCTTATGTCTAGACAGAGACTGCAGTACTTGGTCAAGTGGAAAGGTTATGGTCAGGAGGACAATTCTTGGGTGTTTGCCTCTGACATTCATGCTGAGAGATTGGTTTGCGCCTTTCAATGGGCTCATCCTGATAGGCCTGGTGGCGCAGGTGAGAGTTCGGTGACCCCTCCTCAGGGGGGGTACTGTTGTGAACAATCTAGATCTGAGCGCTCGATGAGGCCAGCCAATAGCACAATAACCATAGACGGAGGTTTAGGAAGCAGTAGGAGCAGATGTACATGAACCAAAAGCGGAATATCAATATGCAGAATTACTAAATAACAGTAATATAATGAGCAGAAGAAGACTAAGCATGGTTTAAAGGGAGTGTATCCGTTCCTCCACGTGGTGCTCCTGGTTTAAAGGGAGTGTATCTGTTCCTCCACGTGGTGCTCCTGGAAACTCCCTGCAAAGCAAGGTGAGCTGAATGCGGACACATGTCACAAAGGGCATATTGACACCACCACCGGCAGTTTTAATTTAATAATGTAAAATAACTATCCCTAACACCTAACCCTTACCACTAACCCTAACCCTAACTAACCTAACCACTAACTCTAACCCCTAACCCTTACCCTACTAACCCTAAACCCTAATCCTAACCCCTAACCTTGCTAACCATAAGCATAACCCTAACCCTAACCTACTAACCCTAACCCCTAACCATAACCCTAACTAACCCTAACCCCTAACCCTTACCCTACTAACCACAAACCCTAACCCTACCCCAATTAATTCTAACCCAAAGAAAAAACACAGCTATTAAGAAGATGGCGACCAGTTTTCCTGCTACAGTTTTCGCTCTGTGCATTTTTCTAGCGCTTTTTTTTGCTCCTCTGCCTCTGCAAACTCCTTCCCCATTATCCTGAGGTGTTTCCTCTCCATTTTATCCATTATACAGCACTGTAGTGGTCATTTTGTAATTCCGATTTTTTTCTCCCATTGACTTGCATTGATATCGGAAATCGGAAATTCCGATATCCGATATTTTTTCAATTTCGGGCAATATCGCTCATCCCTACGTGCCACACAAGAGGTTGGTACACAAAATGAAAATGCTGGTTCTGTGGGAAAATGTGTGTAAATGGGTAAGTAACTGGTTTAGTGATAGAAAGCAGAGGGTTGTTATAAATGTGAGACCAGTGGGGTACCGCAGCGGTTGGTGTTGGGACCTATTCTCTTCAAAATATTTATTAACGATCTGGTAGAAGGTTTGCACAGTAAAATATCGATATTTGCAGATGATACAAAACTATGTAAAGCAGTCAAGGTGGCAGATGCAGTTTAACAATGATAAATGTAAGGTTATACACATGGGAAGAAGGAATCAATATCACGATTACGCACTGAATGGGAAACCCCTGGGTAAATCTGACATGGAGAAGGACTTGGGGATCCTAGTTATATATATATCTATATAGATATATATATAGATATATAGATATACAGTACAGACCAAAAGTTTGGACACACTTTCTCATTCAAAGATTTTTCTGTATTTTCATGGCTATGAAAATTGTAGAATCACACTGAAGGCATCAAAACTATGAATTAACAACATGTGGAATTATACATTACACTTTACAAAAAAGTGTGAAACAACTGAAAATATGTCTTATATTCTAGGTTCTTCAAAGTAGCCACCTTTTGCTTTGATTACTGCTTTGCACGCAGAAAAGGGGAACGGATGGATTCTACATGCCTGGTTCGCCCGGTGAAGCATGGAGGAGGTGGTGTGATGTGTGTGGGGGTGCTTTGCTGGTGACACTGTTGGGGATTTATTCAAGATTGAAGGCATAGTGAACCACAATGGCTACTACAGCATCTTGCAGCAGCATGCTATTCCATCCGGTTTGCGTTTAGTTGGACCATAATTTATTTTTCAACAGGACAATGACCCCAAATACACCTCCAGGCTGTGTAAGGGCTATTTGACCAAGAAGGAGAGTGTTGGGGTGCTAATCCAGATGACCTGGCCTCCACAGTCACCAGACCTGAACCCAATCGAGATGATTTGGGGTGAGCTGGACAGCTCACCGCTTCAATTTTGAATAATCCCCAAACAGTGTCACCAGCAAAGCACCCCCACACCATCACACCACCTTTTCCATGCTTCACGGTGGGAACCAGGCATGTAGAGTCCAGCCGTCCACCTTTTCTGCGTGCAAAGCAGTAATCAAAGCAAAAGGTGGCTACTTTGAAGAACCTAGAATATAAGACATATTTTCAGTTGTTTCACACTTTTTTGTAAAGTGTAATGTATAATTCCACATGTGTTAGTTCATAGTTTTAATGTCTTCAGTGTGATTCTACAATTTTCATAGTCATGAAAATTCAAAAAAATCATTGAATGAGAAGGCGTGTCCAAACTTTTGGTCTGTACTGTATACATGTTGACATGTGGCCGTGACAGCCGTGGGTGGAATTGCAATTCATCCACAGCTGTTAACTAGTTAAATGCCGCTGTCAATCTCTGAAAACGTCACTTAACTCGCGCTTCGGCAAGCACTCTTGAAATCCGCCCATAGGTGACCCGTCATGTGATTGTGGGTCACCGATGTGTTGGCATGACAACCAGAGGTTTCCATTAGACCTCTATGCTTGTCAAAGCCAGATTGCTAAGAGCACCGCCCGGTGGTCGGCGCTTATAGCAAGTGAGCATTTCTGCTACATACAGGCGATCTGATCATCGCCTGTATGTAGCAGAGCCGATCAGACAATTGCAGCTTCTAGTCTCCCATGAAGACTATTGAAGCATGCAAAAAGTTGAAAAAAAAAAGTTTTTAGAAATATTAAAACAATAAAAAAATAAAAGTTCAAATCACCCCACTTTCGAACCATTCATAATAAAATAAAAAATCAAATTTACACATATTTGGTATCGCCGCTTTCATAATCGCCCGATCTATCAAAATAAAAAAATTAACCTGATCTTTAAACGGCGTAACGAGAAAAAAAGTAAAAATGCCAGAATTACGTTTTTTTTGGTCAATTCAACATTGCATGAAAATGCAATAACGGGCAATCAAAATATTGTATCTGCACCAAAATGATATTATTAAAAACGTCAGCTTGGCATGCAAAAAATAAGCCCTCACCCAACACGAGATCATGAAAAATGGAGACACTATGGGAATCAGAAAATGGCGCAATTTTTTTTTAAGAAACTTTGGAATTTTTTTTTCAACACTTAAAGGGAATCTGTCACCCTAAATTGGCGGGATATTTAAATGATGGCAGTCTGGTCAGATGGGCGGTGTTTTGGGTACTTGCCTTAACATGTTGTTCCCGCTGTCTCCATTATTTCTGGGAATTGTAGTCGTTGCCCTCCATATAACGCGCCTGCGCATTGCAATCTTGAATTGCGCAAGCGCAGTATGCTTTGCCCGCAGATTGCAATGCGCAGCGTGTTATATGGAGGGCAACGACTACAATTCCCAGAAATAATGGAGACAGCGGCAAACAACATGTTAAGGCAAGTACCCAAAACACTGCCCATCTGACCTGACTGCCATCATTTAAATATCCCGCCAATTTAGGGTGACAGATTCCCTTTAAATAAAATATACCTATACATATTTGGTGTCTAT
>JARQOD010000004.1:74533612-74591022 GCA_033576555.1 Oophaga sylvatica | reverse complement strand
GTCAGCATGTATTTGTCCGTGATACCAGCCGGTACACGGTAGTGTGTGAAGAGCGTACAGCTCTATACGGTGTGGAAAAAAATGAACGCTTGGTAACTGTGCAGAAAAAAAGACTAAATATATTAGTGCTGTGTAAAAAGCAGTCTGCACAGCAGTGTACACACAGCAATACAGCTATCAGGCAGCCTAATAACCAGCTCTGCTGCACACAAGAAAATCTTCCCCTGTCACTGCACACTAACTGTACAGCACAATTGCTATCAGCACAAGTACATAAGAACTATTCTTTACAGCCCTAACTCTCTCCCTACTGATAAACAGCGTCAGCAACCTCTCCCTACTGTTAAGATCGGCGAAGTAAAATGGCGGTCGGCAGTCAGGGCTTTTATAGGCACTATGACGCCTCCCAAAGCAAGCCAATCACTGCAATGCCCTTCTCTAAGATGGTGGTTGACGCTGCCCATGTCATCTCGTTGCCCACAGTGTACGCCCTTGCTCATTGGCTGAAAAAAGGTGCTTGAAAGCATTCTGGGAAATTCGACTTTGGCGCTCGGGTCGACGACTGCATGGCTGACCTCACGCTATGATCGGGTTTCAGTCAACGAAACCTGACTTTGGCGAAAGTCGGCGACTTTTGAATCTGACCGACCTGTTTTGCTCAACTCTAATTATAACTTATCAGTCCGGGGAAAGCTTGATTGCAGTGTCTCTTTTTCCCACGTTGGCACCGACAACAGCAGCGCTTGCAGTCTCTGTAGTCTCTCCTCTGGATGGTGCTGGAACCTCAGGGTTAAAGCAGGAAGCAGGAAGACGCTGCAAACCTGAGTCTCCACTGCGCTAAGTCTCTATATGCTACACAGACAGTCTCTACACAGGAACGATGCTGCTTACTCTGGGAAGTAACACTCTCAGGGGCACAGGCTTGTCACTGTAGTCCCCAGGACTGCTTGTTTGGGTAACTGTCTCTGCACTGTCAGGGGGAAAGTCTCCTCTTATCACGGAGGCTAGCTGGTACACATTTACACAGAGAGAGCTCACCGCGTACTGTCGGTCTGTTTCAGTCTACAGCAGGATAGCTCTTTTGAGTATGCGGTCACTCTTGGGCAGAGCGGGTGCGATACTCACTGTCTCCTAGTGTACGGCAACTGGATTAGCTCCGCATGCTCCGCTCTGCTGGCACGGCTTCGCACACTCTGCTCTGCTAGCACGGCTCCGCACACTCCTCTCTGCTGGCACGGCCTGTCACAGGGCCAGCACTCTCTGGAGGGGTGAAGCAGAGCGTGCTCCTCTCTGCTCTGTGTCCTGCACTGACTTGATGCCAACTCCCGCTGCAGCGTGCGCATTTTCCTCTTATCTGCCTGTGTCAGCGTGCCCTCCCTAGGTTCTCCCTGCCCCCTCTTGTCAGCAGGAAATTCCGTCTCACCTCTCCTTCCCTCCTGCAGAAGGGGAAGGTCCGCCTCCCTCAGGCTTCCCCCCAGAAACAGAGGATGCAGCCCTTTTAGTTCCAGACCAGGCATGCAGGTACCCACGGTCCAGTCCACCTCCTTACAGGGACACCCCCCGTGATGCCGACACCATCTTCCCTGAGAGAATTTGAATGCGATCACCGCAACTTCAGTTGCCGTGGTCACATTAAAGACGGGATAGTACATCGGATGGTAGAAAGGGGTTAAAGATTTTGTGCTGCTCAGGTATATATTGCCTGTGTGGTGTAAATCTAAGTATCTGTATATATACACTGCACAGTACCACTTCAACTTTATACATACACTGCACAGTACCACTCCTCCTGTCCTGTATGTAAACTGCACAGTACCACTCCTCCTGTCCTCTGTATATACTATACACTGCACAGTACCACTCATCCTGTCCTGTATATACACTGCACAGTACCACTTCTGTCCTGTATATATACACTGCAAAGAACCACTCCTCCTGTCCTGTATATATACGCTGCACAGTATCACTCCTCCTGTCCTGTATATTTACACTGCACAGTACCACTCTTCCTGTCCTGTATATTTACACTGCACAGTACCACTCTTCCTGTCCTGTATATATACACTGCACAGCACCACTCCTCCTGTCCTGTATGTAAACTGCACAGTACCACTCCTCCTGTCCTCTGTATATACTATACACTGCACAGTACCACTCATCCTGTCCTGTATATACACTGCACAGTACCACTTCTGTCCTGTATATATACACTGCAAAGAACCACTCCTCCTGTCCTGTATATATACGCTGCACAGTATCACTCCTCCTATCCTTTATATATACACTGCACAGTACCACTCCTCCTGTCCTGTTATATATACACTGCACAGTACCATCTACCTCAGTCACTGTCTGTATATACACTGCCACGATGTAACCACAGTCACTCCTTGTTGTATATATACACTGCACAGTAACTACTCCTCCTGTCCTGTATATATATACACTGCTCAGTACCACTTCTCCTGTCCTGCTTATATACACTGCACAGTACCACCCTATCCCGCCGTCCTTGTATATATATACTCTCACAATACCACTTCTCCTGTCCTGCAGTACCACATCCTGTCCTGTATATATATACACTGCACAGCACCACTTTTCCTGTCCTGTATATATGCACTGCACAGTACCACTCCTCCTGTTCTGTACATTTACATTGCACAGTACCACTTCTCCTGTCCTGTATATATACACTGCACAGTACCACTTCTCCTGTTTTGTATGTATACACTGCACAGTACCACTCCTGTCCTGTTATCAGAGAGGGGACATTGATATTTGGGAGAGTTAATATTGGTTTATTATTTTCAGTATTCCTATGGGAAAATTAAAAAAAATTAGAAAACCCATTTAAATGGATTATGCCAAGTAATCTCCTATCCTGAGAACCTTGGCAGTCGCTGGGGTCCGACCGCTGGAACCCCATGATCCCGATAACCGGCGCTCTAAAGAGCACCATGTAAATGGAGCTGTGGTCATTCATGCACACTGCAGCGCCATTCAAATATGGCTCTTCAAATAACACCTCTAAGAGGAGTGTTGAGGGGCACGACAAAGTATTGCAAAATCCACTGATCGGGTGTTGTGGGAGTGTTATAGTATGTGGGCTGATTGGGTTTGTGTGGTAAGGCTGCTTTTTTGTCCCAGTCCAGCCCTGTCTGATGCCGTGTCCTCCATTATTGCTTTCAACTGTATTGGCATCTATGATATTAAATACAAATAAAATCAAACAATACCTATAAGACACAGAAATTTATATGAAATATTCAGATATTTCACAGCACAAGAATGGCTAATATTGTAATTATTTGATACTGGATCAATTACTGTTACTATTAACCACTATTATAGTATCACCATTTATATTTAACCCTGCTGCACTGTTCAGGTCAATATGACCCGAAATGATTTTTGAGACCCTGTAGATTTTTTTTATATGAGGATTTGAAACTAGTGGTATCTTGACTTTTCCTCATTTGTGGAGCTCTATATATTTTTTTTTGTTTACTTTTTGCTACACGCTGATTGTTACACTTGTACTGTTCGGGTCAATATGACCCAATAGCATTTTATACTGTTCTACAGTTCTCTGATTATTTCTGACTGCAAAAGTTTTTTTTTATGTGTACTTCATCTCAAAATGGTGGTGGTTTCACTGTTCTTATCAGTAAGCAAGTCATTATCTAGTATTATCCATTTTCTGTTTGTGAGAGAGGAGACTGGTTGTCCATAGAGGGACAAGTAGTTTATGGTGATAAATGGAAAAAATTAGATGTGACAGCTCTGAATGCTTATATTGGTTTACTTCTTTTAGCGGGAGTATACAAATCTTATGGTGAACCAGCTAAAAGTTTGTGGAATTGCGAAACCTGTCACCACATATTTAGAGCTACAATGTGTCGTGAAAGGTTTCATGAAATTTCTAGAGTACTGCGGTTTGATTCTAAAACAGATAGAATGGAAAGAAGAGCTAAAGATAAACTAGCACCTATTAGAAATGTTTGGAATCAATGGGTAGAGATTCTACCAAAATTGTATAATAGTGGTGAAAATGTAACTGTTGATGAGCAACTGGTGGCATTCCAAGGTAGGTGCCCATTCAGACAATATATACCAAGTAAGCCAGCAAAATACGGCATCAAGATCTGGACACTTTGCGACAGTAAAAGTTCATATGCTCTAAATGTTCAAGTGTATACAGGAAAAACCCCTGGTGAAAGACCTGAAAAAAATCAGGGTATGCGTGTTGTTCTCGATTTGACTCATGGACTAAAAGGACAAAATGTCACATGTGACAACTTTTTTACATCCTATCAACTAGGCCAGATGTTGAAGAAAAAACAACTTACCATGCTGGGTACTATAAGAAAAAACAAACCTGAGCTACCGCAAGGTATCCTTAGCAAGAGAGAGGTGTACAGTTCTACTTTTTATTTTTCTGGAAATACAACTGTTGCTTCTTATGTTCCAAAAAAAAAAACCAAACAGGTAATTCTAATGAGCACAATGCACCATGACAATGCCCTAAGTGATAGAGAAGACAGAAAGCCTGACATTATTTAGGATTATAATGCCACAAAGGGAGCAGTTGATACTTTAGACCAAGCAATATCAACATATACATGCAATCGCAAAACCAATCGGTGGCCAATGATTTTTTTTTATAACATACTGGACGTTTCTGCATACAATGCATTTGTCTTATGGAGAGAAATCGACCCCGATTGGAACTGGAATAAGCTGCATAAAAGAAGATTATTTCTTGAGGAATTGGGAAAATCCCTGTTAGGCCATATATTGACAGCAGAAACGTGACCCCCAGAAGTGAAGGAGCAACAGCCATTGTAAAAAGTGTCCAGCATGCTCAAGAAAGAGACTCCACATCCACGGCCTCCACCAGCACAGCTAACAGCAGCACAGCTACCAGCAAAAAAGGAAGAGATGTAGCTTCTGTCCATCTTCCTGTGACAATAAGACTAATCTGACATGTGCTGGATGTTCTAAATATCTGTGTAAAGGACATGTGTCTTATTATTGGGTTTAGTGTAAAAAACGCATGAATATGTCCAGTTTTTTCTTTTTTCTTTCTAAAAAGGTTGAAGTTTTTATGATTTTTCATTTGTTGATTTATAAATATTGTTTTCAAAAAGTTAAATTTCATGTTTTAGTAATAGTAATGTAAAGCTTCTTTGTTATTTGTGTGCAGAATGCCAACAATCAAAGATAATTGTAAAAAGCCTGTGTAACCTTTTTATGAAAAAAAATAAATTATTAAGTTTGAATTTGGTGTACAATAATAAATTATATTGTGGTACCGTGTTAGCCAGAAAAATTGATGTGAATACTTTTCCATCCAATTATGACAAGAGCATTCTTAAGGTGATACCTTTATTGGCTAACCAGAAAATTATATGTTCGCTAGCTTTCAGAGCTCAAAGGCTCCTTCTTCAGGCAAATCTTGCCTGAAGAAGGAGCCTTTGAGCTCTGAAAGCTAGTGAACATATAATTTTCTGGTTAGCCAATAAAGGTATCACCTTAAGAATGCTCTTGTCATAATTGGATGGAAAAGTATTCACATAAGTTTGAATTTAAATTTTTCATTTGTTTATGATCAACCATGTTCACATACAGTATAATAATGAAAAAAGTATTCAAATAAAACACTTAGAGTAGCTAAAAATCAAGAATTAATAGGTCGGGTCATATTGACCCGGGAACAGTACAAGTGTATAGCAAATGCGAACAGAACAGCAGGGTTAATATTACGTTATCAAGTCCATGCGGCTATTCAAACCGCACGGCAATCGAGTTTCTAGTAAAAAAAATCCTCTTTCCCTTGCCAGGAGTTTTTCATGTAAATTGCCCCCCCTTGTGGGCTTGGACACTTTCTTTATTCCTATGAAGGAGAAAGATTTTAGATCTCCATTATGTTTGTTAACAAAATGCAGTGAAACTGTAGAGTAAGCTGCCAGCGGTAAATTAACTGCATTGGACAAATGTTTACGGATACGTTTTTTCAGAGGGTTCATAGTACAACCTACATATTGAAGTTGATAAATATTGCATTGAATTAGATAAATGACATTGTCCGTATTACAATTTATAAAGCTGCATATTTTTAGTGACACATACAGTGCCTTGCGAAAGTATTCGGCTCCCTGGAACTTTTCAACCTTTTCCCACATATCATGCTTCAAGCATAAAGATACCAAATGTAAATTTTTAGTGAGTATCAACAACAAGTGGGATACAATTGTGAAGTTGAACGAAATTTATTGTTTATTTTAATTTTTTGTGGAAATGCAAAAACTGAAAAGTGGGGCGTGCAATATTATTCGCCCCTTTACTTTCAGTGCAGCAAACTCACTCCAGAAGTTCATTGTGGATCTCTGAATGATCCAATGTTGTCTTAAATAACTAATGATGATAAATATAATCCACCTGTGTGTAATCAAGTTGCCGTATAAATGCACCTGCTCTGTGATAGTCTTAGGGTTCTATTTGAAGCACAGAGAGCATCATGAAGACCAAGGAACACAACAGGCAGGTCCGTGATACTGTTGTGGAGAAGTTTAAAGCCGGATTTGGATACAAAATGATTTCCAAAACTTTAAACATCCCAAAGAGCACTGTGCAAGAGATCATATTGAAATGGAAGGAGTATCATACCACTGCAAATCTACCAAGATCCCTCTAAACTTTTATCTCAAACAAGGAGAAGACTGATCAGAGATGCAGCCAAGAGGCCCATGATCACTCTGGATGAACTGCGGAGATCTACAGCTGAGGTGAGACAGTCTGTCCATAGGACAACAATCAGTCGTACACTGCAAAAATCTGGCCTTTATGGAAGAGTGGCAAGAAGAAAGCCATTAAAAAGTGTCGTTTAAAGTTTTCAACAAACCACCTGGGAGACACACCAAACATGTGGAAGAAGGTGCTCTGGTCAGATGAAACCAAAATCGAACTTTTTGTCAACAATGCCAAATGATATGTTTGGCGTAAAGGCAACACAGCTCATCACCCTGAACACAGCATCCCCTGTTGTGAACACTCTGTATCTGACTTCGGAGTTTGGGCTCCCTCTGGTGGCTGCTGATAGTAATGAAGCTGCCTTTGCTAACAGAAGTTCATCAGCTGGGGACGATTGGCAATCAGGGGTTGCTGACTGGGGAAATATAAGTGAGCAACCTTCCCATGATCCTTGCCGGTGATTTGTTCTTCCTGGTCCCATTTGGAAGTCAGCTTGCTTCCTGCTGTTTCCTGAAACTCTCATATAAGTGATTTGCTGCTTGTTTCTGTGGCTTTTGTTCTAAACTGGAAATTCAGTTGTCTTTCTCCTCTGCGTTTCACCCTCAGACCATTGGGCAGACTGAGAGAACAAACCAGACTTTGGCAACTTACCTGAGATGTTTTGTGTCTGCTGATCAGGATGACTGGGTCTCTTTTTTGCCATTGGCTGAATTTGCTCTAAATAATAGGGCCAGTACTGCCACTTTGAGGTCCCCTTTTTTCTGCAATTTCGGGTTTCATCCACTGTTTTTACTTCGGGGCAGGTGGAGGCTTCTGTCTGTCCGGGTGTTGACTCTATGGTAGAGAGAATGCAGTAGATTTGGGATCAAGTAGCGGATAAGTTGTCTCTCTCTCAGGAGAGGGCCCAACGGTTTGCCAACCGGCATAGGACTGATGGTCCCCGGTTTAAAGTAGGTGACATGGTTTGGTTGTCCTCAAAAAATATCTCTATGAAGGTTGCATCTCCAAAATTTAAGCCAAGGTTCATTGGACCTTATAAGATCTTGGAAATTCTTAATCCCGTTTCTTTTCGGTTGGCTCTTCCAGGGACGTTTAAGATTCACAATGTCTTCCATAAATCTTTATTGAAAAGGTTTGTTGAGCAAATAGTTCCTATGGCTACGCCCCCTGAGCCTGTTTTGGTTGAGGGCAATCTGGAGTATGAAGTGGAGAAGATATTGGATTCTCTTATGTCTAGACAGAGACTGCAGTACTTGGTCAAGTGGAAAGGTTATGGTCAGGAGGACAATTCTTGGGTGTTTGCCTCTGACATTCATGCTGAGAGATTGGTTTGCGCCTTTCAATGGGCTCATCCTGATAGGCCTGGTGGCGCAGGTGAGAGTTCGGTGACCCCTCCTCAGGGGGGGTACTGTTGTGAACAATCTAGATCTGAGCGCTCGATGAGGCCAGCCAATAGCACAATAACCATAGACGGAGGTTTAGGAAGCAGTAGGAGCAGATGTACATGAACCAAAAGCGGAATATCAATATGCAGAATTACTAAATAACAGTAATATAATGAGCAGAAGAAGACTAAGCATGGTTTAAAGGGAGTGTATCCGTTCCTCCACGTGGTGCTCCTGGTTTAAAGGGAGTGTATCTGTTCCTCCACGTGGTGCTCCTGGAAACTCCCTGCAAAGCAAGGTGAGCTGAATGCGGACACATGTCACAAAGGGCATATTGACACCACCACCGGCAGTTTTAATTTAATAATGTAAAATAACTATCCCTAACACCTAACCCTTACCACTAACCCTAACCCTAACTAACCCTAACCACTAACTCTAACCCCTAACCCTTACCCTACTAACCCTAAACCCTAATCCTAACCCCTAACCTTGCTAACCATAAGCATAACCCTAACCCTAACCCTACTAACCCTAACCCCTAACCATAACCCTAACTAACCCTAACCCCTAACCCTTACCCTACTAACCACAAACCCTAACCCTACCCCAATTAATTCTAACCCAAAGAAAAAACACAGCTATTAAGAAGATGGCGACCAGTTTTCCTGCTACAGTTTTCGCTCTGTGCATTTTTCTAGCGCTTTTTTTGCTCCTCTGCCTCTGCAAACTCCTTCCCCATTATCCTGAGGTGTTTCCTCTCCATTTTATCCATTATACAGCACTGTAGTGGTCATTTTGTAATTCCGATTTTTTTCTCCCATTGACTTGCATTGATATCGGAAATCGGAAATTCCGATATCCGATATTTTTTCAATTTCGGGCAATATCGCTCATCCCTACGTGCCACACAAGAGGTTGGTACACAAAATGAAAATGCTGGTTCTGTGGGAAAATGTGTGTAAATGGGTAAGTAACTGGTTTAGTGATAGAAAGCAGAGGGTTGTTATAAATGTGAGACCAGTGGGGTACCGCAGCGGTTGGTGTTGGGACCTATTCTCTTCAAAATATTTATTAACGATCTGGTAGAAGGTTTGCACAGTAAAATATCGATATTTGCAGATGATACAAAACTATGTAAAGCAGTCAAGGTGGCAGATGCAGTTTAACAATGATAAATGTAAGGTTATACACATGGGAAGAAGGAATCAATATCACGATTACGCACTGAATGGGAAACCCCTGGGTAAATCTGACATGGAGAAGGACTTGGGGATCCTAGTTATATATATATCTATATAGATATATATATAGATATATAGATATACAGTACAGACCAAAAGTTTGGACACACTTTCTCATTCAAAGATTTTTCTGTATTTTCATGGCTATGAAAATTGTAGAATCACACTGAAGGCATCAAAACTATGAATTAACAACATGTGGAATTATACATTACACTTTACAAAAAAGTGTGAAACAACTGAAAATATGTCTTATATTCTAGGTTCTTCAAAGTAGCCACCTTTTGCTTTGATTACTGCTTTGCACGCAGAAAAGGGGAACGGATGGATTCTACATGCCTGGTTCGCCCGGTGAAGCATGGAGGAGGTGGTGTGATGGTGTGGGGGTGCTTTGCTGGTGACACTGTTGGGGATTTATTCAAGATTGAAGGCATAGTGAACCACAATGGCTACTACAGCATCTTGCAGCAGCATGCTATTCCATCCGGTTTGCGTTTAGTTGGACCATAATTTATTTTTCAACAGGACAATGACCCCAAATACACCTCCAGGCTGTGTAAGGGCTATTTGACCAAGAAGGAGAGTGTTGGGGTGCTAATCCAGATGACCTGGCCTCCACAGTCACCAGACCTGAACCCAATCGAGATGATTTGGGGTGAGCTGGACAGCTCACCGCTTCAATTTTGAATAATCCCCAACAGTGTCACCAGCAAAGCACCCCCACACCATCACACCACCTTTTCCATGCTTCACGGTGGGAACCAGGCATGTAGAGTCCAGCCGTCCACCTTTTCTGCGTGCAAAGCAGTAATCAAAGCAAAGGTGGCTACTTTGAAGAACCTAGAATATAAGACATATTTTCAGTTGTTTCACACTTTTTTGTAAAGTGTAATGTATAATTCCACATGTGTTAGTTCATAGTTTTAATGTCTTCAGTGTGATTCTACAATTTTCATAGTCATGAAAATTCAAAAAAATCATTGAATGAGAAGGCGTGTCCAAACTTTTGGTCTGTACTGTATACAGTTGACATGTGGCCGTGACAGCCGTGGGTGGAATTGCAATTCATCCACAGCTGTTAACTAGTTAAATGCCGCTGTCAATCTCTGAAAACGTCACTTAACTCGCGCTTCCGGCAAGCACTCTTGAAATCCCGCCCATAGGTGACCCCGTCATGTGATTGTGGGTCACCGATGTGTTGGCATGACAACCAGAGGTTTCCATTAGACCTCTATGCTTGTCAAAGCCAGATTGCTAAGAGCACCGCCCGGTGGTCGGCGCTTATAGCAAGTGAGCATTTCTGCTACATACAGGCGATCTGATCATCGCCTGTATGTAGCAGAGCCGATCAGACAATTGCAGCTTCTAGTCTCCCATGAAGACTATTGAAGCATGCAAAAAGTTGAAAAAAAAAAGTTTTTAGAAATATTAAAACAATAAAAAAATAAAAGTTCAAATCACCCCACTTTCGAACCATTCATAATAAAATAAAAAAATCAAATTTACACATATTTGGTATCGCCGCTTTCATAATCGCCCGATCTATCAAAATAAAAAAAATTAACCTGATCTTTAAACGGCGTAACGAGAAAAAAAGTAAAAATGCCAGAATTACGTTTTTTTTGGTCAATTCAACATTGCATGAAAATGCAATAACGGGCAATCAAAATATTGTATCTGCACCAAAATGATATTATTAAAAACGTCAGCTTGGCATGCAAAAAATAAGCCCTCACCCAACACGAGATCATGAAAAATGGAGACACTATGGGAATCAGAAAATGGCGCAATTTTTTTTTAAGAAACTTTGGAATTTTTTTTCAACACTTAAAGGGAATCTGTCACCCTAAATTGGCGGGATATTTAAATGATGGCAGTCTGGTCAGATGGGCGGTGTTTTGGGTACTTGCCTTAACATGTTGTTCGCCGCTGTCTCCATTATTTCTGGGAATTGTAGTCGTTGCCCTCCATATAACGCGCCTGCGCATTGCAATCTTGAATTGCGCAAGCGCAGTATGCTTTGCCCGCAGATTGCAATGCGCAGGCGTTTATATGGAGGGCAACGACTACAATTCCCAGAAATAATGGAGACAGCGGCAAACAACATGTTAAGGCAAGTACCCAAAACACTGCCCATCTGACCTGACTGCCATCATTTAAATATCCCGCCAATTTAGGGTGACAGATTCCCTTTAAATAAAAATAACCTATACATATTTGGTGTCTATGAACTCATAATGACCTGGAAAATCATAATGGCAGGTCAGTTTTAGCATTTAGTGAACATGTTAAAAAAAACAACACTGTGAGATTGCACTTTTATTGCTATTTAACCCCATTTGGAATTTTTTTCCTATTTTCCAGTACATGATACGTTAAATCCAATGGTGTCTTTGAAAAGTACAATTCGTCCAGCAAAAGCAAGCTCTCACATGGCCATTTTGACCAAAAAATAAAAAGTTATAGCTCTGGGAAGAAGGGAAGCAAATATTGAAAATGCAAAAACAAAAATACCTTTGTTCGTTAAGGGGTTAATGGACATAACTGTTCAAAAAATACTTTATAGAGTTCAGCTGTAAAAACATCAGGCCCTGGCCTTTTATTACCAGGAAGTTCTCAAACAGAGGCTTCTAGTTCTTGATGTGAAAAAGGATTTGCCATGATTTTTACTATTTCATCCTCCAATTTTTTGGAGAGGGCAGATGTATTAACATAATTTCCCATATGAAGGGCAGATGTAGGCAAATTATATAGCATTGACTAATATGAATGGAAGATGGCTGCAATTTCAGGGGTGATGTGAACCAATTTATCTTAAGTATTCTTGATGCAAGGAATATTTGTTTGGGTCTTTTTAGCATTGAGGACCTTAGCTAACATTCTTCCTGGTTTATTAGCAAACTCATAGAACTTACTCTGTCCTAGCTGAAATAAATGTTTATATGACGATTCGAATAGCTTTTTTTAGCTTCTAATTTTGCGTTGAGATGGTCTCTGAGGGTTGCAGTGGAGAGCGCCTTTTTATGAATTAACTCCAAATTGATGATTTTCTGTAAGGCTTGTTTGATTGTCTTGTTCTGCCTTCATACACGTTGACACGGTGTGTAATCTAGCATACAGCATAAACCACCTTTCTGTCTTCCAAATAAGCAGACTGTTCTCTGTAGTCTAACTTGTTTATTGGTGAACAGTATAGAACATGCGGTAAAACTATAAAAATACAAATGACATATATAAGTATTGGGCAGATGATCACACAGCTAACACAGTTACAGGAAGCTACACTGTGTGATGCAATCTTTACATGTAAATACACAGGATTCTAATAACACATCTCCTTTGTACTGGCTGCTATACAGTTAATCACATTTCTGTACAATACTGTATTGGAAGAACAGAGATATTATTTTTACCAGATATGCTTTACCAGGATAGCAAAACTCAAGTTGGAGAGGTTACAGGAGGGCACATAAACGTGTGTGTCTCAGGGAATACACAAAAGAAAATGGAGTTTCTTCTCCGCAGCATACCTTGCTTCAATCCCATAATACATCACTCTATCTTCATGACCTTGCCATTTTTTGCAATTCTGACCAGTGTCCCTTTATGAGGTAATAACTCAGGAACGCTTCAACGGATCCTAGCGATTCTGAGAATGTTTTTCCTTACATATTGGGCTTCATGTTAGTGGTAAATTTAGGTCAATAATTTTTGCGTATATTTGTAAAAAAAAATGGAAATTTGTCGAAAATTTTGAAAATTTCGCAATTTTCAAATTTTGAATTTTTATTCTGTTAATCCAGAGGCACAAACCATGTGACACAAAATAGTTAAAAAATAACATTTCCCACATGTCTACTTTACATCAGCACAATTTTGGAAACAAAATTTTTTTTGTTAGGAAGTTATAAGGGTTAAAAGTTGACCAGCGATTTCTCATTTTTACAGCAAAATTTACAAAACCATTTTTTTTAGGGACCACCTCACATTTGAAGTCACTTTGAGGGGTCTATATGGTAGAAAATACCCAAAAATGACACCATTATAAAAACTGCACCCCTCAAGCTACTCAAAACTACATTCAAGAAGATTATTAACCCTTCAGGTGCTTCACAGGAACTAAAGCAACGTGGAAGGAAAAAATGGACATTTTAATTTTTCCAACAAAAATTTTATTTTTGCATCAATTTTTTCATTTTTGCATGGGCAACAGGATAAAATGGATTCTAAAACTTGTTGGGCAATCTCTCCTGAGTACACAGATACCTCATATGTGGTCATAAACCACTGTTTGGGCGCACGGCAGGGCTCAGAAGGGAAGGAGCGCCATTTGACTTTTTGAATGGAAAATATGCTGGAATATTTAGCGGTTGTCATGTCGCATTTGGAGAGTCCCTGTGTGTCTAAACATTGGAGCTCCTCCAAAAGTGACCCAAATTTGGAAACTAGACACCCCAAGGAACTTATCTAGATGCATAGTGATCACTTTGAACCCCCAGGTGCTTCACAAATTGATCCGTAAAAAAAAGAAAGTACATTTTTTTTTACAAAAATTTTATTTTAGCCTCAGTTTTTCCATTTTCACATGGGCAACAGGATAAAATGGATCCTAAAATTTGTTGGGCAATTTCTCCTGAGTACACAGATACCTCATGTGTGGTCATAAACCACTGTTTGGGTGCACGGTAGGGCTCAGAAAGGAAGGAGCGCCATTTGACTTTTTGAATGGAAAATTAGCTCCAATCGTTAGTGGACACCATGACGCGTTTGGAGAGCCCCTGTGTGCCTAAATAGTGAAAAACCCCCACATGTGACACCATTTTGGAAACTAGACCTCTTATGGAACTTATCTAGATTTGTTGTGAGCAATCTGAACCCCCCAATGTTTCATATAAGTTTATAACGCAGAGCAATGAAAATAAAAAAATCATTTTTTTCCTCAAAAATTATTTTTTAGCCTGCTGTTTTTTATTTTAAAAGTTGCTGTGCAATTTGTCCTGAGTACACCAATACCCCATATGTGGGGGGGAACCACTGTTTTGGCGCATGGGAGAGCTCAGAAGGGAAGGAGCGCCATTTTGGAATGCAGACTTGATGGAATGTTGTGCGGGCATCATATTCCATTTGCAGAGCCCCTGATGTGCCTAAACAGTAGAAACCCCCAGAAGTGACCCCATTTTGGAAACTAGACCCCCAAGGAGCCTATCTAGATGTGTAGTGAGCACTTTGAACCCCCAAGTGCTTCACAGAAGTATATAAACGCAGAGCAGTGAAAATAAAAAAATCATTTTTGTTTCTCAAAAATATTTTTTTAGCCCACTATTTTTTATTTTCCCAAGGGTAACAGGATAAATTGGACACCAAAAGTTGTTGTCCAGTTTTTCTTGAGTATGCTGGTGCTACATATGGGGGGGGGGACCACTGTTTGGGCGCACGGCAGGGCTCAGAAGGGGAGGAGCGCCATTTGACTTTTTTAATGGAAAATTAGCTCCAATCGGACACCATTCGTGTTTGGAGAGCCACTGTGTGCCTAAACTTTGGAGCTCCCACACAAATGACCACATTTTGGAAACAAAACCCCCTAAGGAACTTATCTAGATGCACAGTGAGCACTTTGAACCCCCAGGTGCTATACAGAAGTTTATAACGCAGAGCCCTGAAAAAAAAAATCATTTTTTTTCTCAAAAAATGATTTTTTTAGCCCCCTATTTTTATTTTCACAATGGTGAAAATTTCACAGGAGAAATTGGACCCAAAAAGTTGTTGTCTAGTTTGTCCTGAGTACGCTGGTACCCCATATGTGGGGGGTAACCAGTGTTTCGGCACACGTCAATGCTCGTAAAGGATGTAGTGACGCTTTGAAATGCAGACTTGAATGGTCTGCGGGCATCTTGTTACGTTTGCAGAGCCCCTGATGTGCCTAAACAGTAGAAACCCCCCACAAGTGACCCCATTTTGTAAACTAGACCCCCCAAGGAACTTATCCAGATGTGTGGTGAGCACCTTGAACCCCCACGTGCTTCACCGAAGTTTATAATGCAGAGTCATAAAAATAAAAAATCATTTTTTTCCTCAAAAACTGATTTTTTTAACCCGCAATTTTTTATTTTCACAAGGGTAACAGGAGAAATTGGACCCCAAAAGTTGTTGTATAGTTTGTCCTGAGTACACTGGTACCCCGTATGAGGGGGGGGACCACTGTTCGGGCACACATTGGGGCTCGGAAGGGAAGTAATGACATTTTGAAATGCTGACTGATGGAATGGTCTGCGGGCATCATTTTACGTTTGCAGAGCCCATGATCTACCTAAACAGTAGAAACTCCCCACAAGTGACCACATTTTGGAAACTAGATCCCCCAAGGAACTCTTCTAGATGTGTGGTGAGCACTTTGAACCCCAAGGGCTACACAGAAGTTTATAACGTCCGGGCATTAAAATAAAAAAATCATATTTTTTTCCACAAAAATAATTTTTTTAGTCCCCAATTTTTTTCCCAACGGTAACAGGAGAAATTAGACCCTCAAAGTTGTTGTGCAATTTTTCCTGAGTATGCTGATACCCCATATGTGGGAGTAAACCACTGTTTGGGCACACGTCGGGGCTCGGAATAAAGGGAGCACTGTTTGACTTTTTGAATGCAAAATTTGCAGGAATCAATGGTGGCGCCATGTCGTGTATGGACACCCCCTGATGTGCCTAAATAGTGGAAACCCCTCAATTCTAACTCCAACCCTAACCCCAACACACCTCTAACCCCAACCCTAACCCCTACACACTCCTAACCCTAATCCAAATCCTAACCATAACCCTAACCCAGCACATCCCTAACCCTAATCCCAACTCTAACCATAACCCTAACCACAAGCCTAACCCTAATCCAAACCCTAACCACAAAACACCCCTAACACTTATCCTAACTCTAACTCTAACCACAAACCTAACCCTAATCCCAACCCTAACCCTAATTCCAACCCTAACCCTAATTCTAACCCTAATGCTAACCCTAAGGCTAACCCTAGTTCTAACCCTAACCCTAGTTCTAACCCTAACCCTAAGGCTGGGTTCATATTGCGTTTTACCAGTCCGTTCAACACATAGCGTTGACGGGCGGGTAACGGTATAGCATTACGTGATCGCGTTATGCTATACCCGCTAGCGCAGATGAATCAGTAAATGATTCATCTGCGCTAGCGGTGATGGAGCCCAGACGCTGCAGGCCGCGTCCAAGGCTCCGTCACTGAATGACGGCTCGTCGCGAACGCATGCCGCTTCATGGCATGCGTCGCGATGTGTCCGCAAATGGGGTGAATGGCAGCGTTAACGTACTGAGTTACACCGCGTTATACCGCGGTGTAACGCAGTCCATCTAACGGACTGCCATAACGCAATATGAACACAGTAAATATATAGATGAATAAGGAGTGCTCACTATATGTGAAGTTTAGGTGCTCAGGAGAAAAATTGCAAGTCAATATTTGTATATATAACTCCGGCACTCCAATATAGAAAAATGGGATTCATGCAAAAGATTCCAAAACAATTTATTATTTCACAAAAAACACTCTAGTGTGATAGATATGAGTATTTGCTCATTATGCAGACAGATAACCTTTTCAACGTTTCGGCTTGCTAGCCTTTCTCAAGAAAATAATCTGTTTCTGTAAAAACAAAATATCACAAAATATACATAAAAAAGAAATTATTTTCAACAGAAAAAATATGTGTATATATGACTCTCAAGTCTCATATAATATATACAAAGACAAAATTCATATGAATGTAGCAGACATATAGAGGACTTATATACAAAACACAACAAAAAACAAAAAAAGGGGGGACTTCAGCATGCCAAGAAAAGTCCTTATCTTAACATACTAGTTAGATCCTGTATAAAATGTTAGACATTAGATAGAGTTACAATAACCTCGGATTAGTAAGGATTCACTTTTTTGTGAAAATAATAAATTGTTCTGGAATCTTTTGCATGAATTCCATTTTTTCTATATTGGAGTGCCGGAGTTATATATGCAATATGAACACAGCCTTATAATCGTAACTCTAACCCTAATAAAAAGATTAAAAAATATATATATATTTTTTATTTTATTTGTCCCTACCTATGGGGGTGATAAATGGGGCATTTATTTACTTTTTTTTTATTTTGATCACTGTGAGAGTTTATCACAGTGATCAAAATAAATTTCTGGACTCTGGAGGGCACACTGCGCATGCGCCGGCCGTTTTGGAAGATGGCCATGAAACATCCCGGACGGACGCCGGGACGGATCTAGGGACATCGGAGGACCGGGAGAGGTGATTAGGGGGGGTCGGAAGGTAAGGGGGGATCAAAAGGTGGGGCAGCGGAGGCAAGGAGGAGGGGAGCATTTAGTGACGGCGGTGACCGATCGCCGCCATCTATCGGTGGTGGCGGCCGATCGCCGCCGTGACTCGATTGGGGGGGGGTCGGATCTCGGTCTCCAGCCATGGCAGATGCTATTGCAGCATCAGCCATGGCTGGATTGTAATATTTCACCAAATTTCATTGGTGAAATATTACAGATTGCTCTGATTGGCTGTTTCACTTTTAACGGCCAATCAGAGCGATCGTAGCCACGTGGGGGTTAAGCCAACCCCCCTGTGGTGAAGCACAAAGGGTCTTGTGCCTGCGGGTCGGGTGACCTTTCAGTGACCCCGGTCACCCGACCCGCAGGAAAGCGATCCTTTCATGACACATACGCTGTGTCACAGGTCGGGAAGGGGTTAAAGACACAGACTATAAATTCAGCCACCACTAGATGGTGCTATAACCAACAAACTAGCACATGAATATAAACATATTACCCTACACTCAGAGGGCAGAACACTCCCTGCTTGGCATCAACTGATGCCACATACAGGCTCTTTTGGTGAAAGCAGTAAAACTAGTTCCGCAACTGGTCTGAGGAATAGTTTACTCTCCCCATCCTTCCAGAGTTTGACCTTGACCTTGCGCACCTTCTCATCCTTGCTTAGGAATAGCTTGGTGATGAGGCCTAGTGGCCACTCATTTCGGTGTGACTGGCTGTCCTTCATGAGCACAATATCACCTGGTTTGATGTACGGCTTGTCAATCTGCCACTTCATCCTAGGCTGTAAGGTCGAGAGATATTGTTTTCTCCATCTGTCCCAGAAGGTATTGGAGAGACTTTGAACTTGTCTCTATTGACGTCTGTAGAGGTCCTTGTTGCTGAATTCTCCCAGAGGAGCACTGGGAGTGTTGGTTTTCTGAGTGAGTAACATAGCGGGAGTGAGAATGGTTGGATCTTCAGCGTCACTGGAGAGTGCAGTCAATGATCTGGCATTTATGATGGCCAAAACTTCTGCCAAAAGTGTAGTCAAACCTTCGTGTGTGAGTCTTGTGCTACCTTCTTGCAAGAAGATAAAGTCTAAGATTCTACATGCTATTCCTATCATCCTGTCCCAAGCACCTCCAATGTGAGAAGAGTGTGGTAAATTGAAGGTCCAGGTGCATCCCTGCTCATTCAAGTATCTTTCCACACTGGTAATGTCTAGGTTGGAAGGAATTTGAAGTTCTTTCACTGCTCCTAAGAAATTTGAGCCACTATCAGAGCCAATGTGTTTCACAGTGCCTCTGATGGCAATGAAATGTCGGAGTGCATTTATGAAACTTGAAGTGTCCATGGATTCAATTACTTCGATGTGGACAGCTCTGATGGACATACAAGTGAACATAACTGCCCTGCGTTTTGCGACTGCTTGGGCTCTTCTAGTGTGCTGTGCAACCACAGACCACGGCCCGAATACATCCAGTCCAACGTTGGTAAAGGGAGGATCCATAATAAGTCTGTCTGATGGGAGATTAGCCATTTTTGGGATTTGAGTCACGCTACGGAGTTTGCGACAAGTCATACATTTTCAAGATGAGTTTACTCACACATCTCTTTGCTCCGACTATCCATAGTCCAGCAGTTCGTAGATTCCCTTCGGTAAACAATCGGCCTTGATGTTTCACCAAGACATGATGGTGCTGTACGAGCAGAGTAGTGACATGATGATGACTAGGAATTATTACAGGGTGTTTTTCCACAAATTCCACCTTAGCTTCTTGAAGACGACCTCCAATCCTTAACAGCTCATTTTGGTCAATGATTGGATCAAGCTTTTTCAAGACACTGTCTCTAGAAATTGGTTGTCCTTGTTGAGGTTGCCTATTTCTTTGGAGTAGGTTTCCTTTTGCACAACACAGAGTATTGTAACCCTGGCTCTTTCCAAGTTGAGGGCGGTAAACGCATGCTTGCATTGATGCCAACCTCTACAAGATCCCTGGCTTGCAGGCGAAGCTGGCTTGTAGGACCGGGCCACATAAATTAGACAAGCAACAGCTTGAACAAGTGACTTCCAGGTTGAGAACCTGCTAAACCGATGAGATTCCAGGTGATGACTTGAAATTCCTGTATGCAGAGCAGACACTTGAGGACGGAGCTTTTCGTTAGCATCTGGATCCACTAATTAGAACGTTTCAGGCCTGTAGAGGTGGGCATCGAACGGTACAAGGAAGCAGGGCCTCTGAACCATGTAGTATCCTTAAGATGACTTGAAGCAATGGATCTAGTTGCAAGGTCCGCAGGATTGAGGTGAGTAGGTGCATAGTGCCACTGACTAGGGCAGGTGGATCTTCTTATCCTCAGTATCCGGTTGCTGACGTAGACATAAAAGCGTTGCATTTCATTGCAGATGTATCCCAGTACTACCTTGCTATCGGTGTAGAACTCTGCTTCTTTGATCTCCAGGTTCATCACACCTGAGATAAGCTCGGCCAACTCAACTGCGAGGACAGCAGCGCAGAGTTCCAGTCTGGGTACCGTGTGTTCGCAGAGTGGTGCCAGTTTAGTCCGGCTCATCACAAACCCGATGTGGCTCTGTTAATTGACATCTATGGTTTAGAGGTATGCTACTGCTGCGATCGTTTTGACTGATGCGTCACAGAAGATACAAAGTCTTTGCGTCTTGACTTCTGTGGATGGCACAGGAGCATATGGTCGTTTTACTAGGTCTGTCAAGGCCTCGAGAGACCTCCTCCACTCTGCCCACAGGTCTATCTTTTCTGCTGGCAGTGGATCATCCCAATCAGATGTGCCTTGGGTGAAGTCTCTTAGCATCATTTTCCCATGCACAGTAACTGGAGCTACGAATCCCAGGGGGTCGTATAGACTATTCACGAAAGAAAGAACTCCTCTGTGTGTGAAGGGTTTCTTGTCTTTACTGATCTGAAAGGTGAAGGCATCCATCTTCAGATCTCAAAGCAATTTAAGGCTCCGCTGCATGGGAAGAGAGTCGATGCTTAGGTCTAGGTCCTGTAGATCGCTGGAATAGTCTTGAGAGGGAAATGCTTCCATCAATTCTCGACTGTTGGAGGAAATCTTATGTAACCTTAGGTTAGACTGAGCGAGCATTTCTTGAGCCCTTTTTAGTAAACTGATTGCAGACTCATTTGTTGGTGTGGACTTCAAACAGTCATCTACATAGAAGTCCTTTTCTATGAAGGATCTGACGTCTGACCCATACTTTTCTTCACCCTCTTTGGTGGAATTTCGGAGGCAGTAGATAGCGACTGTTGGGGAAGGGCTGTTCCCGAAGATGTGCACCCTCATCCGGTACTCTGTGATGTCTTTGTCCGGGTCGTAGTCACGGTACCACAAGAACCTCAAATAGTTTCTGTGTTCCTTTTTGACGAGAAAACAGTAGAACATCTGTTGCATGTCAGCCTTAAATGCCACCTATCTCTGCGGAAAGAGAGTAGTACTTCTAGAAGTCTGTTGTTGAGGTCTGGGCCCGACAGTAGGACATCATTCAATGAGACATCTTCACGTATGGCACTTGAGTCGAATACCACTCTTATTTGACCTGGCTTCTTGGGATGGTATACTCCGAAGATGGGCAGGTAACAACACTACTCTGAGGGCCGAAGTGCAGGTGCAATCTCTACGTGGTTGTTCTGGAATATCCTTCCCATGAAGGTAAAGAAGTGTTCCTTCATCTCAGGTGACTTGTTAAGCTTGTGCCTGAGGGAGATGAATCGGCTGTAGACCAGTTCCCTGTTGTTGGGTAGGCGCCTTCTCTGAGGTCGAAATGGTAAAGGTGCGACCCAACTGTTCGATTTGTCTTTGACTATTTGTCTATCCATCATGTCCAAGAACATCCTATCTTCTATGGACATCGCTACCTTGTCATAATCCTTTGTCCTTTGGAAGACTGTACATCCCATGTGGTCTTGTTCGCCTTCACAGGCGTGGTCTTCATTGGTAGGTATTGAGAAAGGGCAAGGTAGGGCTGTTTGGCAACTCCTTTACCAGCAGACTATTGTCACATGGCCGGAAGATACGGACGTCCATTTTCTAGTGTACTGGTGAGCATACTGTTGACTGAGGCCGGTTTGTGTGCTCCTCCTAGACAGACGTCTCCTATAATGACCCATCCAAGGTCAAGCTTCTGTGCGTACGAAGCGTTCCTGGAGCCGTTAATATATTCTTTAGTCTTTAGACTCGTAGTATATCTCTTCCAAGGAGTAGAGCTATTGGGGCTTCTGGATCCAGTTCAGGTATTAGGTGGGCTATATGCTTCAGATGGGGGTGACGTGTCACCACCTCCGTTGAAGGTATCTCTGACCTATTGTCGGGAATTTGGTTGCACTCCAGGATGGTTGGTAGCGATAGGCAGGTTTGGCCATCTATGGACTCCACCTTGTATCCGGTTGCATTTCTCCCCACCGTCTCAACGGTACCTGAACACGTCTTTAAGAAGTAGGGAGAACCAGGGCCTACAATGCTGAGGTTGTCAAAGAAGATGGACTTGGCTAAAGACCTGTTACTTTGGTCATCCAGGATTGCATATATCTTGAGGGCTTTGTCCTTGCGGCCTGCTGGATAGACTCGGACAAGGCAGATTTTTTAACAGGACCTTCCTCCTGTGAGTCCCTTGCAGTACATTGAGCGCTGACCACAGGGGTATCTTCGTCAGTGTCTTTCTGCTTCCCATCATGCTCCTCTGCTTGTGACAACACTCGTGGAGGTAGTCCAGGGTGAAAGGCCGTATTCTGCACATTTCACGCTAGCTTCACAGTTCCTGGCGAGGTGAGAGGTTGTGGCACAACAGTTGAAGCAGATGTTTCTCCATGACTAGACGACTCCTGAGCTTGTGCGGTACGAAGCATTCGCTGGAAAACTTGTCGCTGGGGTATGCATACTCCTTTGTTTCAGGGACAAGTGAGCAGGTTCCTACAGAAGCAGTCTCCAGAATTCTTTCAAAACGTTCATCCCCAGAGTGAAAGTATGACTGTGACTGGCCTCGCCCTGTGTCAACACTATGCCTTTCCGCCCAAAGTCGTGGCCGCACTGAAAAACCTGCATCCACACCACCCCTGTGACCGGGATGGGCAGGTGATTTGCCGCTGTGAGCTTTACTACTGGGTCCCACTTGGGCCTAAGAGTCTCTGGGAAGTGTAGATGGAAAAAAGCTTCGGACATCGTGGTCACCTGAGATCCAGTATCCACCAAACAACGCACCGCCCACCCATCAAATTCAGCCCTGACCAGCGGGCATGTGGACACCAGGTTTGTGGGACTTTCAATACTCCTTCCTTTCCATTCTGGCTAAAGGCGACGTCCCCCAGTCTCGGAGCCCTCTAGCTTAACGAACAGCGTGGGCGAAGTCCGCCCCACCGTGTGCACTCCCACGCTATATGCCCTATCTCTCTGCAGTTGAAGCAGGTGAGAGACCTCGGCCGACGAGACCTTCTGGCATCATTACTGGCCACGCCACTTCGGCCCCACTCTGTGTTCAGGCCAGTCTCAGCTTTTACCTTCATCTGAGCCAATTCTCCTTGAATATACAGCAGCTCTTTCCTCATCTCTTCATCTCTTCAGTGACTGTATTTACTGCTGCTTCCCCGCTCTGGACCTTCCCTACCGGGACCGTCACACTCTGCTCTTGTTCATGTAAGCAGGCCTCACTTCCTATGTCAGCAAAAGTGATGTGGGGGTCCACCTGAACCCTTTCCCTCAGGGTCTGTTTGGTCAGGACGTCCCATAGCCCGGTCACCAAAAAGTCACGTATCACAACATCTGCTGGCCTTATTCCCACTCCGTCCTGTCTGACAATGACGGTGTGTAACTCTTGTAGGGCATTCATATATTGCATCACCGTCTCCCCCTCCCTTTGCATATGGCTAAATAGGAGAGTCCTAAGTTCCCCTACGTCAGTGGGGTCCCCGTGGGTTGCTTCCAAAATGTGGAGTGCTTTGGTCAATGTGTCACGGTCTTGGGGGCCACGTAGCATCACGGAGTCTCTAGCCTCTCCCTCCAGGGCCATAATGGCCACCTCAGCCTCTAACACAGGAGTCATGGGATGCATTCTCAACATACCCCTCATGCGCTCTGTCCAGCTCCACAACATGGTGTTAGACCCAGTGAATTTTGGTAAATTACTTAACATGGCCCCCCTGGTCCTGGGCCTGGCTGCCTGTTCTGCCAACTCCAGACTGCTACTTTGCATCCTGCCGACTACGCCAAGTGTAACAGTAGGAGACAGAGAAGGGGTTAACAGAAATTTACTAGGAAAATTGCGGAATACGAATTTAAAGGAACCTCCAGGCAAGGAGGTGATTTAGCAAATAGGGGAACTACACAATCAAAGTAACAATAATGGAAAGAGTGAAGGTAAAGACTTATCGATTGCAGTACTTGTTGGGAAGTGATTGGAACATCTCCCGACGGCGTCGCAGTTCGTGAACAAAGTCTCTGGCTATGCTGTGTAGAAATGAGATGCACTGTCTCCTGACCATGCCGAAGTTTCCGGGTACGTTGGTCTTGAGTCCGTTGTTCTTGGCTCCATAGGAGCGTGAGTACAGTTCCTTTGGCGGGGTTCTCAAGGAGTATGCGGTACAATGGGAACACAACACCGTGCAGGCCGCAGGGGTGACAAGGCCTCACACGGAATCACAAAGTTCAGGAAACAAAGGTACGTCTGCTGCACTACTCATTGTGGGTCTGGTTCCTGGGGGAACACTCGGTAAGGGGATTGCAAGTCAGGCAGTCTGTGAAGAGCTGGCATCAGTGGCGGTAGTTGAGGAGAGGGAGTCAACCTTCTTCCTGCCCTGTAGTCGCCTTTCCGCCAAGTCTGCCCCTTTCCCGTGCTCAGCCCCTTTCATGTCACCCAACCCTCTGCTGTCAGGTGCTCAGGCTTTCCCCACACAGACAAGTCGTCCCCCTGTAACAGTGATGATGGCCCCGATAGTTCCGGCCCCAGAATGTTTGCCGTACCGGCAACACTGCTCCTGTTCATCTCCTTACATAGCCACATATGTGGTATTTCAATATTCAGGAGAATTGTGGGACAAATTTTGGTGGCATTTTTGCCCATTACCCAGTGTGAAAATGTAAAATCTGGGGCTAAAACAAAATGTTGGTGGTAAAAATGTACCGTATATAATCATGTATAAGCCAAGATTCTCAGCACATTTTTTTGTGCTGAAAAGTCCCCTCGTCTTATACACGAGTCATTGTCCAAAAAGATGGCGGGAAAAGGGGAGCAGCGGAGCTGCGGCAGGAGCCGACGGCTGTGGCACAGTGACAGCTGCAGCCTTCCAAAAGACTTCAATACTCTCCCTACTCGCACCATCACTGCATCTCCGTCCCTGCATCTCTGTCCCTGCACCGGCAGCTCTTCCTGTTCCTTTGCTGTGCTGTCACGTGGTACCGCTCATTAAGGTAATGAATATGCACGCGTCTCCACTCACATAGGCGTGGAACACATATTCATTACCTTAATGAGCGGTACCACGTGACCGCTCAGCACAGGAAGAGTTGCCGTGCCGGGACAACGGAGATGCAGGGACAGCGTGAGGAGGGTAAGTAGAACTAGGGGGGTGTGAGCCATGCGGGAGCAGGGGAGCTGAGCCATGTGGGACCGGGGGGCAATGCGGCAGCGATGACCAGGGAGCCACCTAGCATACAACAGGGGACCACACACATAGCAAGCGGACAGTATCAGTGGGAAACCACCACATAGCAGGAAGGGATTGAGGTGTGACAAATGGCTCATACCGCCCGGATTATATGCTCGGGATTTCAGACTCAAGCTTACCCAGTTTTCCGATGACAAAATGTAGGGTGCCTTGGGCTTGTACTGTACCTGGGGCAACTTATACTCAAGTAATTAATATGAAGTAATTATTTTTCTTCTTCTGCCCAACAGGATATTAATATCTCGATCGGATAAACAACATTGTGCTGTCAATTCGATCCACTGCACACTCCTAGATGGAATTTCGACTTAAGAATAGGTTTAGTATTTAAAATGAGGTGTTACATTATGGATGGATGATTCTAGTTTTGTTGTTCTGGTTAGAACCCAAGCGACTGTTCCCAGTTCGTCATGAGGCACTTCATAAAACTTCATGTAATAACTAGTTACACTTAATCTGACATCTATTGTATATGTAAGTGTTCCTACGCCTGTTCACATGTTCTCTGTGGCTTTTCACTGTAACCTGAGAGAATTTATATAATTCCATGATATGGGCGCATCTTTAACATAAGAGGGTTTGCCAGCAAGCAACAACCTGATTTAAAATTTTTTCTCCATAATTTATGGAAAAAATGTGAAAAGCTTGGGCGACGTAAAACAATTTTAGTGGTAAAAATGGTATATTATTTTTCTTCACTGCCGAAAGGTGATTAATATTCTGTGAGTTACATGTGTTGACAACATGCTCACTGCACTCCTAGATGAATTTATTGGGAAGTGTGTTGTTTTAAAATGAGGTCACTTTTGGGGAGTTTGCTGTTCTGGTACCTCAGGGATTTTGCCAATTTGACATGGCACCCTCAAATCATTGCAGCAAAATCTGAACTCCAATATGGCGCATCGTCACTTCTGAGCTTTGCACTGTGCCTCAAAAGTAGTTTTTGACCACACAAGGGTATTGGTGTACTAAAGAGGTGTACAATAATAAATTATATTGTGGTAACGTGTTAGCCAGAAAAATCGATGTGAATACTTTTCCGTCCAATTATGACAAGAGCATTCTTAAAGTGATACCTTTATTGGCTAACCAGAAAATTATATGTTCGCAAGCTTTCAGAGCTCAGAGGCTCAGAAGAGCCTCTGAGCTCTGAAAGCGAACATATAATTTTCTGGTTAGCCAATAAAGGTATCACTTTAAGAATGCTCTTGTCATAATTAAACGGAAAAGTATTCACATCGGTGTACTAAAGAGAAATTACACAACAAATTTTGGGGTCCATTTCCTTCTGCTATCTTTGTGAAAATGAAAATATTTGGAGCTATCCTAACCCTAATTTGTGGGAATTTTTTTTTCCATTTTTTACAGTTCAACGTAAAAATTCTGTGAAGCATCTGGTGGTACAAAATGCTCACCACACATCTAGATCCATTCTTTGAGTAGTCTTGTTTCCAAAATGGGGTCACTTGTGGGGGGTTTCCACTGTTTAGGCACATCACGGGTTCTCCAAACATGACATGGCATCTCTCTCTCAATTCCAGCCATTTTCGAGTTAAAAAAGTCAAACTGTTCTTCTTCCCTTCCGAGCCCTGCCGTGCACCCAAACTATAGTTTTCTCCCACGTATGAAGTATTGGTGTACTCAGTAGAAATTGCACAATATGTTTTGGGTCCATTTTCTTTTGTTATCCTTGTGAAAATAAAAAAGGGGCTAAGTAACATTTTTGTGAAAAAAGTAAAATGTTCATTTTTTTCTTTCCTCATAATAATTCTGGTGAAGCACATGAAGGATCAATGAACTTCTTGAATGTGATATTTAGGACTTTGAGGGGTGAAGTTTTTAGAATGGATTAACCTTTGGGTGTGTTCTGCTGTCATATTGCCCCCCCCCCCCCCCCCTAAAGTCACTTCAAATGTGATGTGGTCCTTAAAAAAATGGTTTTGTAAATTTTGTTGAAAAAAATTAGAAATTGATGATCAACTTTTAACCCTTCTAACTTTCCAAGAAAAAAGCTTAAAAAATGAAAAGAACTCACTTCACCTTGATGACTTCAGCGCAAGCGCCGTGGGAAACTTTAGTTAGTGTTAGTTTTTAGTCACTGTTAGTGTGATTTTACTGTAGGCGGCACATGAAAAGCTGGCTTTTCAAAGGACATCGGTGAGTAAAAACTGGACAGCACTCACATAGTCTGAGTGCTGTGTGATTTTTTTTTTCGCACCCATAGGCTTGCATTGCCGAGTCTTCGGCCAATATACGCGTAGGCGATTTTACACGCACGCTGAATATGCCCGAGAAAATAAACGGTGATCTGAGCTGCCCCATAGATTAACACTGGGCCGAGTGCTATGCGATGTTTTCTCACATAGCACTCGCCCGTATTCTACGGTAGTGTGACGCCGGCCTTAGGTGAATCTTATGCCTGAGGTCACTTCATTAATATATACAGTATATATAAAAAACAAGAAATGGTCCACTTTATACTTTGCCCAAGAAGCTGGGTCTGTGTTCCACAGAACTGCAAGTGCCCTGGATATCTTGCTGGCTCCAAGATATGGAAGAAAACTGTCTCAGAAATCCAGCACTTCTATTGAAATACTTTTAAAACAGGTACCTGTTCATTTCAAACTTTTCAAGCGTTACTGCTCTTCATCATAGACAAAGATAATTAGTATACGTACTGTATGCTCTATAAGGAAGTGCTATGCACAGATAAGAAAGAACCTTCACATTTGTACACAGAAAGTTAGACTTAGGCTGGAGTCACACTCAGCATACAAAAATACGGAGCGTATTGTACGGCCATATTATGCCAAAATGTTGCAGGCACAACAATCCGTATTTCATGCATTTTCAGGGTGCGGCTGCGTATTTTGCGCACGTAAGCATCCGTATGCAATCCGTATGGCATCCGTATAGCGTATTTTTCTCGCAGCCTTGCAAAATGGACATTTAACGTTTTTTAGGCCTGAAACTCATTCAAATCATCATCAGTAAGGCTATTTATTGGCTCTGCATCAGGTTGTAACCCCCAATCTTGGCATTTTTGTGGTCTGCTTGTGTTGGAGGGCTGCTGGTTGCTTGCCAATATGTCTGACACTCTTCAGTTCTCCCAAACTGTTCGAGTGTTGTACAACTGTGTTTTGTGCGGCCTCTTTGGCCAGCCTTACCCAGTGATTGTTGATCCGCGAAGGAGGAGGTGAATGTGGCCTTTTCTGCATTTGAGGCAACGACTTAATAAAGCCCATTTCACCGGCTGTATGCATGTCTGCGGACTCTTCCAGATAATTTTGTCCAGTTTTGTCTGATGACCATTCCCAGATTTGAGGTTTTGTGGGAGATTGTGCGGCCAGGGATCATGTAGCAGGATGCGGAAAGCTATCTCTGCAGAGGAGCGACTTCTCCTTACGCTATGGTCTGGATTTCTTACCTACATACTGTCTATTGATGATTTGTTTTCCCACTAGTTTCCATTTACCCTTATGCCTGTTGCAGAAATATCCTCAGAATATAGGCCCTATATCACCTTGAAGTACCTGAGCAATGATGTGAATATTCACATTACAGGAAAATGGTACTTGGCCTACATGTAACTTATGATTGTTTGGACATTAAGTCATGTAAGGGGTATGTACATTGTGTTTGTTAAACCTTTGCTCATGTGCATTGATTGTTCTCTGTACATTTGGTTACTTGTAGGTTCATAACTACTGGCATATCCTATTCCGCACTCCATCTGCATTTTTGGATTGGGACGTCTAATATCTCTGCCATTGTTCATGATACCTGCTCACAACTGTGGTACAGACTTCATCAACTGGTGATGCCTGAGCCAAAGATGGAAGAGTGGAAGAGGATTGCAAGGGGATTTGAGGACCAATGCAACTTCCCATAGTCTCTGTCTGGTGTTAATGGTCATAACAGATGTGTTGGTGGTTGAGTACAAAAAACTTATGAAAAAAGACTCAAAACTTTTTATAAAAATAGATATTTATCTGTGCAAACTGCCACTTGAGGTAGTGACTACCATATTTGCTTCATATGGTATATGTATTTACAGCACAATAGTGTAAGTGTGCATTCTTACACAACAACCAAAATAAGGCATGACAACATTACAAATTGTTCCATATATAATAGTATGTAAAGCCAATAAACAATAGTCACTATGGGTAGTGCTGATCATATGTGACCCATATGTCGGATTTATCGCATAACACAAGTGTAAAGATGCATTTGACAACTGTTAGTCAAATGAAATGTACAAAAAATACAACCATTCACTATGTATAGTGAAGACCATAAGTTACCCATATGTTTGTTGACAAGATTATACTACTTCAAATATGCAGTAGTCAACATGGACTGAAATTAAATTTAACACAATACCAAACTTTCACTATTGGGTTGTAAGACTAGACTAATGCAATGATGCATTAGCCAACAATTTTTAACAGGGATGGGGAAAAAATAACAAACATTGGTAGAAATTATAAGATATAATGAAATAATAATCTTTTCCCATAGCCCATATACCACCAGCTAAGTACCATATGGTCTTTGTAGGCATTCAGATGAGTGCAAATATGCGTTACACAACATGGTGTTAAAATATATGTTCACAAAGAACTAACATTTCTCTCAATATGAACTGACAATGAAAATAATAGACTTTGACTATGCCTACAGAACAGCATATTGCTAGCATATGTTGTTTACAGGCATCTAGATTACTGCAAATGTCTTAGACACAAGAGGAGGTTAAAGTAAATATAAAACCATTACAAACTGGTTTTTAAATCCTAAAATATAAGTTACATACAAAATCACAGCTTGTGGTATGTGGGTGGTGGGATTGGCGGCTTCCCATCATCTCTTTGTGGTTGGCTTGGATGACCACCTTGACCATCACCCAGTTGGGGTTGATTTTGTGGGCATTGAGCTAACATCTGGCCATGGTCAGGTTGATGTGTGGGCACATTGCCATACAGTTAAGGGGGATTATATTCCTGTGTAAGATGATACCCACGAGAATCATAACCCCCAATATGACCATGTTGAGCACATCCAGTTTGGGACCAGCCTCCAACACTGGATCTGTACAAGTGGCCATATTGGGAAGTCGGATTATAGGCAGCCATTTTACCCTGTTGTTGCCAAGGTTGTTTCGGTGGTGGAATGGATTGAGGTGTAGGCGCCCATGCAGGAGGATCATCAGATCTGTTGGGAAATGAAAGGGGATTAGAACATGTTTGAGAGGTGAGCCTAAGCTACATATGTGGTATGTGGTGTGATGTATGTACTTACGGTTTGAGATCCAGAATAGGTGCAAGAAAACCCAGCCTGTCAAAGTAAACGTACTTTCACTTTCTGGGTGCTGCTGACCCGCTCTTGGTCCTCTGCTGGCGTTGGCGCCTGTATAGGTCGCGGATTCTTCTCCATCTTCTCATAACATCATCCACTGCAATGACACATATAATGTAATCATTTAGCCAGCTGCACAAAGCCTAATTATTCTACATACACGTTATATAGCCGTGGGGGCCTAGTAGGATGTGACTATACTAACATTTTGGCGCACAAAAAATAAAAAAAAAATTGGTGTGGCTAATTCGGCGCTAGAACTACGCTGTGACCGTTAAGAAGGTTGTACAAAAATCAAGGGTCTAAGGGGTAAGGTTTCTCCTTGTGGAGAGTGACATACCAGCTCTGGCGTGTCGAGGTAAGGAGGCTTATTCGCCGTGCAATGCTCCTCTGGGAAATTTTATATGCAAATTGCCTCTTCAAAAAAAGAGGACTTGTACTCTATAGCGCCACCTATTGGAAGTAGCTATCCTACAAGTCACAATCAACCCTTTAACGAGTCTTGTAATATGACTTAGGATAAAAGCCAAATCAGTATCTCCATTTGCCGACATGGTGTTTCGGACTATTGGTCCTCGTCAGTGCAAAGTAGGAGAGATCTGATTTGGCTAGATGAGAGGCTCTGGACTAGGGTCTAAGGGGTAAGGTTTCTCCTTGTGGAGAGTGACATACCAGCTCTGGCGTGTCGAGGTAAGGAGGCTTATTCGCCATGCAATGCTCCTCTGGGAAATTTCATATGCAAATTGCCTCTTCAAAAAAAGAGGACTTGTACTGTATAGCGCCACCTATTGGAAGTAGCGTATTTCTCGCAAGTCACATGCCTGGTCCATGTGTAATCTTTTGTTTTCTCGCACCTATAGACTTTCATTGGCGTACAACGGGCGTAATACGCGTACAATCGCAGCATGCTGCAGGTGTCTCGCACCGCAAGATACGCCCAAGAAAAATACGCATGATCAAAGCTGCCCCATAGAAAAATATGGGTCCGTGTGTAATGCGTGGTTTTCACGCCTCTCACTCGTCCGTATTCCTCCTTAGGCCGGCGTCAGACACAACTACAAAAAATCGGACCGTTTTAGTCGGTCGATTATCGTACCAAAATGAAAACATCACACATCCGCCTGGCATCCGATTTTCCTTCAAAGATGCGATTTAGTCGCATGTGTGTGTACCTTGTAACATCCGATTTTCATCCGACTTGCGAGAATTTCTCGCAGGCTTGCAAAACTGACATATAATGGATCCAAAAGAATAGTATTTAAATCACAAAAGAAAGAATAGATACATACACATAGAACACATATATATATATATATATACATGTCATTGTGACATATATATATACATATATTTATAGTTCTTACACTTCTACATACTGTAATAGCCGCTAATTCAATTGCCGGCTTTTGTGAAATCACAGAAGCCGACATGAAATGATACATTGTTTAGACACAGTTAACCATGTCATTTCATGTATTTTGATATATGGTTTGAACTTACAATTACATAAGTATATGTGTGCAAAATTTCAGACATGTAGGGGTTAATTAAAGGTGTAAATTCGTTGAAAAAAAATGCGTGGGCTCACGCTGTATTTTCTCCACCAGACAGACAAAGCAAGCGAGTGGGGGCAGATAATAATAGCCTAGGGAGGGTACATTTTTTTGTGCCCCCCCCCTGGCTACTAACATCTGCCCCCAGACACCCCAGAAAGGGCAAATCTCTAATTAGATTTGCCCTTTCTGGCACTTTGCCCGTCTATTCCCATTGCCCTGTAGCGGTGGCGAATGGGTTAATAAGGGGTTAAAATGACCTTGCAATTGAAAGGTCACTTTAAGCCAGGTTAATAATTGAGAGCTGTCAATTAGACAACTATCAATTATTAATCCTATTGTATGAAAGAAAAATCAAACACACACAGTTTAATAAAAAATAAGTTTAATGAAATAATCACACAGTTTCTGACCATATTTTATTTTCCTGCTAAAACCATTTCCTGTAATAAAAAGAAAATAAAAAAGAAAATTATTCTTACCAATCCGATGTACAGTCAGGTCCCACGGTGTAATCCATCAGAAAGGGTTAACAGGTTAGAGCTCGCAGAGAGCTATAATGCTGTCTCTGAGCTATAACCTCCTGAATGAATAACTTCCTCTCCCAGCGAAAGGAGAGGAAGAGATGAATGAATGAAGCTTAATTGATTTATTGCCACTTTCACTTCAGTGACCTGACCTAAGGTGAAAGTGGATACAATCAATTAAGCTTCATTCATTAATCACATCCTCTCCTGTCGGCAGGAGATAAGCTCATTCATTCAGGAGCTATCAGCTGAGCACGCAGCATTAGTTGCGCTGCCTAGCTGATTGCTAGTTAACCCTTTGTGAAGGATTACATCGTGGGACGTGACAGATCGCCAGATAGGTAAGAATAATGTTGTTTTATTATTTTATATTTATTTTAGGAGATCAAGGGCGTCACACGGATTAAGAGTAAAATAAAAGATGGTCAAAAAAATGTGTTTTTATTTCATTAAAATTATTTATTCTTAAAGTGTGTGTGTTTTTTTATTTACTTCAATAGGATTAATAATTGATAGTTGTCTAATTGACAGCTCTCAATTATTAACCTGGCTTAAAGTGACCTTTCAATTGCAAGGTCATTTTAACCCCTTATTAACCCATTCGCCACCGCTACAGGGCAATGGGAATAAGATGGGCAAAGTGCCAGAAAGGGCAAATCTAATTAGAGATTTGCCCTTTATGGGGTGTCTGGGGGCAGATGTTAGTAGCCAGGGGGGGCACAAAAAAAATGTACCCTCCCTAGGCTATTATTATCTGCCCCCACTCGCTTGCTTTGTCTGTCTGGTGGAGAAAATACAGCGGGACCCCACGCATTTTTTTTCAACGAATTTACACCTTTAATTAACCCTACATGTCTGAAATTTTGCACACATATACTTATGTAATTGTAAGTTCAAACCATATATCAAAATACAGGAAATGACATGGTTAACTGTGTCTAAACAATGTATCATTTCATGTCGGCTTCTGTGATTTCACAAAAGCCGGCAATTGAATTAGCGCCTATTACAGTATGTAGAAGTCTAGGAACTATAAATATATATATATATATATATACATGTCACAATTACATGTATGTATATATATATATATGTGTTCTATGTGTATATATCTATTCTTTCTATTCTTTATTAAAGCTGTCAGTGTGATTTTACAGTATAGCCGGGGATGAATTGCCGGCTTTTCTAAAGGACACCGATGCGATTTCATCGCAAGTCACACGTGCGGTCCGTTTGTAATCCGATTTTTGATCGCTCCCATAGACTTGCATTGGCGATAGTCGACCCACAATCGGTGACAATCGCAGCATGCTGCGATTGCACACGGACGTTTAAAACGGACCACAAAAAATCTGATACTGGGAGCTGCTCCATAGATTAACATACGGCAGACTGCAATACGATATTTCATCGTATTGCAGTCGTCCGATTCTGTCGCCAGTGTGACGCCGGCCTTAGTGTGACGCCGGCCTTAAACTAAGTCTTTACATGCTATATAGTGCACATATTAAAAACAAAATCGCACCTTGTACCTGAGAATATGCAATTTAAATGTCAATGGCTAAATCATTATTAAATACAGACAGCACAAATCCATAAATATATAATATAATGAGCTATGGATAAATTCAATAAATAGGCAATAAATCTGTTTCCAGTTTAAGACATAAAGTATCTAATTGTTTAGACATAAAGGGGTTGTCCGGACTTGGCGTTCAAGTCTGCCGTCACTCTATGTGATGGCAGATTTCTGAGCCCTCACAGCGCACACACTGCGTTCCGGAACCTGCTCCATAAAGGTGCACCCAATGTACATGTGGGGATGTTGGGGAAATCAATAAACATGTTGTCTGGAAATGATCGGCACATGCTGGGCTTCATATATTTAGGATAGGTCAAAATCTTTAACACCCAGAAAATACACTTCAAGCTGCAACCTTTCCTTTTCATATGTCAGGATTGGTTGCAACCTGAAAAAATACAGCTTGAAACATGTGTCTCAACTCGTGAACAAACATAACTGATCTGCTCACGCAGCTTCAGAGCAAAATTGATGTTGGAGATAAAAAAATATTTAGAATTGAGAGTCCTCAGTGGTTGATACCTTTTAATGGCTAACTGAAAAGATGGTAACAAATTACAAGCTTTCGAGACTACTCAGGTCTCTTCATCAGGCAAAGACTAATACAAAATCTGAAGAATCACATATTTATACACAACACAGCACAGAAACAATGCAATAGATAAGAAAAGTGATGTAAAGCAGAACTGTCAATATGAGAGATAGAGATGAACATAAATATTGGAACAGTTCATAGATAAGGGGTGTGAAAGTTTTATAGCCCTCTGATTGGGGTCTGGTAATGTTTTGTGATGTTCTCACAGGGTCTTGGGAGCAAATTCCTTAATTGACGTAATAGGCCATAAATCCATGTGACAGGTTCATTCCAGCATTGAGAGTGTCAAAGGTCATCATCAGTTTGTATTCACAAAAACTCTCCTGTGTCTTTGAGATGTGAAATTACCTTTCAGTACAAGTAATTTCATGTCCATCATACTATGACCGGGGATACAAAAATGTTTGGCCACAGGTAGATCCATTCTCTTTTCTCTTATTGTGAGGCGATGAGAATTCATCCTTGTTCTCAGTTTTTGCCCGGTCTCTCCCACATACAGACCCCCAGTTGGACATTTAGTACATATAATTAGGTACACCACATTAGATGTGATGCAGCTGAAAGTACCTGGGATCTTGTAGTCCTGATGGGAGTTGGGGATCTTTATTCTTGTCCGTGGTCATTATAGATGGACAGGTTTTACATTTTTTCTTGTTGCAAGGAAAGGTTCCTGCAGCTGTTGGGGAGGACAGGGAGTTTCTGACAATGATGCCAGAATGTTGGAGATAAAACACTTTTCAATGACTGAACACAACAAGCTTTTTTATTTGCAAACTTCAGTCTTGCTAATTTGTAAACACATTCTGATGAGTCAGTCTGATATGTTTACAGCTGAACAAGGAGTATTTTCTACTCCTACAGTCCTGGTTCATGGCTGTGTGAGCAGATCAGTTATGTTTATTCATGATGCTGTACAGTCTAGATACATGTCTCAAGCAGTGTATCAGGCCGAAACATGTCCTGACAAGTGACTAAGGGCTTGCATCTTGAAAACTGTGTTGGAGGCCATTTTTATCACATATTCGGACAAGCTCTAAAATTTTATCCCATAAAATATTTTATTGAAATCTCCATTATTTAAATAAGTTAGAATTAATTGTATTAGTTTTACTTAAACTTAAACTTTTGTTTATAAGATTTGTTCTGCCGATTAAACAGGTGGGTCAGGTTTGAAGAGAAAACTGAAGATGGAGGAGAGAGATGGAGTAAACCCCATGTTACCACACTTTCATTGCATAGTTTATTTGAGTTAAGAATGTGTTTTGAAAGAGGAATTATTTCACTAGATATAGAAAATAACACATTCAAAGAAATTGTTGGTAAGTAGTTGAAAAGCGGTAATGTATCAACTTAATTAGACAGCACAAAGCAATGTATTTCTAATGTGCTAACTAACTTTAACTCATTGGACAATGCACATAAAGAGTCTCTGTCGCCAGTTGGAATGTGATCAGTTATAACTCTTTATTAAGGCAGATCCCTTGAAGTTTCAATGTAATTTTTTTTTAAATTCACCATACAATCCCATACATATTGGCTTGTTTTATTTAGTGCTAATTTTTATGGAATTTTCCAGTGTTGAGTGCCTCACAGAACAATTATGCATAGCAGCCAAAAGACATACTACCAAGCATTGGTAGACATAGACAGAAAAGGGTCCCTTTATAAAAAAAAAAGTATGTGGGCCCTTTGCAATTGAAAAAATTATCAGAATTTATCAAAATGCAAAACTCTACCTTTTTTTTAGCTAGATGGGAGCCCTTACCTTTTGGCCGTCTGTGCGGCTCCACAGACTGCAACAAATGCAAAAAGACCAAAGACCAGTATTAGTCGTTGTGTAACCTCAATGGAATAGAACCTATAATATGACACATAACTTGTATAATATAAAGAATTCAAATTTTATTGATAAATTTTATAAAAAATCATTATATGAAAAATAAAGAACAGAAAAGAGAATAGCAACTCAACATAAAATACAAGACAAAATATAAAATATAAGTAAAAATTCACAGGATATGGGTCAAAAAATAGAAAATGTGAAAAAAAAATCACAAAATATGGTATCATCCAGCAACAGGTAAGTAAAATAAAAGAGAAAATGTTTATATCTCTTAATAAAACTTGTGGTGATACAGTCCAGCTGATCTATAGTACAGACCAAAAGTTTGGACACACCTTCTCATTTAAAGATTTTTCTGTATTTTCATGACTATGAAAATTGTACGTTCACATTGAAGGCATCAAAACTATGAATTAACACATGTGGAATTATATACTTAACAAAAAAGTGTGAAACAACTGAAAATATGTCTTATATTCTAGGTTCTTCAAAGTAGCCACCTTTTGCTTTGATGACTGCTTTGCACACTCTTGGCATTCTCTTGATAAGCTTCAAGAGGTAGTCACCGGAAATGGTCTTCCAACAATCTTGAAGTAGTTCCCAGAGATGCTTAGCACTTGTTGGCCCTTTTGCCTTCACTCTTCAGTCCAGCTCACCCCAAACTATCTCCATTGGGTTCAGGTCTGGTGACTGTGGAGGCCAGGTCATCTGTCGTGGCACCCCATCACTCTCCTTCTTGGTCAAATAGCCCTTACACAGCCTGGAGGTGTGTTTGGGGTCATTGTCCTGTTGAAAAATAAATCATGATCCAACTAAACGCAAAGCGGATGGAATAGCATGCCGCTGCAAGATGCTGTGGTAGCCATGCTGGTTCAGTATGCCTTCAATTTTGAAAAAATCCCCAACAGTGTCACCAGCAAAGCACCCCACACCATCACATCAAAGTGCTCACAACAGATCTAGATAAGTTCCTTACGGGGTCTAGTTTCCAAAATAGGGTCACTAGTGGGGAGTTTCCACTGTTTAGGCACATCAGGGACTCTGTACATGACATCCATCAAAGTCTGCATTCCAAAATGTCATTACTTCCTTTCCGAGCCCTGCCGTGCGCCCAAACAGTATTTCCCCCCCACATATGGGGTATCAGCGTACTCAGGACAAATTGGACAACAATTTTTGGGTTCCAATTTTCTTGTGAAAAAATCAAAAATTAAAAAATTGGGGACTAAAAATTCATTTTTTGTGGAATTTTTTTTATTTTTTATTGTCACACCCAGGCAGTATAAACTTTAGTGAAACACTTGGGGATTCAAAGTGCTCACAACAGATCTAGATAAGTTCCTTAGGGGGTCTAGTTTCCAAAATGGTGTCACATGTGGGGAGTTTACACTGTTTAGGCACATCAGGGGCTCTCGAAACACGACATGGCATCCAATCTCAATTCCCTCCAATTTTGGTTTGAAAAAGTCAAACGGCACTCCTTCCTTTCCAAGCCCTGCCGGGCGCCCAGACAGTGGTTTTCCCCCACACATGGGGTATCGGCGTACTCAGGAGAAATTGCACAACAACTTTTTCTGTCCATTTTCTCCTTTTACCCTTGTTAAAAAAAAAAAAATTGTTTGTAAAAGATCATTTTTGTGACTAAAAAGTTAAATGTTAATTTTTTCCTTCCAAGTTGCTTCAGCTCCTGTGAAGCACCTGAAGGGTTAATAATCTTCTTGAATGTGGCTTTGAGTACCTTGAGGGGTGCAGTTTTTAGAATGGTGTCACTTTTGGGTATTTTCTGCCATATAGACCCCTCAAAGTGCCTTCAAATGTGAGGTGGTCCCTAAAAAAATGGTTTTGTACAATTTGTTGTAAAAATGAGAAATCGCTGGTCAACTTTTAACCCTTATAACTTCGTAGCAAAAAAAAAATTTGGTTTCAAAATTGTGCTGATGTAAAATAGCCATGTGGGAAATGTTATTTATTAACTATTTTGTGTGACATATTTCTCTGTTTTAAGGGAATAAAAATTAAAATTTCCATTTTTTTCATAAATAACCGCAAATTATATCGAAGAAATTTTACCACTGTCAGAAAGTACAATATGTCACGAGAAAACATTCTCAGAATCGTGAGGATCCATTGAAGCGTTCCAGAGTTATAGGCTCATAAAGAGACAGTGGTCAGAATTGTAAAAATTGGGGCGGTCATTAACGTGCAAACCACCCTTGGGGGTTAAGGGGTTAAATGAGAAGGTGTGTCCAAACTTTTGGTCTGTACTGTATAATAACACTTAAAAATGAGTCAGCTTATCCTAAAAGAATTACTATTAATAAAAAACTCCCAAATACAGATTTGACAAAAAATTGTGATAATATTTATGAAGTGCCTAGTGCTTAAAGATCATAGCAAATATATGAATGATTAAATGACCAATGCATGGGTAGGTAAACATGATAACAAAAAATAAAAAAACAAACAATTAACTAATGTAGATTTGTATTAAAAGTGACACATGCCTACCTATTGCAAATCAATAATAGTACAAGGGTTTTTTTTAATCATAAATACATAAGAGTAGTAATGGAAAGGGGGAGAGGACTTTAAACCGTTCTGACCCAGATGCTCACTGTGGGGCACATGCAGTGAGCATCTGGGTCAGTATGGTTTACAGTCCTCTTCCCTTTTCCATTACTCCTATTATGTACAATATTTATGATTAAAAACCCCCTTTACTTTTACTATTGGTGATTTGCAATATGTAGACACGTGTCACTTTTAATACATATCTATATTAATTAATTATGTTCGATTTTTTATTTTTTTGTTATCATGTTTACCTACCCATGCATTGGTCATTTAATATTCATACATATGTTATGATCTTTAAGCACTAGGTACTTTATAAATATTATCACAATTTTTTTGTCAAATCTGGGAGTTTTTTATTGATAGCAATTTTTTTGGGATAAGCTGACTCATTTTTGAGTGTTATTATAGATCAGCTGAAGTGAGTTTGGACTGTATCACCTCAGGTTTTATTAAGCGATATATACATTTTCTCTTTTACTTTACTTATCTGTTGCTGGATGATACCATATTTTGTGATTTTTTTTCCACATTTTCTATTTTTTGACCCATCTCCTGTGAATTTTTACTTATATTTTATATTTTGTCTTGTATTTTTTGTTGGGTTGCTTTTCCCTTTTCTGTTCTTTATTTTTCATGTAATTTTTTTATATAATTTATTAAATTTGAATTATTCATATTATACAAGTTGTGTGTCATATTATAGATTGCACCAAATGTATGGTATGTCTCCCTTGTCCCCAAGACAATCCTGTGAACAAAAATTGGCCACTTTTGATCTTCTGACTGGTCCTTTTTAAAGTTTTAGGACTAACTCTAATGATTGTTGATTGTGGTCATTTATTCTTTCTCAATTTGTTGTTTTCTTTTGGATATTCAATAGATTATACCTGATTTGCCACTAGGCTCATCTTCAGGTTGTAGAGCCAAGTGTCGGGACGCAAAGAGCAGGAGGACCTAGAGCTAAAGATGAGCCTGGGAGCACAGACAACTGCAATGCTCAAAATGGCTGCAGCTCGCTTGACTTGGGCATGATAGCCTCATAGAAATTTATAAAACTGTCATGCCCCTAAATGTTCCTGTGTGATGGTAGTTGCCTTGTTTGTATTAATGGTAAAACATGGCAGATTTTCCCAGATTTCAGGAAAGTCTTGCTGTTAAGATAAAATAAAAACACTTATACTCGCTGTTCCAACAATATTGCCACTCGCATTCTCAGTGCTCTACTGAGGTTGTTATGACATGTGAGTCCTGCGCCCAATCAAAGCTTGTGTCACTGTCCCTGCCTTTGTACAAATCGAACATCAAGGGGAAGTCAGGGCTTCTCTCTGGCTTCCTATAGATGTTCGATTTGTCTGCAGACAAAAGTGACACAAGTTTTGATTGGGCGCAGGACTCACATGTCATAACAACCGCACGGGAGCCCTGGGAACACGAGTGCCGCCAGCGCTGGAATGATATCGGCAAGAGAGGTGAGTATAAGTGTTTTTATTTTACCAGTGTCAAACATTCAGATGGAGAAGGGTTGTCCTAGTAGTGGACCTCCCCTTTCAAAAATAACAACTGAAGAATTGTAATGTGAAGCATTGCAATGTTTTGTATGGCCTAACCAATATAATATTTGTGGAAGGAGCATTATCAGAAAATGACTGTATGCAGTGACATGGCATGTTCTAGCTATTAAATTAATTGCATGTTTCTTGCTTGTAAACATGTTTTAAATTTTTAAAGTTATTGTTTTTTTTACAGAGCACACTCTAAAACAAAAGATTTGTACAGACAGAAAAATTGAAGAGGAAAATGAAAACATATTATATACGCTTCTTAAAGGACGTGAACATCACATAAAAAAATCATACAAGAACAGGATAAAAGATGCTATTAAGCTATCACATAAGGGTAAGTTTCATATTTTATATGTCAACTAAATGTCACTTTATTAAAGGATATGGATACCTTCAGGATTTTTTTTTACTTAAATGCATGTATTTTTAGAATACAAATATTTTCTGCCATTGGGATTCATCACAAATTTTGCTCTGTTTGCTTTCTTTAATTCCTATGTTGTACTGTCTAGTACAGGCTGCTGAATGAGTTATCTGAGATTCTGTTAGTGAACTGTTTCTGATGAGGAGTTTATAACTCTTTTTATCTGTGATTTTTTTTAGCTCCTCTCAACTGTTATATGTAAGATAAAAGGACAGACGGATACACTACCCATGACAGCTAGAGCTAGAGCTAGAGGTCCTGGTTCCGGGTAGATGGTAGCAGGCTGGCTCCGGTAACCTTGTCACAGTCCACGGATTCGGATGGCTGTTGGCGGAACGGGATGACACTTGCACAAGTGATTGCAGAGGTTGCCAGGGATTGCAGGATACAGGATACTCTGTGGAGACAAATAGTATGAGCAAATGCACAGAGACTGCTAACACAGTGCACACAGATCAGAGACAGAACCGGATGTAGCAATGGTAGATACTCATTGCTCTGGCACTCCCACTATGGCGGAGTGGCCAGATATAGTAATCAGTGCACTGCCATTGGTTAATTGATATTTTCAAAAATGCGTACTGTCCCTTTAAGAGACCAGAGGAAGACGCGCTCGGGTCCTAGGCATTCTCCCTGGAGGCCTGCTGGCAGCATGCCAGGAAATGGGGGAGGGAGCAGGACGCTGAGAAGCACAGAGATCATGAGACCCCAGACAGGGAGCTGGCTGTTGCACATGGACAGCTTGAAGAGCAGGAGGTAACATAGTAACATAGTTATTAAGGTTGAAGGAAGACTTTAAGTCCATCTAGTTCAACCCATATCCTATCCTAACCTGCCCTAACATGTTGATCCAGAGGAAGGCAAAAAAAACCCAAGTGGCAAACAGTAAGCTTTACTTTGGGGAAAAAAAAATCCTCCCCGACTCCACATATGGCAATCAGACTAGCTCCCTGGATCAACGCAATATCTAGGAAACTAGTGAATATAGCCTGTAATATTATAAATATAGCCTGTAATATTATAAAGGTGAGTGACCAGAACGGAGTGCAGAGCCAGCATGGGGACCAGGTATAACAGGTATGTGTGGAGAAAACCAGGCACTGCTCATCACCTGCCCAATTCAATCCCAACAGTGAAACATGGTTGTGGTAGCATCATGCTATGGGGTTGTTTTTCAGCTGCAAGGACAGGACAACAGGTTGCAACTGAAGTAAACATGAATGCGGCCAAGTACAGAGATATCCTGGATGAAAACCTCTTTCAGAGTGCCCTGGACCTCAGACTTGGCCAAAGGTTCACCTTCCAACAAGACAATGACCCTAACCACACAGCTAAAATAACAAAGGAGCGGCTTAAGAACAACTTTGTGACCATGCTTGACTAGCCCAGCCAGAGCCCTGACCTAAACCCAATTGTGCATCTCTGGAGAGACCTGAAAATAGCTGTCTGCCAATGTTCACCATCCGACATGACGGAACTGGAGAGGATCTGCAAGGAAGGATGGCAGAGGATTCCCAAATCCAGTTGTGGAAAACTTGTTGCATCATTCCCAAGAAGACTCATGGCTGCAGTAGCTCAAAAGGGTGCTGTGAGGGATCTCACAGGGGAAGGGGGTGTCTACTTCGCTCACCTCAGTGGAGGGGAGAGAAGGATCCAGCAGGGATTGGCTCTCTGGCACTACCACTTGCCCCAGATCAGTCAGAGAACTGCACCAAGGGCAAATAGTTGCCGGAAAGGCTTCCCTTATAGGTATGAGTTATTGACGTGCTCCCATTGAGGGGGGATATACATCACCAGTCCAGGCTGGGGATATATATATAAACCTCCCAGCCGTTATTATCAAAGTTCTTCACTAAAACAGTACAGTATTCTGCCACCAGTTCCTCGTTCCACATAAGCCCCATCCGACAACAGTCTTAGGTCAGAAACCAACCCGGCTAACATATAATTTACAACAGAGAATGCGGATGTGAGGATTCGTGTATCGAGATAAAAGAGCAGCCCAAGATTAGTTTTATATTTAATCGCCGAAAATGCGCACTAGAAATATATAGGCATATATATACAGAACAATATACAAGTATGCAGTCAAGAGTGTAGTACAAAGGCAGGGGAAAAAAAGGTTGCAATTACCGTGTTATGTAGCATATGACCACAGGGAGGTACTGTGGATCACAGGTCCAAATCTTAGTTACGTGGTTCCATTGACCACGTCAAATAACGAGTCCTCCTGCCAGTAGAAAACTGAGCTCAAAATGAGGAGCTGCAACTTATCTCCTAGGCTGCTCCTCCCACACTCTGCGCCACCCCTGGGCTGTGCAACCTCTCTCCTCCCATCTCTGAGAATTTGATTTTCTGTCCAAAACCGTGGATGGCACATAACTTTCCACCCAAAGCTCTGAATGGAATGGCAGTGATGCCAGTGGATTTGGCTGGATTTTATCTGTGCAGGTAGACCAAAGATACCTACCATAGGTAATTTCTGGTAGCTATGCTTTAAAACTCAATAATACAGAGTGCTACAGGTGGCTGCCAGACACAGGCGTGTGGGGGGAAGGAATGCCGATTTCGATTATGTGCTCGGCTAGTCTCAGAGATATTGCATTCTGTTACTATAGGTCATTTTACAGATTCAATACCTCAGAGGCTTGCTGTGCCTTGTTGTGCCATGGTGTCTCCATGCGCTTCTGTCATACAAAAGAGTCCAGTTCAGGAGAGTTCACACCCTGGCGCTGATTGGTGGTCACCGAGCTTCAAAGGGTTTGTTTCTGGATTTTAATTAAAGATAAACATTGCATGTCATTTTATGGCCTTGGGGAATACATGCAAAGTGAGGGGGCTGAGTGGTCTGAAGCAAGTATTTCTGGGCCAAACTTATCTTGATGGGGAATTCCCATTCATTTTCCCATATCTCACAGGTACTTCTACTCAATACTGAGCAAAGGGTCTGAATACTTATGACCAAGTGATATTTCAGTTTTTCTTTTTTAATAAATTTGCAAAAATGTCTACTTTTTTTCAGTCAAGTTGGCGTGCAGAGTGTACATTAATGAGAAAAGAATGATCTTTTTTGAAATTACCAAATAGCTGCAGTGAACCAAAGATTGAAAAATTTAAAGGGGTCTGAATACTTTCCGAACCCACTGTAATTAAAAACAACCTAAAAGGAAAAAACCTGTCAAGTGACAAATGTGAACAAGGACAGAGAGACTGAACCCACCAGTAAAAGCATAGGCCAGACAGGATGGATTTTTCAGCTCAGAAGCAGGGCGGTCGCACCCTTATATGCACAAGATGCACTAAGAACTAAATAAAAACTAGGTCTGAACTGAAAAAGTAAGTTGATGTGTATGCAAAATGTAAATGCATATTAAACACATGACCATTATACAGAGAAAACAAAAAACAAGAAACAAATATCCTAAAATAAAATAAAAAATATATTGCAAAACATGCATGAGGTTGTAATAATAATAATAAGGGTATTTGGTAAACATAATTTTGATCAAAAGAATGTTTACCAAATACTCTTATTATTATTATTATTATTACAACCTCATGCATGTTTTGCAATATATTTTTTATTTTATTTTAGGATATTTGTTTCTTGTTTTTTGTTTTCTCTGTATAATGGTCATGTGTTTAATATGCATTTACATTTTGCATACACATCAACTTACTTTTTCAGTTCAGACCTAGTTTTTCAAGAAAGGGGGAAAGTAGAGTCTAGAATACAGGTCACAGCAATACTGTCATACATGGAATACAGTTTATATGGGACAGAGTAATGTAGCCATACATACCAATATTTCAGATTATTTCCCAAATAATATCTGGACCAGGGTATCCAATTATAAAGTGCTTAGTGCAATAAAGAAATCCTCTTGGACAGGTCACAATGCTATAAAGGTACAGTTGTGCTCAAAGTTTACATACCCCAGCAGAATCTTTGCTTTCTTGGCCTTTTTTCAGAGAATATGAATGATAACACCAAAACTTTTTCTCCACTAATGGTTAGAGGTTGGGTGAAGCCTTTACACTACTGTGTTTTCTCTTTTTAAATCATAATGACAACCCAAAACATCCAAATGACCCTGACCAAAAGTTCACATACCCCATTTTCTAATACTTTGTATTGCCCCCTCTAACATCAATGACAGCTTGAAGTCTTTTGTGGTAATTGTTGAAGAGGGTCTTTGTTTTCTCAGATGGTAAAGCTGCCCACTCTTCTTGGCAAAAAGCCTCCAGTTCCTGCAAATTCCTGGGCTGTCTAGCATGAACTGCACGCTTGAGATCACCCCAGAGTGGCTCAATGATATTGAGGTCAGGAGACTAAGATGGCCACTCCAGAACCATAACTTTGTTCTGCTGTAGCCAATGACAGGTCGACCTGGCCTTGTGTTTTGGATCGTTGTCATGTTGGAACGCCCAAGTATGTCTCAACACCGCAAAAGAAATGCTAGCACAGACTTCCAGTATCCGTTGTTTCAGATGCTGCACATCTCGTATCTGAAGGCAACTGTCTATGCTGTGAAGATACTAGATGTGCAGCATCTGAAACAGCGAATACTGGAATACTGAAAAACTGATTGTGGTGGTGGTGCATCTGCTGGTAGTGCCAAAAGCACAATAGCACCTAAGGCAGGAAGTGTTGAGCCTGCGTCATCGTCTGGCTCAAGAAGGCCTGGAAGGCTCCCTTTTCTGGGAGTAGGTAAACCGCTTTTAATGCTGGAGCATCAGGAACAGGTTTTGGCTTACATTGCCGAAACAGCCTCCAGCTCTATCGCCTCCTTTTCTGAAGTTTCAAAAAATGCAAGCACTGAGTCATCAGTGCAGGCTCCTGGTCAGGAACAACACCTTTCTTTGTGTCCTTCACCCCCACCAAAAGTGAAGGATGCGGCAGGCCACACTTCAGATTACTCCATGGAGGTCTTTTCACATACCATGCCTGGGTTATCAAGTCAAATCCTGAATTCCCCAGTCCAAGATGAATCTGACATGGAATGCACTAATGCACAGCCACTGCTAGATGATTCTGCTGGTACATTGACCCAGAGCACTACATTGTCCTCGCAGTCTACTGAGCCAGAATCTGACCCTGATAAAACTCAGGTGCCACTACCCGCATACTATACCACCTTACACGGTGACGCAGAGGAAGGTGCAGATGAATTGAAGAGGAGGTGATGGATGACCCAGTTGTTGACCTGGATTGGCATCCATTGGGGGAAGAGGGTGCCGCTGGAAATAGCTCAGAAGAGGAGAAGGATCTGCAGCAGGCATCGACATCGCAGCAGAGGTTATCTGGCTGGCCCGTAGCTGTCCAAAAACATGTTCAAAAAAACAAAAAGAGTTGCAGGACAGCTTGGCCAGATGGTCAAATTAGCACAGCGTGCAAGCCCTAAAATTTATCCCATAGTAGGAAGAGTGCATTGTAGCACTTTTTTGACCAAAATCCTATTGATGAGGCAAAGGTTATCTGTAAGAAGTACAGAAGGACCTTTAGCTGAGGGAAAAATCTCCGAAATTTGAATACCAGTTTCATGCTTAGACATTTAATCACCATGCACTTGTAAGCGTGGACCGACTACAAAACCTCAGGTAGCACATGTGCACTGCTCCGACTGAAGGTAGCCAGCAACGCTCCATCGCTTTCCCCACTGTAAGCCCACAGGTTAGCACACCACCAGCAAGAAATGTTGAGGTGTCGTCGCAAGGCCAAAGCAGTCAGGGAATCACAATGTTTTTGCAAAGAAAGGCTGAATCTAGGCCATCACCAGCACCACCACCACCAACCCCCTGTCAGTCTGTCATGTCCACCGCTAGTTCCCCCATATGCAGCTCTCAAGTCCAGCTCACCCTAGCAGACACTCTGAGTAGGACAAGAAAGTACTCAACCTCTCATCGGCGTACATTGGCTTTGAATGCCTACATTGCCAAATTGATCTCATTAGAGATTATGCCCTTCTGTTTGGTTGAAAGCGCAGCGTTCCGAGAGCTCATGGCCTACACTGTCCCACGCTATGACCTACCCAGTCGGCGCTTCTTTTCTAGAAAAGCCATCCCTGCCCTCCACCTGCATGTGAAAAACCGCATTGTCCATGCACTCAAACAATCAGTGACTGGAAAGGTGCACCTCACAACAGATGCATGGGCCAGTAGGCATGGCCAGGGCCATTACGTGTCCATCACTGCGCATTGGGTTAATGTGGTGGATGCAGGCTCCACAGGGGACAGCGGCGGTGGGACAGTGCTGCCTAGCCCACGGTATAGGAAACAGTTGGCTGTAGGCGTTCGACCCTCCTCCTCCTCTTACAGAAGTGAAAGCTCGTCGACAGAGCGCAGTCGCATGAGCACTCCATCCGCAGCTGCCAGTGTTGGACACGAGGTGTCCCACTATCGAACAGCTAGTGGTAAGCGTCAGCAGGCTGTTTTAAAGATGATGTCTTTGGGCAACAACAGACACACCGTGGAGGTACTGGCCGACTACTTGCAGCGAGAAACTGAGTCATGGCTGGGTAGTCTACATCTTGAGCCAGGCAAGGTAGTCAGTGATAACGGCCATGGTGGTGCAGTGCTTCCTAAATAATTATCCGGAGTTAACAGCCCTGCTCCATAAGGTGCGAAGGATCGAAGTGCTCCTGCACACCCGTCGCTTGACCCTGAGACTCCCAGTGTATGCAAGCTTGCGCGATCCTCAAAGACCCCCAAGCACCCAATCATAGAGTGTGCAACATGGTGGCAACTCCACCACCATGCAAATGGTTGAAGGACTGTGCGAACACAGCAGCTGTAATGCATTTGTTGAGGATTCCACCACGGCAGGCAGTTTGAGGGCACAGACTATGGGAATGTGGAGGTGTCGTGGTCAAAGCGAAAGACTTTGTAAAGTCCTTCAGTGTTTTGAGGAATTCACACGGCTGGTAAGCGCAGACGACGCCATCATAAGCATGAGCATCCCACTTATGCATCTGCTCATGCATCTGATCAGGCATCTGCAGCGGAGGAGGAAGAGGAGGAGGAGGAGGGAAGCCTTGATGACAGTCAGCCATTGTCTGCTCAGGGAACTGTCCTGGATGAGGTGGAGGAAGAAGAGAAAGAGGAGGAGGAGGGGGATGATTATTTTGGGGAGGAGGATGCTTCTCAGGGGGCAAGAGAAAATGTTGACTTGCCAAGGTCAGGTACAGGGTTTGTGCGTGACTGGAGGGATGTGGATTTGGCAGAAAGTGCTCCTCCACCCACCACTGTCAGTGCATCATTGACACCTGGAACATTGGCCCACATGTGTGATTATGTCTTGCGGATCCTAAAAAGGGACCCCGCATTGCCCAAATTATGAAGGATGATGACTACTGGTTGGCCAGCATCCTCAATCCACGCTATAAAGGCAAATTAAAGAACATCATGCCACAGGAGAAACTAGAGCTAATATTGGCGAACAAACAAGCAACTCTGGTGAACCGTTTGTTAGAGGCATTCCCAGCACACAGCAGTGGTGCAGGTTCTACCACGAGCCGTACTGGGCCAAATGGAAGAGGTGTTCGTGGTGCACACTGCCGAATTGGCATTGGAGACATGGATTTCATGACCATGTTGTGGACTGATTTCTCGAATACCGCTCACACGACTGTTAATACTGAATCGATTCATTAAAATGAACCATGCATGGGTTTCAAAGGATTTTGTCCCACCCTCCCCTGATGACACATAGGTTGCCAACAAAATGGCTCGCTTTGTCCTCCTCTTCCTCCGACTTCTCCAATTCCTCCATTTGCAGCTGCTGAACCTACACCTCAACATATGCCAGTTTTTCCACCTCCCTAACTGGGCTGTATCCCCCCCCAGGGCCAGCGTCAGCACCTGGCGCACCCGGGCAAGTGGCAGTGCCCTGAGTAGGTGGGGGGGCCCACTCGTGGGTGACAGCACAGGCACAGGGCCCCTCATAGTACACCGGTGTCTCTGACGGTGGGGGGCCCACTCGCCGTCAGAGACACCGTCGTACTACGAGGGGCCCTGTGCCAGTGCCGTCGCCCACGAGTGGGCCCCCCTGCTTGCTCAGGGCACCAGCACTTGCAATACTTACCTCTCCCTGCTCCACCGCTGTGACCTCTTCCGCATTTCCTGACAGTGACATTCAGGTCAGAGAGCGCCATGACGTCACTTCTGTACGCTCTCTGCCTGAACAGTCCAAATGCAGAGAGCTGGAAGATGGCAATGCTGAGGAGTCTAGAGTAGAGCAGTGCCCATCGAGGAGAGGTATTTCATTTTTTTTAATGTTTGGAGCAATATATGGGGAGCATTATACACTGGAGAATTTTATATGGGGCCCATCATACACTGGAGCATGATAAATGTGGCCCATCATACACTGTATCATCATATACAGGGACCATTATACACTGGAGCATTATAAATGGTTCCCATTATATATGGAGCATTATATAGGCCCATCATGCACTGGAGCATCATCCATGGGGCCCATCATATACTGGAGCATCATATGGGGCCCATTATATATTGAGGATAATATAGGCCCATCATACACTTGAGCATCATTCATGGGGCCCATCATACACTGGAGCATTATAAATTGGGCCCATCATACACTGGAGCATCATATACTGGGACCATTATACACTGGAGCATTATAAATGGGGCCCATTATATATGGAACATTATACACTGTTGCATAATTATTAGGCAAGTTGTATTTGAGAGGATTCTTTTTATTATTGAACAACAACTATGTTCTCAATCAACCCAAAAGACTCATAAATATCAAAGCTTAATATTTTTGGAAGTTGGAGTGGAGTTTTTTTTAGATTTGGCTATCTTAGGAGGATATCTGTTTGTTACTGTGCAGAATTATTACGCATCTTAATAAAAACCAAATATACACCCATCTCACTTGTTTATTTTCATCAGGTAAACCAATATAACAACACAAAATTTAGAAAAAATAATTTCTGACATTCAAAAACAAAACAAAAAAAAAACAGTGACCAACATAGCCACCTTTCTTTACGATGACACTCAAAAGCCTTCCATCCATAGATTCTGTCAGTTGCTTGACCTGTTTACGATCAACATTGTGTGCAGCAGCCACCACAGCCTCCCAGACACTGTTCCGATAGGTGTAATGTTTTCCCTCCCTGTAGATCTCACATTTTATGAGGGAACACAGGTTCTCTATGGGGTTCAGATCAGGTGAACAAGGGGGCCATGTCATTATTTTTTCTTCTTTTAGACCTTTACTGGGCAGCCACGCTGTGGAGTATTTGGATGCATGTGATGGAGCATTGTCCTGCATGAAAATCATGTTTTTCTTGAACGATACCGACTTCTTCCTGTACCACTGCTTGAAGAAGGTGTCTTCCAGAAACTGGCAGTAGGTCTGGGAATTGAGCTTCACTCCATCCTCAACCCGAAAAGGTCCCACAAGTTCATCTTTGATGATACCAGCCCATACCAGTACCCCACCTCTACCTTGCTGGTGTCCGAGTCAGAGTGGAGCTCTCTGCCCTTTACTGATCCAGCCTCGGGCCCATCCATTTGGCCCATCAAGAGTCACTCTCATTTCATCAGTCCATAAAACCTTAGAAAAATCAGTCTTAACATATTTCTTGGCCCAGTCTTGACGTTTTATCTTATGTTTCTTGTTCAAAGGTGGTCGTTTTCCAGCCTTCCTTACTTTGGCCATGTCCCTGAGTATGGCACACCTTGTGCTTTTTGATAATACAGTAATGTTGCAGCTCTGAAATATGGCAAAACTGGTGGCAAATGGCATCTTGGCAGCTTCACGCTTGATTTTCCTCAATTCATGGGCAGTTATTTTGAGCCTTTTTTTTATCAACACGCTTCTTGCGACCCTGTTGGCTATTTGCCATGATTGTTCAGTGATCACGCTTCAAAAGTTTGGCAATTTCAAGACTGCTGCATCTCTCTGCAAGACTTCTCACAATTTTTGACTTTTCAGAGTCCGTCAAATCTCTCTTCTGACCCATTTTGCCAAAGGAAAGGAAGTTACCTAATAATTAAGCACACCTTATATCTTGTTGATGTCATTAGACCACATTGCTCCTCATTACAGAGATGCAACTCACCTGATTTACATAATTAGCAGTTGGCTTTCAAGCCTATACAGCTTGGAGTAGGACAACATTTATAAAAAGGATGATGTGATCAAAATACTTATTTGCCTTATAATTCTGTACACAGTGTATAGGCCCATCATACACTGGAGCATCATCCATGGGGCCCATCATATACTGCAGCATCATATGGGGCCCATTATATATGGAGCATTATATAGGCCCATCATACAATGGAGCTTCATCCATGGGGCCCATCATATACTGGAGCATCATATGGGGTTCATTATTTATGGGGCATCATATAGGGTATGGAGCATCATATGGAGCACATATAGGGCCTATTCTGTATGGAGCATTATATGGAGCCCATTCTGTATGGAGCAATATATGGGGCCCATCATATACTGTATGGGCTTTATATGTGACTCATTATACTGTATGGAGCAATATGTGGGGCTCATTCTACTCTATGGGGACCGTCCTATACTGTATGGCACATTATATGGGGACCATCATATACTGTAGCACTATGTGGAGCTCATCATATACTGTATGGTACATTATATGGGACCAATTATTCTGTATGGAGCAATATACTATCCTGTTTTTGAGCTATTGTAGAATTTAAAATAGATATCAGTCATGTAATGTAAGAAGTGAAGTATTTGTCATTGTACTATACCTATATTTCTCTGCCATATCGGAGCATGATGAATTGTGGTATGTGTTAAAGGGGCCCACTACACTCTTTTGCCCGGGGCACACGAAAACCTGGAGCCAGCCCTCCCCCCCCACAACTTTAGCCAAATAACCCCCAGTTTTCAATGCGTAACTATTATTATAAAGTAAATTAAGGTTGACAAGCTTTAGTAATAAGAATTGATGTCGTTGGCATTTAAATGGGCACTGTAGGTGTGTTTACTGTCCTTCACTCCCTGCCGACTTTGCTTCCCCATTGACTTGCATTGGGTTTCGTGTTTCAGCCGAACCTCCAACTTTTCACAATAGTCGGCTGATTTCGTTCGACTCGACTTTTGAGAAAGTCGAGTTTCACGAAATCCGACTCGACCCTAAAAAAGGCAAAGTCGCTCATCTCTAGTGACCATAGACCATTTCTCTATTTTCATCTTTTTTGACTGCTTAGGTCACTTTTGCATTTTATGATAGGTCTCACCCCTACACCCCTAAAGGTACTGTACAGTAGCATGAGGTGGTGTCTACAACCAACAGAAGTTGCTCAGGTAGTGCAGCTCATCCAGAATGGCACATCAATGTGAGCTGTTGAAATAAGGGTGTCACGTTTGGCTGCAGCCGCCGAGAAGCGGCCCAGCCCATAATCGCCCCCACACTGACCGACCACCACGGCGTGGGGCGGGCGTCCCCCGGGGACGCAATATGGACCCTCCATACCACAGAGGGGGACCCGGGCCTACCCGAACTAGGGAAGGGCAGAGACCGGTGTTCTGTGGCAGCTGTGTATGTGGACAAGGAAGAGACACGTAGAACTTGATTACACCGCACAACTTCAGGTATAGAGGAAGTAAAGTTTACTAAAGTAATAAAGTAAAGACACACAGTACATAAATCAAACATGACTATGCCAGGCTCCCGATTCCACACCTCCCAGAAGGGTACCACTCAGAGGACCCCAAGGCACCAACGGATCACCGCGGCACACATAGGTGGGACATCAGGACACAGGCATGACATCAGGGTACACGAGGTCATCAGTACGCAGGCAAAACATCAGGGTACATGAGGTCATCAGGATGCAGACAGGACGCACGAGGACATCAGGATCATGAACTCAGGAACACGAACTGGACCTCAGGAACATGGACACAGGAACATGGAATCAGGAACAAGGACCGGACATCAGAACACTGGCATCGGACTCCGGACATCTGGCAACGATCGACAGGTTCCGGACATCGGCCTGCGGACATCAGGCTCCGGACATGAGGCCGCAGTATCAGGCTCAGGACATCTGGCAACGATCTGCAGGCTCAGGGCATCAGGCAGGGAAGGATAGGATCCGGATATCTGGAAGTGGTCCTCAGACATCGGAAATCAGGCCGTTGTCATCAGGCTCCGGGCAAGAGGCCACGGTCATCGGACTCCGGACATCTGGCAGCAACCTAAAAAGGAACCCAAGCGGTCTGGTGCAAGCCCCACCAGGTTGAACAGGAGCCAGCTGGGGATAGCACCGAATAACAAGCTGAGCACAGAGTAGCAGAAACTCAGCAGACACACCGCACTCCTACTTCCAAGATGAACCCAGGTTATATCATAGAAAGTCAGTTAGCAAAGAGTCACGTCACTGGGCACAGGTTAGGACACAGAAGGATTCCGGAACATAACTCACCAGACACAGTTCAGACAGAGTCAGGTACAGGACAGGTACAGGATCAAGGATCAAGCCTGATATACCGCCTCCGGACAGGCGCAGGAACAATAACCAAACAGGAATCAAGGCAAGGACTTTGGTACCAAAACATAGACGGAGAGGTGCAGGAACACACAAACCACATGGCAAGATTCAGAACCTTTGTGAAGTAGCAAGGCCCCACCCATAGGGCAGGGAGCCTTTATATAGGACTGCCCCTCAGCAATTGGCTGGAGACAGCATTTCAAGTACACACACTAACCTGAAAAAAGCAGGGGAGGTGTGGCCACGCATGCACTTAGCAGAATCAGAAACCATTACACACAATCTGTGAAGGAACTGAGGCTCGGGGCACCTGGCAGCGGCTGCACCGCCCAGACACACGGGGAAAGTCATGAAACCACTGCAAATGACCTCGCAACACGCGGACAGCTTCCACAGCGCAACCAGGGACCTACAATGTGGATGGTCATGCAGCAAGCAAAGACCTAACACCACATGAACAGCTACGCAGCAGAGCAGGGAAATGAGCAGGCTCCATACAGGTAACAGCCAATATATCCCAGCTCAATTAGGGGAAAGGAGCAAAGGGTTAAAGCAAAGACATGCATTGTCACGCCGACAACCAAGTACAGACAGAACAGCGTGACAAAAGGTAGCTGTGTCTGTCAGCAAAATTGCCCAGAGCATGGATCAGATACCAGAAGAGAGGCCAGTTACCAGGAGCCTGGAAGGGGCTGTAGGAGGACAACAACCCAGCACCAGGACCACTACCTCCTCCTTTGTGCAAGGAAGAACAAGAGGAGTACTGCTAGAGCTCTGCAAAATGACCTCCACCAGGCCACTAACATCCATGTGTCTGCTGAAACTGTCAGAAACAGACTCCATGATGGTGATATGAGCGCCCGACATCTACAAGTGGGTGTTGTACTTATAGCCCAACACTGTACAGGGTTATTGGCATTTGTCAGAGAACAATGAGAGCAGGTTCACACTGAGCACATGTGACAGACGTGACAGAGTCTGGAGATGCTGTGGACAACATTCTGCTGCCTGCAACACCTCCAGCATGACAGGTTTGGCAGGGGGTCAGTAATGGTGTGGGGAAGCATTTCTTTGGAAGGCCGCACACCCTCCATGTGCTAGCCAGAGGTACCCTGACTGCCATTAAGTACCAGGATGAGATTCTCAAACCCTTAGTGAGACCATATGAGGTGGAGTGGGACTTCGGTACCTTCTGATGCATGACAATGCTAGGCCTCATGTGGCTGAAGTGTGTCAGCATTTTCCTGCATGATGAAAGCATGATGCTCTGGACAGGCTTGCCTGTTCCCCATGTCGTGCAGCTGTAATGCAGGCTGGTGTGTGCTCCACTATAGGTTACAGAGGGGAGAAGGGATTAACACTTCCAGAGTAGGCCTGCACTGCAGCAGCCAAAACCACCACCGGGTGGCAGCAAAAACGTCCAAGACTGAGTCAGGAATAATCAGTCACCTGAAGTATCAGAGGTCTCAGCAAGCCCTCTACCGAGCAGAACACAGGCGTCACCAAGTGGCGGGAGCGTGGTCAGGCAAGCCAAGTCAAAACCGTACGGAGGCAGCAGGACAAAAGGAATAAGCATACACGTGGTCAGGAGAAAGCCAGGAGGTCAGCAACGGTCAGAAGCAGATAAGACAAAGACAGAAAGCAGAAGCGAGTCCGAATACAGGCTGAGTCAAAAACCAAAGAATCAAACAGACAAACAGGAAATGCAGGGAACAGGGCAGACAAAGGGAAAACAGACACGGACAAAGTCAGGGATAACAGCAGGACAATCAAGGTTACCAGTCAGGTTCACAAGCCGAAGGTAGCAGATAGCTCACACCGCTAGCAGGATGTGTGAGAGCAAATACCAACCTGAACCCAGAATTAAGCAGAGCAAAGTTAACCCTTGACATGATCCGCCGCGACCAAGGCAGACAGGACTAAACCCTGGAATGGATCATGACCCCCAAAACCTGAATCCAATCGAGCACACAGGGATATCATGTCTTGTTCCATCCACCAACGCAAAATTGCACCACAGACGTCCAGGAGTGACTGAGCTTTAATCCTGGTCTGGGGAAAAGATCTTCCCAAAAAACATCCACCGCCTCATAGGAGAATTGGGAAAAGGGGGGTTACATTTCTGACCACTGTCTCTTTTTAGGTTAAAACCTGGAACGCTTAAGGACTTGGCATTCAGTTTGTTTTTGGGAACATTTGACTTCAAAAGGGGAAAAATTTCTTCAATAAAATTGTGCTTATTTTTAAAAAAGGAAATAGGTAAAAATTTTGTTTAAAATTTTCAAATTTTTAATTTTTATGCCATTAATCAAGAGATATGTCACAAAAATTATTAATAAATAACTTTTCCCACATGTCTACTTTACATCATACAACCAAAATTTTTTTTTTTTAGGAATTTATAATGTTAAATTTTCCCAAAAATTTCCTTTTTTCCAAAAAAATTTTAAAAAATCATTTTTTTTAGGGGCCCCCACTTTAAGTGAATTTTGAGGGTCAATATGACAGAAAATAACCCAAAAAGGACACCAATCAAAAAAAACTCACCCCCAAGGGTTTTAAAAAGCCACTTTTCAAAATTTATTAACCCTTTGGGTACTTCACAAGAATTGAAGCAATGGGGAAGGGAAAAAATTAACTTTTAACTTTTTTTCCAAATTTTTCTTTCGAACAATTTTTTTTAATTTTTTTAAAGGGGATCAGTAAAAATGAAAAAATTTGTTGTACAATTTCTCCCGAGTACACGATACCCCATGTGTGGGGGTAAACCAATTTGGGGATGGCAGAGCTCAAGGGGAACACGCCCTTAAAATTTTTTGGTGGGAAATTTAGATTGGACGCATGCGATTTGGGGTCCCCTTTTTCCTAAACGTGGGAAACCCCCCCCAAGTGACCCCATTTTGGAAACAGACCCCCCCAATAAAATTATTAAAAATGTTGTGAGAGCTTTTTTAAAACCCCAAAGGGCTTTACAGAAGGTTTAAAGAAAAGCCTAAAATAAAAAACAATTTTTTTTCCAAAAAAATGGGGGTTTTTTATAATTTTTTTTTAAAAAGGATTTTTTAAAGGGAAAAAAAGTTTTTGGCATTAGTCCGAGTACGGGATCCCCATATTGGGGGGTTTTAAAAAAAAATATTTTGGGGCATCAGAGCCGGAAGGGGAAACGCGCCATTTTTCTTTTTGGCTGGAATTGAGATTGGACCCAGTCGCATTTGGAATCCTGTGTGCCTAAAAAGTGGGAAACCCCCCCCAAGGCCCCATTTTGGGAAAATAACCCCCAAATAACTTATCTAAATGTGTGTGAGGCTTTGAACCCCCAAGGGTTCACGAAGGTTAAAAAAAAGGGGCCGTAAAAATAAAAAAATCATGTTTTTTCCCCCAAAAATGATTTTTCATCCCAATTTTTTAATTTTTCCCAAAGGGGTAAAAAGGGCCCCCAAAAAAATTTTAATT
>JARQOD010000004.1:74487758-74533512 GCA_033576555.1 Oophaga sylvatica | reverse complement strand
AAAAGAAGATTATCTGCTGGCCGTACTGCCCAAAAACTTTTAAAAAAAAAAAAGATTTGGGGGGGACTTTTTGGCCAAGTAAAATAAAACGCGTGAAAGCCCAAAAAAATTTATCCCATAGTAGGAAGAGTGTTTGTATTTTTTTTTTCCCAAAAAACCTTTTATGGGGAAAAGGTTTCGGTAAGAATTTACAAAAGGGCCCTTTACGGGGGGAAAAAAAATTCCGAAATTTAATACCATTTTCTGCTTAGACTTTTAATCCCCATGCACTTGTAAGCGGGGGGCCCGACAAAAAACCCCTCAGGTAGAAATTTTGCACGCTCCACTGAAGGTGGGCCAGCAAGCTCCATCCTTTCCCCACGTAACCCCACGGTTGCACCCACCACAAGAAAGGGTTGAGGGTCGTCGCAAGGCCAAAGCATTGGGGAAAATCAAAATGTTTTTGCAAAAAAAGGCGAATCTAGGCCTCACCAGCCCACCCCCCAACCAACCCCCTGTCGTCTGTCATTCCCCCGCTATTCCCCCCATAGCAGCCTCAAGCCCCAGCTCCCCTAGCAAACACTTGGGGGGACAAGAAATATAAACCTTCTTGGGTTTTTTGGGGTTTGAATCCTACATTCCAAAAATTATCTCAAAAATTTTTAATGCCCTTCTTTTGGGTTTTAAAGCGCAGCTTTCCCCGAACCCCCAGGCCAACATGTCCCCGCTATGCCCTACCCATCGGGTTTTTTTTCTAAAAACCCATCCCTGCCCCCACCGATGTAAAAACCGAAAAGTCCATCACCAAAAAATCATGACTGAAAGGTCCCCTCCAAACAGTTTCCTGGCCAGAGCAGGGGGGGGGGCCATTACGTTCCATCACCCCAAAGGTTAAGGGGGTTTGGAAATGCAGGCTCCCCCGGGGACAGGGGCGGGGGAAAAGGGGGGCCCCCCCTCCCCCCGGAAAGGGGGAAAAATTGGTGGGGCGTTCGCCCCTCCTCCCCCTCTACAAAGTGAAATCGTCGACAAGCGCACCCCGGCATAATTCCTTTCCGAGCTCCCAGTGTTGGAAAAGGGTTTCCCCACATCGAACAGCTAGTGGTAAGCGGCAGGCTTTTTAAAGTAAAGTTTTTGGGGGAACAAAAAGAACCCGTGGAGGTACTTGGGGCCACTACTGCACGAGAAACTGATCAGGTTGGGGGCTACAAATTTTAGCCCGCAAGGGGGTTTTTGGGGGAAGGGCCAAAGGTTTGGGCATTTCTTCCTAAATAATTATCCATTAAAGCCCTGCCCATAAAAGGGGGCGAAACGGGGGAAAGTGTTGCCCAGCTCCAACCCCCCAGGCTCCCCACCTCCCCCCCCCAAAGCCCTTTGAAGTTCAAAAAGGGGGAAACCCCCATGGCAATTTGAAGGGTCCAACGAGGGAGGCGAAGCATTTTTGGGGGGTTAAAGGCCATTTTTGGGGGCATTTTGGGTTGTGGTTGCAGGTCCAAGAAAGCCTTTTAAAAACCTTCAGGGTTTTTTAGGAAAAAGGTGGGAAGCCGACCCCTCAAAAAATAAACCCCAGCCCCCGCCCCGATCAAGCACTGCAGGGGGGAAGAGGGGAAGGGGGAAAAAGTGACTCAGCCAATGTCTGGGGCCCCAAAAAACCTGGGGGGGGTGGGGGAAAAAGAAAAAGAGGAGGGGGGGATAAAAATTTGGGGAGGGGATGTCCGGGGGGGAAAAAAAATTTTAATTGCCGGTCATAGGTTTTTTCGGACTGGGGGGGTTTTGGGGGTTTGGGGGGGAAAAGGCCCCCCCCCCCCACCCCCACTGTCAGGGTCATTGCACCTGGGGAAAAATTGGGGCCCCATGTGGATTTGTCTTGCGGATCCAAAAAAAAGGGCCCCCCAAGGCCCCCAAAATTTGAAGGAGAAACTGGTTTTGGGCCCACCTCAATCCACGCTAAAAGGAAAATTTTAAAAAAAATCAGCCACGGGGAAAAAAGCTAATATTGGGGAACAAAAAAGCAAATTGGGAACCGTTTTTTTTAAGGGATTCCCCACACAGCAGTGGTCAGGGGTTTAAACCCCGACCGTTGGGCCAAATGGAAGGGTGTTTTCCCTGGGCCCCAAAAAAACTTTCCCCAATTGGATTTTTGGGGGCATGATTTCATGACCATGTTGTGGACTGATTTCCCCAAATACCCTCACACACTGTTTTAAAATGAATTTGATTCCCTTAAAAGAACCTTTCAAAGGGGGTTTCAAAGGATTTTGTCCCCCCCCCCCCTAAAACAATAGGTTTTCCAAAAAAATTTCGCTTTGTCCCCCCTCCCTTCCCCCCGATTTTTCCCCAAATTTCCCCCATTTGCAGTGCTAAATAACCTCAAACAAAACCCCTTTTTCCCCCCCCCAAAAAGGGGTGTATCCCCCCCCGGGGGCCAAAGTAAACACCGGGGGCACCCGGGGAAATGGAGTCCCCCGATAGGTGGGGGGGCCCACCCCTTTGGGGGACAGCACAGCCGGGGGCCCCCCATAGTAACCCGGTGTCCCCTGACGGGGGGGGGCCCCCTCGCCGTCAGAGGGCAAAACCCTCGTACCGGGGGGGCCCCGTGCCAGTGGGCCCTTTGCCCACAGGGGGCCCCCCCCGCTTGCTCGGGGGCCCCCCACTTGAAAAAATTTCCCCCTCCCGCCCCCCGCTTACCTTTCCGAAATTTTCCCGCAGTGACATTCAGGTCAGAGAGCCCATAAACCCCATTTTGTACCCTCGGGCCCAAAAACCCCCAAAAGCAAGAGCTGGGGGGATGGCAATGTGAGGGTTCCCAGATAAGCATGCCCTTTTTGGAGAGGTATTTTTTTTTTTTTTAAAGTTTGGACAATTTGGGGGGGATTTAAAAATGGAGAATTTTTTAAGGGCCCATCATACACGGGGGATGATAATTGGCCCCCATACACTTATCATATATACGGGGGGTTTTAACCCCTGGAGCATTTTAAAAAGGGGTTCCCCCTTTTTATGGAATTTAAGGCCCTCATCAAATTAGCCATCCTGGGGGGCCCCCCCCAAACTGGGGCACAAAGGGGCCCCTTTTTATTTTAGGTAAAAATAGGGGCCCCAAAAACTTGACACATTCATGGGGGGCCCTCTCCCCTGGAGCATTATAAATTGGGCCCCTCATACATGGAAAATATATACTGGGGGTTAACAAAGGAATTAAAATGGGGGCCCCCCAATATGGAACATTTTTACACTGTTGCATAATTTTTAAGGGGGGTTTTTTTTGAAAAAGGGGGTTTTTTTTTTATTGAACAACAAAAAGTTCTCAATAACCCAAAAACTATAAAATCAAAGTTTTATTTTTGGAAGTTGGGGGTTTTTTTGGGGTTTTGGGTACTTTTAAAGGGGGCTGTTTTTTACTTGGGGTTTTCGCCTTTTAAAAAAAACCCAAAAATACACCCCCCTCACTTTTTTTTTCATCATAAACCCCAAAAAAAACAAAAAAATTTTAAAAAAAAATTTCCCGACCCTTCAAAAAAAAAACAAAAAAAAAAAAAGGGCCAAAATAGCCACCTTTTTTACATACACCAAAAGCCTCCCCTCCCCCGATTCCGTCATTGTTGCCCGTTTACGATAACATGTGTGCAGCAGCCACCACACCCCCCCAACACTGTTTTTAAAGGGTTTTTTTTTTTCCCCCCTGAAAATCTCACATTTTAGGGGGAACACAGGTTTTTCTAGGGGGTTTAATGGGGAAAAAGGGGGTGTCATTTTTTTTTTTTCTTTTAGCCTTTCTGGCACCACGCTGGGGGTATTTGGAGCATTGATGAGCTTTTTCCTAAATAAAATCAGTTTTTTCTTAAAAACCCCTTTTTCCCTTTAAACCCCCCGTTTTAAAAAAAGGGGTTTTTTCCCAAAAAACCGGGCAGTAGCCCTGGGAATTAGCTTCCTCCATCCTAAACCCAAAAAAAGGGCCCCACAAGTTCACTTTAAAAACCAGCCCATCCCATCCCCCCCCTTTAAAACCTTGCGGGGTGTCCAGTCAAGTCCCTTTTTCCCTTTACTATCCACCCCCCCCAATTTTTTTTGGGCCCCCACCCAAAGCCTCTAAATTCATCACCCAAAAAAACCTAAAAAAATTTCAGTTTTAACATTTTTTTTTCCCACCCTTTGTTTTTTTTAAAAATTTTAAATTTTCTTGTAAAAGGGGGTTCTTTTTCCCCCCCCTTTTCCTTTTTTTTGGCCCCAAAGCCCCCTGAGTAAGGCACCCTTCCCCCTTTTAAAAATAATACAGTAATGTTCAGCTCTAAAATAGGCAAAACGGGGGAAAAAAATTTTGGGGCAGCTTCACCTTGTTTTTCCCAAAAATTAAAAAGGGGCAGTTATTTTGACCCTTTTTTTTATAAAAAACCCTTCTTGCGCCCCCTTTTTTGCTTTTCCCCCATGTTTTTTCATGAAAACGCAAAAAAATTTTTGGCAATTTCAAGACTGCTGCACTCTCTGCAAGATTTCTCAAAATTTTTTTTTTTTTCCCCAGAGTCCAAAAAATCTCTTTTTTTGACCCTTTTGGGGCCAAAAAGGAAAAAAGGAATTTTCCTAATAATTAAGCACACCTTATTTTTTGGGGTGATAAAAATTTTAAAACCACTTTGCCCCCTCATTACAGAGATGCAACTCCCTTTTTACATAATTACATTTGTTCCAACCCAAACGCTTGGATTGGGGGCAACTTTAAAAAAGGGGGGGAATGTGATAAAAAAACTTTTTTTCCTTTTTAATTTTTTGTACACGTGTATAGGCCCATCATACACTGGGGGCATCATCCATGGGGCCCATCATATACTGCAAAAAAACATATTTTGGGGCCCTTAAAATGGAGCATTTTATAGGGCCCATCAACCAAAAAACTTCATCCCCTCCCATCATATACTGGACATCAAAAAGGGGGGTTTTTTTTTTTATGGGGCATCAATAGGGTATGGGGCATCAAAAGCACATAAGGCCTAATTTTTTATGGGGGATTATAAGGGGGCCCCTTCCTTTTTAAAGGGCAAAATAAAAAGGGCCCCCCCCCTTTTTAAAAAATATGGGGCTTTTAAAAATGACTCATATACCGTATGGAGCAATAAAATTTGGGGGGGATTCTAAATCAAGGGACCCCCCATACTGAAAAACAAAATTGGGGACCAAAAAAACTGTAAAAATATGTGGACCATCATATACTTATGGTACATTTTTAAGGGGGGAATTATTCTGTATTTTTCAATATTTTTAAAAATGTTTTTGAGCTTTGTAAATTTTTTAAAATTTTTTAACAGTTTAATTTTTAAAAAAAAGAATGAAGTATTTGTCAAATTTTTCTAAACCAAAAATTTTTCTGCCAAAAAACAGATGAAATTTGGGGGGTTTAAAGGGGGCCCCCCACACTCTATTTTTTTCCGGGGGGGACAAAACCCCGGGGCCCCCCTCCCCCCCCCACAAAAAATTTGCCAAAAACCCCCCCGTTTTCAATCAACTAAAATTTTTTTAAAGTAAATTTTAAGGGGTTTTTTTTGCCCCTTTTTAATTTAAAAAATTGGGGGGGCTTTGGGGGTTTTAAAAGGGGGGTGTAGGGGGTGTTTAAGTCCTTCCTCCCCTTTTTGAACTTTTTTTTTCCCCTTGACTTGCATTGGGTTTTTGTTTTTTCAAACCCAACCTCCAACTTTTTTTAAAAATCGGCTGAAAATTTTTTTTGACTCGACTTTTTTAAAGTCGATTTTTTGAAATCCGCTCGACCCTAAAAAAGGCAAAAATCCTCATCCTATGGCCCTAGACCTTTTTTCCCAAATTTTTATTTTTTTTACTGCTTAGGCACTTGCTTTTAATGGGGCCACCCCTACACCCCAAAAGGGGACATACAGTAGCATGAGGTTGACACAACCAACAGAATTTTTCTCGGGATGCAGCTCACCAAAGGCACACAATGGAGCGTTGAAATAAGGGTTCACGTTTGGGGGCACCGCCAAAAAACGCCCCCCCCTAATCCCCCAAAACTGACCGACCCCCACGGCGTGGGGGGGGGGTCCCCCGGGGGCAATATGGACCCCCCCAAAACCCCGAGGGGACCCGGGCCCCACCCAAAAGGGAAAAGGGGGGGGACCGGGTTCTGTGCACTGTGTTTTGGGGGAAAGGAAAAACACAAACTTTTTTTTTCAAACCCCCCAACCTTTTTGGGAAAAAGGAAGAAAGTTTACTAAAGTAATAAATAAAACACACAAAATAAATCAAACATATAAACCGGGGTCCCCCGAATTTCCCCACCTCCCAAAAGGGGCCAAAAAAAAGACCCCAAAGGGGACCAACGATCCCGCGGCACCATGGTGGGACATCGGACACAGGCATAATCAGGGAAAACATCCATACCAGGCAAAACACAGGGTACAAAAGGTCATCAAAAACAGACAGGCCCAAAAAGGCACAGGGCATAAAATCGGGGAAACAAAAAGACCTCAAACAGGACCAGAAAAGGAATCAAACAAGGCCCGGGGTCAGAAAAACCCCACGACCCGGACAGGGGAACGACGACAGGTTTTCCCGGGCAGGGGCCCGGGGGAAAAGGCCCCGGGGCAAGGCCGCATATCGGGTCGGGCATCGGGGAACGTCTGCAGGCTCAGCAAAAGGGGAGGGAAGGATAATCCCATATCGGGGAAAGGGGGGCCCAAAAGGGGAAAACGGGGGTTGCATCAGCTCCGGGGAAGAGCCACTCCAGGGGCCCCGGACACGGCAAAAACCTTTAAAAAGGGGCCCAAGGGGTTGGGGGCCCCAACCCCCCCCCGGTTGAACAGGACCCCCCGGGATAGCACCGAATAAAACTGACACAGGGCCTCACATGTTGGATGGTCATGCACAAAGCAAAGACCAACCCACCACATGAACAGCAACGCACAGAGCAGGGAAATAGCAGGCTCCATACAGTAACAGCCAATATATCCCAGCCAATTGGGGGGAAAAAGGACAAAGGGTTAAACAAAGACATGCATTGCACCCGACAACCAAGTACAGACAAACAGCGTGACAAAAGGTAGCTGTGTCTGTCAGCACAATGTCCAGAGCATGGATCAGATACCAGAAGAGAGGCCATGTATACCAGGAGCCGTGGAAGGGCTGTAGGAGGACAACAACCCAGCACCAGGACCACTACCTCCTCCTTTGTGCAAGGAAGAACAAGAGGAGTACTGCTAGAGCTCTGCAAAATGACCTCCACCAGGCCACTAACATCCATGTGTCTGCTGAAACTGTCAGAAACAGACTCCATGATGGTGATATGAGCGCCCGACATCTACAAGTGGGTGTTGTACTTATAGCCCAACACTGTACAGGGTTATTGGCATTTGTCAGAGAACAGATGAGAGCAGGTTCACACTGAGCACATGTGACAGACGTGACAGAGTCTGGAGATGCTGTGGACAACATTCTGCTGCCTGCAACATCCTCCAGCATGACAGGTTTGGCAGTGGGTCAGTAATGGTGTGGGGAAGCATTTCTTTGGAAAGGCCGCACAGCCCTCCATGTGCTAGCCAGAGGTACCCTGACTGCCATTAAGTACCAGGATGAGATTCTCAAACCCTTAGTGAGACCATATGCAGGTGGAGTGGGACTTCGGTACCTTCTGATGCATGACAATGCTAGGCCTCATGTGGCTGAAGTGTGTCAGCAGTTCCTGCATGATGAAAGCAATGATGCCTGGACAGGCTTGCCTGTTCCCCATGTCGTGCAGCTGTAATGCAGGCTGGTGTGTGCTCCACATATAGGTTACAGAGGGGAGAAGGGATTACACACTTCCAGAGTAGGCCTGCACTGCAGCAGCCAAAACCACCACCAGGTGGCAGCAAAAACGTCCAAGACTGAGTCAGGAATAATCAGTCACCTGAAGTATCAGAGGTCTCAGCAAGCCCTCTACCGAGCAGAAACACAGGCGTCACCAAGTGGCGGGAGCGTGGTCAGGCAAGCCAAGTCAAAACCGTACGGAGGCAGCAGGACAAAAGGAATAAGCAATACACGTGGTCAGGAGAAAGCCAGGAGGTCAGCAACGGTCAGAAGCAGATAAGACAAAGACAGAAAGCAGAAGCGAGTCCGAATACAGGCTGAGTCAAAAACCAAAGAATCAAACAGACAAACAGGGAAATGCAGGGAACAGGGCAGACAAAGGGGAACAACAGACACGGGACAAGTCAGGGATAACAGCAGGACAAATCAAGGGTTACCAGTCAGGTTCACAAGCCGAAGGTAGCAGTATAGCTCACACCGCTAGCAGGATGTGTGAGAGCTAAATAGCCAACCTGAACCCAGAATTAAGCAGAGCAAAGTTAACCCTTGACATGATCCGCCCGGACCAAGGGCAGACAGGACTAAACCCTGGAATGGATCATGACACCCCAGACCTGAATCCAATCGAGCACATCAGGGATATCATGTCTTGTTCCATCCACCAACGCAAAATTGCACCACAGACTGTCCAGGAGTTGACTGATGCTTTAATCCTGGTCTGGAAGAGATCTCTCAGAAGAACATCCACCGCCTCATCAGGAGAATTGCCCAGGCATTATAGGGAGGTCATACACGTAGGTGGAGACCACACACACTGCTGAGCATCATTTCTTTGTCTTGAAGCATTTCCACTGAAGATGGATCAGCCTGTAATTTGATTTTCCACTTTGATTTTGAGTATCATTCGAAATCCAGACCTCCATTGGATATTAATTTTGATTTACATTGATAATTTTTATGTTTTATTGTTCCCACGCATTCCACTATGTAATGAATAAAGATTTGCAGCTGGAATATTTAATTCAGTGATACATAGGATGTGGGATTTTAGTGTTCCCTTTGTTTTTTTTGAGCAGTGTATATAGAATAGATAAAAGGATGTCAATGACATACAGTTGTGTGAAAAAGTTTTTGGTCTCTTCCGGATTTTCTATTCTTTTGTATGTTTGTCACACTTAAATGTTTCAGCTCACCAAACAAATTTAAAATTAGACAAAGATAACACAAGTAAACACAAAATTCAGTTTTAACCCCTTAACGACCAAGCCATTTTGTAGGTTAAAGACCAGGCCAATTTTTACATTTCTGACCACTGTCTCTTTATGAGGTTATAACTCTGGAACGCTTCAACGGATCTTGGCGATTCTGAGATTGTTTTCTCGAGACATATTGTACTTCATGATAGTGGTAAAATTTCTTCAATATAACTTGTGCTTATTTATGAAAAAAATGGAAATATGGTAAAAATTTTGAAAATTTAGCAATTTTCAAACTTTTAATTTTTATGCCATTAAATCAGAGAGATATGTCACAAAAATTAGTTAATAAATAACATTTCCCACATGTCTACTTTACATCAGTACAACCAAAATTTTTTTTGTTAGGAAGTTATAAGTGTTAAAAGTTGACCAGCAATTTCTCATTTTTCCAACAAAATTTACAAAATCATTTTTTTAGTGGCCACCTCACATTTGAAGTGAATTTGAGGGGTCAATATGACAGAAAATAACCAAAAGTGACACCATTCTAAAAACTGCACCCCTCAACGTGTTCAAAGCCACATTCAAGAAGTTTATTAACCCTTTAGGTACTTCACAAGAATTGAAGCAATGTGGAAGGAAAAAATTAACATTTAACTTTTTTTCCCAAAATTTTTCTTTCGACACAATTTTTTAAAATTTTTTCAAGGGTATCAGTAGAAAATGAACCACAATATTTGTTGTACAATTTCTCCTGAGTACATCGATACCCCATGTGTGGGGGTAAACCACTATTTGGGCGCATGGCAGAGCTCGGAAGGGAAGCAGCGCCATTTGACTTTTTTGGCTGGAATTGAGATTGGACGCCATGTCGCATTTGGAGAGTCCCTGTGTGCCTAAACAGTGGAAACCCCCACAAGTGACCCCATTTTGGAAACTAGACCCCCCAAGTAACTTATCTAAATGTGTTGTGAGAGCTTTTAACCCCCAAGGGCTTTACAGAAGGTTATAACGTAGAGCCGTAAAAGTAAAAAATCATGTTTTTTCCACAAAAATGATATTTTCATCCCAATTTTTATTTTCCAAAGGATAAAAGGACCCAAAAGTTATTGTGCAATTAGTCCTGAGTACGCTGATACCCCATATGTGGGGGTAAACCACTATTTGGGTGCATGGCAGAGCTCGGAAGGGAAGCAGCGCCATTTGACTTTTTTGGCTGGAATTGAGATTGGACGCCATGTCGCATTTGGAGAGTCCCTGTGTGCCTAAACAGTGGAAACCCCCCACAAGTGACCCCATTTTGGAAACTAGACCCCCAAGTAACTTATCTAAATGTGTAGTGAGAGCTTTGAACCCCCAAGGGCTTCACAGAAGGTTATAACGTAGAGCCGTAAAATTAAAAAATCATGTTTTTTCCACAAAAATGATCTTTTCATCCAATTTTTATTTTCCAAAGGATAAAAGGACCCCAAAAGTTATTGTGCAATTAGTCCTCAGTACGCTGATACCCCATATGTGAGGGTAAACCACTATTTGGGTGCATGGCAGAGCTCGGAAGGGAAGCAGCGCCATTTGACTTTTTGGCTGGAATTGAGATTGGACGCCATGTCGTATTTGGAGAGCCCCTGTGTGCCTAAACAGTGGATACCCCCACAAGAAACCCCATTTTGGAAACTAGACCCCCCAAGGAACTTATCTAGATGTGTGGTGAAAGCTTTGAACCCCCAAGGGCTTCACAGAAGGTTATAACGTAGAGCAGTAAAATTAAAAAATCATATCTTTTCCACAAAAATGATCTTTCCACCCCAATTGTTATTTTCCAAAGGGTAACAGGACCCCAAAAGTTATTGTGCAATTTGTCCTGAGTATGCTGATACCCCATATGTGGGGGTAAACCACTATTTTGATGCATGGCAGAGCTGGAAAGGGAAGGAGCGCCTTTTTCAAATGCAGATTTTGATGGAATGGTCTGCGGGTGTCATGTCACGTTTGGAGAGCCCCTGATGTGCCTAAACAGTAGAAACCCCCCACAAGTGACTCCATGTTGGAAACTAGACCCCCCAAGGAACTTATCTAGATGTGTGGTGAGCACTTTGAACCCCCCAGTGCTTCACAGAAGTTTATAACGTAGAGCCGTGAAAATAAAAATATCATATTTTTTTCCACAAAAATAATCTTTTTGCCCCCAAATTTTTATTTTTATAAGGGTAACAGGAGAAATAGGACCCAAAAGCTATTGTGCAATTTGTCCTGAGTACGCTGATATCCCATATGTGGGGGGGAACCACTATTTTGACGCATGAAGAGCACACCGCACACCGAAAAGGAAAAGAAGAGAAAAAAAGAGGCAAGCCAGTGACTAGCCAACCGAAAATAGGATGAATGAATGATAATCAGTAAACAAATTGCAAAAAATATAAATTTTATTGAACAATGTTGTACAAAAAATGAATATCAATGTAATAAAAAATAATGAATATTAAAAAAACCAGAAACATCTGACAATGCACCATAATAGTTACAGGCTCATGTTTATAGACCAGGAGTGTAATAAATAATTAATAAAAAAATATATATATATGCAAACAAAATGTGTAAAAATATATAAGTGTATCGTTATTTGTATATAACATATATGTGAAAACTGAACTCAGATATAAACACAAAAGTGCTGATAATGTTCAAATACAAAAAACCATGCTGTGATGCAACACCATTATAAGGAAAATCCACATCATGTGTTAACATAACTAGTGCAACAGCTGCTGTGAACATAAAACACCGTGACTTAGAAATAATATAAACACAGGTGCTGTGAAGCTAATACACGTACCAGACGTGACCTAGATGAACATACACACTACCTGGGAGCCTTGAATAACGCAGATGGTCTGGAAGAACGCGCCCCGACGCACGTTTCGGAACTATATTCCTTCGTCAGGGGGTGTATACAAGAGTTACTGCAGCCTTTAAATAGCGCTTCTATAATTCCCCAGCTGGTGAAATGTCGGCGCATCGCTGCCAGCGAGGACCGGAAGTCGTCATGGCGATCGACGTCACATGACCACGCGAAACCGGAAGTGCCGGACCGCACAGTCATGTAGAGACGCCGCTGCCATGCGACCACCAGTCCAGCCCTGCAGACATGCGCACATCACCGCTCTTGAATTGTATCAGAGCGCTACATTTTGGGGCGTGATAACAAGTATATTAGAGGAGTCGCTGTGGAATCATCATGTCCCACAATGTAGACATGCGCACTGAAACTCCTCCAAGATAATAGATATGCACCCAAATAGGTAATATATTACACTAGAAAAGAGAGCTAAATTCATTTGAACAATGTTGGAAAACCACATAGGCAAACATACCACTACTATAGACACCACAAGTACAAAATCATGAACCATAAATAATTATACAGATAATACAAAAGAACCATATCCAAAAAGGTCCTCAAATAATGATGGTGACGTTGACGGTGCATAATGAATCCTGCATTCCAATTCAAAACGCCACACGCATAGATGTAAGAAGTCCTGTTATTATGGTATTGAAAAACGATGTTTGATTATTCCAGTTCAATGAGCCACTCACGTAGATATAAATTCTCTACAGCAAAATATAAATGTAACATATATTAGTACAAACCTGCAGCAAGATGTATAACAAAAACACATATAAAAGGCAAATAAAAATGAAAATCATAAGACAGAACAATGTAAAAAACAGATAAAAAACTGTTAATGCTAAAACTATAAAAAGGGTATAAATTAAAGACATTCATTAAGGCCAAATGGGGACACCGTATTCAGTGTCCATATCCATTTAGCCTCAAGTTGGGCCAAACGTTTGCTGACATTTCCACCTCTATTATTAACAATCAATAAATCTATCCCAGAGACCTTTAATTTGGAGAAATCACAATTATGATGTGATTTAAAATGTCTAGGGATAGTTTTTAATGATGATATATCCTCAATCTCAGCTGCCGTCTTGATGCCCAGTACGTGTTCACGTACTCTAACTTTCAGTTGTCTAGTAGTTAGACCAACATATTTCAAATCGCAAGGGCATTCAGCCAGATAGATCACGGCAGAAGAGGTACAGGTAATATTGTGTTTGATGTCAAAATGATGGGAATTGTCAGCATTATAAAAACCATTTGACCTCTTGACATTAGGGCATGCCACGCAAGAACCGCATGGTTTACAACCATGAATGGGCAATGGTTTGGTTTGTAGAGTCTTGGTAAAATGACTCTTGACCAGACTGTCTTTTAAGTTGGGCGACCTCCTGAATGTAATGTGGGGTCTTTCCCCTACATATTTTGACAGAATTGGGTCCGACATCAAAATTTGCCAAAATTTGTCAGACACTGCCTCAACTGATCACTTTGCCCACTGAACTGTGCAATAAACCGTACCATGTTTGTATCGTCTCTTGATGGATTTGTATATAGAGCATCATGGCGAGTACTGTGTTTGGCCCTGTTGTAAGCTCTCTTAATTGATCTCCTACTATACCCTCGCTCCAAAATCTGCCCTTCAATAACTCAGCTTGGTGCAAGAAGTCCTCATCTCTTGAACAGATCCGTCTGAGGCGCAGAAATTGTCCAATAGGAACAGAATTAATTAAAGGTCTCGGATGGGATGAGGAAGCGTGTACCAGCGCATTTACCGCCGTCTTTTTCCTGAACAGATCTGTTTGAAGACAACCATTTGTATCTTTGAAAATCCGGACATCCAGGAATTCAATGGTATTTATGTTATAGCAATATGTGAAATGCATGTTGATACTATTGGAATTCAGATTTGCAATGAATTCTGCTAAATCTTCAATGGAATCTTGCCAAATAAAAAATACATCATCTATGTAGCGTGTCCAAAAAGGAACACGCTCCATAGATTCCATGCGTTCAGAGGTAAAGAGGTCTCTCTCCCACAGTCCAAGGAACAGGTTGGCATACGACGGAGCAAAGGAAGCCCCCATCGCTGTTCCTTGGACTTGTAGGAAGAAAGACCCCCCAAAAAGAAAAAAATTTTTTGATGAAGCAACCTTTGATATTCATTTTTTGTACAACATTGTTCAATAAAATTTATATTTTTTGCAATTTTTTGCAATTTGTTTACTGATTATCATTCATTCATCCTATTTTCGGTTGGCTAGTCACTGGCTTGCCTCTTTTTTTCTCTTCTTTTCCTTTTCGGTGTGCGGTGTGCTCTTGATCTTCCGGGTGGTCTGCCATCTCATTTTAGGATTTGTGGTATCACCTTACCATTTTATTGTGTGGTCAATACATTTCAGTGATTATACACATTTGGGTGATTCATTATTCCACATTTCTTGTTTGCAATTCTATTTTGACGCATGGCAGAGCTCGGAAGGGAAGGAGCACCGTTTTTAAATGCAGACTTTGATGGAATGGTCTGCGGGTGTCATGTCGCGCTTGGAGAGCCCCTGATGTGCCTAAACAGTAGAAACCCCCCACAAATGACCCCATTTTGCAAACTAGACCCCCAAGGAACTTATCTAGATGTGTGGTCAGCACTTTGAACCCCCAAGGGCTTCACAGAAGTTTATAATGTAGAGCCGTGAAAATAAAAAAATCATATTTTTTTCCACAAAAATTACCTTTTTGCCCCAAATTTTTATTTTTCTAAGGGTAACAGGAGAAATAGGACCCCAAAAGCTATTGTGCATTTTGTCCTGAGTACGCTGATACCCCATATGTGGGGGGGAACCACTGTGATCGCCTTACTGCGATCTTTGGGAGGCACAATGAACAAATCCACAAAAGGTGAAGAATTGGTTTTCTTTTTTACGCCGTTCCTCGTGCGGTATTAGTGATTAGGCGACTTTATTCCTCGGATCGGTGCGATTACAGCGATACCAGATTTACACCCTTTTTTCATGTTTAGCTTCTGTCACACACTAAAAGATGCTTTTTCTTGGAATAATTTTTTGTAAGAAATTTTTGCATCGCCGTATTTTGAGAGCTATAATTTTTCCATATTTCGGCCGACAGAGTTATCTGTGGGCTTATTTTTTGCGGGACGAGCTGACGTTTTTATTGGTACCATATTCAGGCACATAACATTTTTTGATCGTTTCCTATTCCGATTTTTGTGGAATCAGAATGAACAAAAACCAGCAATTCAGGAATTGTTTTTTTTTTTTTTTTTTTTCCTCCGTTCCGTGTGTGGTAAAATTGATAAAGCAGCTTTATTCTTCGGGTCACTACGGTTACGGCGATTCCTCATTTATATATTTTTTTTTTATGTTTTGGCGTTTTTTACACAATAAAAATTTTTATAGAAAAAATAATTATTTTTGCATCAGTTTATTCCGCGAGCTATAACTTTTTTATTTTTTCGCTGATGATGCTGTATAGCGGCTTGTTTTTTGCGGGACAAGATGAAGTTTTCAGCGGTACCATGATTATTTATATCTGACTTTTTGATCGCGTGTTATTGCACTTTTTCCAAGCGGTATAATGATACCGCTTGGAAAAAGTATAATTTACTACTTTTTTGTGTTTTTTTTTACGGCTTTCACTGAAGGGGTTAACTAGGGTTACGCTTTTATAAATGGGATTTTTACGGACGTGGCGATACCTAACATGTGTATGTTTTTTGTTTTTTATTTTTTTTATTACATAAAAATGTGTATTTTTTAGGGGATTTTTTTTAAATTATTTTTTAATATTTTTTTACAATTTTTTAAAAAAAAATGATTTTTTTTAACTTGTCCCTTTATGGGACTTTCACTTTTTTTACTTTTTATCGCAGCAGTCAGGGGGTTAACAGCCAGGGGCGGTGGGGGCTCCGCTCCTGGCTGTCAGTGCAGGAAGCCTGGCCACTGCAGCGCCGGCTCCTGCACTGATCGCGCTGGAGAAGCTGAAATTTCAGCTTCTCCTGCACAATCGCTGCTGTGTTTGGTCAGTCAGATTGACTGACCAATCACAGCGCTGTGGGTGCGGGGACCGACGGCAATGGTCCCTGCACCGCTTGCCGTGCCTGTCAGCTGTCTGTGACAGCTGTCGGCACTGATCTACCACTGCGTGTTTACACGCAGTGGTAGATCAAAGCCATGACGTGCAGAGTCCGTCCTGGTGCCGGAACTGACACCTTGCCATGACGGACTCTGCACGTCAGTGGACATTAAGGGGTTAAATGAAGGTCTTTACTATTAAGGGAAAAAGAAATCCAAACCTACAGGGCCCTGTGTTGTGAATGTGTTAGAAATGAATTCTGAGCAGAAGCTCCCTCTGGTGGTTACAAACAGTACTGAACTATTCAATGAAGATTGTGAAGATTGGCAATCAGGTGTTACAGACTGGTCTTATATAAGGGAGGTTCCCTCCCATCAGGGTTGCCGGTGATCAATTGTTCTTGTCTCAACTTTGGTTCCTGGTTCACTTGGAAGCTTGCTGTGTCTTGCCTGCATCTTCTGCTAACAGATAAGATATTTTCTGCTTTTATTTTTGTGCTTGCTTTTTGCATTTTGTCCTGCACTTCTGTGGAGGTCAGCAAGGTCCCCTCCGGGGGCTTGTGCTCCTCTCAGTTTATCTGAGCCTCTGTTATTTGTTCATTTGCCTTTTCCAGTTTTTTCAGTGGCTGCTGCTTAGTTTTGTTACACCAGAGAACTAATTTAGGTGGTAGAGGTCATGTGATCTCAGGTGTTTTTGCAATTAGTGAGTTGGTATTTTTTTTAGGGTTTTTTGGATTGCAGTAAGTGTCCTTCCTATCCTTTTCTTTCTAGGAAGATTGGGCCCCAATGTTTGCTCATACTATTTTCTGTCTGTGTCTGTATTTCCTCTTGTCTAACCGCCATTACATGTTTGGGGGCTTCCTATGTTCTTTGGGGATCTGCTCCGGGGCAGATAGTTTTCCTCTTTCTATCTTTAGGTGTAGTTAGCTTCTCAGGCTGTGACGAGGCGTCTAGGACCAACGTAGGTACGCTCCACGGCTGCCTTTAGTTGTGGTGGTTAGTCAGGGTACTGCAATCCAGTAGATTCCAACCTCTCTGGTGTATTGCCTTTTTTGCCTGCTCTCCTCAGCTACCAAATCATAACTGTGTTAAAGTGATTGCCTCCTAAACCGAATAACTGGTTGGGCTGCCCTTAACAGCAACAAATGCAATCAAGTGTTTGCGATAACTGGCAATGTATCTTTTACAATGCTCTGGAGGCATTTTTACCCACTCATCTTTGCAGAATTGTTGTAATCCAGCCACATTGGAGGGTTTCCGAGCATGAGCCACCTTTTTAAGGTCAAGTCACAGCATATTGGTCAGATTAAGGTCAGGTCTTTGACTAGGCCACTCCAAAGTCTTAATTTTGATTTTCTTAAGCCATTCAGAGGTGAACTTACTGGAGTGTTTTGGATCATTTTCCTGCTGAATAACCCTTGAGGTCACAAACAGATGACAGTACATTTTCCTTCAGGATATTTTGTAGACAGCAGAATTCATGGTTCCATTTACCACAGCCAGCCTTCCAGGTCCTGAAGCAAAACAGTACACCTCAGACCATCACACTACCAGCACCATATTTTACTGTTGGTATGATGTTCCTTAACTGAAATGCTGTGTTACTTCTATGGCAGATGTAATGGGACATACACTTTCCAAAAAGTTCAACCTTTTTGTCTTTTCAGTCCGCAGAGTATTCTCCAAAAAGTCTTGAGAATGATCAAGATGTTTTCTGGCAAAACGTGACAAACCTTTATGGTCTTATTGCTCAGTAGTAGAGATGGGCAGGCCCCTGGATATTCGGTTCCGGCATGTTTGGTCGGACAGGTAAAAAAAAGTTTGAGTACCAGAACAGTACCCGAACCAGACCCATTCATTGATGGGCTCAAACGTTCCACGTGTCAGTCATGAAGGCGTGGCAACTTGCTTTGATCGTGCAAAATCATTACGCTGTCAGATAGACTGGTCTGACTGAAATGAGAAAGTTTTCTTCGTACTAGCATGGTTATGACTACGCTCATCGCAGCTGCTCCGTATACAGCAAAGCAGAGCGCTGTGGAGTATTCACTGGCTCTCTTAAAAAAAAATAAAAAAAATCACATGAGCTACTGTATTGATACATAGTAAAATGACAATGGGTGAACTACTCAGCATCAGGGCTATCAAGATAGAGGGTCCCCATGCTGTATTTTTTTTAAATAATTTAAATAAATGATTTAAAAAAAATGTGTGGGGTCCCCCCATTTTTGACAACAAGCCAGTCTAAAGCAGACACCTGGGGACTAGAATTCTCAGGCTGGTAAGGGACCATGGATATTCCCTCTCAGTCTAAAAATAGCAGCCTGCAGCCGCCCAGAAAAGGCGCATCTATTAGATGCAACAATTCTAGCATTTTGCCCAGCTTTTCCCACTTGCCCTGTGGAGGTAGCAAGTGGGGTTCATATTTGCGGAGTTGATGTCACCTTTGTATTTTCCCGATGACATCAAGCCCATGGGTTAGTAATGGAGAGGCGTCTATAAGACGCCTCTCCATTACTAATTCTATAGTTATATTGTAAATAAACACACAGCCAGAATGAAGTCCTGTATTTGAAATAAACCCACATTTATTTTTTTTACTTAAACATAACAAACAGTTATACTCACCTGATGCCCATTTGATTGAAGTCAACGTTTCCTGGATTAAATAAACAAAAAAAACCACCATATCCCTAACATGTCCGTTGTTCTGTCCCAAGCCATAATTCATGTCTGAGGATGAATAGTTTTCAACCTGGACAGTGCCAAGATGCTGCTAGCTTAGCCTCAGTGACCATCGATGGCGTCAATGAGGTTACCACAGGTCACTGAGGCTGCGTTTCCAGCCAGGCCAATGAACTACGGTGACCTCGATGAAATCACCGCTCGCACTGCGACAAAAAGTCTCACCATGCAGAGGTGAGTTCATCAGGAGAAATTGCTCATGGTAAACTGGTGAACTCACCACTGCACCGTGAGACTTTTTTCTCACTGTGCTAGTGGTGATCACTGTAGTTCAGGGGCCTGCTCGTTGCAGCTTATTCTTCCTTGCTTCTCAGCATGAATGGTGGCATGATGCCACCGTTCATGCTGAAGAGCACATGTCATACTCATGGATCATGGAGTGTGACACTATGCATTCCAGCCACCCCTTCATCCATCCCTCATCCTTCCATCCCTCCAGCCCTCCTCATTCATCCATCCATCCCTCATTAATCCTTCCATCCCTCATCCAGCCATCCCTCATTCATCCATTCATCCCTCATCCATCCAGCTGTGTAGCCCTGGTACACAATACCAGGAGGATGAGTGGAGAGGTAACGGTTAAGGGCTCTTCATGATATCATGTACACTTCGGACACACCCACCAGGGGTGTGGAGGGGAGTGCTGAGTAGTCTGAGTTCAGTTCAGTCAGTGACTCGAAGGAGTGAGGAAGTGCAGTCTTTGTGCAGTTCAGAAAGTGGAGGCCAGTACAGGTGAGCCAGTTCACCTCAGCCTGGTCAGAGCTGTGCCCCACTATAAGACGGACTGAGATATCTATTAAGAGTTGAGCATATCGAAGGGCATAGTGGAAGAGAACAGAGAAGTGCCATAAGTATAGGATACCTGCACATTGTTACCGGTCACTGGGGACCGAAGGATCACTAAAGCTTCACGCTTAGTGGTAAGAAAACCAGAGGCTTATCGGACCTTAGGTCGTGGCAAGCATCCCTGAAGAGTCAGTACGTATCTGGGGTCAGGGAGAGTGAGAACCTTCAGCCTGATCAGCAAGAATAGGAACTCAGCTCTCTCACAGGAAGGCTCCGACCACAAAAACTGACCAGGCAGAACAGCTTTGGAATAGCTGGAGTTATAGAGGGAACTAGCTTCAGGCTGGTTGGACTCATCAACATTGGACAGTAAAGGAGGCCCCTAACTTGCTTAGCCGTTGCCTCAAAGCTCATCCTCCATCAACCCCATCAGCCTCCCTGGGACCTGCCTTACCATCTTACAAGTAAAGGTATGGAAAGACGCTGACCGTGTGAGACTGAGTTATTTACTTGCATGCCTGCACAACCCTGCCTTAACCATCGACCTGAGGGAAGAGTCCTACCTGTAGGGGACCCGACATCTAGCTGCCTCACCATCCCCTCAGAGATCTACAGCAGCGCTGGTATAAATTACCAGAAGACTACAGGTGGCGTCACGAACTGTAAATATATCTATCCCCTGTAAATATTCCCCCAACATACGCCAGACCGCCAGGGCCACAGACCGAGCCACCGCTACCTGTGACAAACCCCATAGACTTCCATGGGCTCGGCTCTGAGTACCCCATTGCCCTGGTAATCCACAATTGTGGTGGCGGGTCGACACACAGCCATCCCTCCATCCATCTAGCCATCCCTCCATCCATCCCTCCAACCACCCCTCATCCATTCATTCATCCATCCCTCATCCATCCATCTCTCAACCATCCATCCATCAATCTAGCCATTCATCCATCCAGCAAGCTAGCCAGCCATCCCTCCACCCCAAGCAACCTCAGTGACCAGCAGTAACCTTGATGACGTCACTGCTAGTCTCTGATGCTGCTTTCGCAGCAGATCATTCTCCCAGAGGTTCTCAGCCTGTACAGTCGCATCTTGGCACAGTCCAGGTTGAATACTGTTTATTCCCAGACATGGATTACGGCGTGGGACAGAACGTCAGACAGGTGAGGGATATAGCTGTTTTTTTATTTTTTTAATTAGAGTAGACAAGGGGTTCAATGAAATGGGTGTTAGGTGAGCATAACTGTGTTTGCTATTTATAAATAAAAAATTAAAAGTGTGTTTTGTTTTTATTTCAAATAAAAGACTTTATACTGGCTGTGTGTTTATTTACCATACAACTATAGGATTAATTATTCCCATAATCTTGAATAAAATGGGCAATAGCACTTCAAAATACTAGTTTAAACATAATCTATAGTGGTGGGTGCCACATAGATAAGAAGTGATTAGAGAAACAATAAAAATTAAAATAATAATTTTTATTAAATGTATAAGTAAAAGGACAAATTTAAACATAGAGTAAAAGGGTTTTTTTTCCAAAAAAGGGTAGAGGAAATACACTAGCTGCCGTAGAACATCAAATTGTGCATACTTGTGAAAAGTCCAATACAGCCATTGTCACAAATGTAGCAGAAAATTATACCAGCAAACAACCAGTTATGATTGCATCATAAGAAAAGCACCAGTGTGCATGAAAAATTGCTGCTCCTGCAAAGATTGTGCAAATATCAGGACTTAGGCAAAATTCAAGTATTCAAGTAGATTACAAAGCCATAGGATAATCACATGAAAAAATTCTTAGTAAAGAGCCTAGAGAAAGTGCCAGTATTCCAATGTAAGTAGACATATACTGATAAGTCTGTCAGAGTAGGGAATCATAATAAATGTAGACCCAACTTACATAAGGGATATGCACACGAAGATAGGCAGAGAGAGAGGCAGCGTGTGTAGGTCCCCTTCACCCGACGGGTCCACTTCACCCGACGGGCACCTTTTCACCTTGTGGCTTCTTCCGGGGCCTGGTGAAACGGTGAAAAAGGTGAAACGGTGCCCCTTGGGGCGAAGGGGACCTACACACGCTGACTCTCTCTCTGCCTATCTTCATGCCATTGTCCCTTATGTAAGTTGGGTCTACATTTATTATTTATTATAGGATTAGTAATGGATAGGTGTCTTATAGACGTCTCTCCATTATTAACCTGTGGGCTTGATGTCACTGGGCATTAACCCCACAAATATGAACCCCACTTGCCACCGCTACAGGGCAAGTGGAAAGAGCTGGGCAAAGCACCAGAATTGTCGCATCTAATAGATGTACCTTTTCTGGGGGGCTGTGGGCAGCTATTATTAGGCTGGGGAGTGCCAATATCCATGGCCCCTTACCAGCCTGAGAATACCATCCCCCAGCTGTCTGCTTTAGCTTGGCTGGTTGTTAAAAATGTAGAGGACCCCATTGCATTTTTTTTAATTTATTTAAATAATTAAAAAAATAGCAAGGGGACCACTCTATTCTTGATAACCAGCCTTGCTAATACTGGCTTGTCTGGCTGGTTATCAAAAATAAAGGGGAACCCACAGCGTTTTTATTCAATATTAATTATTAGCGGCAGCAGGTGTAGGCTGATGGGAGCAGTAGTCCCATCAGCTGACACCAGTGACCAAAGGAAAACATTTTACCTCTGATCACAGTTTTTTGAACCTCGGCTGTCTAATCGGTGGTAATGATTTTACCACTGATCAGAAGGTCTCCAAAACGAGTCCTGTTACAGAAGGAGGACTTCAGTCTGAAAGGGATTTACACCAATAAGAACTACCACGTGCCCACAGAGAAGAGAAAATTTGAGACAAGACAGCATGACAAACACCAGGTGTTTGGGGGCCGAACCGAAACAGTAACATGGACGTCCTGATGAAGTCCATGTTCGGAGTCCGTACAGTAGTTTTGCTCATCTCTACTAATGACTTTTTTGGGTGGGGCAGGGGGAATGGTGTAGATGGAGGGTGTCATTTGAATTTTTGTCTCAGGCAGCAGAAAAGTTGGAGTCTGCATTGGTTTGTGTCTATATACATACATTCTTCTGTTCTGCTGTTTATGTGAAAACATATTTTTATATTGCAGGTAAGAAGACTTCTCCAAAAAACACACTTCTGGAACTACCTGAAAAGCCTTCAAGTGAGCAGGTAAAACACTAAATATTTTGAGTAGCTGGTAGTAGTATACTGTCATAGTGTACTTTAAAAAATGTCTTCCCTACTTAAAGGGGTTGTCCCATGAAGACTACCCCCTTTCAAATTCCTAGAAAAATCAGCTGCATCTGGAGGTGCTAAAAGCCTGACTTGTGACTGGAGATTATGCTCCTCTCTGAAAAACCTCTCTGAAAAAATAAACTCCTACAAAAAATTGTCAAAAAACATTTCAAATCCAAGTTAAAAAACAATATTTAGATTGTGAGCACTAATGGGACAGTGATGATATTGTCAGTAAAGCGCTGTGAAATATGATAGCTATATATAAGCAAAGCATAATTAATAATAGTCTTGAAACTTTTCATCATGTTATATTTTTATGGACTTCCAATCATGTAGCTCTCCTCAACAACCCCAGAGATGCTGCAATTTCATGTGACTCAATTTAAACCTCTTGTCAATTTGTACATTAAGAAATTTTTTTTTCTGTATTTGACTTGCATCTGCAATCGTCTGATCTACACAGCAAGCTCTCAGCACCTCAAACTACAGCTGATTTTTTGAAGCATTCGGATGGGGTTATTTGTTTGTAGGTAGTTATGATTTGTTTTTCTAAGGGGTAATGTTTCTCCTTGTGGAGAGTAACAAGCAAGGCTTGGCATGTCAGAATGAGGAGACGTCTAGCATGCTCCTCTGGAAATTAAATATGCAAATTGTCTCTTCAGAAAGGAAGAGGACTTGAATGCCTCCTATTGGAAGTAGCAATCCTAAAAGTCAATATCGACCCTTTAAAGCGATCCTGTCACCAGGTTTGGCCGATACGAGTTACGGCCACCACATTTCAGGGCTTATCTACAGCATTCTCTTGCAGATCCGACCTGCAAGAGAAGAAAAATAACTTTTATTATACTCAACTGTGGGCGGTTCGGTCCGATGGGTGTCGCAGGTCCTGGTCAGGCGCCTCCCATCTTCTTGTGATGCCGCCTCTTCCTGCTTGCTTCAAGGATCCCTCTCAGCGCAGGCATACTTATCTGCCCTGTTGAGGGCAGAGAAAATTACTGCAGTGAGCAGGCGCAGGGAAAGGTCAGAGAGGCCCAGCGCTTGCGCACTGCAGTACTTTGCTCTGCCTTCAACAGGGCAGATAAGTACGCCTGCGCAGGAGCACAATGCCGAAGGGCCATGAAACAAGCAGGAAGGTGGTATCGCAAGAAGATGGGAGGCGCCCGACCAGGACCTGCGACACCCATCGGACCGGACCGTTCCCCAGTAGAGTATAACAAAAGTTATTTTTGTTCTCTTGCAGGTTGGATCGGGGCTTATCTACAGCATTATAGAATGCTGTAGATAAGCCCTGAAATGCGGTGGCCATAACTCGCATCTGCCAAACCTGGTGACAGGTTCCCTTTAAAGAGAACCTGTCATTATGAGTTGCTAAGTAAACTACAGACACTGTCAGGTTGACGCTGTTACACTGATTAAAATGATATCTGGTTTGAAGAAATCAATTTTGTGTTTCTTGTGTAATCAATGTTTGAATTTTTGAGTTAATGATATGTTCGTGCTTTGTGGTGGGCCTGTGGGGGGGTCTTTTTTTTTGGTGCTCTCGCCTCATTGTCATCATTCTGGGCTTAAATAACAGATCACTGAACCTTCAGCCACCTGCCTTCTATTTTAAATACTGTGCCTGTGCAGTTAATATTGTAGTCTTTGAAAATAAATTTTTTTGTCTTCAACAAAATGCCGCCAGCGCGATACTCTCAATCCGCCCACTATCTACCGAGGACCAGTGTGGGAGCATAGATAGATAGATAGATAGATAATGGATGCACAGATGGATAAATAGAGAGGATTGATAGATCCATATAGCAACCTAGTGAATATCTAACTATATATCTATCAATCAATGTACCTATCAAGTTGTTCATTATCTTTTATCTGTTTGCATATCTGCTCTCTATTAAATATCAAATCTCTGTATAGCTTCACCAACTGCTTTTAGCATGCTATTTAGTGACTGATTAGTTCTGTATTCACTATCCCTATGTATATACTGTATACTATCTTACCATATCCCTATCTAACTAGGTAGCCAATGTGATGCAGCAGTGTACACACTGTGCAGTAATGAGGCAGTGACCCAAGCAAGTTCAAAACAAAATGTATTTAATGTCCAAAAAAACCTCACACAGTGCACTGCACGATGTATCCACCGGATCGTGGCCGGGCAATCAAGAGACAGTCCGGGACCGGTTGCCGTGAGTGACCGCACCTCCGTGTACACAGGGGGTGCCAGACCTTTTGGCTCTGCTAGCCTGTGTTACCTCACACAGGGAGTGCTCTGCAGACCGACTGCTCTGTCTGCTTGCAAGCCCAAAACTGACACACCCCAAACCCTCTTGCAGGGTTTTTTGTCCTTTCCTCCAGAATGTAGCCATTGGCAACTTGTAAGGTCTGGGATGGAGGAAACGGACCAGCCCCACTACCTTCCTGCAGTCCATTTCAAAAATAAAAGCCCATATCTGGTTTTCTTGAACAATTCCTTGGTCAAATAACTTTAACAAGTTCACACTTACTTTTATTCTTCCTTGTGACTCACAGGCAATCTGCTGTGACCACAAGGCACTCCAGCAGATCTAATTAGCTTCTGAGCACATCCTGGGGGAAACATAGAGACCCTCATATATGACACCGGTCACTGCCTCACACCAGCCAGAAAATTTCTATTCATGATATATTTTAATACATTAGTGGCACAGTGGGTGTCACGATAATATAAATATGATGTATGGTTTTCTTTATCATCATACATTTCTAGAACACTCCATGGCTCACCGACACTCTTTGCAGGCACACGCTGTGGGCTTTTTGACCCCCCCCCTCCCAGCTTCTTCTCACTGCACACTTTGTGTAACGTGATACTAGTTTGCTAGCAGCTTCCTTCTCCCCACCCTGAGTAGTTTATGGCCCCAAGCTGGCTGAAGGCAGTTGGGAGAACACGTGCTCTATTGTTCATGTAGAAACTTAATATTAGGGCATATCTTGACCCCAGTTGGTGTTATAGGTATGAAACTTACATATTTGGCATGTCCACTGAGAGATCTATAACCCAGTGAAATCTCTAGGATCCAGAACCAGCAGAATCCTAGGAATGGATTTCTCCATAAGCAGGTCATGTAGCCACTTCATGTTTATACTTAAATGAACCCCCATGTCAAGCTGAGCATAATTATATTTTTGTCTTTATTCTACGAGGTTCCCCCTAAGAAACATGGGTAATAGAGTATTTCATAACTGTTCAGAAAGGGGAGTTCCCCAACCCCCCAATGGAGTCAGCCCAGGCGAAGTTCCTTAGTTTAGGGACCAACTATAAAACAGGGACAGCCATTTTGCAGGCAGTTCAGTGCTTGGAGGAGGACAGCATATACCATCCCTGCTGTGGACTGAACCCTGGTCCTTGGGAACCCCTCCCCCACCTACACCACATGGCTAACCATTGTCTCTGAGATACTGTAAGTGTTCTTTCATCTTTCATTCTTTTTATTTCATAATTGCTCTGTACATATTGTAATTTTCCTCCCTTTATAATATCTTGTATACTTTTGTAAACACTGCCTACTTTTTGGAGTAAAATATAAAAATACTAGCTTCGTTTCTCCTTGCTCTATAAACGTATCTTCACGAACTCCATGCTAAATTAAGACAAAGCTACTGATTGGGGTTGGCTCCTGACCCGATATTAATTATAAATCCAGGAGCTGGTGGCGGCGAAGTGTGTTCTGGAGTATCTGGGAGACTCTGGCAGTGACGGACGGGGTTTGATAAGTGTATATCCCGCCTGAGACGGGAATAGGTTATCGCCCTCATTGCAGAGTGCCTAACAGCCAGTACACATCCAGGCAGCCCATCTGGTGACTACTTATCCTAGGAGCAGTTCCCTGACTGACCCGAGGGTAAGGGGGGCTCCAGAGAGCTGCAAGTTCCAAAACCGGAACTGGAAAGTGGGATCATAAATTCCCCTGGAAAAGGAACTGGAGCAACCAAACACCCCCAGTTCGTCACATATTGGTGGCAGTGGTGGGATCATAAACCGTATCCCCCATGCCCATTCCTCACAGTGGGGTTGAACTTATTATTTTAATAGTGTTATACTAAATCTCCTGTGTGCGCTGCATTCCTAAGCACAGAGTGGTGATATCCTATTCTTGGGCACGCTCACACACTGGTCTTTGGTACACAGTGGGCGGCGCAAGCACAGATTGAGAGCATTGATTGCCGATAGATGCTACTGTGCATTTTGTTGAAGACCATTTTTATTTTGAAGACCACAATTTTAACCTCTTCCTGACATGTGCCGTACATATACTGCTTTGTGCGAGTTGTGTTCCTGCAAACAGAAGTATATGCACGCCGCCATGATTGCATGGCCTCCTGCTGAGCGCCACAGTGATAGGTGTGTGAGAGCTGAAACCCTGCAGCAATGCCTACGATCGGGCATTTAACTCCTCTGATGCCACTGTCAATAGTGACAGTGTAGCAAGGACGACTGGGGGAACGGGGTAGTCAAAGCTGGGTTTTTAAAGGCACAGTACACGAATAGAGTCCACTGAGCAAACTGTCTACGATCACTCCCATGGTCCCTTGCACATAGACAGACGGGACCAACACAACCTTCCTCACGACGTACCTTGTTCTTGCGCCAGCCCCAGTAGTCCGGGCAAATCAGAGAGGCAACCGTTGTCCAATGGGAAACGTAACTGTTAATAGAACAGGATGGCAGGAATAAGATGACAAAAAGTGCACAACTGGATTATTGTTCTCTCCCTGACGTTGGCTGCAGCCCTTCCCACAATGGCTACAAAAGCCGAAAGTCACAACAATCAGCATGCGGGGATCTGAGCACTTGTAACCCCTTTCAGCGTGGGGCCCTCCTGTAGTCCTGGAGACTCGTAGTGTAGACTGTTAGTCCTGTTCCTCAGTCCTTTTAAGATCCAGGGCAACAGTTCACTCCTGTCCGAAAGCCTGGCAATGCCCTGTATAATGCACGTCTTCCCTTGCCAATGATCTGGGCAGTTCTGACTGGGACAGCAGTTTCCTCTTCCTTCACTACTGCTGGCTTAGCCCACAAGGCTTAATTCTTTCTGTCCTTAACTACATACGGCAAGTACGCATGGCAAAAAATACAGGACATCATACATTGCATATACAGCACTTGAAGGGGAAAATATCACAATACAGTACAGGTACATAATGCATACAGCATAATGAACAAATCTATATCAAGTGCAGGGGGTCACAGGGAAGGAGGAGAGGGCGCAACTGAGAGGACCTGCCACCCCCTTACAACAGTGATATCGAGGAGGTCGCACACTGGGAGGAGGCTCCCTGAGTGCTCCCATCATAACAACGCGATGCGATCGTGTTGTTCTGATGGTCACCATGGAGACCCCTGGTCCCAAGATGGCCACAGGGTTCCTCAGGGTTATGCAAGGAAGGTGGCTTTTGAGCACCTGCTGAGAGCAAGTGCTGACATGCCTTTTCCCCCGCCTGTCAGACTCTGATCTGATGCTCTGCAGTGCAGAAGCATTGCAGAGCATCAGATCAGTGATCTGATACTGTATAGTGATGTCCCATCCTGACACAATGAAAAAAAATTATTAAAAAGTAAAAATATTTTTAAAAAAATCCTGAAAGAATAAAAAAGAAACAAATATTTTTCCAATAAATTCATTTATTTATGTAAAAAAATAAACAGAAAAAGTACACATATTTGGTATTGCCTCATCCATAACGACCCGCTCTATAAATCTTTCCCACTATTTAACCCCTTCAGTGAACACCGTAATAAAAAGAAATAAAAAAACGAGTAAAAAAAAATGCTTTATCATCATACAGCAGAACAAAAAGTGCAATAAAACGCGATCAAAAAGATGAATGTAAATAAAAATTATACTGCTGAAAACATCACCTTGTCAGGCAAAAAAAGCCTTCATACAGCTCTATTAGCATAAAAATAAAAAAAAGTTATATCTCTCAAAATAAAGCGATGCAAAAATAATTATTTTTTCTACAAAATAGATTTTATTGTGTAAAAGTGCAAAAACAAAAAAATATATAAATGGGGTATCACTGTACAGTCATGGCCAAAAGTTTTGAGAATGACACAAATATTAATTTTTGCAAAGTCTACTGCTTCACTTTTTCTAATGGCAATTTGCATATACTCCAGAATGTTATAAAGAGTGATCAGCTAAACAGCAATTACTTGCAAAGTCAATATTTGGCTAGAAAATGAACTTTATCCCCCAAAACACATTTCAACATCATTGCAGCCCTGCCTTAAAAGGACCAGCTAACCTCTTTTCAGTGATTGCTCATTAACACAGATGTGGGTGTTGATGAGTACATGGCTGGAGATCAATCTGTCATGATTAAGTAAGAATGACACCACTGGACACTTTAAAAGGAGGCTGGTGCTTGGCATCATTGTTTCTCTTCTGTTAACCATGGTTATCTCTAAAGAAACACGTGCAGTCATCATTGCAATGCACAAAAATGGCCTAACAGGAAAGAGTATCGCAGCTAGAAAGATTGCACCTCAGTCAACAATCTATTGCATCATCAAGAACTTCAAGGTGAGAGGTTCCATTGTTGCCAAAAAAGGCTTCAGAGCGCCCAAGAAAGACCAGCAAGCGCCAGGACCGTCTCTTAAAAGTGTTTCAGCTGCGGGATCGGGCTACCAGCAGTGCAGAGCTTGCTCAGGAATGGCAGCAGGCAGGTGTGAGTGCATCTGCACGCACTGTGAGGCGGAGACTCTTGGAGTAAGGCCTGGTCTCAAGGAGGGCAGCAAAGAAGCCACTTCTCTCCAGAAAAAACATCATGGACAGACTGAAATTCTGCAAAAGGTACAGGCAGTGGACTGCTGAGGACTGGGGTAAAGTTATTTTCTCTGATGAATCCCCTTTTCGATTGTTTGGAACATCAGGAAAACGCCTCATTCGGAGAAGACAAGGTGAGCGCTACCACCAGTCTTGTCTCATGCCAACTGTTAAGCATCCTGAAATCATTCATGTGTGGGGTTGCTTCTCAGCCAAGGGAATCGGCTCTCTCACAGTCTTGTCTAAAAACACAGCCATGAATAAAGAATGGTACCAGAATGTCCTCCAAGAGCAACTTCTCCCAACCCTCCAAGAGCAGTTTGGCGATCAACAATGCCTTTTCCAGCATGATGGAGCACCTTGCCATAAAGCACAGGTGATAACTAAATGGCTCAGGGAACAAAACATAGAGATTTTGGGTCCATGGCCTGGAAACTCCCCAGATCTTAATCCCATTGAGAACTTGTGGTCAATCATCAAGAGACGGGTGGACAAACAAAAACCTAAAAATTCTGACAAAATGAAAGCATTGATTGTGCAAGAATGGACCCCTATCAGTCAGGATTTGGTCCAGATGTTGATTGAGAGCATGCCAGGGAGAATTGCAGAGGTCCTGAAGAAGAAGGGTCAACACTGCAAATATTGACTTGCTGCATTAACTCATTCTAACTGTCAATATAAGCTTTTGTTACTCATATGTTTGCAATTATTATATTTCTGTCTCTGATAAAAACATCTGTCAAACACACATAGAAACCAGAGGGCAGCAGATCATGTGAAAACATAATATTTGTGTCATTCTCAAAACTTTTGGCCATGACTGTAGTCATACAGACCCAAAGAATATAACTGCCTTATCAATTTTACCACACAAGGAATGACATTAAAAAAACAAACAATTAATGAATTGCTGGTTTTTGTTCATTCTGCCTCCCAAAAATCAGAATAGAAAGAGATCAAAAATTGTCATGTACCCGAAAATGCTACCAATAAAAATGTCGACAAGTCCCGCAAAAAACAAGCCATAACATAACTATTAAAAAATTATAGTTATCAAAATATGGGGATGCAAAAACTAGTTTTTCAATAAAAGGCACCTTTTAGTGTGTGACAGCAGCTAAACATAAAAACCCAATATAAATCTGGTATCGCTGTAATCGCACCGACCCAAAGAATAAAGTCATCATATCACTTATACCGCTTGAGGAACGGCGTAAAAAATAAATACAACCAGTTCTTCATCTGCTGTTTTTTTCATTTTGCTTCCAAAAGATCGTAGTAAGACCCAGCTCACGTTATCCTGTGCTGAGCGCTTACACCACGGTTTCTGTGTAAATTTCTGAAACACGTGATTCAGACAGAACCCCAAGCAGAAAATTCCCTATAATGAGGCTGATGAAGGCACTGTGGATGCCATAGGACCTGTGATCCGGTACTGTCCGTCTTTTTAGGATTGCATAAAAGTGCAATTGGCCACAGTTTTGTGCACTTCTGAAAAGGACAATGCTGAAAAGAGGCCAGACTGAGTCCAGAGTAACTCTGCTGCCTCATTATAGTGGATGGATCCCTCGGATTTCATCTGAATTACGTCACTCGGAGATTTAGAGATTTATATGGCGTAGAGCGCTGGATAAATGTGATCCCAAACATTATGTAAAATGTTCCCAACAAAAGCTTCAACTCAATCCACCAAAAAAGCAAGCCCTCACTCAAGTCTGTCATCTGTTAGCAGAAATATAGAGGGCTTCCATGTTACTGGCAGAGTGGCAGTATAAAGGCTCTGGAAAAGCGCTAAAGCTCCACACCCCCATAAGAAATTCAGCAAATTCTGCATTCCCAAATCCAAATGCCCCCCTCCTTTCTGAGCCCTACAGTGTGCCTAAATCACATTTAGCTACCACATGTTTGGCATTACTGTAGCAAATGTTTGCATGTCTACAGAAGCATGAGCTAGGCACCACAGTGTACTGAGCACTACAACGTACTGGTGACTACAACTTACTGAACACTACAATGGCAGTTTGCAATTTTCACTAAGCAACATCCACTGCTGCTTGTTTCTGGAAAACATCCATGGAGTCAAAATCATGACTACACCTATAGACAAGTTCCCAAAAGGGTATAATTTGCAAAATGGGGTCACTTTAGGGAGGATTCTGCTCAGAAAGGCTCAGACGAGATGGAGCACCATTTGAATTTTAGAACACAAATTGTTGCGATTCTTCCTATCTGAGTATCGGGATGCAGGGAATGACAGTTCTACCACCCAACCTAGGAATGGGGCATGCTTAGCTGTCAGTATGATGATGGACAGCTCAGTTGTCCAAATTGATGTAGGGGCGTGCTGAGCTGTCAGTGTCTGGAGTGACAGTTTAGCCATCCAATCAGGATCAGGGTGCACCGGGACTTCATCCTTGTGTCACTTGTACAGAGTAATTACCTTGCTATTTAACCAGCTCTCTGCCTTTGATTACTGCCAGTTGTAGCTTTGTTCTTGAAGTGTTTGCTTGCTCTGTGGTCCTTGTCTAGTATTCTGATCTTTGTCGCTTGAAATAAGATTTGTCTTGACCATCCGTTTAACTAGCCCTTTCGTCATGATTAGCTACCATCTTGTAATGTTGACCTGTTTTTTGACTATGCCTTTGTCTCACACCTCTGTCTATGACCTGCTGTCTTGGCTTTTGACCTAGACATCTTCACTACCCAGCCTCATGGCTTGTCTATGAGTAGTAAATAACATCATACAAATTTGGCTGTCACATTTGCAGGGCCCCTAAAGTGCCTAAACAGCAGAAAAACACTGAAAATGATCCCAATGTATTTACTGTACCTTTTTAATGAATTCATCTCTGGCTGCAGTGACTATTTTTTAACATCCATGCCAGGCTTTTTTTCTGGAGAAAGGCAAATATACCAGTTTAGTGCCCATAAATTGTGCTACCCGTACAGTTTACTGCCCCCATATATTGTATGGCCACCATACATTGTTCCCAGATTGTGTTTCTAGAGACAGACCCCCATAAATTAAGTGTGCTTTCCCTACTACAATAATACCAAACAAGTAACATAGTTATTAAGGTTGAAGGAAGACTTTAAGTCCATCTAGTTCAACCCATATCCTATCCTAACCTGCCCTAACATGTTGATCCAGAGGAAGGCAAAAAAAACCCATGTGGCAAACAGTAAGCTTTACATTGGGGAAAAAAATTCCTTCCTGATTCCACATAGGGCAATCAGACTAGTTCCTGCTGGTTACTGAGGTTTAGGCAAAGTGGAGTTCAGAAAGAAGGGGGCATTTGGATTTGGGAGCGCACATTTCATTGGATTTTATTTAATGGGGAGGGAGCCATGTCGCATTTTGAAAGTCTTTGTTCTACCCGTAACTTGGGAACCCCATATTGTTGCAGTGACAGATGATGAACCTGAGCGGGGGGCTGGTTTTGTGCAAGATAAGTTAGGTTGTTTATTGTTAACATTTTGGGGTGCATAACATGTTTTGATCCCTTTCAGTATAAGGCTGAAATCAGCAATTATGACAGTGTTTCTATGTAAATCCATTTAAATTTCACATAAATGCAATTCAGATGAAACTGCCCAATGGAACCACTCACTATAATGAAGCAGATGGAGACACTTTTTATTCCTATGGGTGTCTGTTCTGGTGGTATCCATCTTTTTAGGTGTGCACAGAACTACACTAAAATAACATGACAACACCAGACCAGAGACCAGACGAAGGCCAAGGTGATTCCATCTGCTTCATTACAGTGAGTGGTTCTGCTCGGGGTATTGTCTGAATCACAGTTTTTGAAATTTACACAAAAAACACTTCATAAGCAGGAGGCAGAATGAACAAATAGGCAGAACAACAAAGTTGTTACTTTAATTTTTGCATGGTTCATTGTACGGTTTTAATAAGACATGAGAGCTTTAAACTAAACAATGTGGGAAGGGAAGCAAAAGGCCAGAAAAAGCCATACACCTGACAAATACTATTGAGAACTCTGCTATTAGAAGTGGAAGGGAAGAAGAAAGACAAAAAAATCTAAATAATAAAAATATTGGAGAAAGAGAAACCAATCACAAACTAAAATGTTTCTATACAAATGCACAAAGCATGGGCAACAAACAAGGAAAATTGGAACTACTAATGCAGGAAAAGAAATATGATGTCATTGGAATCAGTGAAACTTGGTGGGACGATACACATGATTGGAAAACAAGGCTAGAAGAATACAACTTATTTGCAAGAAACAGACTTGATAAACGATGAGGAGGTGCCGCATTGTATGCTAGAAAAGCGTATATCTGCACAGAGATTGAAGCATCAGAGACTGGGAGTTCTGTGGAAACTGTTTGGGTAAGAATACAAGGAGAGAACAATGGAAAGGACACCATTGTAGGCATTTACTACAGGCTGCCTGTGCTAGTTGAATATATGGATGAACTTTTTATGCATCAAATGGCCAAGTTCTCCAAAAAATATAACACAGTTGTCATGGGACATTTTAACTATCCAGACATTTGTTGGGAATCTCTCTCTGGCAAACCTAACAGGTCAAATTCTTATCCTCTCTTGCTGACAACTTTATCTTCCAAAAGGTAGGGGAGAAAACAAGGGGATCTGCTACCTTGGATCTAATCCTTATAAACAGGGAGGAAATGGTTGAGGAGGTAAGAGTGGCTGGGACCCTAGAAGGTAGCGACCATGCTATTTTAGAATTTTGGATAACTAGAGAAGGAAGATCTGTGAAGACTCAGACATCAAGGTTAGATTTCAGAAAGGCAGATTTTAAACCCTTTTTGATCTTTGACATACTATCCCGTCCATGTAACCTAGGTCTTATTGACCCTGGATGGGATAGTACGTCATATGCGCTCACGGTGAGAACGCTGCCGATTGCGGCCGGGTGTCAGCTGGTTCTCACAGCTGACACCCGGCACTAAGTGCCAGGAGCGGTCATAGACCACTCCCGGCACTTTAACCCCCGGAACACTGCGATCAAACATGATCCCAATGTTCCGAGTGCAGGCAGAGGGGCTATCAGCTCTGACAGCCCCTCTGCCTTTGTATCAGAGACCCAGCGTCATGATGCAGGGTTCCGATCGCTGCCATGGAAACCCGATGTCGTCATGACGACATCCGGGTCTCCAGAGCTCAGAGACTACCTGTCATGCGCAGTGATGTCCAGGAAGTATCTGAGGTCAGTGGAAAATCCATGCAGTGCTGACAGCTTCTATAGCATGCAGCTATTTACCATTAGGCACTCGAGGGCACATGCCTAGGGCGGCAGGATGCGGGGGCAGCACCTGAACATAGTTTTTTATTTTATTTTTTTTGACTGGGGTCAGCCCGTTCACCCACCTCAGTCTTCCGGCTCTGTGGCTCTCACTGATCTCGGCACATCCTTCCTTTATCCGCTGTCCCTGTCCGTCTCTCCTCCTCCTCCATAGCAGTGAGGGAGCTGCCGCTGCTATGAGAGGGATTGTGCGCGGTTCAGGCTGCATACTCCCCTCTTCATGCCTATTTTAGTCACGTCTTCCCAGCTGTTCATCAGCTTCTCAGTGACAAACTTTCCCGGGACAACGGCTGTACAGAGCCAGGTAAGAGGACGGCGGGAGGGAGCGGCGCTAAACTTCCCCAGTCCTCTCACACCCGAGCCGCTGCTTTCCCTGCTGTGTATCCCGGGGTGGATATGGCTGCAGTCATATAGTGTCCTGTTCACTGTAGGACACAGTGACAAGTGCTCAGCCCTCACTGTCACTCAGTAACCGGAGAGGAGACGCTAAATATTTCATGAGGTGTGGGGAAGCCTGTGTAAACTTTCCACCCACAGCCTGCACTGAGGAGATGGGTGCTGCTGCCAGACATGGAGGGTTCTCTGGTGACTGGATATGGCATTTATATTCCTGACTTCACATCATGTTGTACATACATTTTCAGTAAAAAACAACACTATAATCTCCTAACATTGTCACAGAATTAACCATTAAAAGGAACCTGTTACCTCCTTTTACGGATATAAGCTGCGGCCACCGCCTTTAGGGTCTAATCTACAGCATTCTGGAATGCTGTAAATAAGCCCCTGATCCGACCAGAAAGATAAGAAGGTTCGGGTCCGGCGCCTCCCATCTTCATGTGATGTCATCATCCTGCTTGCTTCATGTCACGGCGCCTGCGCACTGCAGTACTTTGCTCTGTCCTCAACAGGGCAGATCAGTACGACTGTGCAGGATCCGCGACACAAAGCGAGGAGAATGACGATATCGAATGAAGATGGGAGGCGCCGGACCCAAACCTGCGATGCCCATCGGACCGGACCAACCCCGGGTCAGTATAATATAACTTGTTTTTCTTATCTTTCAGGTGAAATTGTGGGCTTATCTACAGCATTCCAGAATGCTGTAGATAAGACCCTAAAGGCTGTGGCCGCAGTTTATATCCGAAAAAGGAGTGAAATTGCTAAAAAAGTGCAATCCCACACTTGTTTTTTGGGAGATTTTTTCACTATGTTCACTATATGGTTAGGGATGAGCTAGCAAGGTGCAGGAACAGGTAGTGATGGCTACTTGTGGACATGTGCGGCACTTGCGGTTTTGCACTTGTGGTGAGACAAAAAAACACTGCTAGCAGCGTTTTTTTTCTGTTGCTGCAAGTACCGAATTTGCCGGATCGTGGCAAAGCCACAAGTGCCGCACATGTCTGCAAGTACCATATGGAATGAATGAGACCGAATGCAGTGTTGCCGTAAGTGATCCGTTACGCGGCAGATGCGGAAAAACTGCCGGACCTGCCACGAATGGCAAAAATCGCTTATGTGAAAGTAGCCTAAGTCACTGCCAATAGTGTCTGCAATAGTCATACTCGCCAATGGGGGAGGCAGCACTAAAAGTGCCTAGGGCAGCATAAACTCTAAATACGGCCCTGGATCAGCCTGCACAAAATGAGTGTCCCATAGTCGGAGAAAGTTTAAAAGTAAGAATTAAATTAAAAAAAATTTAAATTATTGTAAAAATATTTAAAAAATAAAAAAATAATAATTATTCTATCAATAAATATTTTCATGAAAAAAATCTAAGCAATAAAAGTACACATTTAGTATCACCGCATCCGTAACGACTCGCCCTATAAAACTGTCCCATTAGTTAACCGCTTTAGTGAACACCATAAAAAAAACAAGGCAAAAAAATGATTCATCATCATCATACCACCGAACAAAAAGTGGAATAACACGCAATCAAAAAGACGGATATAAATAAACATGGTACCGCCAAAAACATCATCTTGTCCCACAAAAAACAAGCCCCCGTACAGCATCACCAGCAAAAAAATAAAAAAGTTATAGCTCTCAGAATAAAGCGATGCAACAATAATTATTTTTTTTATATAAAATAGTTTTTATTGTATAAAAGCGCCAAAAAATAAAAAAATATAAATGAGGTATCGTTGTAATCGTACTGACCCAAAGAATAAAACTGCCTTATCAATTTTACCACACGTGGAACTGTGTAAATACCCCCAAAAGAAATTCATGAACTGCTGGTTTTTGCTTGTTCTGTCTCCCAAAAATCGGAATAGAAAGTGATCAAAAAAGTTATGTGCCGAAAGTGGTACCAATAAAAATGTCTTCTCGTCCCGCAAAAAACAAGACCTCACACACATGACTCTGTGGGCCAAAATATGGAAAAATTATAGCTCTCAAAACTTGGTGATGCAAAAAATATTTTTTGCAATAAAAAGTGTCTTTTAGTGTGTGACAGCTGCCAAACATAAAAACCCGCTATCAATAGTAAATCAAACCACACTTTATCACCCCCTTAGCTAGGGAAAAATAATAAAATAAAAAAATTTATTAATTTCCATTTTCCCATTAGGGTTAGGGGTTGGGGCTAAAATTAAGGTTAGGGTTGGGGTTAAAGTTAGGGTTAGGGTTGGGATTAGAGTAAGGGTTGGAATTAGGGTTAGTGGTTGTGTTACGGTTAGGGGTGTGCTAGGGTTAGGTTTGTGGTTAGGGTTATGGTTAGGGTTGGGATTAGGGTTAGAAGTGTGTTGGGGTTAGGGTTGGAGTTAGAATTGGGGGGTTTCCACTGTTTAGGCACATTAGGGGCTTTCTAAATGCGACATGGCATCTGATCTCAATTCCAGGCAATATTGCATGGAAAAGTCAAATGGCACTCCTTCCCTTCCGAGCTCTGCCAGGCACCCACATATGAGTTATCAGTGTACTCCGGACAAATTGCACAATAACTTTTGGGGTCTAATTTGTCATGTTACCCTTGATAAAATAAAAAAATTGGATCTGAAGTAAATTTTTGTGAAAAAAGTTAAATGTTCATTTTGCTTTAAACATTCAAAAAAATCCTGTGAAGCACCTGAAGGGTTAATAAACTTCTTGAATATGGTTTTGAGCACCTTGAGGGATGCATTTTTTAGAATGGTGTCACATTTTTGTATTTTCTATCATATAAACTCCTCAAAGTGACTTCAAATGTGAGGTGGTCCCAAAAAAAAAGGTGTTGTAAAAATGAGAAATCGCTGGTCAAATTTTAACCCTTATAACTTCCTAACGAAACAATTTTGGTTCCAAAATTGTGCTGATGTAAAGTAGACATATGGGAAATGTTATTTATTAACTATTTTGTGCGATATAACTCTATGATTTAAGGGCATAAAAATTAAAACTTTGAAAATTGCGAAATTTTCAAAATTTTTGCCAAATTTCCATTTTTTTCCACAAATAAGCGTAAGTTATATCGAAGAAATTTTACAACTGACTTGAAGTACAATATGTCACGAAAAAAATTCTTAGAATTGCCAAGATCCGTTGAAGCGTTCCAGAGTTATAACCTCATAAAGGGACAGTGGTCAGAATTGTAAAAATTGGCCTGGTCATTAACGTGCAAACCACCCTCGTGGATAAAGGGGTTAAGGGATTCAGAAGGAGAATTGGAGGGATCTAATGGCTGGATATCCTTAAGGACAAAAATGTCCAGCAAGGATAGGAAATCTTGAAAAATGAGATTCTCAAAGCACAATCTAACAATTCTGAAAAGAGGGAAGAATAGGAAGAATTTAAGAAAACCTGGATGGATGAACACAGAATTTAAACACATGCTAAAAAGGAAGAAACAAATGTTTATCAAATGGAAAGAGGGAGGCATATCTAAAGAAGAATATAATGTTGTCTGCAGAACCTGCAGGGCACGAATCAGATTAGCTAAAGATGACAATGAATTAAGGCTTACAAGAGACATCAAAAGCAATAAAAAAGGATTTTGGGGATATGTCAAAAGTAAAAGAAAAGTCAAAGATGCTATAGGATTTTTACACGATGAAAATGATGAAATGGTAAGAAAGGATGTTGAGAAGGCCGAACTTTTAAATTCCTATTTTGCATCTGTTTTCTCTCAGAAAGGAAATGTAACATCAACTGATCTTCACTGTCTTAATTAGGGACTAGAAGAATTCAGGATATCTATAAACAGAAAGATAGTGAGGAAACACTTAGCTAACATAAATGAATTCAAGTCTCCAGGTCCAGATGAATTACACCCCAGAGTACTGAAGGTAATAGCAGAAGAAAATTTGAACTACTCTCCATAATCTTTGAAAATTCTTGGAGAACAGGAGAAGTCCCAGAAGACTGGAGAAGAGCAAAATGTTGTTCCTAGCTTCAAAAAGGGGAAGAAGGTGGACCCAGGGTACTATAGGCCGGTGAGTCTGACTTCTATACAAGGAAAGATCTTTGAACAAATTATTAAACAACATGTATGTAAGTACCTGGATAAGAATGAAGTGATTAAACAGAGTCAGCATGGGTTTGCAACTAATAAGTCATGTCAGACTAACTTAATTTCCTTCTATGACAGAATCACTGAGTGGGTGGATCAGGGAATTGCTGTAGTTATAGTATATCTTGACTTCAGCAAAGCATTTGACAAAGTTTCTCACACAATACTTATGAAAAAATGACTAAGTATGGAATGGTCAAGGCAACTGTTAGGTGGATTCATAACTGGCTTAGTGATCAGACCCAAAGAGTGGTCGTAAATGGCTGCACATCTAGTTGGAAGAATTTCTCAAGTGGGGTACTACTCTGTCCTGGTACCTGTATTGTTCAACATCTTTATCAATGATTTAGATGAAGGAATTGAGGGTATACTGATTCAATTTGCTGATGATACAAACCTAGGAGGGATAGCTAATACTAGAGAAGAGAGAGAGGATTCAAGAAGATATAAATAAACTGGAGCAGTGGGCAGCAACTAATAGAATGGTTTTTAACAGGGAAAAATGCAAAGTATTACATCTGGGCAATAAAAATGAAAAAAGCATAAACAGAATGGGAGGAATAGGGCTAAGAAACAGCACAAGTAAAAAAGACTTAGGTATACTAATAGATCACAGACTGAACATGAGTCAACAGTGTGATGCAGCAGCAAAAAAGGCAATTACAATTCTGGGATGTATTAACAGAAGCGTACAGTCTAGATCACGTGAAGTCATTATTGCCCTCTCCTCCTCTTTGGTCAGACCTCGTCTGGAAAACTGTGTTCAGTTTTCGGCACCACATTTTGAAAAAAGACATCAACAAACTGGAGAAGTTCAGAGAAGAGCGACCAGAATGGTGACCACAAACCATGTCCTATGAGGAACGGTTACAGAATTTGGGAATGTTTAGCTTGCAAAAAAGAAGACTGAGAGGAGACTTATTAGCTGTCTACAAATATCTCAAGGGTTGTCACATTGTAGAAGGATCATCTTTATTCTCATTTGCACAAGGAAAGACTAGAAGCAATGGGATGAAACTGAATGGGAGGAGACACGGATTAGATATTAGAAAAAAACTTTTTGACAGGGTGATCAATGAGTGGAACAGGCTGCCACAGGAGGTGGTGAGTTCTTCAAATGAGCTCTTCAAACAGAGGCTGGATAGACATCTGTCTGGGATGATTTAGTGAATCCTGCATTCAGCAGGGGGTTGGACCAGATGACCCAGAAGGTCCCTTCCAACTCTACCATTCTATGATTCTATTCTTTGGGTCGGTGTGATTACAGCGATACAAGATTTATATTTTTTTATGTTTGCTACTATCACACACTAAAAATTATTTTTTTTTTATAAAATATTGCTTTTCTCCCTTAATCCATGACAACACTAGAGTTGAGCGAACCTTTCAAGGTTCGGTTCTATTGAACGTTTAGACGTTAGCCGAACGTTTGCCGAACAGTTTGCCGAAGGTACCGGAACTCCATTAGATTCAAACATATGCACAACACCCCAAGGCAGGGGTGGGCAATTAATTTTCCCGAGGATCCACATAATACCATGACGGTTGTGGAGGGCTGAACTAATAGCTTGAAATGAATTCTACTCAATATTAATTTATTATTATTAATTGTATCACTTAATATTGAGCATAGTTAAGTATGGTGACACCCCCCTATATATCTTTGAAATGCCCACAGCCCCTTATATACAGCACGAGCCTCACACAGCCTACTACATATGTGGCAAGAGCCCCACACAGCCTCCCTATATACGGCATGAGTCCCACACAGCCTCCCTATATATGGCATGAGCCCCACACAGCCTCCCTATGTATGGCATGAGCCCCACACAGCCTCCCTATATACAACATGAGCCCCACACAGCCTCCCTTTATACGGCATGAGCCCTACACAGCCTCCTTATATACGGCATGAGCCCCACACAGCCTTCCCATATACACCGCATGAGCCACAAACAGCCTTCCTATATACGGCATGAGCCCCACATAGCCTCCCAATATATGGTATGACCCCCACACAGCCTTCCCATATACAGCATGAGCCCCACACAGCCTCCCTATATATGGCATGAGCCCCACCAATCCTCCCTATATACGACATGAGCCCCACACAGCCTCCCCATGTACGGCATGAGCCCCACACAACCTCCCCATGTACAGCATGAGCCCCACACAGCCTCCCCATGTACAGCATGAGCCCCACACAGCCTCCCCATGTAAGCATGAGCCCCACACAGCCTCCCCATGAACAGCATGATCCCCACACAGCTTCCCCATGTACAGCATGAGCTCCACACAGCCTCCCCATGTACAGCATGAACTCCAGTTTCACCATATACTGCATGAGCCCCACACAGCCTCCCCATGTATGGCATGAGCCCCACACAGCCTCCCCATGTATGGCATGAGCCCCACACAGCCTCCCCATGTACAGCATGAGCCCCACAAAGCCTCCCCATGTATAGCATGAGCCCCACAAAGCCTCCCCATGTACAGCATGAGCAACATTGCCTCCCATGTACAGCATGATTCCCAGCCTCACCATATACTGAATGAGCCCCACACAGTCTCCCCATGTACAGCATGAGCCCACATAGCCTCCTCATGTATGGCATGAGCCCCACACAGCCTCCCCATGTACGGCATGAGCCACACACAGCCCCACATGTACAGCATGAGCCCCACACAGCCCCCTGTGTACCGCAGGAGCCCCAGTTTCACCATATACTGAATGAGCCCCACACAGTCTCCCCATGTACAGCATGAGCCCACATAGCCTCCTCATGTATGGCATGGGCCCCACACAGCCTCCCCATGTACGGCATGAGCCACACACAGCCTCCACATGTACAGCATGAGCCCCACACAGCCTCCCCATGTATGGCATGAGCCACACACAGCCTCCCCATGTACAGCATGAGCCCCACAAAGCCTCCCCATGTACAACATGAGCCCCACACAGCCTCCCGATGTATGTCATGAGCCCCACACAGCCTCCCTATGAACAGCATGATCCCCAGCCTCACCATATACTGCATGAGCCCCACACAGTCTCCCATGTACAGCATTAGCCCCACACAGCCTCCCCATGTACAGCATGAGCCCCACAAAGCCTCCCAATGTACAGCATGAGCCCAACAAAGCCTCCCCATGTACAGCATGAACCCCACACAGCCTCCCCATGTACTGCATGAGCTCCAGTTTTCCCATATAGTGCATGAGGCCCAACACAGCCTCCCCATAAACTGCATGAGCCCACACAGCCTTCTTATATATAGCATGAGCCCCACAGTCTCTCCACATACTGAATGAGGCCCCACACAGCCTCCCATATACTGCATGAGGCCCCCACTGCCTCTCCACATACTGATTGAGCCCCACACAACCTTCCCATATATTGCATGACAGTATACAGCCTTCCCATAGCCTCACCATGTGCAGCATATCACCCCCATAGCCTCCCCATGTGCAGCATGATACCCCCATAGCCTCATCATGTGCAGCATGACACCCCCATAGCCTCCCCGTGTGCTGCATGATACACCATAGCCTCCCCATGTGCTGCATGTCATCCCTATAGCCTCCTCATGTGCTGCATGTCACCGCCATAGAATACCCATGTTTACCCCATAGAATCTCCATGTTCACCCCCATAGAATCCCCTTGTCCACCCCATAGAATCCCCATGTCCACCCCCATAGAATCCCCATATTCACCCCATAGAATCTCCATGTTCACCACCATAGAATCCAAATGTTCACTTCTATAGAATCCCCATGTTCACTTCCACAGAATCCCCATTATCACCTCCATAGAATCCCCATGTTCACTTCCATAGAATCCCCATGTTCACCCCATAGAATCCCAATGTTCACCCCCATAGAATCCCCATGTTCACCCCCATAGAATACCCATGTTCACTCCCATAGAATCCCCATGTTTACACCCATAGAATCCCCATGTTCACCCCCATAGAATCACCATGTTCCCCCCATATAATCCCCATGTCCCCCAATAGAATCCCCATGTTCACCACCATAGAATCCCCATATTCATCCCATAGAATCCCCATGTTCACCACCATATAATCCCCATGTTCACCCCCATAGAATCCCCATGTTCACCACCATAGAATCACCATGTTCACCCCCATAGAATATCCATGTTCACCCCATAGAATCGCCATGTTCACAACATAGAATCGCCATGTTCACCCCCATATTCATACACATGAAAAAAAACACCATACACTCACCTCAGTCCCGTTCCCAGGCGTCCTGCTTCTGCTGCTTCCTCCTGTGTGCTGACTCTCTGGCAGTACACAGCTGACGCGATGACATGACGTAATCGCGTCAGCTTTTTCGCACGCTGATTGGTGGACAATCATTGGTGGTCCTCCATCAATACTGACTGTGGGAGACAGTGAGCGAGTTGGCAGGCACGGTGCGGCATGCGGACTGAGACAGCCAGAGGGCCGGATGTGGTCTGCGGGCCGCACTTTGCCCAGGTCTGCCCTAAGGCATAACTAAATTCTCAAAGAGCCCCTCAGATGTGAGAAACGCAGTTTTCCACTCATCCCCCACAGTGGGAGAGGGTACATATTTCTCAGTTATCTTATGTAACTCACGAATCGAGGCGTAGGTGTAAACCTGTCACGCTGTCTAATGATATGTATACAATGTCAGTAAACTATTAATACAGGAACAACACTCTATACAACAACTAGTATAGCAACATCAGCATGTAAGTATAGAATAGATTTACCTGACACGATATCTGCTGAACTCAGGGTTAATCTTGAGGACTTGATGAGCTGAAACAGGAAAGAGGTGGACCGGGATCTAACCTGACCCTAAACTGGGGTCCTAACTAATCCCTCACCTTGGAGGTACTGATAATGGTTCAGAGGTCCAAGTCTCCAACCTAACCCTGTCTCCTATCAGACCCTGAACCCTGTAATCAGTCCTAAGAAGGATCCTGACTACCACCAAAGGGATATGGGCTGATCTCAGCTAAATACACAGATTAGACTTATAAGACAGACAGGATAACACACGCTTGCATACACACTCAAACACCAAAGGAACATAAATGGTCTGGGAAATAAACTCTAACCAAGTTGAGCTTAGAACAACTAAGGAGCTCACAACTAAAGTCTATACAGATTCATTCCTATCTGTGGTCTGCATGAAGGTTTCACTGGCAACTCCCCAAGCAGACAGCCAGGAATTTAAAGGAAACCAATCAACAAATAATCAATTGCAGCCGGGAGAAACTGCACCCAGTCCCAGCACCGAGCACAGACAGAATTAACTCCCTAGCTGCCAAACACAAAGAAACAGCAGCTCAGCTGTGAGAAGTCAAAATGTGCAACCGCGACGATCTTCGTGGCAATGCACACATGACAGTACCCCCCCTTCTACGAGGGGCCTCCGGACCCTCAGGGCCAGGCCTGCCCGGGTGAGTTCTGTGGAAGGTCCGAACCAAACGATCTGCGTTAACATCAGACGCAGGGACCCACGTCCTCTCCTCCGGACCATACCCCTTCCAATGCACCAAGTACTGAAGGGACCGGCGATTCAGACGTGAGTCAATGATCTTTGATATTTGAAATTCCAAGTTACCATTGACCAACACAGGAGGAGGAGGTAGAGGTGACGGTATGACTGGTGCCACATACCTTTTAAGTAATGACTTGTGGAACACATTATGAATTTTAAACGTAGGAGGGAGGTCCAGACGAAATGCCACAGGATTAATTATGGAACTGATCCTGTACGGCCCGATGAATCTGGGACCCAGTTTCCAGGAGGGCACTTTAAGTTTTATATTCCTGGTAGACAACCATACCAGATCGTTCACATTCAGATCTGGACCAGAAACTCTCCTCCTATCAGCCATACGTTTGTAACGGTTCCCCATCGCACTCAGATTATTCAATACACCTCTCCACACAGAAGCAAGTGACGACGAGAAACGCTCCTCCTCAGGAACCCCAGAAGGGCCCCCCCATTGAAAGTACAAAACTGGGGATGGAAACCATATGCCCCAAAAAACGGGGACTTACCAGTGGACTCGCTCCGCCTGTTGTTAAGAGCGAACTCTGCCAGAGGCAAGAAAGAAGACCAGTCCTCTTGGTTCTCTGAGACAAAACACCGGAGATATGTCTCTAAGCTCTGATTCAGACGCTCTGTCTGACCATTGGTCTGCGGATGAAAAGCCGAGGAAAACGACAATTGCATCCCCCGACGTAAACAAAATGCCCTCCAAAATTTGGACACAAACTGAGACCCCTATCTGACACCACATCAGAAGGCAACCCATGAAGTCTAACGATCTCCCTAATGAACAACCCGCGCCAGAGTTTTAGATTAGGGGGTGCAGGAAAAGCAACGAAATGGCCCTCTT
>JARQOD010000004.1:74399465-74487658 GCA_033576555.1 Oophaga sylvatica | reverse complement strand
CCAATGTGTTAATACCAACACTCCTGTTTTTTCTGCCTCCCCCAGGCTGAGGATGTTCCTGACTTTTTGTTTGATTTTTCTGATGTGTTTAGCGAAAGTAAATCTGCATCCTTACCTCCCCATAGGAGCTATGACTGCGCTATTGAATTAGTGCCAGGTAGTAAATTCCCTAAAGGTCGCCTTTTTAACTTGTCTGTACCTGAACATGGCGCTATGCGGTCTTATATCAAGGAATCATTGGAGAAGGGTCATATCAGACCATCCTCTTCACCCTTAGGTGCCGGTTTTTTCTTTGTGGCCAAAAAAGATGGTTCATTAAGGCCGTGTATTGATTATCGTCTCTTGAACAATATTACTGTGAAATATCAATACCCGTTACCCTTGATTTCTGACCTGTTTTCCAGGGTGAAAAACGCTACTTGGTTTACCAAGCTTGACCTCAGGGGGGCGTATAACCTTATTCGCATTAAGCACGGGGATGAATGGAAGACGGCATTTAACACCCCTGAAGGGCATTTTGAGTACCTTGTGATGCCCTTTGGGCTCACTAATGATCCTTCCGTCTTCCAGTCCTTCATGAATGACATTTTCAGGGATTTTGTGGACAAGTTTCTGATTGTTTATTTGGATGATATCTTGATTTTTTCTAATGACTGGGACTCTCATGTGAAACATGTTCGAACTGTATTCCAGATTTTGAGAGAGAATGCTCTGTATGTGAAGGGATCAAAGTGTCTTTTTGGCGTACAGAAGATCTCATTTCTGGGATTCATTTTGTCCCCATCTGTTATTGAAATGGACCCGGTCAAGGTTCAGGCCATCTGTGATTGGGTCCAACCTACTTCATTAAAGGCTCTTCAGAGATTTTTGGGTTTTGCCAATTTTTATCGTAAATTTATTGGTAATTTCTCGGTTATTGTTAAACCATTAACTGATTTGACCAGAAAGGGTTCTGATGTGGTGAATTGGCCTCCTGAGGCAGTCTCTGCGTTTCAGGAACTTAAGCAGAGATTCACTTCTGCTCCTGTTCTACGGCAGCCTGATGTTTCTCTGCCATTTCAGGTGGAGGTTGATGCCTCTGAAATTGGGGCAGGTGCCGTTTTGTCCCAAAAAGATCCAGAGACCTCTAAAAGTAACCCTTGTGCCTTTTTCTCTCGAAAATTTTCTCCTACTGAACGTAATTATGACGTGGGTAATCGGGAGTTATTGGCCATGAAGTGGGCTTTTGAAGAGTGGAGACATTGGCTGGAGGGAGCCAAACATCAGGTGGTGGTCCTTACGGACCATAAGAATCTGGTCTATCTGGAATCTGCCAAGCGACTCAATCCTAGACAGGCCAGGTGGGCCTTGTTTTTCACACGTTTTAATTTTGTGGTTTCCTTTCTTCCTGGCACTAAGAATGTTAAGGCGGATGCCCTCTCGAGGAGTTTCCTTGCGGACTCTCCTGAGCTATCTGATCCCTCTGTTATTTTGAAGGAGGGTGTAGTTCTTTCCGCCATCTCGCCCAATTTGAGACTTGCTCTGGAGGGGTGTCAGGAGGATAGGCCCGAGCGCTGCCCTGTTGGAAAATTGTTTGTCCCGGACCAATGGAAAAAGAGTGTGATGTCTGAGATTAATTGTTCCGCATTGGCTGGGCATCCCGGAATTTTTGGTACCAGAGACTTGGTTAGTCGGTCCTTTTGGTGGCCTACCTTGTCTCGCGATGTCAGGGAATTTGTGCAGTCCTGCGGGACTTGCTCTCGCTCCAAGCCTTGCTCTCGCTCTAGTGGTTTGTTGATGCCATTGCCTGTGCCCAAGAGACCATGGACCCATATCTCTATGGATTTCATTTCCGATCTTCCTGTTTCTCAGAGAATGACCACCATCTGGGTAATTTGTGATAGGTTTTCCAAAATGATACATCTTGTGCCATTACCTAAGTTGCCTTCCTCCTCTGAATTGGTGCCGTTGTTCCTTCAGCACGTGGTTCGTTTACACGGCATTCCTGAGAACATTGTGTCTGACAGAGGAGTCCAGTTTGTTTCCAGATTTTGGAGGACTTTTTGTTCTAAACTGGGTGTTCAATTGTCTTTCTCCTCGGCATTTCATCCTCAGACCAATGGTCAAACTGAGAGAACAAACCAGACATTGGAGACTTATCTAAGATGCTTTGTGTCTGCTGATCAGGATGACTGGGTCTCTTTTTTGCCTTTGGCTGAGTTTGCTCTTAATAATAGGGCTAGCTCTGCCACTTTGATGTCTCCGTTTTTCTGTAATTCTGGGTTTCACCCTCGATTTTCTTCAGGACAGACGGAGGCTTCTGTCTGTCCAGGTGTTGACTCTGTTGTGGAGCGTATGCAACAGATTTGGGACCAGGTAGTGGAGAGGTTGTCCCTCTCTCAGGAGAAGGCCCAGCGGTTTGCTAACCGGCATAGGACTGATGGTCCTCGGTTTAAAGTGGGGGACTTGGTCTGGTTGTCCTCAAAGAATATTCCTATGAGAGTAGCATCTCCTAAATTTAAGCCTAGGTTCATTGGACCTTATAAGATCATGGAGATTATTAATCCTGTTTCTTTTCGTTTGCTTCTTCCAGGGACATTTAAGATCCATAACGTGTTCCACAAGTCCTTGTTGAAGAGGTTTGTTGAGCCAGTGGTTCCTGCTGCTGTGCCTCCTGACCCTGTTTTGGTTGAGGGCAATCTGGAGTATGTGGTTGAGAAAATATTGGATTCTCGTTTTTCTAGACGAAGACTCCAGTATTTGGTTAAATGGAGAGGTTATGGTCAGGAAGACAATTCTTGGGTGTTTGCTTCGGACATCCATGCTAGGAGACTTATCCGTGTGTATCATAGAACTCATCCTGACCGACCTGGTTGCTCAAATGAGGGTTCGGTGACCCCTCCTCAAGGGGGGGTACTGTTGTGAATGGGTTTGAGATGAGTTCTGAGCAGAGGCTCCCTCTGGTGGTTACAAGCGGTACTAGTGAGGATTGTGAGGACTGGGAATCAGGTGTTACTGATTGGTCTTATATAAGGGAGTCATTTTCCCATCAGGGTTGCCGGTGATCAATTGTTCTGGTCTGAATCCTTATTTCCAGTTTCCCTTGTAGCCTGCTGTGTCGTGTCTGCATCTCCGGCTATCAGATAAGACAATTTCTTATTTTGTGTTTTTGCTATATTTTTGCATTTTGTCCTGCACTTCTGTGGGGGCCTTCAGGGTCCCCTCCGGGGGCTTTTGCCCTCTCAGTTTAGTCCAGCCACTGTGTTTTGTACTTTTGCTTTTTCCAGTTTTTTTCAGTGGCTGCTGTTTTGTTTTTGTTACACCAGAGAACTAATTTAGGTGGTAGAGGTCGTGTGATCTCAGGTGATTTTGAAATTAGTAGAGTTGATGTTTTTTCAGGGTTTTCTGAGATTGCAGTAAGTACCCTTCCTATCCTTTTCTATTTAGATAGTTTGGGCCCCAGCGTTTGCTCATACTATTTTCTTTCTGTGTCAGTATTTCCTCTTGTCTAACCGCCATTACATGTTTGGGGGCTTTCTATTATCTTTGGGGTTCTGCTCCGGGGCAGATAGCTTTCCTATTTCTATCTTTAGGTGTAGTTAGTTTCTCAGGCTGTGACGAGGCGTCTAGGACCAACGTAGGAACGCTCCACGGCTTCCTCTAGTTGCGGTGGTTAGTCAGGGTACTGCAATCTCATAGATTCCAACTGCTCTGGTGTATTTCCTTTTTTACCTGCACTCCTCAGCTACCGTAACATAACACCTGGCGTCAATGGAGAATATAGGGATCGGTTTGACCAATACACTCAGATGCATACCTTGAGCCTGAGCAAACTGAGCGTCAACCAGGTTAGCCCCGGAACCACTATCAAGAAGAACAGACAATATCTCCACTCTCGTACCAACTACCACCTCCACTGGTACAAGGAACTGAGAAGAACTGGCGGATGAAATACATACTCCCAGGTTGTCGTCCACCACACAACCTGGGATTAACAGTTTTCCGGCGACTTTTGGCTTAACAAGGCACGGGATGGACATTCTCCAACAAAATGTCCCTCTTTCCCGCAGAAAAAACATCTTCTAGTCCTGCGGCGTACCGCCAATCCCCTCCTACGAAATTATGTCCCTCCCAACTGCATAGGCTCATCCGAACAGACAAGGGGAACCTCAACATAAGGGACTTTAGTGGTAGGTGGAGAAACAACAGGGAGTGGGGTTACCTCACCCCTCTCCCGAAGCCATCTATCAGTACGGATAGCTAAGGCCATAGCAGCCTCCAGTGAATGAGGAGACTCATACTGAGCCAAAACGTCTTTTAATTTATCAGAAAGCCCATGACAAAACTGGCTCCTAAGAGCTGGGTCATTCCACTGAGTATCTGTGGCCCATCTACGAAACTCAGAAGCAAATTCCTCTGCCGGACGATCTCCCTGCTGTATCTTACGTAATTTTGTCTCAGCAAGAGAGACCGATCTGGGTCATCATATACCAATCCCAGGGCAGTAAAAAATTGATCTACAGACTGTAGAGCCGGGGATCCCGGAGGAAGGGAAAATGCCCAGGATTGAGGGTCCCCTTGCAGAAGTGAGATAACAATTCCCACTCTCTGCTCATCACTCCCTGATGATCGAGGCCGAAGCCGAAAATACAATTTACATGCCTCCCGGAAGGTGAAAAATTTGTCTCGCCCACCAGTGAACCTGTCCGGGAGAGCAACTTTAGGTTCAACTCTGGTTTGCTCCAGGGGAGACAAAACTTTGGACTTAATGTCCGTCAGCTCCATGGATAATCCCTGCAACTGCAGAGCCAGCTGGGCTACTGGATCCATGGTAACTGGAGATAATTTTTATGGCCAGTGAAAATGTCACGCTGTCTAATGATATGTATACAATGTCAGTAAACTATTAATACAGGAACAACACTCTATACAACAACTAGTATAGCAACATCAGCATGTAAGTATAGAATAGATTTACCTGACACGATATCTGCTGAACTCAGGGTTAATCTTGAGGACTTGATGAGCTGAAACAGGAAAGAGGTGGACCGGGATCTAACCTGACCCTAAACTGGGGTCCTAACTAATCCCTCACCTTGGAGGTACTGATAATGGTTCAGAGGTCCAAGTCTCCAACCTAACCCTGTCTCCTATCAGACCCTGAACCCTGTAATCAGTCCTAAGAAGGATCCTGACTACCACCAAAGGGATATGGGCTGATCTCAGCTAAATACACAGATTAGACTTATAAGACAGACAGGATAACACACGCTTGCATACACACTCAAACACCAAAGGAACATAAATGGTCTGGGAAATAAACTCTAACCAAGTTGAGCTTAGAACAACTAAGGAGCTCACAACTAAAGTCTATACAGATTCATTCCTATCTGTGGTCTGCATGAAGGTTTCACTGGCAACTCCCCAAGCAGACAGCCAGGAATTTAAAGGAAACCAATCAACAAATAATCAATTGCAGCCGGGAGAAACTGCACCCAGTCCCAGCACCGAGCACAGACAGAATTAACTCCCTAGCTGCCAAACACAAAGAAACAGCAGCTCAGCTGTGAGAAGTCAAAATGTGCAACCGCGACGATCTTCGTGGCAATGCACACATGACAAAACCACCATTTTTTTTTTTTTTACAAAAAGGAACCCCGCCGCCACGGGAGAAAGAGAAGGGTGAATAGGTCCTTTACAAAGACTCTCGGAGATATATTCTTCCATGGCAACTCGCTCTGGACCAGAGAGTTTGTATAAACGGGCCTTGGGCAATTTAACATTAGGAACAAGATCAATACTACAATCAAATGGGCGGTGTGGTGGTAAAACCTCAGCCTCTTTTTCGGAAAAAACATCCTCGAAGTACCTCATGTCCTCCGGAATACCCTAAAGACTGACGAATGACACAGGTACAAAAACAAATTTGTGGAACAATTAGGTCCCCATTTCACATTATCCCAGGACTCCCAATCAATGACTGGGTTGTGTAGTTGTAACCAGGGAAACCCCAGCACCAGCCCCACAGTAAGATTGTCCAAAATAAAACATGAAGTGCATTCCTGGTGTACAGCCCCACCTTGAGAATAAATTCTTCAGAGACAAAATGCAAACCGTCCTTACTGAGGGGTGTAGAATCAATGGCCACAACATTCATGGGAGTTTTCAACCTAACTGTCCCTAACTTGCAATTGGCCACCAATTTAGAGTCAATCAGGTTCACCGACTACCCACAGTCTACAAAAGCCAAAGTGGGCGTAAAACAGTTCCTAACACTAAGTTCCACGTTAAGCAGTACTGTACTTTACGAAATGAGGAAAAATGTACCTGAGAGTCTGGGTAACCTCCTCGACAGTTACCCAGACTTAGGCATTTTCCTGACACCTTGGAGGTCGAAGGACAGGAGGGACAGTCCTTCTTCCAATGTCCCAGAGCACCACAGTAAAAGCAGAGCTTGCCTTCCTGACACCGTCCCCTCTCCCTCTTCTTGAGGGTGGTGGCTCCAACCTCCATGGGTTCAGCTTGAGGCACCAACTCTGGCTTGACTGGAAACAAGGGGACCTCCAGTTACATGACTCCCCTTTCCTGTAGTCTACAATCCATATGGATAGCCTGCGTCATTGCCTCCTACAGGGAACTGGGCGGTGAAGGGCCAGAGCATCCTTTAGATGATTAGATAGTCCCCTTCGAAATTGGCACCTGAGCGCTGAGTCGTTCCAGGACACCTCGGGAACCCATCGCCTAAATTCTGAGCAATACCACTCAGCAGAGAGCTTTCCTTGAGAGAGACCCATGATCGTGTCCTCTGCCAATCTGACCCGGTCAGGTTCATCATAAATTAGTCCCAGGGCCTCAAAGAACTCTCTCAGGGGCGGTCGGGGGTAACGAAAAAGCCCAAGATTGGGGACCTTCCCTGAGTAACGATATGATAATTCCCTCTCGCTTACTCTCATCCCCCGAAGATCGGGGTCTCAGGGAAAACAACTTACAACATTCCCTGAACACACAAAACTTTTCCTTCTCACCGGAGGTGTCAGGGAGTTTAACAGAAGGTTCAGGAATGCAAAGAAATGTCAGTAACATCATCATCCTTACTAACAGATGCTGAGGCAGCACCTCGGGCAGTCTTAACTATCTCAGCCATCTCCCTCTGTACTTGCTGGTGGAACATAGCCAAGGCCGTATGCTCTACAGACAAATTCTGCATAATTTGTGTCAGACTGGCTACTTGATCAGTCAAGGTGCGGAGCGGATCCATGACCAGAGAAAAATAAATGCAAAATTCCCCTTTAACTGTATGGTCAGTGATAATGTAATGCTGCTGCAGTGCAGTATAGGGCAACCTCCACCAGGGGATGCTGGTGAGGGAAGAGAGGTTGCACACACAACATAATACCACAGAGCAGCAGCACAAGCGCCACACGGTGGCAAAAGAGCGGTCAGATGAGCCGAGTCAGAAACAGTCAGGACAAGAAGTACCAGAGGTCACAGCAATTCACGTGGTCAAATACAAGCCAAAAGTCAGAGCTAGATGGGAGCAGATATAACCGAGACGAGAGACAATAAACAGGTCAGAAGACAAGCCGGGTCACATACCAAGAGTCCAAGCACAGGGAACAAACACTAAGACAAGCAGGGTGGCAGGAAAGGGAGGTCACGGGAACAGAGTAAACAGACAGAAGACAAAACACTGTATCAAGGGGTCAGCTGCTTTAGCCTGGAAGTATGAACTATCACTGATGTTGGTCAGCAGGCCACTGGAGACTGAAATAGCCTAAGAGACTGAAATAGAACCCAAAGCAAGGCAGAGAAGGTTAACCCTCGCATGACCAGACCAGGGAGAGAATAACATGAAACAAACCCTGCCTGGATCATGACACTGGCCCCCGCAGTAATGGGATGTACTGCAGGGGAGGTAGAGGGACAAACCACCCAGAGCAAATCCATATATCTGGTTTCAGGGTGTCCCATCCTGTGAGTTGAGTTTATAGGCATTCCAGCAAACTGCTTAGAGGATACTGGTCACAGGTAAGGATCATGCCCATGTCATGCCTTAATTGTTAGTTTCAAGCAATGGCCAAGACAGAGCGTGAGATGCTTTTCAGGGTAACTAATCAGCAACCATTTCACTTCATAGCATTTGTGTGGATAAATGTGTGGTTATATGAACAAGATGTGGGAAGAAAAGGCATCCTGCTGGTTCTTGAGCCATTCAAAAAAGATGTACCAATGATAATAGGCATGAATATCCTGGGAGAGTTGGACCATATCATGTTCACTAAATGGGGGCATGGCTACTGTTGGGAGACTATCATGCCTCTGCCTGTGGGAACCTTCTGCAACCTTGATGGTATGGCTGCAGTCATCAAATTGGTGGGCCTGGTAGAGGTAGGCCAGAATACTCATTAAGGGCTCATTCCTACTTGCGATGAAATCAGACAAATGCAATCCAATAAAAAATAAGATTGAATTTGGACCAATATTATTTTATGATTGTGTCTTCATCTGCATTCCACTATAGAAGTCAATGGGTGCGAGAAAAAAAAATTGCACAGCACTCGAACCATGAGAGTGCTGTCCAATTTTTACACACCGGTGTCCTTTGAAAAGTTGACAATGCATGTGCGGTGTGCATATATATATATATATATATATATATATATATATATATACAGTATATATATATATATATATATATCAGTGACACACACACTGATATTTATATTGCATAGAGAGATAGATATAGGAAACCACCACCACCAGAGCTGCTGCCTCACCACCACCACCAGAGCTGCCGCACCCCGACCTTCTGTCTCTTCCCCATTATCCCGTAGAATGTAAGTCCGCAAGGACAGGGTCCTCTCCCCTCTGTACCAGTCTGTCAATGTAAATTTGTTTACTGTAAACGATATCTATAACTTTGTATGTAACCCCTTCTCATGTACAGCACCACGGAATTAATGCCGCTATATAAATATATAATAATAATAAAAATAGGAAAAGCCGGTAATACATCTGCAGGGTTCTGTAAAATCACTGCAGGACCCGACAAGATATAAGAGATGCATTACAGACAGTAAATCCATATAGAATAGGTAGATATATAGATGTCAGTGTCAAATACAATTAGTACAGTGTGTGTGCAAAATACTGGACATGTATTATGTATTTAACCCCTTTCTGCCATCCGACGTACTATCCCGTCCATGAAACCCGGGACAATCTGACCATGGACGGGATAGTACGTCGCAGCGATCGAACACGCTCCCGGGGGGAGTGAGGCTGATCGCGGCCGGGTGTCAGCTGATTATCACAGCTGACACCCGGCACTATATGCCAGGAGTGGTCACGTACCGCTCCCGGCACATTAACCCCTGGCACACCGCGATCAAACATGATCGCAGTGTATCGGGGGCACAGGGAAGCATCGCGCACTAAGGGGGCTCCCTGCGTGCTTCCTGAGAGCCTCAGAACAGCGCGATGTGATCACGCGGTTCTGAGACCTTCCTCCCTGCAAGCCCCCAGATCCAACATGGCCACGGGGTCCTGCAGGGAGGCGGCTTCCTCAGTGCCTGCTGAGAGCAGGCGCTGAGGAAGCCTGCAGCACTGCCTGTCACATCGCTGGTCTGACTGAGTGCTGTGCACACTGTCAGACCAGTGATCTGACATTCTACAGTGATGTTCCACCCAGGGACAAAGTACAAAAGTTAAAATAATGAAAATCATAAGTGTAAAAAAAAATTCCAAAATAAAGGAAAAAAAAATATTCCCAATAAATTAATTTCTTCCTGTAAATAAAAAAACCCAAAACAATAAAAGTACACATATTTGGTATCACCGCATCCATAACGACCCACCCTATAGAACTGTCCTCCTAGTTAACCCCTTTAGCGAACCCCTTAAAAAAAACAAAACAAAGCAAAAAAATCAAAGCTTTATCATCATACCGCCGAACAAAAAGTGGAATAACACGCGATCAAAAAGACGGATATAAATAAACATGGTACCGCTAAAAAATGTCATCTTATCCTGCAAAAAAAGAGCCGCTATACAGCATCATCAGCGAAAAAATAAAAAAGTTATAGCTCGCAGAATAAAGCGATGCAAAAATAATTATTTTTTATATAAAATGGTTTTTATTGTATAAAAGCGCCAAAACATGAAAAAATGATATAAATGAGGTATTGCCGTAATCATACTAACCCGAAGAATAAAACTACTTTGTCAATTTTACCGCACGCGGAACGGTATAAACGGCCTCACCAAAAGAAATTCATGAATTGCTGATTTTTGTTCATTCTAACCTCCCAAAAATCGAAATAAAAAGTGATCAAAAAATGTCACGTGCTCAAAAATGGTACCAATAAAAACATCAACTCGTACCGCAAAAAAAAATAAGACCTGACATGACTCTGTGGGCCAAAATATACAAAAATTATAGCTCTCAAAATGTGGTGATGCAAAAAATATTTTTTGCAATAAAAAGCGTCTTTTAGCGTGACAGCTGCCAATCATAAAAACCTGCTATAAATAGTAAATCAAACCCCCTTTATCACCCTCTTAGTTAGGGAAAAATAATAAAATTAAAAAAATGTATTTATTTCCATTTTTCCATTAGGGTTAGGGTTAGGGTTGCCTCTAAAGTTAGGGTTAGGGTTGGGGCTAAAGTTAGGATTTGGGTTAGGGTTGGGATTAGGGTTAGGGGTGTGTTAGGGTTAGGTTTGTGGTTAGGGTTATGGTTAGGGTTGGGACTAGGGTTAGGGGTGTGTTGGGGTTAGGGTTGGAGTTAGAATTTGGGGGTTTCCACTGTTTAGGCACATCAGGGGCTCTCCGAATGTTACATGGCGTCTGTTCTCAATTCCAGCCAATTCTGCATTGAAAAAGTCAAGCGGTGCTCCTTCACTTCTGAGCTCTACCATGCGCCCAAACAGTAGTTTACCCCCACATATGGGGTATCAGCGTACTAAGGACAAGATTTTTTTGTTTTTACGGCTGTACGTTATAAACTTCTGTGAAGTACTTGGGGCTTCAAAGCGCTCACCACAAATCTAGATAAGTTCCTTGTGGGGTCTATTTTCCAAATTGGGGTCACTTGTGGGAGGTTTCCACTGTTTAGGCACATCAGGGGCTCTCCAAATGTGACATGACTCCCACAGACCATTCCATCAAAGTCTGCAATCCAAAACGTCACTACTTCCCTTCCGAGCCCTGATGTGTGCCCATACAGTAGTTTTCTCTCACTTATGGAGTATCAGCGTACTCAGAACAAATTGGACAACAACTTTTGGGGTCCAATTTCTCCTGTTACCCTTGGGAAAATAAAAAGTTGGGGACTAAAAATAATGTTTATGGAAAAAATATGATTTTTTTATTTTCATGCTTGGGCGTTATAAACTTTAGTGAAACACCTGGGGGTTCAAAGTTCTCACCACACATCTAGATAAGTTCCTTGATGGGTCTAGTTTCCAAAATGGTGTCATTTGAGGGAGATTTCCACTTTTTAGGCAGATCAGGAGCTCTCCAAACACGACATGGCGTCCAGCCAATTCTGCGTTGAAAAAGTCAAGCGGCGCTCCTTCCCTTCCGAGCTCACATATGGGGTATCACCGTACTCAGGACAAATTGCACAATAACTTTTGGGGTCTTGTTACCATTGGGAAAATAACAATTGGGGTGAAAAGATCATTTTTGTGGAAAAAATATGATTTTTTAATTTTACGGCTCTACGTTATAAACTTGTGTAACATAAATCAATTATGGCAGCCATAAGATCCCATAAAATCAATTTTATTGAATACAAAAGATAAAAAAACTATACAACAAGGTGATTAGTACAGATAGGGGCAGATACACATAGAGGTGTCAACATATATGCGCCATATGGGACCGGGTCTCGTCTATTCACATACCCAATCAACATATATATATATATATATATATATATATATATATACACATAGTACCCATAATATACTGCAGCCATACTAGGCAATCCTATATAATGTGCATGTTAATATTAGCATTAAGCAGAAAATATCATGGAGAAGTATAGTGTGTACCTGATTAGGTGGGACAAGACCACAGACCCTCCCCGACGCGCGTTTCGGAGACCTCAGCTCCTTCCTCAGGGGGCAAACTTGTGTGCAGCACTTTGGGGTTCAAATTGCTCACCACCGATCTAGATAAGTTCCTTAGGGGGACTAGTTTCCAAAATGGGGTCACTTGTGGGGGGTTTCCACTGTTTAGGCACATCAGGGGCTCTCCAAATGCAACATGGCGTCCAATCTCAATTCCAGCCAATTTTGGTTGGAAAAAGTCAAATGGTGCTCCTTACATTCCGAGCTCTGCCGTGCGCCCAAACAGTGGTTCCCCTCCACATATGGGGTATCTGCGTACTTAGGACAAATTGGACAACAACTTTTGTTGACCAATTTCTCCTGTTACCCTTGGGAAAATAAAAAATTGGTGACTAAAAGATAATTTTTGTGGGAAAAAAATAGGATTTTTTATTTTCATACCCGGGCATTATAAACTTGTGTGAAGCACTTGGGGGTTCAAAGTGCTCACCAAAGATCTAGATAAGTTCCTTAGGGGGTCTAGTTTCCAAAATGGGGTCACTTGTGGGGGGTTTGCACTGTTTAAGCACATCTGTGCCACTGCAAACGGAACATGACCCCCATCAACGTCTGCATTCCAAAACATTATTACTTCCTTTCCAAGCCCTGTCGTGCGCCCAAACAGTTCCCCCCGCATATGGGGTATCAGCATAGTCAGGACAAATTGGACAACAACTTTTGTGGTAAAATTTCTCCTGTTACCCTTGGGAAAATAAAAAATTGGTGACTAAAAGATAATTTTTGTGGGAAAAAATAGGATTTTTTATTTTCATGCCCGGGCATTATAATCTTGTGTGAAGCACTTGGGGGTTCAAAGTGCTGACCACAGATCTAGATAAGTTGTTAGGGGGTCTAGTTTCCAAAATGGGGTCACTTGTGGGGGTTTCCACTGTTTAGGCATATCTGGGGCACTGCAAACGGAACATGACCCCCATCAACGTCTGCATTCCAAAACGTTATTACTTCCTTTCCAAGCCCTGCCGTGCACCCAAAATGTTCCCCCCTCATATGGGGTATCAGCGTACTCAGGACAAATTGGACAACAACTTTTGGGTTCCAATTTCCTTGGGAAAAATCAAAAATTTGGGACTAAAAAATCATTTTTGTGGAAAATTGTTTTTTTTTTTCACACCCAGGCATAATAAACTTTTGTGAAACATTTGGGGGTTCAAAGTGCTCACAACAGATCTAGATAAATTCCATAGGGGGTCTAGTTTCCAAAATGGTGTTACTTGTGGGGGGTTTCCACTGTTTAGGCGCATCAGAGGCTCTCCAAACGCGACATGGAGTCCAATCTCAATTCCAGACAATTTTTTGTTTGAAAAAGTCAAACAGCGCTCCTTCCCTTACGAGCTCTGCTGTGTGCCCAAACAGTGGTTTTCCCCCACATATGGGGTATTGGCGTACTCAAGAGAAATTACACAACAACTTTATCTGTCCATTTTCTCCTTTTACCCTTGTGAAAATAAAAAAGTATGTAAAAGATAATTTTTGTGACTAAAAAGTTAAATATTCATTTTTTCCTTCCACGTTGCTTCAGCTCCTGTGAAGCACCTGAAGGGTTAATAAACTTCTTGAATGTGGTTTTGAGTACCTTGAGGGGTGCAGTTTTAGAATGGTGTCACTTTTGGGTATTTTCTGCCATATAGACGCCTCAAAGTGACTTCAATTGTGAGGTGGTCCCTAAAAAAAAATGGCTTTGTAAATTTTGCTGTAAAAATGAGAAATCGCTGGTCAACTTTAACCCTAAGGGTGAGTTTCCACGGTCAGGAAACGCTGCGTGTTTGGCGCTGTGCGCTGGCGCAGCGCCAAACACGCAGCGTCCAGATGTTACAGCATAGTGGAGGGGATTTCAAGAAATCCCGTCTCCACTATGCGTAACAATACGCAGGTGGCAAACTGCGTATCCGGACATGCGGCGCGTCTTTTCAGACCGCAGCATGTCCTCGCGTATTGCGGCGACGCTGCGTCGCCGCAACATAATTAACACAGGGCTATGTAGCCCTGCGCTCTTTCGGAGGTGTTCCGGAGGTGTCCTGAACACCTCCGGAAAGAGCGCGCGTCATAAAGGGGGCGGGGCTTAGACGGAGCGGAATTTCCGCTCCGTCAAAAGCGCTATGGTTCCGGACCGTGGAACCATAGCCTTATAATTTCCTAACAAAAAAAATTTTGGTTCCAAAATTGTGCTGATGTAAAGTAGACATGTGGGAAATGTTATTTATTAACTATTTTGTGTGACATATTTCTCTGTTTTAAGGGAATAAAAATTCAAAATTTAAAAATTGCAACATTTTCAAAATTTTCGCCATATTTGCATTTTTTTCAAAAATAAACACAAGTTATATCGAAGAAATTTTACCACTAACGTGAAGTACAATCTTTAAACAACTGATTAAAGGGAATCTGTCACCCTAAATTGGCGGGATATTTAAATGATGGCAGTCAGGTCAGATGAATGGTGTTTTAGGTACTTGCCTTAACATGTTGTTCGCCGCTGTCTCCATTATTTCTGGGAATTGTAGTCGTTGCCCTCCATATAACGCGCCTGTGCATTGCAATCTTGAATTGCGCACGCGCAGTGTGCTTTGCCCGCAGATTGGAATGCGCACGCGCTTTATATGGAGGGCAACGACTACAATTCCAGAAATAATGGAGACAGCGGCGAACAACATGTTAAGGCAAGTACCCAAAACACCGCCCATCTGACCTGACTGCCATCATTTAAATATCCCGCCAATTTAGGGTGACAGATTCCCTTTAAACAACAACCACAAGACAAATTTAATCAACCCAGGTATCATTTTAATCAGTATAACAGCGCCAATCAGACAGTGTCTGTAGTTTACTGAGCAAAATCCTGATGACAGGTTCGCTTTAATGCTGACTCATTATCATTTTGATTGCTTATAAACTGTTACATTATTTTTAATGATCATATTTAGTGAGTGTGAATGTGACTTTAATGGAACATATTCAAGCTTTGTGCCTGGGATTGTATGAGCTGTAAAAAGTCCTGGATCACTTACTGATTGTTATGTGGGAAGGAAAAGCTATATAGATATATTATATGCAGATAAAAAAGGAAAAAAATGAAAATTGCCAGATGAATCTTGTCTGTAACCTGAAATTACATGATACTGTATTAATCACAAGCCTCACTTTTTTCTATGTTTCATTTACTTTGATTCATGTTGTTTTTCAGTTAAAAAATAAATTCAGAAAAAAGATCCCAGAGGGAACAGAAGTAGCAAATATTCTTGTTGGTGAAGTGGACTATTTGAATCAACCATTTGCTGCTTTCATTAGATTAAAGGATGCAGCTGTACTTGGCACTTTGACCGAAGTGGCTCTTCCCACTAGGTAATATCTGTGGTTTCCGGCACAAAGTTTGACATGTAGTCGAATAAGGCTACTTTCACACATCAGTTTTTTTCCTTCAGGCATGATCTGGCTATTTTTTGAAAAACCGGATCCGACGTAAATCCGTTTAGCGGAAAAAACAAATCCGTTTCATCAGTTTTCCATCCGTTTCTTCCATTTTCTTATCCGTTTTACGACAGATCCGGTTCCTGGGGGCTGGCCTGTTTGATCTGAGCATGCTCAGACTTGAAAACCGGATCCGGTAACCGGATCCATCTTTTTGCGGATCCGGCGCCCATAGACTTCCATTGTAGCAAAAAGCCGTAAGCGCTGCATCCGGCGCTGTCCATTTTTTTTACGCAGACAAAAAACGTTACTAGAGATTTTTTTTCCAGATGCCGGAATTAAAATTTTTGCCGGATCGGGCAAAAAACTGAAGAAACGGGAGGCCATGCGGCGTGATCCGACACTAATACAAGTCAATGAGAAAAAAACGGATCCGGGGAAATCTACAAAAAAAGCCGGATCATGCCTGAAGGAAACTGATGTGTGAAAGTAGCCTAACTGAAACTTAGTGGTTATCTTCTGCAGATTCTACTCACATTTTACTCATTTTGCCTTTTCTTTTTAGAACAGTAGAAATTAAATTATATGCTGCTGACAGATAAAAACAGATACAAGATTATAGGAAATCCCTTTTTAAAGGCACTGATACATACAGTACACTTTTTATAGTTGCTTGAAAACACTAAGGCCACGTTACTGAGTTTTTTACCTCAGTATTTGTAAGCCAACACAAGGATTGGGGAGAGAAATGCAGACGTGGTGACGTGTTTCTATTTGGCTTACAAATTCAGATGTAAAAAACTCACCAAACACTCAACATGTGCACAAGGTTTTAAAGGGGTTTCCCATAAACAAAGTTAATTTTAAAGTTCATATTAAAATTAATATACTTTCTTTTGCTCCCTCCCTTGCCCAGATGTAGTATGATCAGACCATGTCCCTGCATGGTCAGACACGGCCATTACACAGTACACAGCAGGGACATATTTATAAGATTATCTGGGCACAGGATCATTTTATTTAGGCTGGTTTCACATTAGCGTTTTTTAGCGCAGCGCAACGTGCTCATCTGATCGCATGCACCATGTGCCCCTATCTTTAACATGGGTGGCGCATGGTTTAGCGTTTGCATGCGATCACCAGCGTTTTCGTGTGCATGCGTTTTTTTGAGGTGAGCGCCAGGTCGCGCACGACGCAACATGTTGCACTTTTCGGTTCGCCCAAAGTTGTTAAAAAGATGCATGCGTTTGCTGTGCGCACGGAATGCGCCAAAACAACACATTAGAGTCTATGGGATCGCTGGCGTGCTCTTGGACATGCGCACGCCAGCGTTTTAAGACGCATGCGTTGTCAAAGATTACACATGTCTAGACACTGGTTTAAACCACCCACTAAACAAAAAAAATTGTTGGGGGGTAGTGTATATAAAAAAAGGTGTTGGCACTTCAGTCCACTACTCTACAGCGTGCTGCAGACACCTACACAAGGAGCTTACCAACTGGGATAATGTGAGTATAAAAACCTAATGTCTGTCTCTCCTTTTTTCTCAATTTATTATGTACTAATGTCTCTTTTTTTTATTGCAGTATGTCTTCAGGAGAAGAATATGTACTGGCCCCTGGTGAACTGGCCCAAACAGAGAGTGAAGTGAGTACCTTCCTTCCATACTGATTGGTAAATATTTGCTGTTGCATGGACACATGTGGCAAATTATTTTTCTTTTTCTTTTTCAGTCCACATCGTCCACGGCAGCGGAGGAAGAACTGGAGCAGCCAGTCCGTGTGCAGGCGGGGAGATGGCCTGTAGGTATAGACTGACAGATTGTACTCTTTTTTGCCCCTGACTTTTTTCTTGCCTGTTTTTCCTATTCAATCTTGCTTCTATTCTCAATCTTTCTTCTATTGTGTCTTGTTTTCTATCTTTTTCATTTCCAAATCTTTCCAAGATTTATGTTTTCCTTTCTTTTCTATGCTTCACAATGGGATGAGGAACTCGCCCTGGACGATGACCCCCTGATAGGGTTGGCCCAGGAACGAGTCCCGTTGTGGGACAGCCGTGATCCACTGCACTGTGACAACGTGGTGATGCGGCGGCTCTGGAATGAGGTGACAGCAGCGCTGATGGATGGCTGGGACAACGCCTCTCCCCGGGTTCTTGAGGAATTTTGTAAATATTTCAATGCTGTGTGATGCGGCAGTGACCTTGGCCGGGATCACACAACTCTGTGTGATGCTAGTAACTCCTGTGAGTTTCTAGCATCTCACACACAGTTGTGTGATCCCGGTCTACAGTGCATTGTCTAAATTTTATTTTTGGTTTTCCACATTGAACAAGGTCAGAACCCGTTGGCGCTCGATGAAAGACCGCTTCAACAGGGACCTGAGACAGGAGAACCGGGTTGACAGTGGTGCTGCGGCAAAGACCACACGAAAGTACTGCTACCATCGGGCTTTGGCGTTCTTAAGACTGGTCCTTGCTACCAGAGCGTAAGTATTTTGTTGTTGTATTGTGTTTACTCTGTGTTTTTCTATTCTACAGGAGTTGACGCTTTTACTATTGTGAATGCATGATCCTAATTTTTTTTTTTTTCACAGCACCTGGAGAAGCACCCTGCAACCTGGTCCTGGTGCGGTCCTTCAGAGAGCTGCCTCGGAACCGTCCTAGCCATCCACCAGCCAAGAAGCACCTTGTGGGTCAGCAACACAGCCAGCTGGAGAACAGGAAGCTGGTCAATCAGGTGTTCCCCTGTCACAGGTCTCTGCCACTGGTTTTGCGGGCACTTCCCGCCATCGGCAGAAGGCTTTGGACAGGAATCTCATTCACTTGAGCACGGTTCTTCAAAATGGCCTCAAGGCGTTGGGCGACAGAATGGATAGCGGTTTTTCACTTCCAGTCTGTTGAGCGTCACCTTGACCATTTTTTTAACAAAATTGAATGGGCATGGCGGAACACCTTAGTCTTGATCTCCAGCTGACTGTGATGCAGGCCTGCAACACTGCTTACATGCAGGCTATGCAGCAGAGTTGGTACGTGCAGCAGCAGCCTGTGGTGCCTTTCCCACCCGTGCCACCACTGACTCGCTTCACCTCACTACTGACTTCTGCTGCATACCACTGCACGGCCACCAGCATTCCAAGCCATACTGGACACCACTGCACCACACCAAGTCACAGTGCAGCTGGACACTCCACCACCATGCCAAGCGCTGCTCCTGTTTGGACATCCTCCACCCCTGCTTGGACCTCCACCCCTGCTTGGATCTCCCCCACCTCCAGGGACTCCACCACCACTGAGCAGAAGCTGGGGACCCTCATTCGATATTCAGGGCCACGGACGCTGGCAGGAGGTCCCCAGCACCCGGAGGTCCCCCAGCACCCGGTGGTCCCCCAGCACCATGAAGTCCCCAAGCATCATGAGGTCCCCAAGCACCCGGAGGTCCCCAAGCACATGGAGGTCCCCAAGCACTATGACCTCCAAAAAAAAAAAAGTACAGCACAAAGATTGGACGAAGAGTCCATAAAAAGTTAAAAACTTTTGTCCTCCCTCCCCCTCACCTCCCACTGTGTCTGACCCGCTGCATTCCCCCACCACTTTCGTCGCCCCTTCCCTCGAATCCCTTCTTCGCCCACCCAAAGTCAATCCTCCTCCCTCCACATCCCCAAGTTCCCCCCATCTTCCCCCAAACGTCGGTCCCGTTATTTTTTTTTTTTTGGCGAGTCTTGTAAAAATAAATGTAACTTTTTTTTCCCCAAACTGTTTGGTTTAATTGTGTCTTTCGCCGCCTACACACACAGCACCATACACACACTGCGCCATACACTTTGTGATTTTGCCATCACATAGCTCCAGTACCGACACATGATTTTTGTGTCAGTCCTGGAGCTATGTGTTGTCAAAAACACAAATATATGACTTGTATTTTCACCACCAGTCTCTTCAGTCTACAAATATTAGTATGGTCCCATACAAATATTAGTAGACTGAATAGAGGATGTTGGTGAGTGCAAGGCATATCTATTCTCACCTTGCCAGGTATCATAAAGAGTGAATTGAGGATGGTGTGTTTTTCCCATCAACATTTCACTCTTTGTGACACAAGGCCAGGGGATTGTAGATATACCTTGTAATTACCCACATCCTCTATTCAGTGTGTGGTGAATAAACTGAAGAGATGATGGAGAAAATACACACCATATCTACAATCCCCTGGCCTGGTATCATAACTATTTATCACACCTGGCCAGGTGACTATACGTATGAGTTGTCATCTGCAGTGTCACTTCAGTCTGCATCATCTATTGCACACAGACTGGAGAGATGCTGGTGGTTAACTCATATGTGTATTCACCTGCCCAGGTGTCATTAAATTCTGAAGTCAGTTTTTTTTTTTTTGGCATCCTCACTTCAGCATGACACCAGGCCAGTGGATTGTAGAAGTTGTATATACTTTATCATCTCTCTAGTGTGCGTGCATACTGAACCAACAGTGGAGATACTACAAATAATATTTATACTTATATGGTAAGGAGTGAAGGATGCTAGTGCATCCCAAAATCACTATTTGTAACATCAGGCCAGGTGATAAATATTTGTTGTATCTCCACCGTCGCTGCAATCTGCCTTATTGAACACAGACTGGAGAGATGATGAAGGTCATACAACTTTTCTCTGTAGACTCACCTGGTCAGGAGTCCTAGTAAAGTCAGGATGCACAAAACACAGCATCCTGACTTCAATGGGTCACCTGGGCAGGTGATTATTGTATTGGAGTGTATAAAGACAAGAGTGCACTCGGTACAGGTATCAAAACTGGTTTATTATTAACATACACACAATAAAATTATTTTACACCATTTACTCTTGCCATGACACACATCCCACATCAGATATAAAGTAGGCCGCAAATTGGTCCCTCATTTGGCCAACTTCAACTGATGACCTGAGAGGGTGCTGAGTGAAATCAGGCAATGGGTTGGTAGCTGGTTCATCAAGTTCAAATTTAGGGCACTCTTTAGCCATCACAAAATTGTGAAGAACCACACAGGCTTTCACCACCTCATCCACTGTTTCAAGTTTCAGATTAATGGCTGTGCCGAGAATGCGCCATCTGGACACAAGAATCCCAAAGGCACACTCTACGGTTCTTCGTGCCCTTGTGAGTCTGTAATTGAAAATTTTTTTCGTGTGGTCCAAGTCACGGCTGGAGTAGAGTTTTAGCAGGTTGGTGCACATTTGAAAGGCCTCATCACCAACCATTACAAATGGCAGTGGCGGACCTTCGGTGTGGGGAAGAGGCCGTGGCAGGGGGAAATTAAAATGGTTGCCATACAACCTACGACCCATGTCCGAGTTCTTAAAAGACCGAGAATCATTGCCCCGGCCAAATGCCCCAATGTCCACCGCAACAAAACGACAGTCTGCATCTGCAATGGTCATGAGTACTGTAGAAATGTAATTTTTATAATTATAGTACTCAGAGCCACTTTTTGGGGGTTTGGTTATCCGTATGTGTTTCCCATGCACTGCTCCCAAACAGTTGGGGAAATTGCAGACTGTCAGGAATTGATCTGATATTTCAATCCACTTTTCCGCGGTGGGCAGGTGCATAAATTCAGGACACAGAACGTCCCACAAAGCCCGGCAGGTGTCCGCAACTATTCCCGACATGGTGGAGATTCCAAGCCGGTACTGGAAGTGGAGTGAAGATAGGGTCTCGCCAGAAGCCAGGAATCTGCAATACAGAGAAAGAAAAATTGTGATTGTCTATGCTTTGGCAAAACACTGACATTAAAAAAATTTAGGTACATCGCATAACAATAATTCTGAAAGGCTTTTAGTAAATGGCAGAACAAAAAACTATTATGCACGCATTGGCTTTTAAATATTACGCACTGTAATGTGACCAGGAGCCGTTCCCCAGGAGGAATTGCACCACAGAGCTGTGTGTCCTGTCTCCGGATGGCTCCTTCAACACGATCAAGCAAAGACATGAAACTTTCTTGGGACATCCGTGTATAGTCATTCAATTTTGCCGGGTTTGCCTGGAGCTCGCTGAAGAGGATGTGGTACGCTCCACGGCTCTCCTGGAGTTCAATAATCGGATGTCTCCAAAAACGCCGCCGCTGCCATCTTCGCTTTCTCTCTCTCTCCCTTTGTTGCTGGCAAGCAAATGCAAATGCCAGAAACAGCGCGATGTCCAGACCCAAGTTGAAGCAAAAACTCTCCCAACGCAGATCCATGGTGACACAGGAAACAGCATCAAATTCTAAAGAATTCAGCTGTAGCAGGGTCTACTGTATATAAAGAAGTCCCATGACACTCGCCCACTGGTGTCCCATTGATGGAGTCTGTTTCAAGGATTTTCCTCCTGTGGAAATATGACACTTTTAGAAAGCATGCGCCTAAAAAACGCAAACGCATACAAAAACGCTTGATAACGCATGAAAACACTACGTTTTTTTGTCGTTATGCGTACATTGATGCGTTAAAAAACCCATGCGCTTGCAAGCGCTTGTATGCGTTTTTGAACGCATTTTTAATTGCGCACGATGCACTGCACACAGCGACGCAAATGTGAAACTAGCCTTAAAAATCAAATTGTGGAACTTATTATTATTCCAAGTTATAATGATTAAAATGAAGTTTGTGGGACAACCCCTTTAAGTAGAGTTGAGCGATACTTTTCGATATCCAAAAGTATCGGAATCGGAATGGTATCGCCGATACCATTAAAATATCGGCGATACCCGATACCGATACCGGAAATCCAATGTAAGTCTATGGGAACAAAATATCGTAACTAAAAAAACCCCATTCTTTCCTTGTAAACACTAAATATACACACATAGAATACATATATATATATACATGTCATTGTGACATTATATATATACATATATTTATAGTTTATACACTTCTACATAGTAAAATAGCCTCTGATTCAATTGCCGGGTAAAGCCGGCTTTTGTGAAAAGACAGAAGCACCCGACATGAAATGACACTTGGTTTACATAGAGTTAACCATGTCTTTTCATGTAGTTTGATATCTGATTTGTACAAACAATTACATGAGTGGCTGTGTGCAAAATTTCACACCTGTAGGGGTTAATTAAAGGTGTAAATTCGTTGTAAAAAAACGGACTTTTTTGCTACGAATTTACACCTTTAATTAACCCCTACAGGTGTGAAATTTTGCACACTTACACTCATGTAATTGTTTGTGCAAATCAGATATCAAACTACATGAAAAGACATGGTTAACTCTATGTAAACCAAGTGTCATTTCATGTCGGGTTCTGCATTTTCACAAAAGCCGGCAATTGAATTAGCGGCTATTATACTATGTAGAAGTGTATGAACTATAAATATATATATATGTGTCACAAATTCAATGACATGTATATATATATATGAGGTGTAAAATTGCTGAAAAAAAATGCGTGGGCTCCCGCCCTATTTTCGCAACCAGACAGACAAAGCCAGTGAGTGGGGGCAGATAATAATAGCCCAGAGACGGACCATTATTTTTGGCCCCCCCCCTGGCTACTAACATCTGCCCCCAGACACCCCAGGAAAGACAAATCTATAATTAGATTCGCCCTTTCTGGCACTTTGCCCGTCTATTCCCATTGCCCTGTAGCGGTGGCGAATGGGTTAATATGGGGTTAAAGCCACCTTGCTATTGAAAGGTGACCTTAAGCCAGGTTAATAATTGAGAGCTGTCAATTAGACAACTATCAATTATTAATCCTATTGCATGAAATAAAAATAACACACACACACTTTAATTAAAAATCATTTTAATGAAATAAAGACACATGTTTTTGACCATCTTTTATTTTACTGCAAAAACCATTTCCTGTAATAAAAATAAAATAAAAAAGCAAAATTATTCTTACCTATCCCATGCACAGTCAGATCCCACGGTGTAATCCTTCAGAAAGGGTTAATGTTTACTGCAGGGACCGCAGCTAATGCTGCAGCCTCACAGTAAACCCCCAAATAATTGAGTTCCTCTCCTGGCTGACAGGAGAGTAAAGGCTGGGTCTCACATAACGATACACCAGCGATCCCGACAACGATATGCACTTGTCAGGATCGCTGGTGTATCGCTACATGATCGCTGCTGAGCTGCCAAACAGGCAGCTCAGGCAGCGATCTGGGACAGCGACACTGCGGGTAACATCGCTTAAGGGCCCGTCTCACATAGCGATATCGCTACCGAGATCGCTGCTGAGTCACTAGTTTTGTGACGCAGCAGCGAGCTCACCAGCGAAATCGCTGTGTGTGACATTCAGCGACGATCAGCCCCCTGCCGGGTATCGCTGATCGTCGCTGAAATGTCAGGACCTTTTTTTGATCGCTGGATTCCCGCTGACAGGCACGCATCGCTGCGTGTGACAGGCGGGAGACCAGCGATCCGCTGGTAACCAAGGTACACAGCGGGTTTCCAGGCGCGGGGCTGTGCCTAGAAACCCGCTGTGTACCTTGGATACCAGCGCCCTGATGCAGGGGAGCTGGTATACAAGGTACACAGCGGGTTTCCAGGCACCGCGCAGCGCTTGGAAATCCGCTGTGTACCTTGGATACCAGCTCCCTGCATCAGGGCGCTGGTATCCAAGGTACACTGCGGGTAACTAAGCGATGTTACCCGCAGTGTCGCTGTCCCAGATCGCTGCCTGAGCTGCCTGTTTGGCAGCTCAGCAGCGATCATGTAGCGATACACCAGCGATCCTGACAAGTGCATATCGTTGTCGGGATCGCTGGTGTATCGTTATGTGAGACCCAGCCTTTAGTTACCCGCAGTGTACGTTGGATACCAGCTCCCTGATGCAGGGAGCTGGTAACCAAGGTACACAGCGGGTTTCCAAGCGCTGCGCGGTGCCTGGAAACCCGCTGTGTACCTTGGATACCAGCTCCCTGCATCAGGGCGCTGGTATCCAAGGTACACAGCGGGTTTCTAGGCAAGCCCCGCGCCTGGAAACCCGCTGTGTACCTTGGTTAGCGATGCGTGCCTGTCAGCGGGAAACCAGCGATCAAAAAAAGGTCCTGACATTTCAGCGACGATCAGCGATACCCGGCAGGGGGGCTGATCGTCGCTGAATGTCACACACAGCGATATCGCTGGTGAGCTCGCTGCTGCGTCACAAAACTAGTGACTCAGCAGCGATCTTGGTAGCGATATCGCTATGTGAGACGGGCCCTTAAGTGGAAAGCTTAATTGATTGCTTTCCACTTTCACTTCAGGTCAGCCAGGGACACAATCAGTGACGTCAGAGGGAACTGATTAACAAAAATAGGGGTTCCCTTCGAAAAAAAAATGGCGTGGGGTCCCCCTATTTTTGTTAACCAGCCAGATGAAGCAGACCGCTGAGGCCTGGATTTTCAGGCTGTTAAGGAGCCAAGATCCATGGACCTTGCCAGCCTGATAATACCAGGCCACAGCAGTCTGCATATCTTGGCTGATTAACAAAAATAGGGGATCCCCTCGAAAAAAATTGGCGTGGGGTCCCCCCTATTTTTGTTAACCAGCCAGATGAAGCAGACCGCTGAGGCCTGGTTTTTCAGGCTGGTAAGGATCCAATATCCATGGACCTTGCCAGCCTGATAATACCAGGCCACAGCAGTCTGCTTAGCTTGGCTGGTTAACAAAAATAGGGGATCCCCTCGAAAAAAAAAAGGCGTAGGGGTCCCCCTATTTTTGTTAACCAGCCAAGTAAAATGCAGACTGCTGCGGCCTGGTATTAAAAGACTGTCAAAGCCCATGGATTTTGGCCCTCAACAGCCTGATAATACCAGGCTATAGCAGCCCCACATTTGGCGCATCAAAAGATGTGCCAATTGTGGCACTTTACCCGGCTCTTCCCACTTGCCCTGTAGCGGTGGCAAGTGGGGTAATAAGGGGTTAATGTCACCGTTGATTGCACGGTGACAATAAGCCCGGTTAATAATGGAGAGGCGTCAATAAGACACCGATCCATTATTAATCCCAAAGTTTTTAAATGTTTAAAAAAAAGACACAGCAAGAAAAAAGTCTTTTAATGAAATAAAAGAGACAACACAGTTTTCATTTCTTTTATTACTCTCTCATTCCTGCGACGCCATCGATCTCCTGTAAAAAAATAAAAAAAACAAACCAACAGTATACCACCTGTCCGACGCAGTCCATAGTAACGACTGTCCCAGGACGATCCAGCTCTGCTACATCGCAATGACAGGCAGAGCCTGACATCCCGGCGCAGCACAGCTGCTTACCAGCTTCCCCGGCGGTGACGTCATCGGACTGCTTTACGGCCGCGATTACCCAGCAGTCGCTGCAGTTATCGCGAGAAACTGCATGTGACCGCCAGGGAGAAGAGGATGGCGGCCATCAAGCAGTCCGGGATGTGACCGCCGGAGATCTTCTGCCGGGTAAGTGCCGCTGACTCCTGACAGACCCGACCGACGGACACTGACAGTGACAGTGACATTCCTATTCCGGTATCCGATATGACGAAAATATCGGTACTCGGAATCGGAATTCCGATACAGCCAATATCGGCCGATACCCGATATTTGCAGTATCGGAATGCTCAACACTACCTTTAAGCATCAAAGCTTCTGTGGATGCAACCTACCCACTCACCTCTTTTTTTCCATTATAACTTTATCTGACTTTCCTTGGAAACCACAATTTACACTATATACTGCAATACTCATAGACCTATGAGGACTAAAAGTCAAACATTTAAACCAGGGATTACAAAACATTTTACCGCACAGTATACTGGAAAACAGAAAAATATTCCAAGTGGAAGGAAATGGTGAATAAAATGTGATTCTGACATTGTGTTTTTGGGTTTTGTTTTTATGGCATTTTATGGTAAAAATGACTGGGAAACTTGATTGTACAGGTCAGTGCAATTATGGTGATACCAAACTGGACTAGTTATTTTATTTTCCGTAAGTGGTGAAAAAAATGTAGAAGTTTGTAAAAATACTTTTTTTTTTTTTTTTTCTGTTGATAGAGCTGAGGGACGGCTCATTTTTTGCGTGGTAACTGTTGTTTTTATTAATTCCAATTTGGGGTACATACTAGTTTGATCTCTTGTAATTACATTTTTTTGGAGGAGAGGTGACAAAAAAAACCATTCAGGCATTTTGCTTAATTTTTTACTTTTCCATAATGATTGGTTTTATATTTTGATTTATCTTTTATGAATGTAGAAACACCTAATGCGTTTGTTTATTTATTCTTTTCTTTATTTTTAGGAGAGATTTTATTTGTTTTTTTTTTCACTATTATGTGAGTTAAATGATTAACACTTTTTTTTACATTATTTGTAAGTCCCCTTGTGGCACTTTAATATGCATCTGATCGCTTATTCTATAAATTTCAATACCAAGTTGTTATTATATAGGAAAAATCATTGGCTCCTATAGAGTTTTGCCTAAGACTGAGCTTCACATGAGTACCAAGATGGCAGTAACTCCACAGGATCGCATTGTGAGTGGTCAGTAGGAGCCGATGCACACAAGTACTGGCAACTGCTCCATTTAAATGCCACTGTCAGAAATTCATAGTGACATCTAATTGGTTAACAGCCATGGACAGACCGCAGCTTTAGCTGCAGCTGTTAGATGTGGTCTATGTGGACAAGCTTGGGTATCCTGCATGTGTAAGGAGCTTGCGGTAGTTCCTGATCCCCTTGTGTATCCCTCCCGATGACATTAATTTGTATTCTAATGGGTCAATGGGATAAGGCTGGATACAACTGTATTTGTGCAGGTATACTTATTGTAAAACTATAGGGGTTTTGCATTGTTTTCTTGCAGTACATGTGCTAGAATAACAATCATTATGTGAAATAAACTATTTATATCATATCATGAATGTTTGTTTTCTTAACAATCCAATGTTTATTATTTCAGATTTATTTTTATTCTTCTGGGTCCAAGTGGAAATGCAAAAGCTTGTCATGAAATTGGCAGAGCCATTGCCACCTTACTTACTGATGAGGTAAACATTTAATTTGTTAAACAATATCTGTAAGGGCTCATACACATCTGCGAGAAAAACAGACTAGTACAATCTGCTAAAAAACCGGTTTGCACTCTGACCAATGTTATTCTATGATTTCCTGCTAATCTGAGATTTTTTTCTCAACTCAGATCAGGTATTCTGCAACTGTCCTTGTATCTCAGAGGAGACTCACCAATGCAAGTCAATGGGTGTGATAAAAAAAATTGCATGGCACTCAGGCCATGCGAGTGCTATCTGATTTTTACATACCCATGTCCTTGAAAACCTGACATTTCAGAAGCCGCGTACACAAAATCACACCAGGACCTGACAAAATACAATAGATAAAATACATATATACACATAGAATCTATTCTATTATTTCTAAACACTGTTTTGCGGTGATTACTTTGTATCTCCGTTCATACTGCATCCACACACACAAATAATACACCATTTGAAAGGTAAACTTGCCCCCTTCAGCAAGAAAATAGCCAAACAAACCACACATCCACGATTTGATCACAAAATACAGTTTAAACATTAATTTTCATAAACCAACAGTAGAGAAAAATGACCTGCAGGTGGCACCACACTACCCCAAAGCACACTACTACAAAGCTACTTACAGACATCACAAAAAAATCCAAACATTTGCCTTGGGGGCTTTCCAGCTTGCCGAACTGCTTGCCAGCCTATTTCAGCCAAATTGGAGGATTGCACACTTCACTGCAGATGAGTCACATATGCAAATACATTTGTAAACATGCATTGCCTATTGAATTGCACACTTGCTCCATTCATACTCCACCCACACAAACAAATGATACACCATTTGAAAGGTCAAATGACCTGCAGGTGGCATCACACTACCCCAAAGCACACTACCACAAAGCTGCTTACAGGCATCACAAACAATTCCAAACATTTACCTTGGGGTCTTTCCAGCTTGCCCAACTGCTTGCACAGTCTATTTCAGGCACATTGGAGGATTGCACACTTCACTGCAGGTGAGTCACATATGCAAACACATTTATAAACATGCACTGCTTTTTCAGTGATTACTGCTCCCCACACACAAATGGTTAGTCACATATGCAAACACATTTGTAAACATGCATTGCTTTTTCGCTGATTACTTCGCCCCACACACACACAAATGATACACCATTTGAAAGGTAAACCTTCCCTATTCAGCAAGAAAAGACCCAAACAAACCACACATTCACGATTTTATTACTGAAGACAGTTTAAACATTCATTTTCATAAACCTGCAGAAAGAAACAATGACCTGCAGGTGGCACTTCAACCGGAAGGCAGTTTTTGGCCTCTACTTATCAAACCAATTTATTGTATTACCAATCTACTTATATAAATACCTGTCTGTGTTCATCATCTCATGAAATATCTTTACCTTTGACCAGCTTGCTTTTTCTGAAATTACCTGCGCCCCCAACGACCAATGTGCGAAAATTTTGCACGGGCCAAGCTAGTAGATAAATATAAAGATTTTAGTGACATATAGAATTTGTACAGTGCTTATGTACCTTACTGTATATACATTTTTTCCTAAATAAATTATTTTGTGAAAAAAATGGGGTGGGATCCCCCAAAATTTTATTAATCAGCGGAATGAGAACGGACAGCTGGAGACAGATGTTTAAAACCTGGGATGGGGATAATAACCATGGAGCTTCCCAGGCTATTTATATCAACTCCCAGCTGTATACTTAGCCTTTTCTGGTTATTAAAATGGGTGACCCTAAAAAATTAAAAACGTAGGTACTCCCTATAGTTAATAACCAGCAAACAGCTGAGGGCTGATATTAATAGCCTAGGAAGGGGCCATGCATATTGGCTTCTTCCCAGAGTAAAAACATCAGCTCTCATCCACCTCAGAAAAGGTGCATCCACAAGATGTGCCAATTCTGGCACTTAGCCTCGCCCTTCCCACTTGCCCTGGTGCGGTGGGGTGATAGTATTGGAGTTGATGTCATCTTTTCAAGCCCAGGGGTTAGTAATGGAGAGGCACCTAAAATACTGACTCCATCGTCAAATTGTAAGAAAAAGGAACATCTAGAAAAAAGTCTTTTATTCGAATTAATGCCACAGACTCCTTTAATAAAGCTTTATTTACGAAAAACACATATACTCACCTCAATGCCCAATCCACTGAAGCCAATGTTTCCTGTAAAATAATTAAAATAATAAACAACCATATTCCTCAACTGTCCGACAAGAAGATAATCCAATTGTCCCGCAACACGTCTAGCTCTGCCACATCTAGATGGTAGACTGAATTGTTGCATGATGCGACTATACAGCCTACCATCCAGCAGAAACTCTGAGCTGCACGTGCTTGCTCAGCAGTGTCTCGCGATTACGTGATAAAGTTGAGTGGATATCATATCCAATGAACTCCTTACACCTCAATTACATAAACATGAGCACCGTGAGAAAAGTTGTAATGGTGCTTGTGCTGATGTCATTGAGTTGAACTGAGTTAATTGGCTCTGAACTCTGATGACCTTTCTGATGGCTCAGATGGCACCACGAGTGTGAGAACTTTTTCACGCTTGCGGAGATGTCAGTGAGGTGAAATTAGTTAATTGGATATGAACCTCATTCAACTTCATCACATGACCAGGAGCAACTGAGCTGAGCAAGCACATATCTATACATATTCTGTATCTATCTATATATCTATGTATCTATTTATCTCTCTATCTATCTTTCTATTTATGTATGTGCTGTGGGAAAAATAAGTATTTGATACATTGCCGATTTTGCAATTTTTCTCACCTACAAAGAATGGAGAGGTGTGTAATTTTTATCATAGGTGCACTTCAGCTGTGAGAGACTGAACCTAAAAATAAAAACCAGAAAAACACATTGTATGATATTTCAACAATTAAATTGCATTTTCTTTCATAAAATAAGTATTTGATCGCCTACTAACCAGCAAGAATTCTGTCTCTCGCTGTTAGTTTTTCTTTAAGAAGCCCTCCTACTTTGCACTCATTACCTGTATTAATTGCACCTGTTTGAACTCTTTCACTGTATAAAAGGCACCTGCCACACACTCAATCAAACCGTTAGTAACATGCTACACCATTATGGATTTAAATCCTACAGGGCACGAAAGGTTCCCCTGCTCACACCAGAACAGGTTCCAGGTTCGTTTGCAGTTTAGAAATGACCATCTGTAAGATGACCTTTGATACATTCTTGGTATCAGTTCCACTCTCTGTGTTTGGAGGAAGAAGAAGGATGAGTAAAAGCCCAAAAACACCATCCCACCCATGAAGCATGGTGGGGAAACGTTATAGTTTGGGAATTCTTTTTTGAAAAGGGGACAGGACGACTCTGCCTTATTGAAGGGAGGATTGATGGGTCACGTATCGCAATATTTTGGCCTAAAACCTCCTTCCCTCAGTAACAGCATTGAAGATTTGTCATGGCTGGATCTTCCAGCATGACAATGACCAAAAACACACAGCCAGATCAACTAAGGAGTGGCTCCGTAAGAAGCATTTCAAGGTCCTGGAGTGGCCTAGCCAGTCTCCAGACCTGAATCCAATGGAAAATCTTTAGAGGAAGCTGAAACTCAATGTTGCCCAGCGACAGCCCCGAAACCTGAAAGATCTGGAGAAAGTCTGTATGGAGTTGTGTGTTATGTTACGGTAGCTGAGGAGTGCAAGTAAAAAAAGGAAATACACCAGAGCAGTTGGAATCTATGAGATTGCAGTACCCTGACTAACCACCGCAACTAGAGGCAGCCGTGGAGCGTTCCTACGTTGGTCCTAGACGCCTCGTCACAGCCTGAGAAACTAACTACACCTAAAGATAGAAATAGGAAGGCTATCTGCCCTGGAGCAGAACCCCAAAGATAATAGAAAGCCCCCAAACATGTAATGGCGTTTAGACAAGAGGAAATACTGACACAGAAAGAAAATAGTATGAGCAAACGCTGGGGCCCAAACTATCTAAATAGAAAAGGACAGGAAGGGTACTTACTGCAATCTCAGAAAACCCTGAAAAACACCAACTCTACTAATTTCAAAATCACCTGAGATCACACGACCTCTACCACCTAAATTAGTTCTCTGGTGTAACAAAATCAAAACAGCAGCCACTGAAAAAAAACTGGAAAAAGCAAAAGTACAAAACACAGTGGCTGAACTAAACTGAGAGGGCAAAAGCCCCGGAGGGGACCCTGAAGGCCCCCACAGAAGTGCAGGACAAAATGCAAAAATATAGCAAAAACACAAAAGAAGAAATTGTCTTATCTGATAGCAGGAGAAGCAGACACGACACAGCAGGCACAAGGGAAACTGGAAAGAAGGATTCAGACCAGAACAATTGATCACCGGCAACCCTGATGGGAAAATGACTCCCTTATATAAGACCAGTCAGTAACACCTGATTCCCAGTCCTCACAATCCTCACTAGTACCGCTTGTAACCACCAGAGGGAGCCTCTGCTCAGAACTCATCTCAAACCCATTCACAACAGTAACCCCCCTTGAGGAGGGGTCACCGAACCCTCATTTGAGCAACCAGGTCGGTCAGGATGAGTTCTATGATACGCACGGATAAGTCTCCTAGCATGGATGTCCGAAGCAAACACCCAAGAATTGTCTTCCTGACCATAACCTCTCCATTTAACCAAATACTGGAGTCTTTGTCTAGAAAAACGAGAATCCAATATTTTCTCAACCACATACTCCAGATTGCCCTCAACCAAAACAGGGTCAGGAGGCACAGCAGCAGGAACCACTGGCTCAACAAACCTCTTCAACAAGGACTTGTGGAACACGTTATGGATCTTAAATGTCCCTGGAAGAAGCAAACGAAAAGAAACAGGATTAATAATCTCCATGATCTTATAAGGTCCAATGAACCTAGGCTTAAATTTAGGAGATGCTACTCTCATAGGAATATTCTTTGAGGACAACCAGACCAAGTCCCCCACTTTAAACCGAGGACCATCAGTCCTATGCCGGTTAGCAAACCGCTGGGCCTTCTCCTGAGAGAGGGACAACCTCTCCACTACCTGGTCCCAAATCTGCTGCATACGCTCAACAACAGAGTCAACACCTGGACAGACAGAAGCCTCCGTCTGTCCTGAAGAAAATCGAGGGTGAAACCCAGAATTACAGAAAAACGGAGACATCAAAGTGGCAGAGCTAGCCCTATTATTAAGAGCAAACTCAGCCAAAGGCAAAAAAGAGACCCAGTCATCCTGATCAGCAGACACAAAGCATCTTAGATAAGTCTCCAATGTCTGGTTTGTTCTCTCAGTTTGACCATTGGTCTGAGGATGAAATGCCGAGGAGAAAGACAATTGAACACCCAGTTTAGAACAAAAAGTCCTCCAAAATCTGGAAACAAACTGGACTCCTCTGTCAGACACAATGTTCTCAGGAATGCCGTGTAAACGAACCACGTGCTGAAGGAACAACGGCACCAATTCAGAGGAGGAAGGCAACTTAGGTAATGGCACAAGATGTATCATTTTGGAAAGCCTATCACAAATTACCCAGATGGTGGTCATTCTCTGAGAAACAGGAAGATCGGAAATGAAATCCATAGAGATATGGGTCCATGGTCTCTTGGGCACAGGCAATATCATCAACAAACCACTAGAGCGAGAGCAAGGCTTGGAGCGAGAGCAAGTCCCGCAGGACTGCACAAATTCCCTGACATCGCGAGACAAGGTAGGCCACCAAAAGGACCGACTAACCAAGTCTCTGGTACCAAAAATTCCGGGATGCCCAGCCAATGCGTAACAATGAATCTCAGACATCACACTCTTTTTCCATTGGTCCGGGACAAACAATTTTCCAACAGGGCAGCGCTCGGGCCTATCCTCCTGACACCCCTCCAGAGCAAGTCTCAAATTGGGCGAGATGGCGGAAAGAACTACACCCTCCTTCAAAATAACAGAGGGATCAGATAACTCAGGAGAGTCCGCAAGGAAACTCCTCGAGAGGGCATCCGCCTTAACATTCTTAGTGCCAGGAAGAAAGGAAACCACAAAATTAAAACGTGTGAAAAACAAGGCCCACCTGGCCTGTCTAGGATTGAGTCGCTTGGCAGATTCCAGATAGACCAGATTCTTATGGTCCGTAAGGACCACCACCTGATGTTTGGCTCCCTCCAGCCAATGTCTCCACTCTTCAAAAGTCCACTTCATGGCCAATAACTCCCGATTACCCACGTCATAATTACGTTCAGTAGGAGAAAATTTTCGAGAGAAAAAGGCACAAGGGTTACTTTTAGAGGTCTCTGGATCTTTTTGGGACAAAACGGCACCTGCCCCAATTTCAGAGGCATCAACCTCCACCTGAAATGGCAGAGAAACATCAGGCTGCCGTAGAACAGGAGCAGAAGTGAATCTCTGCTTAAGTTCCTGAAACGCAGAGACTGCCTCAGGAGGCCAATTCACCACATCAGAACCCTTTCTGGTCAAATCAGTTAATGGTTTAACAATAACCGAGAAATTACCAATAAATTTACGATAAAAATTGGCAAAACCCAAAAATCTCTGAAGAGCCTTTAATGAAGTAGGTTGGACCCAATCACAGATGGCCTGAACCTTGACCGGGTCCATTTCAATAACAGATGGGGACAAAATGAATCCCAGAAATGAGATCTTCTGTACGCCAAAAAGACACTTTGATCCCTTCACATACAGAGCATTCTCTCTCAAAATCTGGAATACAGTTCGAACATGTTTCACATGAGAGTCCCAGTCATTAGAAAAAATCAAGATATCATCCAAATAAACAATCAGAAATTTGTCCACAAAATCCCTGAAAATGTCATTCATGAAGGACTGGAAGACGGAAGGAGCATTAGTGAGCCCAAAGGGCATCACTAGGTACTCAAAATGCCCTTCAGGGGTATTGAATGCCGTCTTCCATTCATCCCCGTGCTTAATGCGAATAAGGTTATACGCCCCCCTGAGGTCAAGCTTGGTAAACCAAGTAGCGTTTTTCACCCTGGAAAACAGGTCAGAAATCAAGGGTAACGGGTATTGATATTTCACAGTAATATTGTTCAAGAGACGATAATCAATACACGGCCTTAATGAACCATCTTTTTTGGCCACAAAGAAAAAACCGGCACCTAAGGGTGAAGAGGATGGTCTGATATGACCCTTCTCCAATGATTCCTTGATATAAGACCGCATATCGTCATGTTCAGGTACAGACAAGTTAAAAAGGCGACCTTTAGGGAATTTACTACCTGGCACTAATTCAATAGCGCAGTCATAGCTCCTATGGGGAGGTAAGGATGCAGATTTACTTTCGCTAAATACATCAGAAAAATCAAACAAAAAGTCAGGAACATCCTCAGCCTGGGGGGAGGCAGAAAAAACAGGAGTGTTGGTATTAACACATTGGCAGCCCCAACTGGTTACAGACACAGATTTCCAATCCAAAACAGGATTATGAGACTGTAACCAAGGGAAACCCAGCACGATAATGTCATGCAGATTATATAGAACCAAAAATTTGCAGCACTCCTGGTGATCAGGTTCAACCCTCATTATCACCTGAGTAGAAAACTGGGGTTTATTCTCAGCCAAAGGGGTAGAATCGATCCCCAGTAGAGGAATAGACTTCTGTAGGGGTATCAAGGGAAACCCACAACGTTTAGCAAAATCATAATCCATCAGGTTAATAGCTGCTCCAGAATCAACGAAAGCCTGAGCAGAAAATGAGGACAGAGAGCATATCAGAGTGACAGTTAATAAAAACTTAGTCTGAACACTACCCAAGACAACTGAGCGTGCAAAATGTCTTCCCCGCTTAGGGCAGACTGAAATAGCATGAGAGGCATCACCACAGTAGAAACATAACCCATTGCGCTTTCGAAACTCATGACGCTGTGCCCCAGACACCACTCCATCACACTGCATGGGCTCGGCAGCTGGCTCACAAGGCAACACCACTCCACGCATACTTCTCCGCTCACGCAAACGTCTGTCAATTTGAATCGCTAATGACATAGAATCATTGAGACCAGAGGGGACAGGGAATCCCACCATAACATCCTTTACATTATCCGACAGACCCTTCCGGAAAAGGGCCGCCAAAGCGTCGTCATTCCATTTGGTCAGGACTGCCCACCTGCGGAATCTCTGACAGTATAACTCAGCATCATCAAGCCCTGATTTAATGCCAACAAGGCTTTTTCAGCTTGATCAGTGACATTAGGCTCATCGTACAATAACCCCAAAGCCTGAAAAAATGCATCAACATCACTCAAAACAGGATCCCCAGGTATCAGGGAAAAAGCCCAATCCTGAGGATCGCCGCGCAGGAGAGAGATGATAATTTGAACCTGCTGCGCTGCGTTTCCTGAGGACTTAGATTTTAAGGCAAAAAACAATTTACAATTATTTTTGAAATTCTGAAACTTAGCTCGATCCCCTAAAAACAAATCTGGCATGGGGATCCTAGGTTCCACAACAGGCAACCTAGCAAGATATGCAGCAATACTCTGAACCTCAGTGGCAAGCTGATCCACACGGCCAGACAACTGTGCAAACTCCATTGGGAGAAAAGATCCTCCCCAGCACCCAGAGATACAGAGGGAAAAAAAAAAAAAAAAATGCAACAAACAGAAAAATATCTCTGACAACTTTTCTTCCTTCAAAATATTTTTTCCCTTCTGTGAGTACCATACAATTTTTATGGCCGGTGATACTGTTATGTTACGGTAGCTGAGGAGTGCAAGTAAAAAAAGGAAATACACCAGAGCAGTTGGAATCTATGAGATTGCAGTACCCTGACTAACCACCGCAACTAGAGGCAGCCGTGGAGCATTCCTACGTTGGTCCTAGACGCCTCGTCACAGCCTGAGAAACTAACTACACCTAAAGATAGAAATAGGAAGGCTATCTGCCCGGAGCAGAACCCCAAAGATAATAGAAAGCCCCCAAACATGTAATGGCGTTTAGACAAGAGGAAATACTGACACAGAAAGAAAATAGTATGAGCAAACGCTGGGGCCCAAACTATCTAAATAGAAAAGGACAGGAAGGGTACTTACTGCAATCTCAGAAAACCCTGAAAAACACCAACTCTACTAATTTCAAAATCACCTGAGATCACACGACCTCTACCACCTAAATTAGTTCTCTGGTGTAACAAAATCAAAACAGCAGCCACTGAAAAAAACTGGAAAAAGCAAAAGTACAAAACACAGTGGCTGAACTAAAACTGAGAGGGCAAAAGCCCCCGGAGGGGACCCTGAAGGCCCCCACAGAAGTGCAGGACAAAATGCAAAAATATAGCAAAAACACAAAAGAAGAAATTGTCTTATCTGATAGCAGGAGAAGCAGACACGACACAGCAGGCCACAAGGGAAACTGGAAAGAAGGATTCAGACCAGAACAATTGATCACCGGCAACCCTGATGGGAAAATGACTCCCTTATATAAGACCAGTCAGTAACACCTGATTTCCAGTCCTCACAATCCTCACTAGTACCGCTTGTAACCACCAGAAGGAGCCTCTGCTCAGAACTCATCTCAAACCCATTCACAACAGTTGTGGGCAAAAATTCCTGCTGCATTCTGTGCAAACTTAGTCAAGAACTACAGGAAAAGGCTGACCTCTGTAATAGCAAAGGTTTTTGTACCAAATATTAAGTTCTGTTTTTCTATTGTATCCAATACTTATTTAACCCCTTAATGTCCATTGACGTGCACAGTCCGTCATGGCAAGGTGTCAGTTTTGGCACCTTGACTGACTGTGCACGTCATCCCTTTGAACTACCACTGCGTGTAAACACGCAGTGGTAGTTCAGTGCCGACAGCTGTCACAGACAGCTGACAGGCACAGCAAGCGGTGCCGGGACCTTTGCCGTCGGTCCCCGCACCTACAGCGCTGTGATTGGTCAGTCAATCTGACTGACCAAACACAGCAGCGATCGTGCAGGAGAAGCTGAAATTTCAGCCTCTTCTGCCCGATCAGTGCAGGAGCTCGGCGCTGCAGTGGCCAAGCTTCCAGCACTGACAGCCAGGAGCGGTGCCCCCGCCGCCCCTGGCTGTTAACACCCTGACTGCTGCGATCGAGCGCGATCGCAGTGCTCAGGGGGGGAGGCAGAGGGTCGGGAGCTCCCTCTGCCTCAGATCGGCGCCCTGCAATGTATTTGCAGGGCCCGATCTCTGCCTTGATGACCCGGGGGTTGTCATGACAACCTCCGGGTCATCTAGCTACGGAAAGCTGCTGTGATCATGGTCACAGCAGCTTTCACTATAGTTACAATGCATTGCAATGCTGGAGCATTGCAATGCATTGTAACTGCAATAAAAAGTAAAAAAGGGAAAGTCCCATAAAGGGACAAGTTAAAAAAAAGCATTTTTTTAAAAAAAATTGTGAAAAAAATATTGAAAAATAATTTTAAAAAAATGCCCTAAAAAATACATATTTTTATGTAATAAAAAAAACAAAAAACAAAAAAATACACATGTTTGGTATTGCCACGTCCGTAAAAATCCCATCTATAAAAGCGTAACCCTAGTTAACCCCTTCAGTGAAAGCCGTAAAAAAAAAACACAAAAAAGTAGTAAATTATACTTTTTCCAAGCGGTATCATCATATCGCTTGGAAAAAGTGCAATGACACGCGATCAAAAAGTGGGATATAAATAACCATGGTACCATGAAAACGTCATCTTGTCCCGCAAAAAACAAGCCGCTATACAGCATCATCAGCGAAAAATTTAAAAAGTTATAGCTCGCGGAATAAACTGATGCAAAAATCATTATTTTTTCTATAAAATTTTTTATTGTGTAAAAAACGCCAAAACATAAAAAAAGATATAAATGAGGTATCGCTGTAATCGCAGTGACCCAAAGAATAAAGCTGCTTTAACAATTTTATCACACACGGAACGGAGGAAAAAAAAAGAAAAAAACAATTCCTGAATTGCTTGTTTTTGTTCATTCTGCTTCCACAAAAATTGGAATAGGAAGCGATCAAAAAACGTTATGTGCCCGAATATGGTACCAATAAAAACGTCAGCTCGTCCCGCAAAAAATAAGCCCACAGATAACTCTGTCGGACGAAATATGGAAAAATTACAGCTCTCAAAATACGGCGATGCAAAAATTTCTTACAAAAAATTATTAAAAAAAAGCGTCTTTTAGTGTGTGACAGAAGCTAAACATGAAAAAAGGGTATAAATCTGGTATCGCTGTAATCGCACCGACCCGAAAAATAAAGTCGCCTAATCACTAATACCGCACGAGGAACGGCGTAAAAAAGAAAACCAATTCTTCACCTTTTGTGGATTTGTTCATTCTGCCTCCCAAAGATCGCAGTAAGGCGATCACAGTGGTTCCCCCCCACATATGGGGTATCAGCGTACTCAGGACAAAATGCACTTCAACTTTTGGGGCCCTATTTCTCCTGTTACCCTTATAAGGCCGGGGTCAGACACAACTACAAAAAATCGGACCGTTTTAGTCGGTCGATTATCGGAACAAAATGAAAACATCACACATCCGCCTGGCATCCGATTTTCCTTCAAAGATGCGATTTAGTCGCATGTGTGTGTACCTTGTAACATCCGATTTTTATCGACTTGCGAGAATTTCTCGCAGGCTTGCAAAACTGACATATAATGGATCCAAAAGAATAGTATTTAAATCACAAAAGAAAGAATAGATATATACACATAGAACACATATATATATATACATGTCATTGTGACATATATATATATATATTTATAGTTCTTACACTTCTACATACTGTAATAGCCGCTAATTCAATTGCCGGCTTTTGTGAAATCACAGAAGCCGACATGAAATGATACATTGTTTAGACACAGTTAACCATGTCATTTCCTGTATTTTGATATATGGTTTGAACTTACAATTACATAAGTGTATGTGTGCCAAATTTCAGACATGTAGGGGTTAATTAAAGGTGTAAATTCGTTGAAAAAAAATGCGTGGGCTCCCGCTGTATTTTCTCCACCAGACAGACAAAGCAAGCGAGTGGGGGCAGATAATAATAGCCTAGGGAGGGTACATTTTTTTGTGCCCCCCCTGGCTACTAACATCTTCCCCCAGACACCCCAGAAAGGGCAAATCTCTAATTAGATTTGCCCTTTCTGGCACTTTGCCCGTCTATTCCCATTGCCCTGTAGCGGTGGCGAATGGGTTAATAAGGGGTTAAAATGACCTTGCAATTGAAAGGTGACTGTAAGCCAGGTTAATAATTGAGAGCTGTCAATTAGACAACTATCAATTATTAATCCTATTGTATGAAAGAAAAATCAAACACACACAGTTTAATAAAAAAGAAGTTTAATGAAATAATCACACAGTTTTTGACCATATTTTATTTTCCTGCTAAAACCATTTCCTGTAATAAAAATAAAATAAAAAAGCAAAATTATTCTTACCAATGCGATGTACAGTCAGGTCCCACGGTGTAATCCATCAGAAAGGGTTAACAGGTTACAGCTCGCAGAGAGCTATAATGCTGTCTACTAGCTGTAACCCCCTGAATGAATAACTTACTCTCCCAGCGAAAGGAGAGGAAGAGATGAATGAATGGAGCTTAATTGATTTATTGCCACTTTCACTTCAGTGACCTGACCTAAGGTGAAAGTGGGATACAATCAATTAAGCTTCATTCATTAATCACATCCTCTCCTGTTGGCAGGAGATAAGCTCATTCATTCAGGAGCTATCAGCTGAGCACGCAGCATTAGTTGCGCTGCTAAGCTGATTGGTATTTAACGCGTTGTGAAGGATTACATCGTGGGACGTGACAGATCGCCAGATAGGTAAGAATAATGTTGTTTTATTATTTTATATTTATTTTAGGAGATCAAGGGCCTCGCACGGATTAAGAGTAAAATAAAAGATGGTCAAAAAAATGTGTTTTTATTTCATTAAAATTATTTATTCTTAAAGTGTGTGTGTTTTTTTATTACTTCAATAGGATTAATAATTGATAGTTGTCTTTTTGTGGAAAAAAATATGATTTTTTTTATTTTCACGGCTCTATGTTATAAACTTCTGTGAAGCCCTTGGGGGTTCAAAGTGCTGACCACACCTCTAGATAAGTTCCTTGGGGGTTCTAGTTTGCAAAATGGGGTCATTTGTGGGGGGTTTCTACTGTTTAGGCACATCAGGGGCTCTCCAAGCGCGACATGACACTCGCAGACCATTCCATCAAAGTCTGCATTTAAAAACGGTGCTCCTTCCCTTCCGAGCTCTGCCATGCGTAAAAATAGTGGTTCCCCCCCACATATGGGGTATCAGCGTACTCAGGACAAATTGCACAATAGCTTTTTGGGTCCTATTTCTCCTGTTACCCTTATAAAAATGTTGGTGCAAAAAGGTCATTTTTGTAGAAAAAAATATGATTTTTTTATTTTCACGGCTCTACGTTATAAACTTCTGTGAAGCCCTTGGGGGTTCAAAGTGCTGACCACACATCTAGATAAGTGCCTGGGGGGGTCTAGTTTGCAAAATGGGGTCACTTGTGGGGGGTTTCTACTGTTTAGGCACATCAGGGGCTCTCCAAGCGCGACATGACACACGCAGACCATTCCATCAAAGTCTGCATTTAAAAACGGTGCTCCTTCCCTTCCGAGCTCTGACATTCATCAAAATAGTGGTTCCCCCCCACATATGGGGTATCAGCGTACTCAGGACAAATTGCATAATAGCTTTTGGGGTCCTATTTCTCCTGTTACCCTTATAAAAATAAAAATTTGGGGCAAAAAGATTATTTTTGTGGAAAAAAATGATTTTTTTATTTTCACGGCTCTACGTTATAAACTTCTGTGAAGCACTTGGGGGTTCAAAGTGCTCACCACACATCTAGATAAGTTCCTTGGGGGTCTAGTTTCCAAAATGGGGTCACTTGTAGGGGGTATCTACTGTTTAGGCACATCAGGGGCTCTGCAAACGTGACATGACACCCGCAGACCATTCCATCAAAGTCTGCATTGGAAAAAGGCGCTCCTTCCCTTCCGAGCTCTGTCATGCGTCAAAATAGTGGTTCCCCCCCACATATGGGGTATCAGCGTACTCAGGACAAATTGCACAATAACTTTTGCGGTCCTGTTACCCTTTGGAAAATAAAAATTGGGGGTGGAAAGATAATTTTTGTGGAAAAGATATGATTTTTTAATTTTACGGCTCTACGTTATAACCTTCTGTGAAGCCCTTGGGGATTCAAAGCTCTCACCACACATCTAGATAAGTTCCTTGGGGGGTCTAGTTTCCAAAATGGGGTCACTTGTGGGGGGTTTCCACTGTTTAAGCACACAGGGACTCTCCAAATGCGACATGGCGTCCAATCTCAATTCCAGCCAAAAAAGTCAAATGGCGCTGCTTCCCTTCCGAGCTCTGCCATGCGCCCAAATAGTGGTTTACCCCCACATATGGGGTATCAGCATACTCAGGACTAATTGCACAATAACTTTTGGGGTCCTTTTATCCTTTGGAAAATAAAAATTGGGATGAAAAGATCATTTTTGTGGAAAAAATATGATTTTTTAATTTTACGGCACTACGTTATAACCTTCTGTGAAGCCCTTGGGGGTTCAAAGCTCTCACAACACATTTAGATAAGTTCCTTGGGGGGTCTAGTTTCCAAAATGGGGTCACTAGTGGGGGGTTTCCACTGTTTAGGCACACAGGGACTCTCCAAATGCGACATGGCGTACAATCTCAATTCCAGCCAAAAAAGTCAAATGGCGCTGCTTCCCTTCCGAGCTCTGCCATGCGCCCAAATAGTGGTTTACCCCCACATATGGGATATCAGCTTACTCAGGACTAATTGCACAATAACTTTTGGGGTCCTTTTATCCTTTGGAAAATAAAAATTGGGATGAAAAGATGATTTTTGTGGAAAAAATATGATTTTTTTAAATTTTACGGCTCTACGTTATAACCTTCTGTGAAGCCCTTGGGGGTTCAAAGCTCTCACAACACATTTAGATAAGTTCCTTGGGGGGTCTAGTTTCCAAAATGGGGTCACTTGTGGGGGGTTTCCACTGTTTAGGCACACAGGGACTCTCCAAATGCGACATGGCGTCCAATCTCAATTCCAGCCAAAAAAGTCAAATGGCGCTGCTTCCCTTCCGAGCTCTGCCATGCGCCCAAATAGTGTTTTACCCCCACACATGGGGTATCGGTGTACTCAGGAGAAATTGTAAAAAAAATATTGTGGTTCATTTTCTACTGATACCCTTGACAAAATTTTAAAAAATTGTGTCAAAAGAAAAATTTTGGGAAAAAAGTTAAATGTTCATTTTTTCCTTCCACATTGCTTCAATTCTTGTGAAGTACCTAAAGGGTTAATAAACTTCTTGAATGTGGCTTTGAACACCTTGAGCGGTGCAGTTTTTAGAATGGTGTCACTTTTGGGTATTTTCTGCTGTCATATTGACACCTCAAATTCACTTCAAATGTGAGGTGGTCCCTAAAAAAAATGGTTTTGTAAATTTTGTTGGAAAAATGAGAAATTGCTGGTCAACTTTTAACACTTATAACTTCCTAAAAAAAAAAATTTTGGTTCTAAAATTGTGCTGATGTAAAGTAGACATGTGGGAAATGTTATTTATTAACTATTTTTTGTGACATATCTCTCTGATTTAATGGCATAAAAATTAATAGTTTGAAAATTGCAAAATTTTCAAAATTTTTGCCATATTTCCGTTTTTTTCATAAATAAACGTAAGTTATATTGAAGAAATTTTACCACTATCATGAAGTACAATATGTCACGAGAAAACAGTCTCAGAATCGCCAAGATCCGTTGAAGCGTTCCAGAGTTATAAGCACATAAAGTGACAGTGGTCAGAATTGTAAAAATTGGTCTGGTCTTTAACTTACAAAATGGCTTGGTCGTTAATGGGTTAAAGCAATAAAATGCAAATTAATTACGTAAAAATCATACAATGTGATTTTCTGGATTTTTTTAAGATTCAGTCTATCTATCTATCTGTGTATGTATGCATGTATGTACAGTGGGTACGGAAAGTATTCAGACCCCTTTACATTTTTCACTATTTGTTTCATTGCTATTTGGTAAGTTCAAAAAAGTTCATTTTTTTCTCATTAATGTACAGTCTGCACCCCATCTTGACTGAAAAAAACAGAAATGTAGAAATTTTTGCAAATTTCTTAAAAAGAAAAACTGAAATATCACATGGTCATTTGTGATGGGCGAGCACTAAAATGCTTGGGTGCTCTTTGCTCGAGTCGAGCAGATTATTAGAATACTCGGGTACTCGGACAGAACAGCGAGCCCAATGTAAGTCTATGGGAGACACAAGCATTTTTGCCGCGATCCCCCCCCCGAGGTCCTTTTAAGGTCTAAGTGCTTCTGAAAATGATGGAAACACTGCTCAAATGACACGGGGACATCATGGGGATCGCCCCTGGAAGCATTCCTGACTCCTAGTTCACAGCTTTAAACAATGTTGTCAGAGTTTCATGCCATTTTTAACGGTGCACCAAAAAACATACCAAAACAAGACCAAAACTGATTTTGCTTGGGAAATATGTAAAGGTACATCCTTTCAAGGTTAATGACTTGTATAAATGGCAAAATTATTAACCCAGACCAAAATGTTTCTCCACCACTTGAGCTATGTTCAGACGCAGCATTTTGATGTGTTTTTCAACTTTAACATTGCTTTCAACCAAAACAAATGCTGGGAAATGTCATTGTAACATTTAACAAGCCTAGCTGGCCATCTGATGTGTGACACATAAGGAGACACATCTTGTTTCATTTATGAAGGAGGGACTCTTAAAGTCACAGGGCCTATTTTTACAGGGGCATCAGGCAGCATTAATCTGTTTAAAGGGCCATTGTTAAACTTTTATAGCCCATGCTGTGAGTGGATGGGCTGCCAAGAATTATGATGCACCCCAATACCCCTTTCATGAGATGCCCAGGAGGGCTTCCATAAAAAATGTTGCATTGAATGCAAGTCCTGCCCTGCTACCAAGTCATATGCACCCCAATAAGCCTTTGAACCCATGTACTGGATTTGCCCAGGAAAATCCTCTTCACATTATTCATTTTGTTCTCCCATTCTGTTTTTTTTTTTTTGCATTGACTGCAAGGCCTGCCCTGCTACCAAGTCATATGCACCCCAATAAGCCTTTAAACCCATGTACTGGATGGGCCCAGGAAAATCCTCTTCACATTATTCATTTTGTCCTCCCATTCTGTTTTTTTTGCATTGACAGCAAGGTCTGCCCTGCTACCAAGTCATATGTACCCCAATAAGCCCAATTACCCCTTGGAAGAAACATGGAGGAGGGCCTCTTAACAAAAAATGTCCCATTAAAAAGGAGCGGGTCTCCTTGACTTGTAATGCCCATACCCTAACTGTGTTGGGTGGCCAATATTTTCCCCTGTGGGGTAAATATTGAAACTGTTAAACTGTAAAGTGCTACGGAATATGTTGGCGCTATATAAATAAAGATTATTATTATTATTATTATTATTAAGTATTGAAGATCCAGCAAAAACACCCACCCTTGTTAGAATTTTGACACTGGCTATAGCAGCACGGAACACATTAACCCTGGTGATCTAGTGGCAGTGAATGTTGAGACGTGGAGGAAGGCCTGATTCAAAACTAGGCCAATTTAAATGAGCGGGTCTCCTAAACTTAGAATGCCCATACACTAAGTGTGTTGGCTGGCAAACATTTTCCCCTGTGGGGTACACCTCAACCTTTTCCATAATAAGTATTTAACACCCAGCAAAAACACCCACCTGTTATGATTCGGTAACCGAGGAGGATTATAGGAAAAATAGGCTAGGCAACCAGACACACAGAGAGGTTGGTAACTTAGCGGATTGCAGACCCCTAAACTGACAACACAACTAGAATTAGCCGTGGGGCATACCTTCGATACCCAGGATGCCTCAACACAGCCAAAGAGGTAACTAAGCCTAAAGAGAGAAAGGGAAGTGTTATAAATGTGCCTGAGACAATTTCTGACTTAGGCCCCCTCTGGTGGTTGATGACGGTAATGAAGCTGTGTGATGATACTGCAAGCTCCATTTCTTGTGCTGTTTCTAGAACCTTCCCATAGAACTACGACTCCCAGCGTTTGCAAGCACAGAGCAAAGTTCCCCCTCCCTCTCTCCCTCTTGTCATCAACCCCCACCTAGGAATGTCTTTTGTCTTTGTCTCAAAACCATGTGCTTTTCCTCCCATAGCAGCCATTTTGAGAATTCATTCTTATAAGGTTATAACACGGTGGGAATTTGCGTTAGAAACACGAAAGTTACTGTTTTGAAACATGCGCCCAACAGGCATCGTTCCCGTGGTACTGGTGAACCCGTAACTCCAACAGAACCCGAGAAATGGAATTCTCGGATCCCCCATGAACTATCTCACCCAAGTTTGGGCTCATTTGAACCGTCATTTTAAAGTAAGATCATTGATAGGTCTGCCATTCTTCTGCGAGGTTCTCAGGATGAAGTATGCTCCTGATAATCTTCCAGAACTAAAACTAGAACTTCTATCCCTGGGAGGTGGCCAGAAAAACCATCCCCTTTTGTGAGGTCAGCAGCCCACAGGTATAAGTCTGGCAGTTAGCCCCCCCTTGCTCATTCCTTGCTGTGACGACTTGACTAAGAGATCTGCAAATGAACTATGACGTGTGGCTCCTTCCCAGCCTGTCTTGTCTGTACCTATGTAACTACCATGTAAGTTTTTTCACTTTTAATCCCGTTTATTTCTAACTGCATTGTACATAACTGTATTACCTCAGCTTGTTACCTTTCTTTAAAACTATAAGCACTGCCTGTTTTTTTAAGGAATAAACCTATAAAATTATTAGTTTGTTTCTCCTGCTCTATAAACGAATTTGCACGTGCCTGAAGTACTACGCTACTGTTTTGGGGTTGCTACGGACTCTCTTGATAAATTGTTCATTAAGTAAATCGTAGCTGGTGGCAGCTAAAAGGAAGGGGTGTAAAGTGTTAACCTATTGGGTGGCGTGGGCAGTGATGGAGCGGTTTTTATAAGTGTATTGCCTGGCTGCGGCCCGGAGTAATTATAATTCCCTCACTGCAGCGTGTCCATTAGCCAGCACACATCCAAGTGACCCGTCTGGCGACTAATTATCCTAGGTGCAGTTCCCTGACTGACCTGAGGGTAAGGGGGGCGCCAGAGAGCTGCAAGTTACTAAGTGGAAGTGGGATAATTATAAATCCCTGCAGTTTACTGGGTCGGACGGCAGCAGCCGTCGTGTGTGTGCGCGTTTTCGTCACATTTGCGGCACGGAGGGATCACAAGCCGTGATACCCCGGGCTACCGTGTGGCGGACTGTGTGCACGTTTCATCACATGTGGTGGCAGCAGTGGGATTATAGAGCATTAGTGATCTGGTCTGAGCAATCATTCCTCTCACTAAAAAACTTGCACGGTTCTTTAGGGACCCTGCAACTAAAGTTTTGGAGAACAGACTCAGTGTTTATTAGTCCTGAGACAATTGTGTGTACTTGCGGTTACCCCTCCCTTCTCTTTGTTTTTCTATCCTATCTTTTATTTGGCAAACATGGCTACCATAGGAGCAAGTTGGTACGGACAGCAGAGCAAGGACACTCTTGTGGGAATCTGCAAGTACCACGGCCTTGTCCACACGAACCAAACCAAAGGCCAACTGGTCCAGGCCCTGAAGGAGCTGGATGAGCATCGGAGCTTGGCGGGCGCAGGGGCCGGCCCAAGCCAAGGTGGTGCCGCAGGAACAGAGGCCCAACCCCTGACTGCTTACACTCAGGGCGGGATGGACCCTTACTTGCAGGCGGCCCTGGCGGGACTCTCCGCTGACGACCAGGAAGAACGCCTGAAGCTGATCCAGCAAGCTCAAGAGAGAGCCGACCAGCGAGAGGCCAAACAGCAAGAGGCTGAGATAGCCGAGCGCCAAGCCCAGCGAGAGGCCGAGAGAGCCCAGTGAGAGGCCGAGAGAGCCGAGCGGGAGGCTGAGAAAGCCCATGAACTGGAGCTGCTCAGACAAGGGGCAATGCCCTCCACCGCCCGGAGCGGTACACCCAGCAGCTCTCAGAGTCCGAAGCCCCGGCCGGAGCACTTTCCCGTGATGGAAAAGGACGGAGACTTGGACACTTTTCTGCGGGCCTTTGAGAAAGTCTGCAGACAGTACCAGCTGCCTGACAACCAATGGGCCAGGTACTTGACCCCGGGCTAAAGGGCAAAGCTCTGGAGGCGTTTGCTTCCCTCACGTCAGATCAAGATGGTGACTATGAGGCCATCAAGCAGGCCCTGATCGCCAAGTACCAGCTAACCCCTGAAGTATACCGAAAGAAGTTCCGGAACCTCCAACGTGGCCCACACGACAGTTATAGCGATGTGGTGCAAGGACTCAGGAACCACTTTGACCAGTGGATCCATGGACTGTCAGTTGACACCTTTGAGGAGCTGAGAGACCTGATGATCAAAGACCAGTTCCTGCATCTGTGCCCAGCTGAGGTCCGACAGTTCATCCTGGACCGAGAACGGGAGGACGCGGTCATAACAGCACGGATCGCCGACAGCTATGAGGCCAACCGGAAACCCGAGGTGCGGAAGCCCGTCACCGCCCGCTGGGGAGGGGGTAAGCCTGCAACCAACCCCAGTGCCCCTGCCAGTCGTCCCTCTGGAGGCACTATCCCTTTGCCAGCGCCAGGCCTACATCAGACCCCCGCCAGTGTTTCTCCTGTAAACGGACAGGACACATCAGCGCCACCTGTCTGGAGAGGCAGAAGAACCCCCCAGCCAAGGCCTCCGGGCCCAACGCCTCTGTTCTTTTGGTGGGTGGTGTGGTGGGGAGGGTTGATGACAACGTGCAGCCCATCCGCGTGGGGGCCCGTCTTGCTACAGGCCTCAAGGACACCGGAGCTGAACGAACCCTCATCCGACCCGAACTGGCGGCCCCTGAAGAGTTGATTCCGGGGAAAACCTTAACTGTCACCGGGATTGGGGGCGTCCACTACCCCTTGCCGATAGCCCGGGTTTTCATTGACTGGGGTGCCGGGAGCGGGGTGAAGGAAGTGGGGGTGTCCGAAAACCTGCCCACTGATGTTTTACTGGGGACTGATCTGGGGAGGATGGTCGCGTACTATGTCCCTGACACCCCTCCCCAATCTGATAATAAGGTTAACGTTAACCATGATGTTGATGTTGATGATGATGGGAAACTGAATGTGTTACCTGCCAATGCTTTGCGAAGTGATTATGCAACTGATAACCTTTCTTTCCATAGGAATGAAGCTGATAGTGATGTATCTGTGCCATCTGAACCTGTTAACCCTTTCTCTGAAGTGGTAGATGTGTCCACAGGTACAGGAGCGTTCAGCCATGTCGCTCTGTGGAGTGAGACGGCTGAGGAACCCCTAGCAGGAGCAAGTGAAAGTGCTCAAGGAAATGGGGAGGTGCATGGGAACCGTGAGGAAGGTGATGCCATGACACTGACCAGTGCCATTGAGGAAGGTAACTGGCCCATAAGTAGCTCTGCTCCTGAAGTGTTGGGGGTGGATGGGGAGGTAGAGCCCATAGAAGCGCAGGCTGATGGGTCTATAGAAATCCCCGGGGAGACTGCATATGTAGCTGCTGTCACCCGCAGTCAGAGTGCCCGGATCGCAGGTAGCGCCCTGCCATCTGGACCCTCCTCCGCTACAGGAGAGACTGAACCAGAGGTGGACCCAGAGCCGGTCCCAGAGGGTCCCAGTGAGGAAGGATCCCTGACGTCACTTCTGGCTGCCTCCAGCCAGGAGTTCCAGGCCGCTCTGCACTCAGATGCGAGCCTGGAGAACTTGAGGCACCTCGCCGAGACGCCCACCTCCGTGACTGATAAGGAGAGGGTGTTCTGGGAACGAGGAAGGTTGTACCGGGAGACAGTACCCAGAGATTCCCAAAAGGAGTGGTTGAGGGAAAAACAGCTGGTCGTCCCGCACCAGTTCCGAGGTGAGTTGCTGAGGATTGCCCATGAGATTCCACTCGCTGGACACTTGGGGATCAGCAAAACTAAGGCACGGCTGTCTCAACACTTCTATTGGCCCAAGATGGGGACAGATGTGACTAACTACTGCCGCTCCTGTATCACCTGTCAAAGAGTGGGGAAGGCGGGGCCTGCTCTTAAGGCTCCCCTGGTCCCGTTGCCAGTGATAGAGGAGCCTTTCCAGAGGATCGCGGTGGACATTGTGGGCCCGCTGGCCGTCCCCAGCAGCTCTGGAAAGCAATACATCCTTACTGTGGTAGACTACGCTACCCGGTACCCGTAGGCAGTAGCTCTGTCCTCAACTAGGGCAGATAAGGTGGCGGATGCACTGGTGACCATCTTTTCACGGGTAGGATTTCCCAGGGAGATGCTTACCGATCAAGGGACCCAATTTATGTCTCGCCTAATGAAGGCTCTCTGCAGCAAAATGCAGGTGACGCGTATGGTATCGAGTGCGTATCACCCACAGACCAATGGTTTGTGTGATCGCTTTAACGGTACCCTCAAACAGATGCTCCGCATGCTGGTTGAGACCCAGGGACGCGATTGGGAGCGGTACCTCCCACACCTGCTGTTTGCCTACAGAGAAGTCCCGCAGGCCTCGACGGGGTTCTCCCCCTTTGAGCTCCTGTATGGCAGGCGAGTCCGAGGGTTGGGTTGATAAGAGACTCCTGGGAAGATGAGCCAAACCCCACGGAAGTGTCCATCGTGGATTATGTCATGCGCTTCCGCGACAAGATGCAGACCTTGGCGCAGTTGGTGCATGACAACATGACGCAGGCTCAGGCTGACCAGAAGCACTGGTACGACCAGAACGCCCGGGAGCGGACCTACCAGGTGGGTCAAAAGGTGTGGGTGCTGGTCCCCGTACCAAAGGATAAGCTTCAGGCAGCCTGGGACGGCCCGTACGTCGTGCACCAACGGCTCAACTCAGTCACCTACGTGGTCACGCTTGACCACACTCGGGGTAGGCGCAAGGCCTTTCACGTCAACATGATGAAGGCCCATCACGAACGTGAAGCCTGCGTCCTACCGGTCTGCAACCTGCACGAGGACGGGAGGAGGACCCCCTCCTGGACATGCTGGCCCAAGCCAAGGCCAATGGGTCCATTGAGGACATGGAGGTAAATGCCTCGCTAACCGCCTCCCAGTGGTTGCAGTTGCTGACCACTCTGGAATCCTTTCGGGCCGTGTTCACTAACCAACCCGGAAGGACCAAGTTGGCAGTCCACGAGGTGGACACCGGGAATCACGCCCCGTTACGGCGGACACCTTATCGGATCTCTGAGGAAGTGCAGCAGATTATGCGCCAGGAGATCCATGAGATGTTGCAGCTGGGGGTGATCCAGGCCATCCAAAAGCGCGTGGGCCTCACCTGTAGTTCTCGTGCCAAAAAAGGATCGGACCACCCGGTACTGCGTGGACTACAGGGGGCTCAACGCCATCACTACCTCTGATGCGCACCCAATGCCACGCATCGAGGATCTGCTGGAGCGGTTGGCGAATGCCAAGTACATATCCATCATGGATTTAAGCCGGGGATACTGGCAGATTCCCCTGAGCCCTGCGGCGCAGGAGAAATCCGCCTTTATCACCCCTTTTGGACTGTACGAGTCCACGGTCATGCCTTTCGGCATGAAGAATGCCCCTGCCACTTTTCAGCGGATGGTCAACTACCTGCTTCAGGGACTGGAGGAGTACTCTGTGGCGTACCTGGACGACATTGCCGTCTTCAGTTCCACCTGGGAGGAACACCTTCAGCATCTCCAGGAGGTGCTCAAGCGTATTCGCCAGGCAGGTCTGACCATCAAGCCCGAGGTCCACTACCTGGGGCACCAGGTAGGTGGGGGTTCCATGAGTCCGGAGCCCGAGAAAGTGGACACGATCGTGTCCTGGCCCACCCCAGGACCAAAAAGCAGGTGAAGTCCTTCCTGGGCACTGCAGGGTACTATAGGCGCTTCGTACCGAACTATAGCGCCATTGCAAAACCCTTGACGGACCTCACCAAGGGCGGTCTACCCCAAACAGTCAGCTGGACAGATGGCTGTGAGGTGGCATTCCGAGCTTTGAAAACAGCCCTGTGCAGCTCTCCAGTATTGAAAGCCGTCGACAGCAGTCGGCCATTCCTGGTACAGACTGACGCCAGCGAATTTGGCCTCGTTGCTGTACTCAGCCAGGTTGATTCGGGGAACCAGGAGCACCCCGTGTTGTACCTGAGCCGGAAACTTCTGCTGAGGGAAGTGGCATACTCCACCATCGAGAAGGAGTGCCTGGCCATGGTCTGGGCACTGCAACGTTTGCAGCCCTACCTGTACGGGCACACCTTCAAGGTGGTCACCGACCACAACCCTCTGAGCTGGCTGCACACAGTGTCCGGAACCAATGGTAGGTTGCTACGCTGGAGCCTTGCCCTACAGCAGTATGATTTTGCCGTACAACACAAGAAAGGCAGCGATCATGGGAATGCTGATGGGTTGTCACGACGTGGCGAACCCGCCGAGGTGCGCATGGCGGATTACCGACAGGTCATGCCTCCTTAGCGCCCTCTAAGAGAGGGAGGTGTGATGATACTGCAAGCTCCATTTCTTGTGCTGTTTCTAGAACCTTCCCATAGAACTACGACTCCCATCGTTTGCAAGCACAGAGCAAAGTTCCCCCTCCCTCTCTCCCTCTTCTCATCAACCCCCACCTCAGGAATGTCTTTTGTCTTTGTCTCAAAACCATGTGCTTTTCCTCCCATAGCAGCCATTTTGAGAATTCATTCTTAAAAGGTTATAACACGGTGGGAATTTGCGTTAGAAACACGAAAGTTACTGTTTTGAAACATGCGCCCGACAGGCATCGTTCCCTTGGTACTGGTGAACCCGTAACTCCAACAGAACCCGAGAAATGGAATTCTCGGATCCCCCATGAACTATCTCACCCAAGTTTGGGCTCATTTGAACCGTCATTTTAAAGTAAGATCATTGATAGGTCTGCCATTCTTCTGCGAGGTTCTCAGGATGAAGTATGCTCCTGATAATCTTCCAGAACTAAAACTAGAACTTCTATCCCTGGGAGGTGGCCAGAAAAACCATCCCCTTTTGTGAGGTCAGCAGCCCACAGGTATAAGTCTGGCAGTTAGCCCCCCCTTGCTCATTCCTTGCTGTGACGACTTGACTAAGAGATCTGCAAATGAACTATGACGTGTGGCTCCTTCCCCAGCCTGTCTTGTCTGTACCTATGTAACTACCATGTAAGTTTTTTCACTTTTAATCCCGTTTATTTCTAACTGCATTGCACATAACTGTATTGCCTCAGCTTGTTACCTTTCTTTAAAACTATAAGCACTGCCTGTTTTTTTAAGGAATAAACCTATAAAATTATTAGTTTGTTTCTCCTGCTCTATAAACAAATTTGCACGTGCCTGAAGTACTACGCTACTGTTTTGGGGTTGCTACGGACCCTCTTGATAAATTGTTCATTAAGTAAATCGTAGCTGGTGGCAGCTAAAAGGAAGGGGTGTAAAGTGTTAACCTATTGGGTGGCGTTGGCAGTAACGGAGTGGGTTTTATAAGTGTATTGCCTGGCTGCGGCCCAGAGTAATTATAATTCCCTCACTGCAGCGTGCCCAATAGCCAGCACACATCCAAGTGACCCGTCTGGCAACTAATTATCCTAGGTGCAGTTCCCTGACTGACCTGAGGGTAAGGGGGGCGCCAGAGAGCTGCAAGTTCCTAAGTGGAAGTGGGATAATTATAAATCCCTGCAGTTTACTGTGTCGGACGGCAGCAGCTGTCGTGTGTGTGCGCGTTTTCGTCACATTTGCGGCACGGAGGGATCACAAGCCGTGATACCCCGGGCTACCGTGTGGCGGACCGTGTGCACGTTTCATCACAAGCTGTATCTAATGACAGGGCCTCCACACCTGGCAGCTATAGCTGGCAATCAGGGCTGATATAAGGGAGCTGCCTTCCCATGATCCTTGCCGGTGATCAATTGTTGTTTTCCTGGTTCATTTGGTAGTCTGCTTGTGTCTTGCCTTCGTCTGCTACTTTCAGATAAGATATTTTCTGCTTGTTTCTATTGTGTTTGCTATTTCCATTTTTGTCTGCTCCTTTGTGGAGGTTAGCCGGGTCCCTTCCTGGGGCCTGTGCTACTCTCTGTTTTTCTTTAGCCACTGTTATTTGTTCAATTGCTCTTTCCCTGCTTTTTGAGTGGCTGCGGGTTAGCCTTGTTCACACTGAGATCTGATTTAGTGGGTGGCGAGATCGTGTGTTCTCAGCATTTTTGTAATCAGAAGTTTTGCTAGGGTTTTGCTGGGTTGCAGATAGTATTCTTTTCTTTCCTGTCCTATTTAGTCAGTGTTTTGCCCCTGCGTTTGCTCACTCTATTTTTTTTCTGCGTTTGTGTTTCATCTTGTCTAACCGCCATTATATGTTTGGAGGCTGCCTATTCCTTTGGGGCTCTACTCCGGGGCAGTTAGTTTTCCTGTTCCTGTCTTTAGGTGTAGCTAGCTCTCCGGCTGTGCCGAGGCGTCTAGGATCACTGTAGGTACGCTCCACGGCTACTTCTAGTTGTGCAGTTAGTTTAGGGATCTGCAACCCATAAGTTCCCAACCTCTCTGGTATTCGGCTGCCTTGCTGTTTTGCTCCTGTCCTCCTCAGTTACCAAATCATAACAGGGAAGGCTAACTGCCCCGGAGTAGAGCCCCAAAGGAATAGATAGCCCCCAAACATTAATTGCTGGTGAGACAGATGAAGCACAAACACAGACAAAAAATAGAGTAAGCAAATGCTGGGGCCCAAACTGTCTGGATAGAACAGGACTGGAAAGGATACTGTCTGCAATCCAGCAAAAACCCTAAGAAAAATTCCAACAAAATGCAAAAACTACTGAGGCCACACGACCTCTTCACCACTAAATTAGAGCTCTGGTGTGAACTGGAAGCAAAACAACAGATACTGAAATAACAGGGAACTAGAAATACAGAAAGGACTGACAAAGCTGTGGCAAATGAAAACAGAGTCCAGCACAGGTCCCCGCAGGGAACCCAGCTGAACTCACACAGCAAGGCAGAAAACAGAGAAAAGCAAAAGGGGAGCAAATGCCACAGATTCAAACAGAGAAACAGCTTATCTGAAAGATGCAGGACAAAGCAGGGAGCAAGCAGACTTCCAAAAGATTCAGGAAGAAAAGCAAAATCACCGGCAGCAACCAAGGGAAAGCTGCTCACTTAAATCTGTCCAGTCAGTAATACCTGATCTCCAATCATCCTCCTCAGGTGATTGACTTCTGTCAGCCAGACCAGCTCCATTACCAGCAGCAACCACCAGAGGGAGCCCAAACTCAGAATTTAAAGTGTTCACAACACCCACCCTTGTTGTGATTTTGACACTGGCTATAGCAGCACAGAACACATTAACCCTGGTGATCTAGTGGCAGTGGATGATGAGACGTGGAGGAAGGCCTGATTCAAAACTAGGCCCAATTTAAATGAGCGGGTATCCTACAATTGGAATGCCCATACACTAAGTGCATGGCTAAGTTGGCTGGCAAACATTTTCCCCTGTGGGGTACACCTCAACCTTTTCCATAATAAGTATTTAACGCCCAGCAAAAACACCCACCCTTGTTAGGATTTTGACAATGGCTGTAGCAGCACGGAACACATTAACGTTGGTGATCTAGTGGCGGCGGATGATGAGGCGTGGAGGAAGGCCTGATTAAAAACTATGCCCAATTTAAAGGAGTGTGTCTCCTAGACTCGTAATGCCCATACACTAAGTACATGGGCTGACAAACATTTCCCCCTGGGGAGTAAAACTGTTAAAAATATTTTATGGGCATCATAGACACCCTTGCCAAAAATTGGACTGGCTGTAGCAGCACAGAACCCATTAACCCTGGTGATCTAGTGGTGGAGAATGAGGAGACATAATGATAAATCATACTGAAATCCAATAAATAAAATATGTAAATCCACCTATGAAAGAAAATAACAAAAGGGAGGGCAGAACACAGGTTCATAGATATGAAGCCAGAATGTGTTCAATAAGATATGTTTGTCCCTAGCAACAGCTCAGAGACAGGGATATAAATAAAAATATAATATAATAGTATTTCACTATTTTTATATTGGAGAGGAATGAACTAGGTCATAAGAGGATGTTCCACAGATAGGAAAATGGAAAATATAAGAACAAATGGGAAGAATATACGTACATCACATTTTTATGAGATTTCCCCCTGGGGGAGTAACATTTGTTTTGGTTTCAAATTAGTAACGGGCATCATAAAAACACCCTTGCCAAAAATCGGACTGGCTGTAGCAGCACAGAACACATTAACCCTGATGATCTTGTGGTGGAGAATGTGGAGACATTGATGAAGGCCTCATTGAAAACTAGGCCCAATGTAAAGGAGCTGGTCTCCTAGACTTGTAATGCCCCTACATGCAGTGCATGGGCTGAAAAACATTTCCTCATTGGGGGGGTACATTTTTTAAAAATATACTATGGGCATCATAGACACCCCTGCCACAAATTGGATTGACTGTAGCAGCACAGAACCTGTTAACCCTGGTGAACTAGTGGTGGAGAATGAGGAGACATAATGATAAATCATACTAAAATCAAACAAATAAATAAAAAATGTGAATCCACCTATGAAAGAAAATAACAAAAGGGAGGGGAAAACACAGGTTCATGAAGCCAGAATGTGTCCAACTAGATATGTTAGTCCCTAGCAACAGCTCAGAGACAAGGATATAAATAAAAATATAATATTATACATAATAGTATTTCATTATTTCTATATTGGAGAGGTATACACTAGGTCATAAGAGGATGTTCCACATATAGGAAAATTGGAAAATATAAGAATAAATGGAAAGAATATAAGTACATCTCATTTTTATGAGATTTCCCCTGGGGAAGTAACATTTGTTTTGGATTCAAATTAGTAACGGACATCATAAAAACACCCTTGCCAAAAATTGAGTTACTTTTGTATTACGGAATACGTTCAACCTGGTGTTCTACTGGTTGTGGATGATGAGGATGAGGATAAGGAGGAGGATATCACCAAACAGAACAAATCAGGAAGCGGATACCCATGTGCGGTTGTGAAGAGGTGCATGAGAATTTCACCTCCACAAAAAAGACAATGTTTCGCTGTTTTCATTCGGTGGTGTACAGAAGTTTTGCCCAATCCAGCGCTTGTTCATTTTTATAAGAGTCAGCCTGTTAGCATTGTCAGTTGACAGGCGGATGCACTTATCTGTTATAATTCCACCAGCGGCACTAAAAACCCGCTCTGACAGAACGCTAGCATTAGGGCAGGCCAGGACCTCCAAGGCATAGAGAGCCAGTTCATGCCGCATGTCCAGCTTGGATACCCAATAATTAAAAGGCACAGAGGAATCCCGGAGGACATTTGTACGATCTGCAAGGTACTCCCTCACCATCTTCCCAAACATTGAACTTCTTGTGCCAGCACCCCTTGCCTCTGTGGCGGCACGATGGGAGGGTCTGAGAAAACTGTCCCAGAACTTTGCCATTGTTCCCCTGCCTTAGCTGGATTGTACTTCTGCCTCTCTCGCTTGGACTCCTTGGCTGTACAAAAAACTCTAACGTCTGCTGCCAGTGTTTTCACATGGGAATTTTTTCAGTAATTCCGCTACAAGGGCCCTCTGGTGCAGCAATATTTTTGTACACCTGTCTGCCTCTGGAAAGAGATTGAAAGTTTTCCTTGTAGCATGGGTCTAGAAGTGTCTCCAACCAGTAATCAGTGTCACCGAAAATGTTTATAATGCGAGGGTCACAGGAAACGCAGCGCAGCATAAAGTCAGCCATGCGTGCCAGACTACAAACAAGCAAGACTTCCATGTCCTCACCAACAGGACGACTAACCATGCTGTCCTCCTCATCCTCATCCTCCTCTTCCCTGTCCTCAGGCCATCCCCGCTGAAAAGACGGTATGACAGCTGTGCTTGTAGTACCATCTATAGCGCATGAAAGTAGCTCCTGTTCTTCCTCCTCCTCCTCATTGTTTACCAATCCACATTGCGTCATTATTAGGCTGGGCTGAGTGTAATCACCCTGTATGGTTCCTTGCTCCATGTCCTCATGCTGTGCCTGCAATGCATTATCTTTAATTGTAAGCAGAGAGGTTTTCAGAATGCTGAGAAGCAGGATGGTGACGCTAATTATGGCGTCATCGCTGCTCACCATCTTGGTGCAGTCCTCAAAGTTCTGAAGGATGGTACATATGTCTGACATCCATGTCCACTCCTGAGGTCTTGTGTGGAGTCTAAACTGAATATCACGGCCTTGTTGATGCTGGTAGTCAACAACTGCCCTCTTCTGCTCACAAATCCTTTCCAACATATACAGTGTAGAGTTCCAAGAGTGGGGACATCACACACCAGTCGGTGAGCCGTAAGCTGCAAATGCTGCTGAAGCACGGCAAGGGCGGCTGAAGCTGTAGCTGACTTTCTAAAATGGGCAGACAGATGGCGTACTTTCACTAGCAGATCCGTCAGCTCCGGGTAGCTTTTGAGAAAACGTTGAACCACAAGGTTAAGCACATGGTCCAGGCAAGGTACGTATGTGAGCTCATGAGAGGAGCAGTCCAGCTTCTGTAGAAAGTGCAATTCTTTATTCAATCCAAAATAAAATCGTCACATAACGGTGTCCTCCATCATACAAGAAGCGGAGAGTATTCACTACTAGCTCCTAGTAGTAGTGCATACTCTCCGCTTCTTGTATGATGGAGGACACCGTTATGTGACAATTTTATTTTGGATTGAATAAAGAATTGCACTTTCTACAGAAGCTGGACTGCTCCTCTCATTTCCTCTGCTCCATGTCTTGGTCCGGATTTTCGATCTCGTGCTCCGGTGGTGGTTGGTGAGCTGGCATAGGGTTAATACCCTATATTTTCTCTTATATTTATGTATGTGAGCTCACCTTGCCTCAGAGCCGCCACCAGGTTGTGGCCATTGTCACACACGACCATGCCTGGCTGTAGATTCAGCAGTGTCATCCAAATATCTGACTGCTCTTTCAGCGCTGTCCACAACTCTTCTGCATTGTGTGGTTTGTCACCTATGCAAATTAGCTTCAGCACAGCCTGTTGGCGCTTGGCTGAGGCAGTGCTGCAGTGTTTCCAGCTTCTGACTGTGTTCATTTCAGAGATGGAGGCTGAAGAAGAGGAGGAGGTGCAGGAGCTGTAGACTGTGGAGGCAACCCTGATTGACATAGGGCCCTCAATCCTCGGCATGGGGAGGATGGAACAAGGTCCGACTGGGTTCCGGCTTCCACTGTGTTAACCCAGTGTGCCGTCAGTGAAATGTACTGTCCCTGCCCACAGGCACTTGTCCACATGTCCGTAGTTAGGTGGACTTTCTCAGTAACAGAATTGTTGAGGGCATGGGTAATGTTGTGGGACATATGCTGGTGTAATGCCGGTACGGCACAAAGGGAGAAATAGTGGCGACTGGGGACTGAGTAACTTGGGATGGCCGCCGCCATCAGGTTGCAGAAAGCTTCCATCTCAACAGCCTAAAGGCAACATTTCGAGCGCAAGTAGACAAGAAATGTGCGAATTAAGTACTGAGGCCTGTGGGGCATTGGCTGAGTATTTCCTCTTGCGTTCCAATGACTGGGGTATAGACAACTGAAGACTGGAATGGGACAAGGACGTGGATGGGCTTGATGATGGTGCTGGTAGACTGTGGGCAATAACAGGTGCAAGGTCCGTGGCATCTTCACATGCACGGTGAACTGGGGATTGGCTTGTACGCAAAACAGTGGAAGAAGCAGTGTTGTCACCTGCAGACAGTGTTCCTGGAGCCTGAGGTTCGGCCCACAAAGTCGGGTGCTTTGCTGCTATGTGCCTATTTATGCTGGTTGTGGTCAGGATGGTAGTTTTGCTACCCCTGCTGATGCGGGCATGGCAAGTGCTGCAAATGGCCTGCTTGAGGTTATCGGCAGAGTCTTTAAAAAATAACCAGACTCGGGAAGATCTAGCAGTTGGAATGGCAAGTTCCATCCTGTTGCTGTTACAGGGAACGGATGCACGCCTTCTATCTGCGGCCAACACACTGCTTCTTCCTGCCTGTTGGGGTGATATGCCTCCTTCCCCATGTGTGCTGCTGTCTTTGCCTTGCATGTCCTCCTGCCAGGTTGGGTCAGTCACTTTGTCATCCACCACCTTGTCTTCCACATCCGCACCCTGCTCCTCCTCCTGACTTTCCGGCAATTGTGTCTCATCATCGTCCACCTCTTTTGACGGTGGCTGCTCAAAGATTTGTGAATCGCTATATGGAATATCATCTTGCCCCGCTTCAACTGGAGCGGGCAAGAGGCACGAATCTCCAAATGAAAAACTGAACAGCTCTTCGGAGTGTCCAAGTGTGGGATCAGTTGACTTATGGTGGGCATGGTGGGAGGAAGGAGGACCAGGGTGAGTAATATCCGGGCCATACTCACGACTACTCAGACTTGACTATGTGGAAGACGTGGTGGTGGTGGTTGTGGCTAAGTGACTGGAAGCATTATCCGCTATCCAACCAATAACTGTTTCACACTGCTCTGGCTTTAATAATGGTGTGCTGCGGTCCCCTAGAAACTGGGACAGGAAGGTCGATCGTGGAGATGTGGGTCTTTGCTGTGGCCCACTTTCAGCTTGGCCACGGCCTCGTCCTCTGCATGCACCATCAGCATCATGTCCACTTCCCCGTTCCTTGCCCTTGCCTTGCCCATTTTAAATGGACTATTGAAATATTTGAAAAGCTCAATTCAAAAGGATTTATTTGGAGAAAAATTATATGTGATCAGTATGCCTGCAAAGTGAAGATTTTTCCCCCACAGATACACCAGACCTTAGCCTGAGATAACAGACTGTATTAAAAAATTTTTACGTTGTGTTAATTTTTGAAAACACAAAATAATGAGTAGAACAAGGCTAGCAGACAGAACTATGCAACGTATGCCTGCGAAGCAAAGATTTTTACACCACAGCTACACCAGACCTCAGCCTGAGATAATAGACTGTATAAATTTTTGGGGGTATGTTTTTTGTTAATTTTTGAAAAGAGTAGAACAAGGCTAGTAGACAGAACTATGCAATATATGCCTGCGAAGAAAACATTTTTCCACCACAGATACACCAGGCTTCAGCCTGAGATAATAGAGTGTATACATTTGTTTTTATTTTTTGGATAAAAAATATTGCTGGATAAAACGAGAGTGACAGACTGCCCAAAAAAGGGAAGTTAGGCCTAAAATGCCTCAATTTTTTGCACACAGATGTATGAGACGTGTCACAGATATACCCCACTGTAAAATGTGGGCTGTTTTTTAAAATAATGCAACATAGTGCTGTATCTAAGTTCAGTGACACCCAGGACCAAAAAAGAAAACAGCAGTAAACTGGCCAAACTTTGAGCACACACAGATATGAGCTGCCACGGAGATACCACTACGACAATTGTGTGGCCTGAATTTTTTTTTTTTTTTTTGCGAAATACTGCTGTATATAAGAACAGTAACACCTAGGACAAAAAAAGAAAACTGCCGTAAACTGCCCAATCTTTGGGCACGCACAGATATAAGCTGGAATGGAGATACCACACCGAAACATGTGTAGCCTGCTTTTTTTTTTGGCTAAATACTGGTGTATATAAGTACAGTCACACCCAGGCCAAAACAAGAAAAGTGGCGCACACTGGCCAAACTTTCAGCATGCACAGATATGAACTGGCATGGAGATACAACACCGAAACATGTATGGCCTGTTTTTTTGGCTAAGTACTGGTGTATATAAGTACAGTCACACCCAGGCCAAAAAAAGGAACGTGGCGTACACCGGCCAAACTTTCAGCACGCACAGATATGAGCTCATATCAAAAAATTGACCGACACATCCAAACATAGATCCAGTGTGAACAGGTGCTAAAACCTAGAGTCACCAACTCATACACATTCAAGAGAAAAAGGTAGCACACTGTAGCGCTATAGCTTGCGGACACAAAATATGAAAACATATGAAAAATATGAAAAATTAATTGCATCACTGCCTTAGAAATATGAAAAATTGAGAAGTCTTAGTGCATGGAAGCCACGTTAAGGCTCTTCTCGTTCTCCAGGTCCTAACTATGCCAATCCTCACTTAGAAAAGTCTGTCTGCATGGGAACATATGAATCCTCTCTTCAGACTAAAATCTACATCTCTGTGGAGGGAGGGGTAATGAACCTGGTATAATTAAAACACCTGTGACCAACAGGTGGAGTGCTCAGGTAGAAGGTAAATGAATACATATCAAAAACTGACCGGCACATTCAAACATAGATCCAGTGTGAACAGGTGCTAAAACCTAGAGTCACCAATACATACACATTCAAGAGAAAAGGTAGCACACTGTAGCGCCATAGCTTGCAGACACAAAATATGAAAAACTATGAAAAATATGATAAATGAATTGGCATAGTTAGGACCTGGAAAACGAGAAGAGCCTTAACGTGGCTTACAGGTACACATAAATTGGCGTTTTATGCGCTAAGACTTCTCAATTTTTCATATTTCTAAGGCAGTGATGTAATTCATTTTTCATATTTTTCATATTTTTTCATATTTTGTGTCCGCAAGCTATGGCTCTACAGTGTGCTACCTTTTTCTCTTGCACAGATATGAGCTGGCACGGAGATACCACTCCGAAACATGTGTGGCCTATTTTTTTTTTTTTTTTTTTTGCTAAATACTGATGTATATAAGTACAGTCACACTCAGGCCAAAAAAAAAAGTGGCATAAACTGGCCAAACTTTCAGCACGCACAGATTTGAGCTTGCACAGAGATACCACACCGTAAAATGTGTGGCCTGTTTCCCAATTACACCTTGGGCTAGCTATATACAGCCAATATATCATACAGGTAGCAGCAGCATCAGAACAAAGGAAGGGAATGGACCCTCTTGATGTATGCAATGATATATATACACATACAGTGCCTGCAGGCCTTCACTGATGTGTATAGAGCGAAGTACACTCCCCTGCCTACCTAACACTGGAACCTATATACTCCGGAATTAGTCCTTAGAAGGACCGTTGCTTTAGCTGGATGTGAGTAGATTAGGATGTTAGACCCCACACTCACTAATAAATCCCCAATTGTGACCCTATATCAGCAGCAGCTCTCCCTACACTATCTCAATCCGGAGCTGAATGCACTGAGCAGGGCAGCGCCCGGTCTCTTATACCCCTGATGATGCTGTGCGGCCAGCCAATCACTGCATGACCACAACAAAGATGGCTGTGGCGTTTCATTGCCTGGCAGACAATCCATGCAGCATGATTGGGTCTCTAAAGTCTGCCAAAAATGCTGGGTGGAGACCTGAGTTCCCGCCGAGTAATCCCAGAAATGCTCTGTGTTCGCGAGTACACCAAGTACCGTGATACTCGGGCGAGTAAAGAGTAGTGGCAAGCATGTACGCTCATCACTAATGGTTATAAGTATTCAGACTCTTTGCTCAGTATTGAGTAGAAGCACCATTTTAGGCTTTTACAGCCATGAGTCTTCTTGGGAATGATGCAAGTTTTTCACACTTGGATTTGGGTATTCTCTGCCATTCTTCCTTGCAGATCCTCTCTAGTTCCGTCAGGTTGGATCGTGAGCGTTGGTGGACAACCATTTCCAGGTCTCTCCAGAGATGCTCAATTGGGTTTAGGTTAGGGCTCTAGCTGGGCCAGTTAAGAATGGTCATAGAGTTGTTCCGAAGCCACTCCTTTGTTATTTTAGCTGTGTGGTTAGGGTCATTGTCTTGTTGGAATGTGAACCTTCGGCCAAGTCTGAGTTCCAGAGCCCTCTGGAAGAGGTTTTCATCCAGGATATTTCTGTACTTGGCCGCATTCATGTTTCCTTCATTAGCAACCAGTTGTCCTGTCCCTGCAGCTGAAAAACACCCCCATAGCATGATGCTGACACCATCATGTTTCACTGCTGGGCTTGTATTGGGCAGGTGATGAGCGGTGCTTGGTTTTCTCCATTCATACATTTTAGAATTATCACCAAAAACATCTATCTTCATCTCATAAGACCAGAGAATCTTATTTCTCATAGTCTGGGAGTCCTACATTTGTTTTTTTAGCAAACTCTATGCGGGCTTTCATATGTCTTGCACTGAGGAGAGACTTCTGTCAGGCCACTCTGCTATAAAGGCCCGACTGGTGGAGGGTTGCAGTGATAGTTGACTTTGTGAAACTTCATCCCATCTCCCTACTGCAGCTGTGAAGCTCAGCCATAGTGATCTTGGGGTTCTTTTTTACCCCTCTCACCAAGGCTCTTCTCACACGATTGCTCAGTTTGGCTGGACGGCAAGGTCTAGGAAGACTTTTGGTGGTCCCAAACTTCTTCCATTTAAGGATTATGGAGGCCACTGTGCTCTTAGGAACCATGAGTACTGCAGAAATTCTTTTGTAGCCTTGGCCAGATCTGTGCATTGCCACATTTCTGTCTCTGAGCTCCTTGGCCAGTTCCTTTGACCTCATGATTGCATGGGTGCATTAAAAGAGGTCTGGATACACATGATGAGAGCATTATACTGCCTCTGTGCAAATCCCTGGTTAGACCGCACATGGAGTACTGTGTACAGTTTTGTGCTCCGGTGCTCAGGAAGGATATAATGGAACTAGAGTGAGTACAAAGGAGGGCAACAATAATAAAGGGGATGGGGGAACTACAATACCCAGAAAGATTAGCAAAATTAGGATTATTTAGCATGGAAAAAAGACGACTGAGGGACGATCTAATAACCATGTATAAGTACATAAGGTGACAATACAAATATCTCTCCGAGGTCCTGTTTATACCATGGAAGGTGACGTCACAAGGGGGCATTCTCTGCGTCTGGAGTAGAGAAGATTTTTCCACCAACATAGAAGAGGATTCATTACTGCTAGAGCAGTGAGAATCTGAAATTCCTTACCTGATGAGGTGGTGATGTTGAACCCAGTCACGGGGTTCAAGATAGGTCTGGATGTCTTCCTGGAGTGTAACAATATTGTATCTTACAGTTATAAGGTTCTTTAAAAGGACGTAGATCTGGGGATTTATTCTGATGGAATATAGGCTAAATTGGATAGATAAATGTCTTTTCGGCCTTGCTAACTATGTTACTACACCATGTTCCAAATTATTATGCAAATGATATTTTTCTCTGATTTTCCTAAGTGCTCGGTGCAAATGACAGTCAGTCTAATAAAAGTCATCACCCGTTAGCGTATACAACGAATTTTATTGAAGAAACCTCCCAATGATAACAGTATAATCTCCAAAATGAATAAAAACTTAAAATACACTTCCAAATTATTAGGCACAATAGAATTTCTAAACATTTGATATGTTTTAAAGAACTGAATATGCTCATTTGTGGAATTTGCAGCATTAGGAGGTCACATTCACTGAACAAAAAAGCTATTTAACTACAAAACATCCTATTAGGCCAAGTTACATAGTAACATGGAACCCTTCTTTGATATCACCTTCACAATTCTTGCATCCATTGAACTTGTGAGTTTTTGGAGAGTTTCTGCTTGTATTTCTTTGCATGAAGTCAGAATAGCCTCCCAGAGCCGCTGTTTTGATGTGAACTGCCTCCCACCCTCATAGATCTTTTGCTTGATGATACTCCAAAGGTTCTCTATAGGATTGAGGTCAGGGGAAGATGGTGGCCACACCATGAGTTTATCTCCTTTTATGCCCATAGCAGCCAATGACTCAGAGGTATTCTTTGCCGCATGAGATGGTGCATTGTCATGCATGAAGATGATTTTGCTCCTGAAGGCATGTTTCTCCTTTTATACCATGGAAGAAAGTTGTCAGTCAGAAACTCTATATACTTTGCAGAGGTCATTTTCACACCTTCAGGAACCTTAAAGGGCCCTACCAGCTGTTTCCCCATGATTCCGTCCCAAAACATGACTCCTCCACCTCCTTGCTGACGTCGCAGCCTGGTTAGGACATGATGGCCATCCACCAAGTATCCACTACTCCATCCATCGGGACAATCCAGGGTTGCTCATCACTCATCAGTAAATAAGACTGTTTGAAAATTAGTCTTCATGTATGTCTGGGCCCACTGCAACCATTTCTGCTTGTGAGCTTTGTTTAGGGGTGGCCGAATAGTAGGTTTATGTACCACAGCAAGCCTTTGAATGATCCTATGCCTTGAGGTTCGATGGACTCCAGAGGCACCAGCAGCTTCAGATATCTGTTTGCTGGTTTGTAATGGCTTTTTATCAGCTGCTCTCTTAATCCAATGAACTTGCCTGGCAGAAACCTTCCTCATTCTGCCTTTATCAGCACGAACACATCTGTGCTCAGAATCAGCCACAAATCTCTTAACAGTATGATGATCACACTTAAGTTTTCGCGAAATATCTAATGTTTTCATCCCTTGACCAAGGCATTGCACTATTTGATGCTTTTCAGCAGCAGAGAGATCCTTTTTCTTTCCCATGTTACTTGAAAACTCTGGCCTGCTTGATAGTGTGGAACACCCAGTTTTCCTTTTATTGGGCTCACATGGCAAACTGATTATCACAGGTATCTGAGATTGATTTCAGTGATCCAAAGAACCCTGAGACACAATACAATCAATGGGTTTCATTTACAAAAAAAAAATAAAAACGCTATGACACTTAAAACCAATTTGCATAATGATTTGGAACATGGTGTATGTTACTATGATTCTCATTTGGTCTGCACTGTGACCTGTGAGGTCTTTTATAGACAAGTGTGTGCCTTTCCAAATCAAGTCCTATCAGTTTATTTAAACACAGTTGGACTCCAATGAAGGAGTAGAATCATCTCAAGGAGGATCACAATGAAATGGGCAGCATGTGACTTAAATATGAGTGTCTGACCAAAGGGTCTGAATACTTATGACCATGTGATATTTTGGTTTTTCTTTTTTAATAAATTTGCAAAACTTTCTACATTTCTGCTTTTTTTAGGCAAGATGGGGTGCAGAGTGTAGATTAATGAGAAAAAAAATGAATTTTTTTGAATTTACCAAATGGCTGCAATGAAAAACTATGTACCCATTGTATGTATGTGTAGATAGATAGTTATAGATATTTTGAAGAATATTTCCTTGGAAAACTACATGTGAATGACAGAAAATTGCTCTGGTAAAAGCTCATGTTAAATTCGCTTTGCAATCGGTTTGCTTTCGCATGTGAATCGGATGTTATTCGGAATGGATTCTAGTTGATAAAAATCGCATTGTACTTGCATGAAAATTGCATGTCATCCATCCTTCTTTTCTTGACCGAAATTGGACAGTTTTTTTTACGGTGATGGGTATGAGCCCTTAATAGCTTTCTCTACAGTTGAGTCATTAACCAGTTCCTTACTGCACACTGTAGATAAACGTTGGTGCTTGCTGGGCTTTGTGCAGCGCCGACGTTTATAAGGGGTCAGTGGTCTTGCAGCACTCAGGGCCCCCAGGGTCCTGCAACCATGGCGATTCCAGGGCAGAGATAGCTCTGACAGATGACATCATCGGGACCTGTTTGCATCAGGTCCCAATGATATTAACTCTTTGCTATCTTCTAGAATCAGTGATCATGGCATTTAGAAGATAGCAGAGGGAGACCACGATGGTATTCACCTCTCCGACGCCCCCCCATGATGAGATCTGATCACATCACAGGGTATCTGAGTGTTATGGCAGCCATAGATTATATGATGACCTCTGGGTCTGCCAGCTACTGTGGCCTGTTAGACTCAGCAAAGCAGCTCAGTCAACATGTGATCTGACAGTGTTTCACAATGCATGTGTCTCGCAATGCATGAGACCAGTGATCATAAAAAAAAAAATTAAGTCCCATACAGGGACCAAGTAAAAAAATGTAAAAAAAAGTTAAGCAATGTTTAAAACTCTTAAAAAATCACATAATAAGTAAAAAAAGAAGAAAAAATATTAAACCAATAAATTAGTTTATTTATGTAAAAACAAAAAAGTACACATATTTGGTAAATCCACGTCCAGAAAGACCTGACCTATAAAACTGTCACACTAGTTAACCCCTTCCGTGCGCATTGTAAAAAAAAAAAAATGGAGCAAAACAACAAGTAATAAAATGCGAGCAAACAGTTAAATGGAAATAACCATGGTACCAATGAAAATATAATTTGTCCCACAAAAACAAGCCATCCCTCATCTCAATCAGTGGAAAATAAAAAAGTTATATCTCTCAGAATAAAGCAATGCAAAACCAATTCTTTTTTTCTATAAAATAGTTTTTATTGTTTAAAAGAGGCAAAATGTAAAAAAAGATATACGGTAAATGTGGCATCACTGTAATTGTACTTGTTATGGAAATTTAATTAGGATAAATCTATCCTGAAGTGTTTGCTGCTTGCCGTTCCCAGTTTTCTATTTAATGTCTTTTTGAGCGCTCAGAACGAAATGAAACTGTCCACACGGAAGTGTCAGTATAGCAGTTCGTCAAGACTACACATTTATTATTCATTCAAGGTTTTATACGTTTACAAAAAGGGGCTGGTTAGTCAATTAACATACAATTAAAAGCTGCTAGATTATTGGCTGTTCTAGTGTAAGTATGATAATTATGATAAAAGGCTGAAGTTGCAGATTTATTGTTTACTGCTCTTTGCCCCAGTATTCTTGCATGACTATAAAGTAAACAATAGATATCTAACTAAGACTCTATGTACTTGTTCCTTATGAAGGCCAGAGTCGTTTAAAACGACTGATTATAGCTGAAATCAGCTTTTGCATAGATATGTGTGAGCACAGGATTTTAGCAAGTGAGATCTATCTAACTGTGAATGCATATATATGAATATACTTTGAATATATGGAATACATATATATTTCCATGACAGTCCCCCCTTAGATACCACTTGCCCTAAAAACCTGCTCCTGTCCCAAAGCGCTGCAACTCTTTTGTGCTGCGGCGGGTTGAGAATATGCCTAGCGCATGCCTCCCCCACCGAATACAGACTTTTCGCAAATGGGCGGTCAGGAGGACTGTCCCTGTCGGGGGTTTATGTGTTTGCAATCATAGTCTCTTTATTTAACTGCATGTTCAGAAAAAAACGTGTGTATTCTTCATCAGGTAGGTCATCTGTCTGGTCAGTCAGAGCATCCACGACATCCTTCATGGCTTAGGTGTCTCTCCTGGTACGGGAGCTTGCCAATGCGATACGTGGATCCAAACAGGCTTTCCCTCTAGTTACACAGAGGTTGGTGTCATCTGGGGCTCTTGGACAGGACCATCAAATCTGGCAGTGAAGAGAAAAACTCGAGAATGGACATTAGTTTTTGACCAATTCAATTACATAAGCAAACAAGATATCATTTTGCATATTCTGCTGCTGAGGGAAGAATGTACCTAACTTGGGACTAGACCCAAACAAAATTTCGTATGGTGACAGCTTTTCTGGGTCTCTGGGAGTGTGCCTTACGCTAAACAGTGCAATAGGGAGTGTGTCATGCCATGGTTTGCGTGTCTCTTGGGCAATTTTCAGCATTCTATTCTTAAGTGTTCCGTTCAGTCTTTCTACCTTCCCTCTGCTCTGGGGGTGGTAAGGAGTGTGTAGGCCTAGGTCTGACCCTACTGCTAATCGGGTCTCGTGTGTCAGATTTGCTGTGAATGCGGGTCCCTGATCACTTTCTATCATTTCTGGAACCCCGTATCTGCACACTATTTTCCGAAAGTAGCTGCTTTGCAGTAGTCTTTGCTGACTTGGAACGCTTCTGTTCATCTTGAAAATACTTCTTTGACCACAATGGCGTATTTGAATCCTTCACTTGGCGATATCTGGATGTGGTCTATCTGGATCCTTTGAAGCTGGTAGAGTGGTCTTTCCAGATGAGGTGAGGGGGACTTTCTTCCATACGTCCAGGCTTGCATTTGCCGCAGGTCAGACAGCTGCTGGTGAATTTGGCTGTTAGGGTGGAGATCCCTGAAGCGAAACAGTAAGCACCAATCAGATCATTCATCTGTGTCTTTGATATGTGGGTGTGGGTCCATGTGCCCATTGGACCACCATAGGGTGCATACTTTGTGGTAGGCAGAGTTTGAAGTCTATTATTGATAGCCTTCCTTCTTCACGTGTTGCTTTTTTCGCATTCAGCTCTTCTTCTCCTTTTGGAGCTTGGTCTTGCAACTTCTTGAGCAGATCCCAGGACGTCTTTTTGTCAGGTCTCTTGTCTTCAGTCGTCATGTAGTAGCCGTCCGGCTCTACGACCTCTCCCACTTCTCCATGTTGTCTTCCTTTGGCCGCTTCTTTGGCTGCCATGTCCGCCATGTTATTGCCTCACGCCTCTTCTGTTCTTAGTTTTCCATGCACTTTGATTTTTCAAATTGCCAACATTTTGGAAGTTGGAGTACACCCAGCAGGTCCCTGAAGGCTCCATGATGCTTCACGGTTGTCCCGTTTGCTGTGATGAAGTCCCTTGTAGCCCAGATGGGCTCAAAGTCGTGTGCTATGCCATGCGAGTACCTGTAGTCGGTGTAGATGTTTGCAGTCTTGCCTTCTGCATCTGGCAGGCCTTCGTCAGCGCTATCAGTTCTGCTTCCTGGGCTGACAGGCTAGGTGACAGACTTCTGGACCACAGGATTTCTTGATTGCTGGTCACTGCACTTCCTGTGTTGAAACTTCTTCATCATCTGCAAATCTGGAGCCATCCAAGTAGAGGATAAATTCTGTAAATTTTGTTCTGGAAAGTCCATATTGTATCCCCCCTTGGGAGTGGGAGTAGAGTGGCCGGGCTGAGGACTGTAGGTCTGGAGACGGTGACATTATGAGACAAAGGCGATAGAGGCGCCACAAAGATGCCTGGCGGTGGGGAGATTATTGTTGGTTGAGCTTGATTGAAGATTGCCAAGATGTCATGTGGAGTGAGAGTTTCCAGTGGCTGTCCAAGAGTGATGTCAGCAACCTTGTCCAGGAGGGTGTGTGCTGCAGATACTGCCACCAGGCAGGAGGGTGCTCCTCTTGCAACTGGATCCAAGCGGGCTGAGAGGCAGCCTAAAGTCTCTGTTTTCCCCCATGAATCCATATTAGGACTCCAGTAGCATGACCTTCTTTCTTCCATCAGGTAGACGGAAAGACTTCTCGTAGTCAGGTAGGCCTGGTGTTGGCGCTGAGACTGTGGAGTTCTTCCAATCTCCTGAATGGGTTGAAGGCTGCGTCCGATAGAAGGAGCGGGGTTGCATTGATGCAAGCGCACAGAGGCTGCATTAGGACTGAGGCATCAGTGATCCAGGTTCTGCAATACGACATTAGACCAGGGAAGGCCTGCAGCATTCTTGGAGTTGTTGGGGGAGCCATCTTCTCCACAGTGGTCTTCCAGTCTTTTGACATGTGTTTCGTCTGGTGGGCAATACAGTGTCCCAGGGATGTAATTTGCTTCTGACATCACTGGACTTTGTTCTTCCAGACCTTGCGTTGCTGTTCTTCCAGGTAGAGTAGGAGAGACAAGGAATGGACTGTGCAGGTGTCGATGTCAACCACACAAAAGAGAAGGTCATCCACGTGTTGTAGAAGAGTGACTCTTGCATATTCTGCAATCCAGTTGACGAGGATGGAGGACATTGTCTTGGTGAAACTTGAAGGGCTTGTTTTGAGCACCTTGAGGCAACACTGTCCATATGCACTGCACTGGTGCGTGAAGCAGGCCTCCAGGTGGAGGGGAAACACTGAAGAAGGTACTGGCCAGGCTGATCACCGTGAATACCGTTGCGGTGACTGGGACTTTGAGAGCAGAGTGTGCGGGTTCAGCACTGTTGGGGTTTCAAATACCGTACCCTCTTTCACGGCCTCCAGGCCTTGCACCATTCTGAACTCAGTGGGGTTTACAGTCTTTTTCCTCACTGTGGAAAGCTGGGATTGATTCCGATGGGCGAGGCAGCCCAGTTTTGCCTTGTCCTTCACTATGCGGCAGGGGACTCCCATCTCCCGGCACAGAGCTGGCGGGAAAACAAGCTGCCTACTAGGATCCACATCATGAGAGATGACGACCAGCTGGCTTTCTTGTTCTCCACCAAGGCAGTCACTGTGTTAGCACCTGCTCTGGTCACAGGGGGTCTTCTTGTTGGGACGTCTCCTTACCGGCTGCTTTTTTCTCAGCACGGCCATCAGTAGTTTCTTTTTCTCCAGCTCGGTCTCAGGTCAGTATTTGTGCACAAGTTTGAAGAGCTGAGGGGCCTTTTGCCGGTCTAGGGCCTGGTGAACTGGTTGATTGCAGGGGGCACCTCCTGGTGCTTGCAAAAGATGAACCTCTGGCGTTGGAGCTGGATGAGGTGTTGCCATTCCATGAAGCGAGTAGGGTCCTTCTTGAGTTGAATATCCTGCCAATGTCAAAGTTCTCAGGCCGTCTTCTTAGGCGAGTTCACTTAGACCTTCAGTTGGTCAGAGACATCTTGACTCTGGGTGATGGAGTGGCTTTTCTGGTACTATGTCCAGCACCTCCTGTGATAGGTCTGCAGTGTGGTTGTTCCTGTTTCTTCTTGGGTCAGGGGTGAAGAAAGTGTCATGGTCCATCTTCCTGGAACACTCTGGTCGCTTTCAGCTTCTGCAGTAAGTCCACTCCCAATAGGTTGAGGGTGCAGGTCTTTGACACAACAAACTGGGACATGATGGAGTGTTCTGGCTGAGTCCACACGCTCAGGGGCTTCATAATCTGGAAATATCTGACTTGACCATCAATTCCCATGCAGGAAGCAGAAGATTCTGATAGATAGGTGAGGTTGCGGAGTTCCACAAGAAAAGATCTGACTACGCCATCCACTCTCAGGCTATTGGTCCCACTGGTGGGGTTCCCTGTGGACTTGGTGTGCTCCTGTCCTATGGACGGGGTTCTTCACTGCTTTCTGTGTTTCTTCTTCTTCTTTGCGAAGTCGGTGTTCTGCACCGGTTCCGGAAATGACCAAACTCGCCACAGTTGTAACACGGACATCCCTTCTGTCCCGGCGGGACTCAATCCTTTTTGCTACTGCGAGCAGGGTATCCATTGCTATTGACGTGTACTCAGGCCTGGCTACTACCAGTGGTTTCCTGATTGGTTCTCTCAGTCCATGCACAAAAGCCTGTGCCAACATCCGTCTGTGTGTCTGATCATGGGTAATGAGGCCCAAATCTTGAAACACTTGCATTACTCTGTCATGGAACTTCTCCACAGACTCTGTCTTGTCTTGACTCATGTCATGTAGGCTGAGAGTTTGTCCTGTCAGTCTGCTTTTGGCCCATTCTCTGAGTTGCTCAATTAGCTTTGGTCCTGTCTCCCAGGCATACGCATCTAACTCTGTTGGAAGCTTGAAGTGTTCTCTCATAATTGGCCAGAATGCATCACCTGCTTTTATTTCCATTACGGTCCAGAGATCAATCCAGGCTGCTGCATACGTTCGCTGGATCTGCTTGGTGCATACACTGGGTGAGATTTTGGGCTTAAAAGTTGTCTTGCTGCTTGGGGATTTCCCACTTCCTTGCTGAGGCTGCGGTGGATCATGTGTCATGGTTCCATGCTGGCAGCCCTGCTCTGCACTGAGGTTCCTCATTTTTGTCTTCAGCTATACCACCCCCTGTGAAGCCCTAGCTGTGGGCTCTACTAGTTGTTGTGTCTGGGGGTCTACATGCAGCGTTTTGTGTAGGGAGATTTGCACTTTCTTCTCCTGATATAATGACTGGCAATGTTTGTACTGTGCTTGGGATAGACAGGGTGCCCTGTGCTGGAGGCACTGAATACAGGGACACCACATTGCTTTGATTGGGCGTTGACCCAGTTGATAACGAAGTAGGAAAAAAAGGAAGAGAGGAGGAAGGAGGAGGAGAGCAAGCAGGAGCAGGTGGGTGTGGTGTGGGAGGAGAAAGGGAGGAAAAGGAAAGAGGGGAGGGAGAGAAGAGTGAAAGGGGAAAGGAGAGAAAGATGGAGGAGAGAGAGAGGAGAAAGATGGAGGGGGAGAAGTAGAAGAAGATGAAGAAGAAGATTTGAGAGTTGGAGAGGAAGAGATAGAAGAAGAGGAAGAGGAAGAAAATGGATGTGTCAGAGATGTGAGGGAGGGGAAAAAGGATAGAGAGGGATGGCAGCGAGAAAAGAGGAGAAAAGTCTGAAGAAGAAGGAGAAAGGGACTGAGAGAAGAAAAAGGAGAGGGTGTCCCCCCTGTGACTCTTGAGAGGGGATGGTTGAAACAAAAATGCCTTCTCCCTGTGGAGAGAGGCGGGGAGCGTTTTTCCCTGTACAAGGCTCCTTATTCAATGAGAGCAGCCTACACCTGTCCCGTGTCTCCACATGATGGACATGTGATGTGTGTGACTCTGAATTCTGCTCTTGTGACATGTCAGTGATCATTTTCTCACAGACGATTTAACACCTTTTCAATCTTATTCACTTAAAAAATCACTTCCTGGTCCGTTCAAATTAACTTGCTGTACCTTCTACACGATGCACCACTGCTCTTTTATAGCAGACGGTAATCTATTAACAAACTTTCCCGTTACCTTTCAAACAACAAACATGGAAAAAAAACCATTTCATTATGCAGCGTAAAATCTGCCTGTCCATTTGCTTCTCACGTACTCTGACCTTCTATTCACATGCCTAGCCCTTTGATTCTCACGTACTGTGTCTATTCCAAAAACCTATTCAACAAAGGTGATTAAAAAATCTGAAAACTGCTGCATTCTGGTTCTGTGTGTCTTCGCTGAATGCCTGATGGGAGGGGTTAGTCAAGCCGCTGCGCAGTTTGTGTGTGTGTGTTCTCCCTCAGCCTGTAGTTTCCTTATCTGTGGAGTGACCTTGGTCTAAAGCAAGCTAGTAGAGAAAAAAAATAGTTGGGGAAAAAAACTCTAAAATAAGTTGATTAGAAAAAAAAATCTCTCCAAAATCATTTAAAAATGTACTTAAAAGAAAAACTTTAAAAACAAAAGTTAGATTTAGTAAAAAACTCTAGAAAAAGAAAAAAAAAATTCACCAAAAAGGGGAGAAAAGAAAAACCGTATTAATCATAAAACTCTGAAAAACAACCCTTGTTACTAAAACAGCTAATTAAAAAAACAGAAAAGAGGTGGAAAAACTGATTGTAAAATGATAAAAACAAAAAGAAAAGTACTTTAAAACTTTTGTCTGGTAGCATAGGCTTTTTCCTACCGCCTTCTGGAATGTCACCTCGCTGCTGCCAGCACTTCCCCCCTCCCTTATATCTCTGCTTGCTGTCTCTACAGGCACTGAAATCACGTATAAAAAAAAAAAAATTATCCCTCAGAATAGCAAAAAATTAATATAGTTCAGTCTGAATGCCTAAGAATTTTCACGCTTCAGCCTGTAGCCAAAAAACTAGCTTAAAAAGATCAAAACCAGGAAACAGATGTGACAACGTGATTAGCAGAGGAGGGGGGTCAAAGGGGTTTTCTCGCTGCTACAGGCAGCAGTGAATGAGATACTGACAGAGCACACGCTGAATGAGATTTAAAGCGACAGTACCTGCAAGACAGACAGTGACATGTACAATGAGACAGACACCCGGGAGAATACGAATCCCTCTTTCGATGATCTGTGACACATACAAGCTGCTCTGGTAACTGATAACTCACCAGTTGCACTGAGCACGGCGATGCTCAAGGTCTATCGCTTTCTGAAAACCGTACGCCCTGACCGGTGCGCCGGTCACAGTAATCTGTAATAGCCTTAATCAAAATTCTCACCATCCACATCTGATTTGACTGGGATGACCTCCCCCCTTGCGTGGACGATTATTGTGAGAACTTATCCAAACAAAGCTCCTGCCCTTCACACCTGAATTGATCTGGGATGACCTCCCTCCTGTGTGTGAAAGATTTCTGCAGAAACTTAACCGATTCAAAGCCCTCGCTCCTCACACCTGGATTGATCTGGGATGACCTCCCTCCGATGTGTGAAAGATCACTGCGTGGACGTATCCAAATCAAAGCTCCCGCCCCTCACACCTGGATTTTTTGGGATGACCTCCCACCTATGTGTGAAGGATTTCTGCGGGAACTTATCCAGCAATTTGTTTTTTGCTATACAGCTTCCAGAAATCAGCAAGCAAAAACACAGTCACCATTCCAACTTTTCTCCCGTTCACATAAAACATGAAACATACACAGCACAGCAGCTAACAACTCGGCTTATATCCCAGGCTTTTGGATAAGGGTATGGACTTTTTACACTACCTGGGAATGCGGTGATGACCACGTCCGACCGGCTAAAGTGTAGGCTAGGACTAGGCACAGGGAACATTCAGGTAAGATGACAGAGTTTTCTTACCTTACTTATGGAGCTGCAGTCTCCGTTCCGTGTGCCAAGGCCAGGGCCAACACCCCCGTCTCTCCGGTCAGCCGGGTCCTCGTGCGTTTCGTCCAATGCCCCGCATGCAGGCGCCAACTGTTATGGAAATTTAATTAGGATAAATCTATCCTGAAGTGTTTGCTGCTTGCCGTTCCCAGTTTTCTATTTAATGTCTTTTTGAGCGCTCAGAACGAAATGAAACTGTCCACACGGAAGTGTCAGTATAGCAGTTCGTCAAGACTACACATTTATTATTTATTCAAGGTTTTATACGTTTACAAAAAGGGGCTGGTTAGTCAATTAACATACAATTAAAAGCTGCTAGATTATTGGCTGTTCTAGTGTAAGTATGATAATTATGATAAAAGGCTGAAGTTGCAGATTTATTGCTTACTGCTCTTTGCCCCAGTATTCTTGCATGACTATAAAGTAAACAATAGATATCTAACTAAGACTCTATGTACTTGTTCCTTATGAAGGCCAGAGTCGTTTAAAACGACTGATTATAGCTGAAATCAGCTTTTGCATAGATATGTGTGAGCACAGGATTTTTAGCAAGTGAGATCTATCTAACTGTGAATGCATATATATGAATATACTTTGAATATATGGAATACATATATATTTCCATGACATACTGACCAGTAGAATAAAGCTGCCTCATCAATTTTACCACATGCGGAATGGTATAAAATAATACAAAAAACAATTCCTGAATTCGTTTTTGTTCATTCTACATAATCTGAATAGATAGTGATCAAAAATGTCATATGCCTAAAAATGGTACCAATAAAATCATCAACTTGTCCCACAAAAAACAAGTCCTCACATGATTTTGTCAGCTAAAATAGGGAAAACGTATAGCTATCTAAATATGGAGATGCAAATCTTGCTTTTGTAAAAAAAGAAAGCGTTTTTTAGTGTGTGAAAGAAGCCAAAAATTAAAACCCAATATAAATCTGGTATCGCACCGACCCGAAGAATAAAGTTGACTAATTGCTTATACCGAGCGAGGAACAGTGTAAAAAATAAATAAAATCAATTCTTCACCTGCTGTTTTCTTCATTCTGCCTCAAAAAGATCGCAGTAAGGCTCGGCCCAAATTTATCCTGCACTCTGCGCTGAGCGCTTACACTGGGGTTTCCATGTAAATCTCTAAAATGCATGATTTAGACGGAGCCCCCAGCAGAAAATTCCCTATAATGAGGCAGATGAATGCACTGTGGAAGCCATAGGACCTGTGATCTGGTGGTATCTGTCTTTATAGGCATGCATAAAAGAGCAGTCCACCACAGTTTTGTATACCTCAGAAAAGAAGAACAATGCTGAACAGAGGCTAGACTGAGTTCAGAATAACTCTGTTGCCTCACTATAGTGAGTGGATCCCTCAGGGGTTTCATCTTACTCACATCACTCAGAGATTTAAATGGAAATCCAAAAGTACTGTAAGATCTCAGAATAGAGCGCCGGATAAATGTGATCCTAAACATTGTATAAAATGTTCCCAATAAAAGCTTCAACTCAATCCACAAAAAAAGCAAGGCCCTGCTCAGCTTCTTCACCTGCTAAGGGAAATATAGGGGGCTTTCATGTTAATGGTAGTACAAAGGCTCTGTAAAGGAGCTGTAGCTCCTTGCCCCCCAAAACAAATCCAATGAATTCTGCACTCCAATATCCAAGTGCCCCGCCTCCCTTCTGAGCCCCAGTGTACCCAACTACATTTAGTGTTCACATGTTTCGTATTTCTGTAATGATAATAGCCCACCTAATTTATAGGTATGTTTCTCCAGAATCATGAGCTGGTCATAATGTACTGGTGGTCACTATAATGGCAGTTTGCAATTTTTACTCAGCAACATCCACTGCTCCTTGTTTCTGGAAAATACCCATTCAGTCAGAATCGTCACTACACATGCAGATAAATTTCCAAAGGGTTATAATTTCCAAAATAGGGTCACTTTATTGGGGAGGATTCTGCTCTTCTAGCACTTACAGGCTTTGCATATGGAGTCTGCAAACTATTCTAGGAAAATCTGTGCTCCAGGAGGCAAATAGAGCTCACTCCCTCCAGTCCCTCCAGAGTCTCACTGTGTGGCTAAGCAATATTGTCCAGCCACATATGGGGTATTTGTACATTCAGCAGAAATGTAGGGTCACATTTTTGTGCCATTTTTACACATTTCCCAGTGTGAAAATGTTAAATATTGGGCTAACACTATTTTTTATGGTAAAAATATAATTATTTTTTCCTCACTGCACAATGGTATAAAATTCTGTGACACACTTGTGGTGTCAAATATGAATACTGCACCCCGAGATGAATTCATTGATAGATGTGTATTGATTTGCTCTCTGGACTTTGAATCCAGTGATCTGAGTATGCATTATAAGCTCATATCTCTCACCCACAAAGCCCTCCACAGTTCTGCACAACTCTATATATCTCCTCCCTCATTTCTGTCTATCACCCTACATGTTCTCTCCATTAATAATAATAATAATAATAATTTTATTTCTATAGCGCCAACATATTCCGCAGCGCTTTATATTATACCATTCTTAAACTGACCTAAGACTAACATGCTTCATAATTTGAAACTTGCACCTCTGTCTCCAAGACTTCTCCAGTGCTGCACCAATTCTCTGGAATGCACTACCTCACATGATCCGACTGTTACCTATCCTCCACATTTTTAAGTGTGCTTTAAAAACACAACTCTTTAAACTAACCTGTCACCTCAACTCACTAACCTAACTCTCCCCTGTTCCTTCCTTCTAAATATTATTCAGAAGCTGCTCCCTCCTATTTATCTGTTTCCACACCCTCTATGCACATGCTACCTGCACTTGATGATTGCACTTAAACACAATGGCTGATGACCGAATCATGCGGTTTTATACGAAAATCCCTATTTATTACAATTGATGGATCTGAAATAACAAGCACTTTTCACCTATTGTGCCCCCCTATTTCCTTGTAGACTGTAAGCTTGCGAGCAGGGCCCTTACTAATGCAACTGTTTAAAGTGAACCTACGAGCTACGGACACTGCCTTTCAGGGCTTATCTACAGCATTCTATAATGCTGTAGATAAGCCCCGATCCAACCTGCAAGAGAAGAAAAATAACTTTTATTATACTCACCTGTGGGGTGGCCGGTCCAAGGAGTTTCGCTCTTTTTGGTCCGGCACCTCCCAACTTCTTGCAATGCCAACTTCCTGCTCGCTTCATGTTGTGCTCCAGCACAGGCGTACTTCTCTGCCATGTTGAAGGCAGAGCAAAGTACTGCGATGAGCAGGTACCGCGGAAGGTCAGAGAGGCCCAGCAGCTGCGCACTGCAGGAATTTGCTCTGCCCTCAACAGGACAAATAAGTGATTCCGGGGAGCCTGTGTGGATGACACAGGGATGCGTCATCCACATGAAGCAAGCAGGAGGGCGGCATCGCAAGAAAATGGGAGGTGCCGGACCAAGACCTGCAACACCCACCGGACCGGACTGCCCTGCAGGTGAGTATAGTAAAAGTTATATTTTTTTCCCTTGCAGATCGGATCAGGGGCATAGCTACAGCATGATAGAATGGTGACAGGATCGCTTTAAATTGTCTTACCCTGTATTGAATTTATTGTCTGTATATGTCACCGCTTAATTGTAAAGTGCTGCGGAATATGTTTGCCCTATGTAAATAAGTGGCCTGCCAATGTGACATGGCATCCTCAAACCAGTGCAGCAAAATCTGCACTTCAATATGGCGCTTCTTCCCTTCTAAGCTTTGTACTGTACTGTGCCTCAGAAGAAGTTTTTGACCACATATGGGGTATTGATGTACTCAGGAGAAAACAACCACTACAATTTATTACGCAATTTCTATTATTATCCATCTTGAAAATCGCAAGCTCAGGGTCAAAGCAGCATTTTAGTGTAAAAAAATAGTAATATTTAATTTACTCAGTCCAATGTTATACAAGTTTGTGAATCTTCTGAGGGTTAAAATACCATATACACTACTCCCCTAGATGAAGTCCTTGAGAGGTGTAGTCTACAAAATGGGATCACTTGTGTGGGTTTCTGCTGTTTTTGCATGTCATGGGCTGTTCAAATGTGACATGGTATCCACAACCTATTCCAGCCAAAATAGTGCTCATTCCCTTCCCAACCCTTCATTAACCCAAGCAACACTGGTGGACAAAGTCAGAAAAGGGCCCCTGGGCAAGAACAATACATGGGCCCTTTGCAGCCCAAGATCTCTTAAAAATGCAAAATTGCACTTGCTTTGGAGGTATAAATGGGCACCCTCACCTCTTGGCCCCTGTGCGGCTGCACAGGTTGCACCAATGATATGTCCGCCCCTGCCAAGCAGTTGTTTTCCAACTAATATGGGTTATCTGCGTACTTAAGAAAAATGTGATTTTTTTATTTTTTTTATTTTTACAGCTCTACATTACAAAATTTCTCCACATATTTTTTTTGCTAGACTACTTGCAAAAAAATAATTTGAAGTGACACAAACATTAGTTAATTAAAAAGAAATTTTATTAATCATAAATTTAAAAACAGAAAATTCACTATTTTACAGGAAATAATACCGAAAAATGGAAGTTTAATAGGAGTCACAAAAAGCCTTTGGAACAACAGTACCTAGTGGGAATAGCTATCAAGATACAACGTGTGCTTGTTTTTTATTTTTTAATGTTATTGAAAAAGATTCTCCTTTCATGAAATAAAGTGCCAAGTGCTATATATATATATAAAAAAAGGTTTCTTTTTCCGAAAAGAGACAGATTGATGTAATCAGAGGAAAAATATTCCCTATTATAACAAAGTGCCAAAATTTACTGAACCACTAAGTGGCAATATTCATATCCTCCAAATATGTCCAAATACACTTCATGGACATGCAATTCATAAACAAAACACAAGGTGGCAGTATTCTTCCACAAATATATCAAATCCACAAAAAGGAACATGTGGCTCCAAAAAGACAGACACAGCCACATCAAGCACCATAACACCAGTATGCCCTATATATATATACCGTATATCCTCAAGTATAAGTTGAGATTTTCAGCCCATTTTTTAGGGCTGAAAGTCCCCTTCTCGGCTTATACTCGAGTCATATACCAGGGGGAGGCGGGGGAGGCGGAGCGCAGCTGTTCTATATATTTCACCTCCTCCTGGCACGGTCTCTGCAGCCCCCGCTCTTCTCCCGCGGTCTCCAGCGCCTGTGTTCAGCGCCAGGTGGTACCGCTCATTAAAGTCATGAATATGCGCATATTCATGACTTTAATGAGCTGTACCACGTGACCACTGAACACTGGTGCCAGAGACTGTGGGAGAAGAGCGGGGGCTGCAGAGACCGCGCCAGTGGGAGGGTGAGTATAAGGGATATTTACCTGTCCCGTTCCACCGCTGCTCACCACTGTGTCCTCGCGTCCTCTCTAGCTGTGAATGTTCAGGCAGAGGGCGCGATGACGTAGTTAGTACGCGCTGCGCCCTCTGCCTGAGCATTCGCTGCCAGAGTACCCGTTCCACTGCTGCTCGCCGCTGTGTCCTCGCATCCTCTCTAGCTGCACCCTCTGCCTGAGTATTCACTGCCGGAGGACCCGAAGACAGCGGTGCTCAGCGGTAGACTGGGTGACAGGTAAATATCTCAGGTGCCGGGGCCCTGAGCGAGCGGTGACACCGGCACCTGTCCCCTATAGCGTGCCGATGTCCCCGCCTGCTCAGGACACCGGCACCTGGCCCCCAGCGACGAGAGGTATGTCTTTTTTTTTTTTTTGGTTGCAGCAACTGCGGCAGCATAAGGGACCTATTCTATGGAGAATCTATAGGGGCATAATCTATGGGGGCATAATCTATGGAGCATCTATGGGGGCATAATCTATGGAGCATCTATGGGGCACAATCTATGGAGCATCTATGGGGCATAATCTATGGAGCATCTATGGGGGCATAATCTATGGAGCATCTATGGGGGCACAATCTATGGTGGCGTTACAGAGTTATGACCTTAAAAAGTCATAATGGTGAGAATGGGAAAATTTGGCCTGGTCAGGAAGGTGAAAACAGCCTTCGGGGTGAAGTGAGTAAACCAGAGAGTAATATCACACAAAATAGTTAATAAGTAACATTTACCACATGTCTACTTCACATCAGCACAATTTATAAAACATATTTTTTTTATGAAGTTAGAAGGGTTAAAAGTTGACCAGTAATTTCTCATTTTTCCATAAAACTAACAAAACCATTTTTTTATGGACCGCAGCACATTTAAAGTGACATTGGGGAGCCAACATGATGGAAAATACCCAAAAGTGAGACCATTCTAAAAACTGCATGCCTCAAGGTACTCAAAACCACATTCAAGAAGCTTATTAACCCTTCAGGTGCTTCCTTAGAATTAATGGAATGTGGAAGGAAAAAAATGAACATTTAACTCTCTCCCACAAAAATATTTTAGAGCTACAAATTTTGCATTTTCATGAGGGTAACAGGGGAAATTGCACCATACAATTGGTTGTGCAACTTATCCTGATTACGCCGACATCCAATATGTGGAGGAAAACTACTATTTGGGCTCACAGCAGGTCTTGAAAAGTAAGGAGCACCATTTGACTTTTTGAATGCAAAATTTGCTGGAATAATTAGCGGACACCATGTTGAGTTTGGAGAGCCCCTGAAGTGTCTAAACAGTGGAAACCACCCACAAGTGACCCTATTTTGGAAACTAGACCCCTCAGGGAACTTATCTAGATGTGTGGTAAGTACTTTGAAACCCCAGGTGCTTCACAGAAGTTTATAATGTTGAGTCGTGAAAATAAAAAAATCTTAGTTTTTCACACATAAATGTTTTTTAAGCCCCAAATTTTATATTTACACAAGGGTAACAGGAGAAAATGGACCACAAAATTTATTGTACAATTTCTCTTGAAGACACTGATATCCCATACAGGGAAAAAAGTATTTATTCAGCCACCAATTGTGCAAGTTCTCCCACTTAAAAAGATGAGAGAGGCCTGTAATTGACATCATAGGTAGACCACAACTGTGAGAGTCAAATGAGAAAACAAATCCGGAAAATCACCATGTCTGATTTGGCAACATTTATTTTGCAAATTATGGTGTAAAATTAGTATTTGGTCACCTAAAAACATGCAAGATTTCTGGCTCTCACAGACCTGTAACTTCTTCTTTAAGAGGCTCCTCTGTCCTCCACTCATTACCTGTAGTTATGGCACTTGTTTGAACTTGTTATCAGTATAAAAGACACCTGTCCACAACTTCAAACAGTCCCACTCCAAACTCCACTATCGTGAAGACCAAAGAGCTGTCGAAGGACACCAGAAACTAAATTGTAGCCCTGCACCTGGCTGGGAAGACTGAATCTGCAATTGGCAAGCAGCTTGGTGTGATGAAATCAACTATGGGAGCAATAATAAGAAAATGGAAGGCATACAAGACCACTGATAATCTCCCTCGATCTGGGGCTCCATGCAAGATCTCACCCCGTGGGGTCAAAATGATCACAAGAACGGTGAGAAAAATCCCAGAACCACAAGGGGGACCTAATGAATGATTTGCATAAAGCTGGGACCACAGTAACAAAGGCTACCATCAGTAACAAATAGAAAAATTTAAATAAATTTAAATTTAAAGTACTCGAGCTACAGAACAACCACAAACGTACAGTACTGATCCAGTGACACGTACCTAAGATTATTCACGTTGATTCCCACAGGTGAAGTGACGATCTTACAGATGCAGTGTTTAAATCAAAAGGATGGTCAGTTCTGATGCCGACTTGAGAGACTAAGCAGCAAAGGATAATATATAGTTAATGCCTAATACTATATATATCAATTAGTAATTAGAAGTATAAACAGTTTTTTGAATATGAAGTGTCACAAAAAATTGCCTGGATAATCCTACAAAGAACGTGACTTTGTTGGGTAATATGCAGTGCTTTCAAATTGCGAAATCAGAGTGCAAATAATAGATAATTTGATTCTTGCTATGCAAAAGAACTAAAAAGAACAGTTTGGCTAAAAATATCATGTGCATAGAAATAAACTGATCAGAGTGAGCTATACAGACGAGTGGCCACTAATACAGTGCAAACAGTGCTAGACTTGGATGCATTAGAGTGGTAAATGTGCCTTATTTGTAAGGGAATAGACGTGGTCAAAATAAATCTTGCCAAATCAGACAAGGAGATTTTCTGGATTTGTTTTCTCATTTTCTCATAGTTGTGGTCTACTTATGATTTCAGTTACAGGCCTTTCTCATATTTTTAAGTGGGATAACTTGCACAATTGGTAGCTGACTAAATACTTTTTTTCCCCACTGCATGAGGTCAAAAACTACTTTTGAGGCAAATCTCAAACGGGAAGGAACGCTATATTACAGTGCAGATTTTGCTGCACTGGTTTGAGGATGCCTTGTCACATTGGCAAAGCCTCAGAGGTGCCAGAATAGCAGAACCCCCCCATAAGTGACCACATTTTAGAAACTACACCTCTTAATGAATTCATCTAGTGGTGCAGTGATCATATTGACACCACAAGTGTGTCACAAAATTTTATACCATTGAAGAAAAAAATAATTAATATTTTTACCACCAAGAATGTATGTTCGCCATAAATTTTACATTTGCATACTGAGAAATGGGTAAAAATGGGACAAAAATTTGGAATGTAGAAACATTCCCTATGTGGCTGTCAATTACTACTTAGCCATGCGGCGAGAAATGAGAGGAACAGAGCGCTATTTGCCTCCTGGAGCCCAGATTTTCCTAGAACAGTTTGCGTATTCCATGTACAGAGTCCCTAAGTGCTAGAAAAGCAGAATCACCCCTCAAGTGACCCCATTTTTTCAATTACAATAGACAATAGAACTGAGCCTAAAATACCTTTAGTAAGACGTAGCACTACATGTAAAGGAGGTGCCCTCACAAGCAATAAAACATGATTGTACATAACAATAAAATATATTGTAAGGAGGTGGGAGGTGCCCTCAGTTGCGCCCTCTCCTCCTTTTGTGTGACCCTCCGTGCACTTATTATAAATATGCTACATGTTTACTACTGTAATGTGGTTTTGTGATATTATACTATGTACCGCCATATGATGCACTTGTAATATATGGTGTAATGTGGGGAGATACCCTTTAACCACTGTTGAAGAGTTAGGGACATGCAACAGTTAATATTGTGAGCTGGGCCAGCAGCAAAGAGGCAACAAGAAACTGCTGCTTTTTAGTCAGAAAGCATGGGTACTTCGTTCAGGGCAGACGTTTAATACAGAGGGGCACTGCCAGACCCCCCAGACGGGAGAGGTCTGCTGTCCCAGACCAAAGACTGAGCATCAGGGCCAAGGACTACACCACAGGCCTGCAGGACTTTGTAAGGGCCTTCGCTGAAGGGATCTCAGGCTCCCATATTCCAGCTATTGGATTTCCGTGAACTTCGGCCACTACGGCCATTGTGGGTACGGCTGTAACAAGCGTCAGGGAGTGAGCAGGAAGCCAGTGTTGAAATTGTTTCTTTTGTCCTTCTTTCATTATTGTTCAATAAAAATTACTTTCCCTGTTGGAGAGCTGCTGCATTCCTGGACCCTTTATTTCCTGGACTGCTGAGACCCAAGGAAAGTAACTTCTGGGGAAGAACTGTGTCAGTCCTGTCCATTTATGTACAAGGGGCCAGGGAGAAGGTCGCTAACTATCTGCTCAGTGGACTCTGTGTACTATGCCTTTAAATACTCAGCTACAACTACTCCCCCCCACCGTGTCCCCTTGTTACAATATTAAAAACTGAAACACTGGGTAATAATGAAAAAATAATATTCAAATATATCAGCACAAATAGCATCATGGTTCACAAAAAGCCCACAATAAAAATACCTCATAGTATCTTACAGAAATGACTCACAATATTAGTATGACTGGAAAAATGGAGCACAGTCATGTGGATATCAAAGTTAAAGATAGACAAAATAGTTAGGTTATATACACATGTGGTCAAAATTGTTGGTACCCCTCATTTAATGACAGAAAAACACACAATGGTCACAGAAATAACTTGAATCTGACAAAAGTAATAATAAATCAAACATCTATGAAAATGAAAAAATGAAAGTCAGACATTGGTTTTCAACCATGCTTCGACAGAATTTTTAAAAAAGTAAAACTCATGAAATAGGCCTGGACAGAAATGATGGTACCCTTAACTTAATATTTTGTTGCACAACCTTTTGAGGCAATAACTACAATCAAACAATTCTTGTAACTGTCAGTGAGACAAGGAAATACCAAAAGGGTGTGAATCTACACTTGGGCACAAGTAATATATCACTGAATAGTTATGTGGCGTGTCCAAAGTACAGGAGAGCAAGTATATAAGAAAATAGGAGCTGCAAAACCAATCAAAGAAGTAGATGTGATTGCAGTGAATCACTAGAGCAAATGAGTACGAGCAAGAAATGCAAAACCTGTGGGGTACATTAGATCAGACTGAGATAGGATTTTCTGACACAAATGGACTTACAGTACTTGTAGTCCAAAGGAGCAAACCATAAATATAAAAAGCACAAAACTTTATTAGAAACCATTAAAATACAAATGACAATAAAGATATACGAACACAGGCTTAAGTGGATGGGTAAAAAACATTACCTCTAATACCGCAAGACAGCAACCTATACCAGGGACCCCCCCCTCACCCCAACGCACGTTCGCCCTCGCTTCTTCCTGAGGCGTGTCTGGGGGAGGAGAGGTGACCCTTTTGAAGCATCGGGGACCAATAGGAGCTGGTAGTTCAGAATAAGAGTGGAGTGACTACAGGTGAGTGTCTAATGACTGGAACTTCCGGAGCATTCGGTGCGTGTCCGACCCTGTGTAAACTCCACTTCCGCTGTAGCGCTCATTGGCAGGCATGCTGAACCGCATGTGCATCCAATATCAAGCGCCCCCGGAAGTGCAATGAGCCAGGGTCGCAGACACATGTGCACTATCCAGACAAGCAGACTAATACCGTGAAAACGAGTGTAGGTGCTGAAAAAACTTAAATAAATACCAATTATACAGTACTACCACCTCAAAGTGTTTAATAGCAAATACTGATGTAAAATGGAGAGGGGAACTATTAAAAATAACCTGCAAAATAGACATAAAAGTGACTTCATGCCCATAAGAGTGATTGCAAATAATAAATGGTGTATATCCAGAGAGATCCTCACCTCTTGAATACACTATCGTAGTGAAAACAAAGTGAACTCATTGTTTGTAACACCTGTCAGCAGTCAGGACATTATGCCAACAAATGTCCACAGCGGTCGGGAAAACGGTCGCATCTAGTGACCCTGGGAGGAGGTTCACTAGACACCGCAGCATTTTCCACCAAGTTGTCCTTCAAGGGGACAATTACTGTAGGTCCATCCACTCTCACCGCCGAGCTCTGTGTGGATTCTGGAGCCGAGGGGAATTTCATGTCCTCTGCCTTTGCTCTCCACCACACTATACCTCAGGTGATGCTCGCCAAACCGGTGACTGTGCGAGTAGTGAATGGATCGACTCTGCCTTCACAAATCACCCACCAGACTATCCCTCTCACTTTATCTATGTCCCCTTCCCATTAGGAGAGTATTTCCTTTCTTGTCCTGCCCAAGGGAATAGACGAGGTTTTGCTGGGAATACCTTGGCTCCGTCACCACTCTCCCCATTTTGAGTGGTCCTCTGGGAGGATACTGGGTTGGGGTGATTCATGTAGAGGCAGGTGTGTCAGGGAGTGCGTTCAGGTCACTACCACAGAGATACTCGTAGACCTTACTTCTCTTCCCCAGTGTTATTGGTCATACGCAGACGTTTTCTCCAAGAAGGCGGCGGAGACTCTTCCCCCTCATCGCCCCTGCGACTGTCCTATTGATCTCTTGCCTGGAGCAGAACCTCCTCGGGGAAGAGGCTATCCCCTCTCGCTTCCTTAGACGGAGGCCATCTCCCAGTATATTCAGGAGAATCTGGCAAGAGGGTTTATTAGGAAGTCGGTGTCACCAGCAGGGGCGGGGTTCTTCTTCGTGCAGAAGAAGAACGGAGAATTACGTCCGTGTATTGACTACAGGGGTCTTAACACCATCACCGTCAAGAATAAGTACCCGTTGGCCCTAATCTCTGAGCTCTTTGATAGGCTCCGAGAGGCAAAGGTATTTACAAAGCTAGATCTACGTGGTGCCTGTAACCTTATTCGCATCCGTGAAGGGGACGAGTGGAAGACAGCTTTTAATACCAGGGATGGGCATTATGAATACCTGGTGATGCCCTTCTGGCTCTGTAATGCTCCC
>JARQOD010000004.1:74280268-74399365 GCA_033576555.1 Oophaga sylvatica | reverse complement strand
CGGCGCCATACTTACATACTTACCTGACTAGGAGGAGCGTTGCCCCTACAGAGCCTGTTTTCACAGTATGCAGAGAGCATAACTTTGTCCCTCACTCGAGCCGTGTCCTTACGCCTGTCAGAGCATAATGGTGGCACCACCAGTGATCCGGGGTTATACAGGCTGGGTCACGTGGTGTGCCGGCCAATCACAGCCGCGCTAATACCCAGCATGGTTGTGATGGCTGAGGAAGTGCTCACAGCCAAAAAGCTTGTTGATTGAATTCACTGCAGCCTTTCAACATATTTTATTCAGCATCCAAACTCTGAACTCAAAAATGAACTTCTGTGAGAAGTCCGTGTTTGGATTTGAGCGAAGCCCAAACTATACAGTTCGGGTTCACTCATCTCTACTCCTGAATTTTGTATGGCATATCTATAATATCAATGAAAGATCTGTAGTTAGAGGGGGCAACTTTTCTAACTTTAACCATTAGTGCACAAGTTATATTTGTAAAAATACAATCTTACAAGAAAGATGCATCACACTTGTGGTAAAATATAGAATTTTATTAAATATATATAAAATCATAAAATTATTAAATCAATATGTATACTATAGGAAAATAAAATGTACCAGGGAAAATCACACGCAATAGTGGAAATAAAAGGTGAGATGATAGAAAATATGGACATTGGAACCAAAGGATGATACAGTGCATAATTCTCACCATGAAGATAGAGAATAGGTAATATAATACAGTAAATATTTAAATAAGGAGCAAAATAAGTAAGGCTATAGTCAATGACATAATGTAGTATGGTAAATAGTGGACAAAAATAATTACCAAAATCGTCACCAAGAAATGTCCGCTTTACAACGTGTATTTTTCATATGGCTACCTCAAGGGGATGCCATGATGTGATGTGATAAGTGAATTTCCATATGTACCCCTTCATAGCCATTTGCTGACTAAATAACACACCTGTACAGAATAAGCGCTCATTATATGGTTTGTAGCTGCTGTATAAGTCCACCGTTTGGTTAAATGACTGTTGGGTCAAGCGTACGACTATGTCAGCATGGTCATTTAGAACTCGAAAGAGTGTCATAGTGCATCTCACCTTGGAACCAGGGTTGGACATATTACCAACGCAGCCAGTGCAGGAAGACCCGCCTGCACCAGTGACTATTTCAGCTGGATGTGCGTCCTCCAACGCACATTCAACTGAAATATATTGTGGCGCAAGGGACCCGCCGGCTCCCTGCACTGCAATAAACACCGCTGGCTAATTGAATGCCGGCAGCTGGCATGCCCATGACTGGAGGCGAATAGCAGTGATGCTTTGGGGTACTTTGTTTCCATCCATTTCTCGGTTTTTCTTTAAGTATGTTTGGTCTTCTAGCAGGACAATCACCCCAATGATATAAGACACAAACCCATCTTTCTAAAACTGCACACTGCATTGCAACCCAAAATCCTTTGGTGTTCTTCAAATTTCATGATACTTTGCACACAGTCAAAGCACCTAGTGCCAAAGGCAACAAAACAACAACAAATTGTCTTTTATCCTCCACTTTATTTGACTATAAGTACTGTGTTCTTTTCTTTGTAGGACTCATTCCAATTTCAGTAAACAGTAAAATAATGTGCTTATTTATATACCGTATTTTTTGGACTATAAGACGCACCGGACCATAAGTTGCACCTAGGTTTTAGGGGAGGAAATTAGGAAAAAAAATACTGAAGCAAAAAATGTGGTCGATTCTGGACTTAATATCACCTATCCTGGTAAATATGGTCTCCTCATCCCCATCCTGATACACATGTCTCTTCATCCCTATCCTGGCATGCATGGTCCCCTTATCCCTATCCTGATATGCATTGCCCTCATCCTCATCCTGGTATGCATGCCTCCTCATCCCAAGCCTGGTATGCATGGCCCTCTCATCCCTATCCTGGTAGAAATGGTCCCACTCATCCTTATAGTATGCAGGGTCCCCATCTCGTTCAAGTATGCATGGCCCCAACCCTATCCTGGTATGTAGGGCCCAATCCTTATCCTTGTGTTGTGAATGTGCTAAAAATGGTTTCTGAGCAGAGGCTCCCTCTGGTGGTTACTGACAGTACTGAACCTTTTAGCGAGGAATGGCAATCTGGGATCACGGACTGGTCTGATATAAGGGAGGTTCCCTCCCATGATGGTTGCCGGTGATCAATTGTTCTTGTCTCAATTGTGGTTCCTGGTTCATTTGGAAGCTTGCTGAGTCTTGCCTGCATCTTCTGCTTTTAGATAACATATTTTCTGCTTTTATTTTTGTGCTTGCTTTTTGCATTGTTCCCTGCACTTCTGTGGAGGTCAGCCAGGTCCCCCCCTGGGGGCTTGTGCTCCTCTCAGTTTATCTGGAGCCACTGTTGTTTATTCATTTGCTTTTTCCTGTTTTTTCAGTAGCTGCGGTTTTGTTACACCAGAGAACTGATTTAGGTGGTAGAGGTCGTGTGATCTCAGGTGTTTTTGCAATCAGTAGAGTTGGTATTTTTTAGGGGTTTTTTTTGGATTGCAGTGAGTATCCTTTCCTGTACTTTTCTGTCTAGACAGATTGGGCCCCAGCGTTTGCTCATTCTATTTTCTGTCTGTGTCCGTGCTTCTTCTTGTCTAACCGCCATTACATGTTTGGGGGCTTCCTATTTTCTTTGGGGATCTGCTCCGGGGCAGATAGCTTTCATCTTTGTGCCTTTAGGTGTAGTTATCTCTCAGGCTGTGACGAGGCGTCTAGGATCAACGTAGGAACGCTCCACGGCTACCTCTAGTTGTGTGGTTAGTTCAGGTTACTGCAATCCAATAGGTTCCAGCCTTTCTGGTGTATCGCCGTTTTTGTTTACTCTCCTCAGCTACCGAAACATAACACCTTTTATGATTGGCCCCATCCTTATCCTGGTATTATTGGCCCAATCCCAGTCCTGGTATGCATGGCCTCATCCTTATCCTGGTATGATTGGCCCCATCTTTATCCTGGTATGATTGGCCCAATCCTTATCCTTGTATGATTGGCCCCCATCCCAGTCCTGGTATGCATGACCCCATCCTTTTCCTGGTATGATTGGCCCCATCCTTATCCTGGTATGATTGGCCTCCATCCCAGTCCTGTATGCATGGCCCCTTCCTTATCCAGATATGATTGGCCCCTTCCCGTTCCTGGTATGATTAATCCCATCCCGCTCCTGGAATGATTGGTCCCATCCTTATTCTGATATGATTGGCCCCATCCCTTTCCTGGTATGATTGGTCCCATCCATATTCTGGTTTGATTGGCCCCATTCCAGGAATTATTGGTCCCATTCTTATTCTGGTATGATTGGTCCCATCCTAATTCTGGTATGATTGGCCCCATCCCGTTTCTGGTATGATTGGTCCCATCCTTATTCTGGTATGATTGGTCCCATCAATATTTTGGAATGATTGGCCTTATCCCAGTCCTGATATAATTGGTCTCATCCTTATTTTGTATGATTGGCCCCATCCTTTTCCCGGAATGATTGGTCCCATCAGAAAAGATGGAAAAATAACAAACCATTACACTTGCCTTCCTCCGCTCCCTTGCAGTGTCCTGCTCCGATGCCAGCAGCTGCCTAATGCTTGTAAGCAGCGCACTGCAGGGACATCATGCGCTGCTCACAAGCAGAGTACAGCTGCCGGAATACTTATCGGGACTAATCATCAGAGATTGCGCTGAGTATTCATTCCTCTTCAGTAGTGAGCAGTGTCAGCCGCCGGCTTCCTGCTGCTGCGGCAGTCACGTGTGCCGATACTTAAGAGAAATAAATATTCAGAATATTCATGTCTCTTAAGTATCGGCACACGTGACCGCCGGCAGCAGCAAGAAGCCAGCAGCTGACACTGCGTGCTACTGAAGAGGAATGAATACTCACCGCGATCTCCGGCTCCTGCCTCTGTGACCTGCTGCTCTGTCGAAACCGCTCCCCCACCTCCCCACCACAGCCAGAGCCCCTATATCTGGACTATAAGACTCACCCCCATTTTCCTCCACAATTTTGGGAGGAAAAAAGTGCGTCTTATAGTCCGAAAAATACGGTAAATCCTAGTGCGCAGGCGTGGCCACGACATCTTGGTGGAGACCATTTTTTTAAATTTTTTTTCAAGATTTGTAAATTAGCTACTTTGTGCCCAGAAGGAATGATTATTAGCATTGAACATACATGTTAATTCAGTATCACTGATTTTAAAAATCTGTAACTTAAGGATTGTGAGGTATTTAAATACATTACTTAACAGTAGTACTATAAGGCTTTGTTCAGTGAGACATGAGGACAAAAGATCATGTTCTCTATTCGTTGCTCTCTGTTTGAGGGGACCCCAGGGGTATGTGATTACATTTGAGTTAAGTGTTTGTTCCTTTTTTATTTCATCATTGATTTGCACCCATTTAGATATATATTTTAAAATTATGCTTGGTTTTGCATATTCCAATTAATCACATCAGTGCTGGTCTATATAAATTGCTGAGTGATGCTTTGTATTGATGAAGGGGACAGACGGTCCGTGAAATGCGTAGTTTTCAATAAATCGCTATCTTGATCCGGTCTGACTGGCTTCCTCAACTACTGAGTAGCGCCCTGAAGATATCCACCACCTCTATTCCTATCATTCTTCTTTTGTCATTCCAGATGGGAAGAAATGAGAGGGTCCTTAGAAAGATATATATATATATATAAATACTTACCTCCTTATACAACTAATCACTTATCGCTGTTCTCGTAATCAACGTCACATACTTGTACATAGCCATCATCAAACTAAGAAACAACATATCTTCAGCTCTAAAGGCATGGTGCCTTGATGATATCCCCCTATCTACTACTTTCATTCTTCTTTTGTTGCGACTCCTGCGCTTGACACTTGGGGCGGGCGGAAGGTGCAGCATCGCCCAAGGACTGCCAGATCACAACAATCTTTCACAGCGTGTTGCCTGCTATGTGCAACCACCAGATGTGAGTTCGATACCTCTCACCCCCTTCCTACCTTTGCTCTTTGTGATCTCCTCATGGAGCACTCTCTCCTTTTTTGTATTTTCATCTGGAATTACAATTAATGATAAATCTCACCTTATTGTCCTCCTGGGGTTTCTTTTTTGATTGTAAAAGGTGTGATTATTGTGACACTTTGGCTTTCTGAAATTCATTGTAATTGTTCGCTGACTATAACCTCTCTCTAGAAATCAATTTAGTAGATCTTCTGCTTTATCTTCAAAGCCATCTTCCGAGTATAACAGGCCAGAATATACCCCATCCCACACTATGCCCAGGGTTAAAATGGACTAGGCCAAAGTATACCCCGGGGTATATTCTGGCCTAGGCCACATTTTACCCCACCAGACCAGAATATACCCCCCCAGGGTATAAAATAGCCTGGGCCAGACTAGGGCAGGGGTTAAAGTGGCCTAGGCCAGAGTATACCCGGGGTATATTCTGGCCTAGGCCAAAGTATACCCCGGGTATATTCTAGCCTAGGTTAAACTATACCCCTCCATGCCCGAATATTGATGTGTTTTTCCTGCTGTAGTTGTTCTACAGAATGACTGCAAAGGCCAAAACTAGGGCTACACTTACAGTATGTGTTGGACAATCCAATTTCTGGTGGCCATTTTGGTTAAGATAAAACAATACACAAAAGCTCTGACCGTTATTACTGGAAGGCAATGAAGAACAACATTCTCAAACATGTCAAATCCTGTCAAAAATGTTTTGTCATAAATCACAAAACCAGCAAGGAGGCTCCACCACTCTACAGTATACAAGTACCTGGAAAAGTATAGAGCTTAGTCGGTATTGATATGATCGGTCCTCTTCAGAAAACATGAAAGGGCAACAAACATGTAGTTGCTGCCACTGATAATTTCTCCAAGTGGACAGTAGCAACAGCTGTTCCAGTCAAGAGTGCCAAGTCAGTAGCAAATTTTTTGTACACTGTTACTTGCCTCCTTTGCTGTATGGACACTCTGATTAGCACCCAGGGAAGAGAGTTTGTGAACTCGATCACTGACAACCTGTTACGATCGGGAACGCAGCGTGGCTTACCCAGCCAATGCTCCCATGTCGTTGAACCATAACAATGACAGGGTATGCATCCCAAGTGATTGTGGAATGTGGACCCACTGGATCACTGGGGGGACCCGGGCATACCTGGACTAGGGAAGGTTAGCGACCAGGGTCTGTGGCAGCTGAGCTTGTGGACAAGATGGCCATATACAGGACTACAGGACACTGCACAATATAGGTATGAAGAAACATAAAGTTTACTTAAATAATGCAAAAAACATGTAAACACCAGGTTCCGGAATATGCACATCACGAAGGAGCACATCACAGGTTGACAGGCAAAGCAAGAGGTCATCATGGGTTGACGTATTCCGGGGTCGTCTGGCACGGGCATACTAGGATGGCCTCTCTTTCAGGCCTTGGACGTAGCACAGGCTCAGCAGGAGAACATCAGACACAGACCTCAGGCAGACTTCATATGATGGCTAGGGTCATCACAGGCTAATGCAGTCCAGGGTTATCTGGCACAGGCATACTACGATGGCCTCTCTCTCAAGCCTCAGGCGTAGCACAGGCACAGAAGGAGAGCATCAAATACTGACCTCTGACAGCCTTCAGACAACGGCAGGAGCCATCACGGTTAACACCCCAGGGAACCGGCAGGAAATCAGAACATAAGCAAGACACAGATAGCACAGGTCCAGGAATGTTGGCACTACAGTACCGGGCATCAGCTGGTCAGGTCCAGGACTTACTGGCGGGACCATCACCGGGGAACAGAGCTGGAGACTTCTGGAAACCACGGAGGAGGAATCCATCCAGGAAAGCAAGCGGGACCGGCTAAAGAGCACTACTTGGACCACCAGAACCAGGAAGTGGACATCTGGACACAGGCTGGACATTGGAACACGGACAGACATCTGGACATCGGGACATAAGGGTACCAGGCGGACATCTGGACATCAGGTCTCAGACAGGACATAAGGACATCAGGATTCTCATCTCAGGTAGAAAATCAGAACACTAGCATCGGACTCCAGACATCTGGCAACGATCGACAGGTTTCGGACATCAGGCTGCGGACATCTGGCTCCGGATATGAGGCTTGCAGTCATCAGGCTCCGGACATCTGGCAGCGATCGGCAGGCTCGAGGCAGCGGGCAGGAAAGGATAGGATCCGGACATCTGGAAGTGGTCATCAGACACCGGACATCAGGCTCCTGACAAGAGGCCACTGTCATCGGGCTCCCGACATCTGGCAGCGACCTAAAAAGGAACCCAAGCGGTCTGGTGCAAGCCCCGCTGGGTTGAACTGGAGCCGGCCGGGGATTACACCGAAAAACAAGTTGAGCACAGAGTAGCAGAAACTCAGCAGACACACCTGACTCCTACTTTTAAAATGAACCCAGGTTAGATCACAGAAAGTCAGTTATCAAAGAGTCACAGTCACTAGGCACAGGGTTCAGGACACAGAAGGACTTCAGGAACATAACAGAGTAGACACAGTTCAGACAGAGTCATGTACAGGAACAGATCCAGGATCAAGGATTCAGGAAACAAGACACAATAGGAACAGGCCTGGATATGCATCCTCCAGGAAAGGCGATCTGGGTATTCTGCCCCCAGAACAGGCGGAAAAACAGGACACAAATGGATCTCGGTATTCTGCCCCCAGAGCAGGCGGAAAACAAGACACAAATGGATCTGGGTATTCTGCCCCCAGAGCAGGCGGAAAACATGACAGGACAAAGGGCATCAGCTCTCCTAGTACTGATCGCAGTCAGAGCAGGAGCTGAACACACAAACACACATGGCTAGGTTCAGGAACTCAATGCGAAGCTCTGGAAATGCCCCACAGGGCAGGGGAACTTTATATAGGAGTTGCCTCACAGCGATAGGCTAGAGCAGCAATTATAGCACACACCCATTTCTCATAAAAGCAGGGAAGGTGTGGCCCCACTCACCCTAGCACAGCCAGACACAAATCAGCATAGCAAAGGACACCTGGCAATAGCTGCAAACCTGAACACACGTGGTAAGTCATGCACAACTGCAGAGGACCTTGCAACCCATGGGTATCTTCAACAGCAATAGCCAGAGACCGCACATGCGGGTGGTCATGCAGCGCAGGGGAGACATGTGCGGCTACGCAGCGGAACCGGGAACTGAGCAGCATCCATACATGTAACTGACATCAGCATTCCAGCTCATTAGAGGGAAAAGAGCGAAGGGTTAAAGCAGAAATATGCAGAGTAACGCCAGGTAAACAGAGAAAAAACACAGCGGCATTACTCAACCTGATGGAACATTTTCAAACAGATCACCATATGTCATCTTCCTATCACAGAATCTCTTTATAAACTTGTCAATGACCAAGGAAATACCTGGGACCAGTTCATCCGTGGTGTTGTGTTTGCCTATCACACATCAGAGCATGCCTCAACCAAGTGCACTCCATTTGAGGACATGCTTGGACGGAAGGCCAAGCTTTCTATCGACCTTGATCTCTCAGAAAATGACACCGTGAACCTCATGTCCCTTCTAGATGATACTAATCCTGATGTGCTAAATACACTGACAATCATTCGTAAAAGGCTCCACTTATCCATCAGTACCAACATCTAGTCTGCTCAGGAATACCAGAAATGTGCATTTGATCGCCAACACAACAGCAACAATGAAATCACTGCGGGCACCATCATTTATATGAAGAATCAACGCAGTATTCATCGCACATGGGTTCAAAGATGGAACCACACTGGGTTGGGCCCTACTTAGTTGTGGAATCATTGACCAAGGGACGAGTAAAACTTAAGAACAATTAAGACTGGCAAAATACTGAGCAACACCTATAATGCCAGAAACCTTAAGATTTACCAAGATGATGAAACTTCTGTACTACGTCAGTCCCCTAATGATTGTCCCAGTGACTCTGCCACACAGAAACACAAGCAAACCAAGACTTTCAACCCACTGCCAAGTTCAGGAAGAAAGTATCTTACCCCGACCTTATGTTTGGTAGGGAAGAGACCTTGGACAACCACAGTGTACATATAAAACCAAAGGTGATGGGAACTGCTACTTCTGGGCCATCAGCTACATCTTGACAGGAACAGAGGACAATTACTCCTTTCTCAGAGATAAAGTCATACACCACATGAAAACTAACTTGAAAAAAAACTACAGGACTACTTGAATCAAAATGTGAATGAATATGTGAACACCTCTGACATTTCTCTTAATGGAGTCTGGGCAGCTGATGCAGAGATCATGGCCACAGCAAATCTGTTGAATTGTGACATTGTCATCCACACAAAAGTCAGTGACTCAATGGATTGGTTGACATATCCTGCAAGCTTCAATCTGCAGTCAACAACAGAACATGCACTTTATCTTGAACATAAGCATGATCATTTTAATGTTGTTATCAGTGTTTGCCTTTAAACGTTTATATTGTAGCAAGGACTTTCTAGTCTAAGACCAGGGATAAAAATTCACATGATAGAATCGCATACAATGTCGACAGGACAACTATTATGTGATTTGGGTGGGTGAGCAGGAAAAACACACTAATATTCGGGCTTGGAGGGGCATAGTTTAGCCTAGGTTAGAATATACCCAAGGTATACTTTGGCTTAGGCCAGAATATACAAGGGGTATAATCTGGTCCAGGCTATTTTACACCCCAGGGGGGTATATTCTGGCCTGGAGGGGTATAATGTGGCCTAGGCCAGCATATACCCCGGGGTATACTTTAACTTTGGCCTAGGCCAGAGTATACCTGGGGTATACTCTGGCCTAGGCCACTTTAACCCCCAGCATAGTCTGGCCCAGGCTATTTTACACCCCCAGAGGGTATATTCTGGCCTGGAGGGGTATAATGTGGCCTAGGCCAGAATATACCCGGGGTATACTTTGGCCTAGGACAGAATATACCCGGGGTATACTCTGTCCTAGGCCACATTAACCCCGGGCATAGTCTGGAACGGGGTATATTCTGGCCTGTTAAACATGGATCATAACCTCATAACAAAAAATAACAAACTTTTTTGGTCTGATGACTCAACTGTTAAATTGTACCATATTTAAGGGCTCTAATTAATCTCATAACTTTTTTCCTTCTGAAACATAATAACTGTATATGACATAAATGTCTGACAGTTGGGCATGTTAGTTTTAGGTTTTCCATGCATAGATAAAAAGTAGTGGTCTACATGGTAACTTTATTATAGTCCATTACAGTATATGGTTTATAACCACCGGTCATTCTGCACATCAATGCTGCCTGCGTATGAATAGTGAGCGTCATACAGGAGGCTGGAGTATACACCCTCAATGAAAATCAATCTGATAGCACCCTCTTAGACTTAACTAAAATTACGGTAACTTTTCTGTTGGCAAATATTTAATTGCTAATATCTCTGCAATGGAGAGGCAAAAAAACCCAAAAACTTTTTATTCCACTTTGCAGCCAAAATTACATAGTTTGTCCAGTTCAACATGAAAAAAATTGATGAAAGGTCCTCTTTAACAGACAATGGGTTGTAAATTGTTCAGTCTTGAGATATAAGTTTCATATACTTGTGTCCACTATGCGGTCAAAATTCTAAATAAATATAAAAAAGTATGTACTTGACTAAAAGCTTGTTAATTATATCCAAATTATGAATACACTTTGAAAAAAAATTACAGCTTATAGATACAGTAGTTTACCTTGCATGCCCTATTTCTGTCAAATTTCAACTTAAATTCACTATATATTTCTAGTTATTAAAGCAGAGCTGTCATCAGACTTCCCAATACAAACTTCATATAATAGTAGTATTGTACCACCAGTTGTGAATTATACTTCTGACTGGCAGCTTAAACTTATACTGAGCATTATGAGACCACAGCAGCTGTAGGGAGAAGGTACAATGAGGCTCTGTCAATCAGATTGCGTGGGATTATATTTTCAGAAAGGATTGTTATGCCATTCTGACATGGATTTTTTTTAAAGTAAGTACAAGAGATCAAGTACTAAAAGATCTATTTAACAAAATAAATGGGGTTTGTATTTTGAAATATGGTGATGGATCCTCTTCTACACTTTTAACAGGCAAGCAATACTCCAAGGAGAATCAAAAAATCACTGCAATGGAAAACCCAATGAAACTGAGAAATTAGCACATGGACATCCACATGTAAGTGAAGAACTTCTAAAAACAACCAAGTAAGTTTCTTGATACAACAAAATCAGTGGGTTTGTATTGTATCCAAACTATGATAAGAAGTTGGTGATGTACAAATATGTGATGACATGTACTATTCTGTGATAATCGCAGCACATTCAGCACAAAATGGAATCAAAGAAACATGTGACCTACAGTAGTGTTCAAAATAACAGCAGTATGTTCAAAAACATGAGTTAATCACAAAATCCTTATACAAATTTTTATTTCCATGCATTGGGAACATTGCACACTGTTTTCTAATTCAAAACATGAAGAGAAATGGATATAATTTTTAACTACTTTACAGAAAATAACAAAAAATAAACATTGGATTGTTCTAAAAATTAGCAGTGTCTGCCTTTGTCTTTACATGCTCACAATATTGTTCAGTTTGACTTGTCTTTCGCTAGGGGGACTTGTCAGGGAGTCACAAAAACACTGAACTTTAGGAAGGCAAAGTTTGACCAGCTTGGAGATGCCCTCAATCTGGATGACTGGGACAATGTCCTCCGAAAAAAGAATTCAGATAAGAAATGGGAAATGTTTAAGAACGTCCTAAATAGGCACTGTAAGCAGTTTATATCTTGTGGGAATAAAAGGCCAAGAAATAGGAAAAACCCAATGTGGCTAAAAAAAGAATTAAGGGGGGCAGTTAACAGTAAAAGGAAAGCATGTAAACTACTAAAGCAGGATGGCACCGTTGAAGCTCTAAAAAACTATAGGAAGAAAAATACTTTATCTAAAAAACTAATTAAAGCTGCCAAAAAGGAAACAGAAGCACATTGCTAAGGAGAGATAACTAATCCCAAACTGTTCTTCAACTATATCAATAGTAAAAGAATCACACGTGAAAGTGTAGGCCCCTTAACCCCTTTCTGCCATCGGACGTACTATCCCGTCCAGGTGACCTGGGCCCGTATGACCGGGCATGGGATAGTACGTCACATGCGATCGGACGCGCTCCCGGGGGGAGCGCGGCAGATCGCGGCCAGGTGTCAGCTGATTATCACAGCTGACACCCGGCACTATGTGCCAGGAGCGGTCACGGACCACTCCCGGAACATTAACCCCTGGCACACTGCGATCAAAGATGATCGCAGTGTACCAGGGGCATAGGGAAGCATCGCGCAGGGAGGAGGCTCCCTGCGTCCTTCTCTGAGACCCTCAGAACAGAGCGATGTGATCGCGCTATTCTGAGGCCTTCCTCCCTGCAAGACCCCGGATCCAAGATGGCCGCGGGGTCCTTCGGGGTCTTGCAGGGAGGTGGCTTCCTCAGTGCCTGCTGAGAGCAGGTGCTGAGAAAGCCTGCAGCACTGTCTGTCACATCGCTGGTCTGACAGAATGCTGTACACACTGTCAGACCCGCGATCTGACCTTATACAGTGATGTCCCACCCTGGGACAAAGTAAAAAGTTAAAAAAATAAAAATAACATGTGTGAAAAAAAATTCATAAAGAAAGAAAAAAAAATATTCCCCAATAAATTCATTTCTTCATGTATATAAAAAAAACAAACAATAAAAGTACACATATTTGGTATCGTCGCGTCTGTAACGACCCGCCCTATAAAACTGTCTCACTAGTTAACCCCTTTAGTGAACCCCTTAAAAAAAAAAAGCAAAAACCAATGCTTTATCATCATACCGCCGAACAAAAAGTGGAATAACATGCAATCAAAAAGACGGATATAAACAAACATGGTACCGCTCAAAACGTCATCTTGTCCCGCAAAAAACAAGCCACAATACAGCATCATCAGCGAAAAAATAAAAAAGTTATAGCTCGCAGAATAAAGCGATGCAAAAATAATTAGTTTTCATATAAAATAGTTTTTTTGTATATAAGTGCCAAAACATAAAAAAATTATATAAATGAGGTATCGCTGTCATCGTATTAACCCGAAGAATAAAACTGCTTTATCAATTTTACCACACGCGGAATGGTATAAACGCCCCCCCAAAAGAAATTCATGAATTGCTGATTTTTTGTTCATTCTAACCTCCCAAAAATCATAATAAAAAGCGATCAAAAAAATGTTACGTGCCCAAAAATGGTACCAATAAAAACGTCAACTTGTCCCGCAAAAAAATAAGACCTCACATGACTCTGTGGGCCAAAATATGCAAAAATTATAGTTCTCAAAATGTGGTGATGCAAAAACTATTTTTTGCAATAAAAAGCATCTTTTAGCGTGACAGCTGCCAATCATAAAAACCCGCTATAAATAGTAAATCAAACCCCCCCTTTCTCACCTCCTTAGTTAGGGAAAAATAATAAAATTAAAAAAATGTATTTATTTCCATTTTCCCATTAGGGTTAGGGTTAGAGTTGGGGCTAAAGTTAGGGTTGGGGCTAAAGTTAGAATTAGCGTTAGGCTTGGGATTAGGGTTAGGGGTGTGTTAGGGTTAGGTTTGTGGTTAGGGTTGGGACTAGGGTTAGGGGTGTGTTGGGGTTAGGGTTGGAGTTAGAATTGGGGGGTTTCCACTGTTTGGGCACATCAGGGGCTCTCCAAATGTGACATGGCGTCTGATCTCAATTTCAGCCAATTCTGCGTTGAAAAAGTCAAACGGTGCTCCTTCCCTTCTGAGCTCTGCCATGCGCCCAAACAGTAGTTTACCCCAACAAATGGGGTATCAGCGTACTCAGGACAAATTTCACAATAACTCTTGGGGTCTTTTCTCTTCTGTTACCTTTGGAAAAAAAAATTGGGGGCGAAAATTTCATTTTTGTGGAAAAAAATTATGATTTTTTATTTTTATGGCTCTACGTTATAAACTTCTGTGAAGCACTTGGGGTTCAAAGTTCTCCTCACACATCTAGATAAGTTCCTTGGGGGGTCTAGTTTCCAAAATGGTGTCACTTGTGGGGGGTTTCAACTGTTTAGGCACATCAGGGGCTCTCCAAACGCGACATGACACCCGCAGACCATTCCATCAAACTCTGCAATCCAAAACGTCACTAATTCCCTTCCGAGCCCCGATGTGTGCCCATACAGTAGTTTTCTCCCACATATGGGGTATCAGCATACTCAGGACAAATTGGACAACAACTATTGGGGTCCAATTTCTCCTGTTACCCATGTGAAAATAAAATATAGGGGGCGAAAAATCATTTTTGTAAAAAAAAAAAAAAAAAATTTTTTTATTTTTATGGCTGTACGTTATAAACTTCTGTGAAACACTTGGGGTTTCAAAGTGCTCACTACACATCTAGATAAGTTCCTTGGGGGGATCTATTTTCCAAAATGGTGTCACTTGTGGGGGGTTTCCACTGTTTAGGCACATCAAGGGCTCTCCAAACACTACATGACGCCCGCAGACCATTCCATCAAAGTCTGCAATCCAAAATGTCATTTCTTCCCTTCCGCGCCCCGATGTCTGCCCATACAGTAGTTTTCTCCCACATATGGGGTATCAGCGTACTCAGGATAAATTGGACAACTTTTGGGGTCCAATTTTTCCTGTTACCCTTGGGAAAATAAAAAGTTGGGGACTAAAAAATCATGTTTGCGAAAAAATATGATTTTTTTAATTTCATGCTCAGGCGTTATAAACTTTAGTGAAACACCTGGGGGTTCAAAGTTCTCACCACACATCTATATAAGTTCCTTGAGGGGGTCTAGTTTCCAAAATGGTGTCATTTGTGGGGGGTTTCCACTGTTTAGGCACATCAGGGGCTCTCCAAACACGACATGGCGTCCAGCCAATTCTGCGTTGAAAAAGTCAAACGGCGCTCCTTCACTTTCGAGCTCTGCCATGCATCCAAACAGTGGTTTTACCCCCACATAAGGGGTATCAGCATACTCAGGACAAATTGCACAATAACTTTTGGGGTCTTGTTACCCTTGGGAAAATAAAAATTGGGGTGAAAAGATCATTTTTGTGGAAAAAATTATTTTTTAATTTTACGACTTTACATTATAAACTTGTGTGAAGCACTTGGGAGTTCAAATTGCTCACCACAGATCTAGATAAGTCCCTTAGGGGGTCTAGTTTCCAAAATGGTGTCATTCGTGGGGGGTTTCCACTGTTTAGGCACATCAGGGGCTCTCCAAACGCGACATGGCGTCCAATCTCAATTCCAGCCAATTTTGGTTGGAAAAAGTCAGATGGCGCTCCTTCGATTTCGAGCTTTGCCATGCGCCCAAACAGTGGTTCCCCCAACATGGGGTATCAGTGTACTGAAGACAAATTGTACAACAACTTTTGGTGTCCAATTTCTCCTGTTACCCTTGGGAAAATAAAAAATTGGTGACTAAAATATAATTTTTTTTGGAAAAAAATAGGATTTTTTATTTTCATGGGGTTCAAAGTGCTCATCACAGATCTAGATATGTTCCTTAGGGGGTCTAGTTTCCAAAATAGGGTCACTTGTGGGGGGTTTCCACTGTTTAGGCACATCTGGGGCACTGCAAACGGAACATGACACCCATCAACGTCTGCATTCCAAAATGTTATTACTTCCATTCCGAGCCCTGCCGTGCTCCCAAACAGTTTTTGCCCCCCACATATGGGGTATCAGAGTACTCAGGACGAATTGAAAAACAACTTTTGGGGTCCAATTTCCTTGGGAAAAATCAAAAACTGGGGACTAAAAAATCATTTTTGTGGAAAATTGTTTTTTTTTTTCACACCCAGGCATTATAAACTTTTGTGAAACACTTCGGGGTTCAAAGTGCTCACAACAGATCTAGACAAGTTCCTTAGGGGGTCTAGTTTCCAAAATGGTGTCACTTGTGGGGGGTTTCTACTGTTTAGGTGCATCAGGGGCTCTCCAAACGCGACATGGTGTCCAATCTCAATTCCAGCCAATTTTGGTTTGAAAAAGTCAAACGGCGCTCCTTCCCTTACGAGCCAGTGGTTTTCCCCCACATATGGGGTATCGGCGTACTCAGGAGAAATTGCACAACCACTTTATCTGTCCATTTTCTCCTTTTACCCTTGTGAAAATAAAAAAAGTTTGTAAAAGATCATTTTTGTGACTAAAAAGTTAAATGTTCATTTTTTCCTTCCATGTTGCTTCGTCTCCTGTGAAGCACCTGAAGGGTTAATAAACTTCTTGAATGTGGTTTTGAGTACCTTGATGGGTGCAGTTTTAAGTATGGTGTCACTTTTGGATATTTTCTGCCATATAGACCGCTCAAAGTGACTTCAAATGTGAGGTGGTCCCTAAAAAAATGGCTTTGTAAATTTTGTTGTAAAAATGGGAAATCACTGGTCAACTTTTAACCCTTAAAATTTCCTAAAAAAAAAATTTTGGTTCCAAAATTGTGCTGATGTAAAGCAGACATGTGGGATATGTTATTTATTAACTATTTTGTGTGACATATTTCTCTGTTTTAAGGGAATAAGAATTAAAAGTTTGAAAATTGCTAAATTTTCTAAATTTTCGCCATATTTGTGTTATTTTTAAAAATAAACACAAGTTGTAACAAAGAAATTTTACCACTAACGTGAAATACAATATGTCTCGAGAAAACATTCTCAGAATCGCGAAGATCCGTAGAAGCGTTCCAGAGTTATAACCTCATAAAGAGACAGTGGTCAGAATTGTAAAAATTGGCCCGGTCATTAACGTGCAAACCACCCTTGGGGGTAAAGGGGTTAAAATATTGTGAGGAAAGAATGGTTGTAGATGACGAGGAAAAAGCTAATATATTAAACACCTTCCTCTCCACGGTATTCACGGTGGAAAATAAATTGCTAGGTGAAATGCCGAGAGACAAAGAAAACCCTATGTTAAGGGTCACTAATCTAACCCAAGAAGAGGTGCGAAACCAACTAAATAAGATTAAAATAGATACTGTATATAGTCGAGTATAAGCCGAGATTTTCAACACATTTTTTTAGGCTGAAAGTGCCCCTCTCGGCTTAATAGTCATTATCCCAGGGGATCGGCAGGGGGAGGAGGAGCGTTAGGAGCCGGCGACAGTCACATCATGCTCACCCCCTCTAGGCGCTGTCTCTGCACTTCCCTGCTTCTCAGATGGTCTCTGGCGCCCGCAGCTCCTTCCAGTGTTCAGCGGTCAACTGGTACCGCTCATTAAAGTAATGAATTCGCACGCGACTCCACTCCCATAGGCATGGAGTGCATATTCATTCCTTTAATGAGCAGTACCATGTGACCGCTGTACACTGAAAGGAGCTGTGGGCGCCGGGGACCATCGGAGAAGAAGCAAGAGTGCAGAGACCGCGCCAGGAGGGGGTGAGTATGACGGGGTGGGCGGGGGGAGCCATGCAATATTCACCAGTCCCCGTTCCACTGCCACGCCACTCTGTCTTCCGCATCCTCTGGCTGTGACGTTCTGGTCAGAGGGCCCGATGACATGGTTAGTGCGCGCCCTCTGCCTGAACAGTCTTTGCAGAGAGACTGAAGACACAGCTGAGCGTGGCGGTGGAATGTGGACAGGTGAATATCGCAGTTGCCGGGGCCCTGAGTCAGCGGCGACACAGGCACCTGGCTCCCATAGTGCGCCGATGTCCCTGCCTGCTCAGGACACCCGCACCTGGCCCTCAGCGACGAGAGGTGAGTATGTCTTTTTTTAACCACTTTCCTACATATGACGTTCTATCCCGCCCAGGTGACGGGATAGTGACGGGGGGAGTGCAGCTGATCGCGGCCGGGTGTCAGCTGATTATCACAGCTGACACCCGGCACTATGTGCCAGGAGCGGTCACGGACCTCTCCCAGCACACTAACCCCCAGCACACAGCGATCAAACATGATCGCAGTGTTCCGGCAGTATAGGGAAGCATCGCACAGGGAGGAGGCTCCTTGCGTGCCTCCCTGAGACCCTCAGAACAGCGCAATGTGATTGAGATGTTCCAAGGGCCTCCTCCCTGCAGAACACCGGATCCAAGATGGCCGTGGGGTCCTTCCGGGTACTGCAAGGAGGCGGCTTCCTCAGTGCCTACTGAGAGCAGGCGTTGGCAAGCCTCCTGCAGTGCCTGTCAGATCGCAGATCTGACACAGTGCTGTGCACAGTGTCAGATCTGCGATCTGACACTATAAAGTGATGTCCCATCCTGGGACAAAGTAAAAAAGTAAAAAAAAATTAACGTGTAAAAAAATTCCTAAATAAAGAAAAAAAAATATTCCCCAATAAATGAAATTCTTTATGTAAATAAAAAAGAAAAAACAATAAAAGTACACACATTTAGTATCGCCGCGTCCATAACGACCCAATCTATAAAACTGTCCCACTAGTTAACCCCTTTAGTGAACCCCTTAAAAAAAAGGCAAAAAAACAATGCTTTATTATCATACTGCCGAACAAAAGGTGGAATAACACGTGATCAAAACAGCAGATATAAATAAATATGTTACTGCTGAAAACGTCATCATGTCCCGCAAAAAATGAGCTGCCATACAGCATCATCAGCAAAAAAGTTAAAAAGTTATAGCTCGCAGAATAAAGTGATGCAAAAATAATTATTTTTAATATAAATTGTTTTTACTGCATAAAAGCGCCAAAACATAAAAAAATATAAATGAGGTATCGCTGTAATCGTACTGTCCCGACGAATAAAACTATATTATTAATTTTACCACACGTGGAACGGTATAAACGCCCCCCCAAGAAATTCATGAATTGCTGTTTTTTGTTCATTCTGCCTCCCAAAAATCGTAAAAAAAAGCGATCAAAAAATGTGATGTGCCCAAAAATGGTACCAATAAAAACGTCAACTTGTCCTGCAAAAAATAAGACCTCACATGACTCTGTGGGCCAAAATATGGAAGAATTATAGGTCTCAAAATGTGGTGATGCACAAACTATTTTTTGCAATTGCTCGAGTCAATAAGTTTTCCCAGATTTTTGTGGCAAAATTAGGGGCCTCAGCTTATACTCTGGTCGGCTTATACTCGAGTATATACAATACATCTCCGGGTCTGGATGGCATACACCCACGAGTACTGAGAAAACTAAGTAATATGATAGACAAACCATTATTTCTTATATTAGGGGCTCTATAGCAACGTGGTCTGTTCCACAGGACTGGCGCATAGCAAATGTGGTACCAATATTCAAAAAGGTATCTAAAAGTGAATATGGAAATTATAGGCCAGTAAGTCTAACCTCTATTGTTGGTAAAATATTTGAAGGGTTTCTGACGGATGTTATTCTGGATTATCTTAATGAGAATAACTGTTTAACTCCATATCAGCATGGGTTTATGAGGAATCGCTCCTGTCAAACCAATCTAATCAGTTTTTATGAAGAGTACAAAGATAAATAAAGAGTAATCACCTGCGCTAAGAAAAAAAAAAGGGATTGCACTATGCTGGACTTACATATGGTGTTGATAATAGCATGTGGATAAGACCATTGGGTGATCAGTTAAGGGCCCGTCTCACATAGCGATATCGCTAGCGAGATCGGTGCTGAGTCACTAGTTTTGTGACGCAGCAGCGAGCTCACCAGCGATATCGCTGTGTGTGACATTCAGCGACGATCAGCCCCCCTGCCGGGTATCGCTGATCGTCGCTGAAATGTCTGGACATTTTTTTGATCGCTGGTCTCCCGCTGACAGGCACGCATCACTGCGTGTGACAGGCAGGAGACCAGCGATCCGCTGGTAACCAAGGTACACAGCGGGTTTCCAGGCGCGGGGCTGTGTCTAGAAACCCACTGTGTACCTTGGATACCAGCGCCCTGCTGCAGGGAGCTGGTAACCAAGGTACACAGCGGGTTTCCAGGCACCTCGCAGCGCCTGGAAACCCGATGTGTACCTTGGTTACCAGCTCCCTGCATCAGGGCGCTGGTATCCAAGGTACACTGCGGGTAACTAGCGATGTTTACCCGCAGTGTCCTTGTGCTGATCGCTGCCTGAGCTGCCTGTTTGGCAGTTCAGCAGCGATAATATAGCGATACACCAGCGATCCTGATCGTTGTCGGGATCGCTGGTGTATCGCTATGTGAGACCCAGCCTTTAGGGTCACTGTTACTGAAACAAGTAATATAGTGTCATGGTTAGATTGTTAGTGTAATGATAATAATATGAAGATAATAATATAATCTCCAAGGCTTCAGTCTGATTAACACCTAAACCATAAAGCATAGATAGACCAATGACACTGTTGAGATCTGGATAACAATCGTGATTTACCACCTAAATTACCACTGGCGGACACAGACAGAAAAGGGCCCCTGTGCAAGAACAATATATGGGCCCTTTGTAGCCCATGAGGTCCTAAAAATGCAAAATTGCACCTGCTTTGGAGGTAGAAATTGGCCCCCTTACCTCTTGGGCCCCTGTGCGGCCGCACAGGTTGCACCAATGATATGTCCGCCCCTGTAAATTACCCACCCTAGAGCAATAGAAAAATAGTAGTGCCTGATATGCAGGATAGTATTGCAAAAATAGAAATAGAAATGTACAGAGCAGCACGTACTATATTGGTGGTGCAGTGGAGTAGTGTCCTCTTAGTAAACTCCTGGATCCTGCATGTAGGATACAGTTGTGCAGAGCACAGAGGCTGTACAGCCGACTGCACGAGGTGGTGCTTGAAAGTGCTCGGTTACTGGGTAGCAGGAGGATGCTGACATGTGCACGTCATCCCGATTACCTGGCTAGCATGCTGCGCATAGCGGTGCCTCAGGGGGATTTGTTGCTGAATAGCGCGATACACCGGCGTCTCTCACGCTCCGGCCGGAAGCAGTGTAGAAAGCACGGTGTAGATGAAAGGGGGCGGAGCTGATGTGATGTCACAGGGCAGTGGACAGATGAGCGTATGGGACAAACTGCCAATGGGTTTCGAGGAGTGACTCTCCTCTTCGTCAGGGCTATGTCCTCAATAGACCACTCAGTATTGACATAGCCCTGACGAAGAAGAGAGTCACTCCTCGAAACGCGTTAGCAGTTTGTCCCATACGCTCATCTGTCCACTGCTCTGTGATGTCACATCAGCTCCACCCCCTCTTTCATCTACACCGTGCTCTCTACACCGCTTCCAGCCGGAGCGTGGGAGACGCCGGTGTATCGCGCTACTAGTGCTACTGAGCAACAAATCCCCCAGAGGCACTGCTATGCGTGGCATGCTAGCCAGGTAATCGGACGACGTGCACATGCCAGCGTCCTCCTGTTACCCAGTAACCGAGCACTTTCAAGCACCGCCTCGTGCGGTCGGCTGTACAGCCTCTGTGCTCTGCACAACTGTACCCTACATGCAGGATCCAGGAGTTTACTAAGAGGACACTATTCCACTGCACCTCCAATATAGTAAGGGCTGCTCTGTATATTTCTATTTCTATTTTTGCAATACTATCCTGCATATCAGGCACTACTATTTTTCTATTGCTCTAGGGTGAGTAATTTAGGTGGTAAATCACGATTGCTATCCAGATCTCAGCAGTGTCATTTGTCTATCTATGCTTTATGGTTTAGGTTTAATCAGACTGAAGCCTTGGAGATTATCTTATTATCTTCATATTATTATCATTACACTAACAATCTAACCATGACACTATATTACTTACTGATCACCCAATGGTTTTATCCACATGCTATTATCAACACCATATGTAAAGGCACTGTCACACTTAGCAATCGCACTAGCGATCACGACAACGACACGACCTGGCGAGATCGCTAGTGCGATCGCTATGTGGTCGCTAGTTAGCTTCCAAACACAAAGATCTCATCAGAGATCAGCGATCTGTATAACAACCTCTGCTGTCGTTGGGAAAACCTAGTCCCACCTGTGACGCTGGTAAAGTCGTTCATAAAGGGTGTCACATTCAGCGATTCAGGCTCACCAGCGGGACACCAACGACCAAAAAACGGCTCAGAACGTTCATAAGCGATCAACGACATCTCAGCAGGGGCCACATCGCTGCCACATGTCACACACAGCTGCGTCGCTTACAAGATCGCTACTGCGTCATAAATCGGTGACTCTTTAGCGATCTCATTAGCTATCTCGCTTAGTGTGACAGTACCTTAAGTCCAGCATTAGTGCAATCCCTTTTTTTTTCTTAGCGCAGGTGATTACTCTTTATTTATCTTTGTACTTATCTGATTACCTCTACAGGAACCACACAGAACCTGTTGTAATCACCAGCAGCTCTGATTCCTCCCCCCCTCTTTTCTGATCCCGTTCTCTCTCAGTGGTAAGCGCCAGTGCTCTATCTATATATATTTCAGTTTTTATGAAGAGGTAAGCTATAGACTGGACCAAGGTGAGTCAATGGAGATGGTAGATCTTGATTTTTCCAAAGCGTTTGATACCGTGCCAACAAGAGGTTGGTACAAAAAATGAGAATGCTGAGTCTGGGGGAAAATGTGTGTAAATGGGTAAGTAACTGGCTTAGTTATAGAAAGCAGAGGGTGGTGTAAGGTTTTACTCACTCGGCTGCTTCAGAGGTAAATCAGGAGACACTTTCTTATGCAAAAAGTCCTTAGGTTTATTGCATCATAAACCATATGGTAACATATAATACAGCTCTTCAATGCTTCAGCTCCTGCCTGGAGCCTCACTCTTCATTCACAGAGACCTCTCTGTAATGTCCCTCGTGGACACATGGAAGTCTGTCCACACTGGCAGACTCCCACACACTCTCTAACAGGTGCCAAGCACACTCAGTTACATAGCCGTAACCCCGCCCACAGGTGAGGTCAGGATCACATGGTTAGGTCACATGGTTATGACCTCACCACAGGTCCTTTTGATACACATAAACAACTACAGGCTTTATCTTGGGTATTCAGACACATACCCCTTGGGTGGGTTTGTAGGTGACTGGACCCGCCCAGCTCTCCAAGTCACCTGGAAGCCTCCCAATGTATAGCAAAACTCTCAGCAGTAGATCTGCTGAACAAAACATGCTCAGGCTTCCATCACAGGGCCACCCACCTCTGTGATACATAACGTCCATCCATCACATGCCTCCATGCATATCCTGAGGGCCATACACAGTGCCCCCTAGCTGCATCAGGGGTCATTACACCACATACCTCCCCCCTCTGTTCAAACTTGTGGGGTTGAACACTTGTTACCCGACCAGAGATCCTTCTTGGTCGTCTCTGCCAGTCAAACCGTCTCTCTAAGTCGGACCCTGCTACTGATCTCTTTGGTAGGCGTCTGTCCTCCGACTCTGTCACATCTTTTGCTGACGAGGCCCCCCTGTCAGACCACCCGCATCCCAGCGGTCAGTACGGCGTCGCAATTCACTTGCACCCATACGTCCTGTCTGGTCTGAGTCCTTTTCATTTTGTCTACTACAGGTTCTCCTGCTTAGGTCACTCATCACTGAGCTAACTGAGGCATTACTACTTCTACCTCTTCCATCAGGCGACCTATTTCCTGTATTAGCTCCAGCTTGAGTACTTGAAGTCTTGAGCGAACCTCTTCTCCTCTCAACACCACGGGTTGAAGGTGAAGGCCATCTTCTTTCCATTTCCTGCAGGTTTCTGTTGACCTGATCCCTCTCAAGTCGTAGCTGCTCTACTTCTCTCAGGTATGACACACGATACTCCAGGAGCATCCGGATATTCCCAAGGCTCTCCCTGGATCCGACAATGAGGAACGGAACCATCCCGTCTTCACCCCTGACCTGGACTTCGTCATCAGCAGGAATCCGGACTCTCGTCACACTGGACCTATTCACCATCTCCTGCATCACTTTCCCCAGTCTTCCGATGACTTTCTTCACCAGACCTCTGGGCACTTGAATGATGTCTTCCATCAATCCTAGCTGACTTTGAACCTTTTTTGCTTTCTCCAACCGTCGAGTGGCTTCGTGATTTCTCACTAGGATCATTTGCTTTGTGCGGAGACAATGTAGGTGCATGTCCCTCAGGATAGCCACCCACTTCATCGTGACTTCTTTAGTCGACAGTATGACCAACTGTTTAATCTCTGGCACCCAGTTCACACTACATGCTTCTACCGCTTTTCTAAAGGCCTCATGTACATCCTTACTGGCACAAGCTTCTTGCATGTCTTCGGGTACCTCTATTATACACTTGAAAAGCGATGTCTCCTTTTCCTGAACATGCGGTTGGACCTCCTCATCCTGAGCATCAGCGCAGTTCTCCAAGACCTCAGCATTTCTTGTGTGGCCATCTGCATGGCACTTCGCTTGCTGTACTTCGTCTCCCGTGGATTTCTGGAGCTGGGCATTAGTCTCTTTCTCCATCTTGAGCTTACGGAGAACTTTATCTCGCTCCTCTGCCAAGCCGCGACACTCATCCTCCTTCCGGAGAAGCTCCTGCTGATGCTTCTCCTGGGCCTCTCTGAGCACCTCCATATCTTTCCATAGGGCCTTGTTCATACTAAGACACGCTGACAGATGATCTCTGAGTTTAGAGACTTCCTTCTCCAGCTCCTCCATTCTGTGCTCAATTATTCGTCTCAGGACCCTTTCTTGCTCAACTGCCTCTTTCACTGTTTCTTTAAACAGCTCTACCTCCTGGTCCTGCTCTCTTTTATCCAGCACATGTCGCACCATCACTTCTTTAATTACAATTTCAGATGGGCACTCTTGTCCACTCACACTCTGCTTCTTCAGAGTTCCGCCTGTTCCGGCATCCGCAGCTTCAACTGTCTCACGACTCTTAGTAACTTCAGAGAGCTCCAGCTCTGCCTCCGGTACCCTGGAGCCTTCATCATACTGAGCCATTTCACCCTTTCCGGCATTGCAGATGTGAATCTACTACAGGTCTGTTCTACCTCCAGCCCTACCTCTGTGCTGGGATTTGTCAGAGATAACATGGCCTCTTTATCAAGGACCGTAACCTGACCAGTACCTGACCCTGACTCTTCCTCATCATTTCTCTTCTTAGAGGATGTAGCCTGTCCCGCCTTTCCGCGGCCCCTGCGGCGAGAGGAAGATCTGCTATTTTTACTCAGCTCCACCTTACTGCACTCGCTTTCCCTTGCAGTCGAGTCACAGTCTGCACAGGAGTCACTCTCGGGGCCCCTCCCGTTACCCTCTAACCGGGTGTCCGTTCTAGAGGTCTTAACTACCACATCGTCATGGGTTCTGTTGTCATACATTTCAGGGGACATCATGTCAGTACGTCGGGCAGACGCATCCTTTCCTCCTGTGTCACCGTCTGACTCGTCAGTTTTGGGAGGTGTCACTGTCCCAATGTCTGCCACCCCAACAGTAGAGAGGCCTCCCTCCTGCTGTAAAGGAACTCCCCTGTCCCACAAGCCAGAGAACAGTTTAGAGTCCCGACCTATGACCACTGGACACGACAAATTAGGGATTATAGCGACATCCTGTCCTGCAATGTCCCAGCCTGTCTCAAAGATTACCCTGGCCATTGAATAATCCTTTGTGTCCCCATGGATACAGGTGACCCCGACCTTTCTTCCAGGTATTTGAAACCCGTCAGGTGCAACCCTCACTAGAGTCACCGGACTCCCCGAGTCGACCAGACCCACCACCTCTTCATGGTGTATCTGCAGGGTACACCCCCGTAGTAGTGTGCCGGGTGGATAGTTCCTAAGGCAGACTGGACACATATAACATATTTGCCCCGGGCAACAGTTGGTCTGCACCTCCTCTTTAACGTTGGGATCCTCCACCCCCTTTATGCCAACCGCCCCCTTTTGGGACTCCGCCCCCTTTTGGGCCATCATCCCCTTTTGGGTTTCCACCCCCTTTTGGGACTCCGCCCCCTTTTGGGCCATCACCCCTCCTTGGGTTATACACCGTGGACTCCCCCACGGCTCTACCAGACCCCAGTTCGCACAGACCCTTATGTCTCTCGGGGCTGGTACCGTCACTTTAAGAGGTCACCCACTCTGGACCTGAAGTCCTTATGGTACCTCACCAGCTCCTGCTGGTACTGCCACCACCCGCCAGCACCTCCGGCTGCCACGCACAAGCCGCTGCTGCCACTGCAGCTCTTGCTGCTGCAGAACCTCTTGCTGTCCTTGCCACAGCGCAAGTCCCTGCACCGCCGACTTCGTGGACCCGCTGGTCCACAGCCTACCGCTTGTCCCCTTCGTGACCCCACGAGTCACAGCCAGCCGCTTGTCCCCTTCGTGACTCCACGAGCCACAGCACACACCTTACACGTGTTCTAGAGAAAAAAAAACACCAAAAAAAAACAGTTTCTCACTGACCCGTCAGCACAACACAGACTCCTGTCTGTCACACTCTTGGCCACAGAGATTTCCGGACACTTCCTCTCTCATAGAGGCATCCCACAAAGGAAAAAACAACAGTCTCACTGACCCATCAGTACACCACAGACTCCTGTCTGTTACCTGTTGATCATGCAGGCTTCCGGACACCTCCTCTCTCATAGAGGCATCCCACAAGGACAAAAAACAGTCTTTCACTGACCCGTCAGTACAACACAGACTCCTGTCTGTTACACTCTCGGCCAGAGAGATTTTCCGGACACCTCCTCTGAGGTATCATATCAGCATGCTTTTTTCTCCATTTTCAAAGACCCCAGTCAACATAACACAGACTCCTGTCTGTCACCACTGCTTAACAGCTTCTTCAGCTACCTCATATCAGAGGCACCACATAAACATGAACACAGTTTATTCGTGACCACTGGTCACACACTCACGGTTTTCACAGACCGTCCGATCCTCCTCTGGTTCCTGATTCCCAGTCCTGGAACATGTGCTCCTTGGGCCGCTGCCAGCATTCCATCCACCAATTGTAAGGTTTTACTCACTCGGCTGCTTCAGAGGTAAATCAGGAGACACTTTCTTATGCAAAAAGTCCTTAGGTTTATTGCATCATAAACCATATGGTAACATATAATACAGCTCTTCAATGCTTCAGCTCCTGCCTGGAGCCTCACTCTTCATTCACAGAGACCTCTCTGTAATGTCCCTCGTGGACACATGGAAGTCTGTCCACACTGGCAGACTCCCACACACTCTCTAACAGGTGCCAAGCACACTCAGTTACATAGCCGTAACCCCGCCCACAGGTGAGGTCAGGATCACATGGTTAGGTCACATGGTTATGACCTCACCACAGGTCCTTTTGATACACATAAACAACTACAGGCTTTATCTTGGGTATTCAGACACATACCCCTTGGGTGGGTTTGTAGGTGACTGGACCCGTCCAGCTCTCCAAGTCACCTGGAAGCCTCCCAATGTATAGCAAAACTCTCAGCAGTAGATCTGCTGAACAAAACATGCTCAGGCTTCCATCACAGGGCCACCCACCTCTGTGATACATAACGTCCATCCATCACATGCCTCCATGCATATCCTGAGGGCCATACACAGTGCCCCCTAGCTGCATCAGGGGTCATTACACCACAGTGGTTATAAATGGTATATTCTCTAACTGTGTCACTGTGACCAGTGGGATACCGCAGGGAATCCGTGTTGGGACCTATTCTCTTCAACATATTTATTAACGATCTGGTAGAAGGTTTACACAGCAAAATATCAATATTTGCAGATGATACAAAAATATGTAAAACAGTCAGTACAAGAGAAGATAGTATTCTGCTACAAATGGATCTGAATAAGCTGGAAACTTGGGCCAAAAGGTGGCAGATGTGGTTTAACAAGGATAAATGTAAGGTTATACACATGGGAAGAAGGAATCAATATCACCATTATACACTGAGCAGAAACCACTGGGTAAATCTGACATGGAGAAGGACTTGGGGATCCTAGTTAATGATAAACTTACATGGAGTAGCCAGTGCCAGGCAGCAGCTGCCAAGGCAAACAGGATCATGGCGTGCATTAAAAGAGGTCTGGATACACATGATGAGAGCATTATACTGTCTCTGTACAAAACCCTGGTTAGACCGCACATGGAGTACTGTGTACAGTTTTGGGCACTGGTGCTCAGGAAGGATATAATGGAACTAGAGCGAGTACAAAGGAGGGCAACAAAATCAATAAAGGGGATAAGGGCACTACAATACCCAGAGAGATTAGCAAAATTAGGATTATTTAGTCTAGAAAACGACAACTGAGGGGCGATCTAATGACCATGTATAAGTATATAAGGGGACAATACAAATATCTCTCTGAGGATCTGTTTATACCAAGGAATGTGACAGTTACAAGGGGCATTCTCTGTGTCTGGAGGAGAGAAGGTGTTTCCACCAACATAGAAGAGGATTCTTTACTGTTAGGGCACTGAGAAAATGAAATTCCTTGCTTGAGGAGGTGGTTATGGTGAACTCAGTCGAGGGGTTCAAGAGAGGCCTGGATGTCTTCCTGGAGTGTAACAATAATGTATCTTACAGTTATTAGGTTTGAAACTTTATAGATGGACTAGATCTGGGGATTTATTCTGACAGAATATAGGCTGAACTGGATGGACAAATGAATTTTTTCAGCCTTGCTAACTATGTTACTATGCTACTATGTTACCTATATTTCAAACTGTGGTTTGTCGTCACACGGATCACATATAAGTTTGCTCCAAATTCAGCTATTTGTAGTGAATGTGGAAATTATTGTCCTCCATTTAAAATGGGCAAGGTGCATGGCAAGGAATGGGGAACTGGACGTGATGGTGCATGCAGAGGCCGAGTCTGAGGCCTTGAGCAAGCTGAAATTGTGCCACAACAAATACATCTTCTTGCCTGACTTTCCTGTCCCAATTACTAGGGGACCACAGCAGCACACCACTATTGAACCCAGAGTAGTGTCAAAAGGTTGTTGGTTCGATAGTGGATAATGCTTCCAGTCACTTTGCCACCACCACACTGCTTCCACATGGTCAAATCTTAGTAGCCGTGAGTCTGGAGCTCATATTCCTCACCCTGATCCTCCTTCCTCCCACCATGCCGAGTGCCCAGAGAAAACTGATCCCACACTGGGACACTTCGAAGTGCTGTTCACTTTTCCATTTATAGATTCGGGCCTTTTGCCCAGTCCACTTGAAGCGGGGTAAAAGGACATCGCATGTAGCAATACCCAAATATTTGAGCAGCCATGGTCACACAAAGGTGACGGTGGGAACGAGTCACAAGAGGTAGATGATGATGAGACACAATTGTCAGAAAGTCAGGAGGAGGTCCAGGGTGCGGAAGTAGAAGAAGAGGTGGTGAATGATATAGTAACTGACCCAACCTGGCAGGAGTACATGCAGAGTGAGGACAGCAGCACACAGTGAGAGGGAGGTGTAGCACCCCAACAGGCAGGAAGAAGCAGTGTGTGGCCGCAGACTGAAGGCGGGCAACAGTTCCCGTAACACCAACACAACGGAAGTTGCCAGTACAACTGTTAGGTCTTCCCGAGTCTGGTTGTTTTTTAAAGACTCTGCCGATAACCCCAAAAAAGGTCAATTGCACCACCTGTCAGGCTAGCATCAGCAGGGGTAGCAAAACTAATAGCCTGACCACCAGCATGATCAGGCACATGGCAGCAAATCACCCGACTTTGTGGGCCGAACCCAAGGGTCCAGGAACAGTGTCTGTGGGTGACACCACTGCTTCTTCTGCTGTTGTGCTTGCAAGCCAATCCCCTGTCCATGGTGCATGCGAAGAAGGCTCCTGCCCTGCGCCTGTCGTTACACACACTCAACTACCACCATCATCAAGCACGTCCACGTCCTTGTCCCAGCGCAGTGTTCAGTTGTCCATACCCCAGTCCTTGGAACGCAAGCGCAAATACGCAGCCAACACCCCACAGGCCACACAACTAAATTCACACATTTCGCGACAACTTGCGCATGAAATGTTGCCTTTTTGACTTGTGGAGACAGAAGCTTTCCACAACCTGATGGGGGTGGCCATCCCTCTGTACTCGGTCCCCAGGCGCCACTATTTCTCCTGCTTTACACAAGCACGTGTCAAACAACATTAGCTGTGCCCTCAACAATGCAGTTACTGGGAAAGTTCACCTAACCAGACACATGGACAAGTGCTTGTGAGCAGGGATGGTACATCTCGCTGACGGCACACTGGTTTAACATAGTGGAAGTTGGGACTCAGTAGGACCTTGGGATGGAACACATCCTCCTGACGCCAAGGATTGTGGGCCCTAGGTTATTCAGGGTTGCCCCTACAGTCTACAGCTCCAGCACCTCATCCTCCTCCTTCTCTTCAGCATCCATCACCAAAATTACCACATCAGTCACAAGCTGGAAGAACTGCAACACTGCCTCAGCCAAGCGGCAACAGGCTGTGCTGAAGCTATTATGCTTAGGTGTCAAACCACACAATGCTGAAGAGTTTTGGACAGCTCTGAAAGAGCAGGCAGATCTGTGGCTGACACTCCTGAACCTATAGCCAGGTATGGTCATGTGTGACAATGGCCGGAACCTGGTGGCGCCTCTCAGGCGAGGCAAACTCACACACGCACCATGCCTGGCCCATGTGCTTAACCTCGTGGTTCAGTGGTTTCTCAAAACCTACCAGGAGCTTCCGGATTGCCTTGTCAAAAAACGCCACCTGTGTGCCCATTTTAGAAAGTCAGCTACAGCTTCCGCCACCCTAGCCCTTCTGCAGCAGTATTTGCAGTTTCCGGCTCATCGACTAGTGTGTTGGTGTGGTATGTGATGTCCCCACGCGTTGGAACTCTACACTGCATATGTTGGAAAGGATTTGTGAGCAGAAGAGGGCAGTTGTTCACTACCAGCATCAACAAGGCCATCGTTATTCAGCTCAGGCTCCACACATAAGACATCAGGAGTGGACATGAATGTCAGACATATGTACCATCCTACAAATCTTTGAGGACTCCATCAAGATGGTGAGCATCGATGATGCTGTAATTAGTGTCACCATCCCGCTTCTCTGTCTTTTGAAATGCTCTCTGCTCACAATGAAAGAGGATGCATTGTAGGTTAAGCATGGTGAGATGGAGCGAGGAACCATACAGGCTGATTACACCGCCCAGCCTCATCTCATCCCAACGTGGATTGGGTGACAATGAAGAAGAGGAGGAGGAAGAACAGGAGCTAGTTTCATGCGCTATAGACGATACTACCTGCACAACTGTCATACCGTCTGGCTGAGTTTATTTTACGCTGCTTTTCCCGTGACCCTCGCTTTCTCCAAATTTTGGGTGACAGTCATTACTGGTTGGTGACACTTCTAGACCCACACTACAAGGAGAACTTTCAATTTCTTATTCCCGAGGTGGACAGGTCTACTAAAATGTGGCAGTACCTGAAGTCCCTTGTTGCGGAATTAATACAAAAAATTCCCATCTGAAAACGCTGGCGGCAGAGGTCACAGTTCCTTGGACAACCAAGGAGTACAGGCGAGAGAGACACAACTGCAATCCAGCAGACGCAGGGGAACAATGTCAAAGTTCTGGGAGAGTTTTCTCAGACCCTCACATCGCACTGGCCCTGAGTCGCGGGGTACTCTCACAAGGAGTGCAAAGATTGGGAAGATGCTGAGGGAGTACCTTGCAGTCCGCACCATTGTCCTCTGTGATTCCTCTGTGCCTTATAATTATTGGGTATTCAAGCTGGACAAGTGGCATTAACTAGCTCTCGGCACCTTGGAGGACCTAGCCTGCCCTGCCGCTAGCATTTTGTCAGAGCGGGTTTTTAGTGCCGCTGGTGGAATTATAACTGATAAGCACATACGCCTGTCAACTGAAAATGCTGACAGGCTGACTCTTATAAAAATGAACAAGGGCTGGTTTAGGCCAGACTTCTCAACACCACCAAATGATGGTAGCTTAACATAAACTCAAACCCAGTGTCTTTTTTGGGGAGGTCTATTCCAATGCACCCCTTCACACCCACACATACACTTCCTGATTTTGGCTATTTGCTGTTGTCCTCCTCCTTTTCCTCATCCTCCACCACCATATCACCAGGGTGACCGTGGTCCGTGACGTAACATGCACATAATTTATTTAAAGGATGTTTAATTATGATGCCCTTAAAAAATGGTATACAGTATGTTCATGTATACCCCACAGGGGTACATGTTTGTCAGCCCATACACTTAGTGCATGGGCATTACAAGTATAGGAGACCCGCTCCTTTCTAAAGGGAACATTTTTAATGAGGCCCTCCTCCACGTCTCTACCAAGGGGCATTGTAGTGCCTCCAAATTTATGGCAGCCCTTGCATTCACTGCATAGGCAAACACTATGGAAGACCAGCTCCTTTCTAATGGGAAAATTTTTTTAATGATGCCCTCCACCATGTCTCTACCAAGGGGCGTTTTTGCGCCTCCAAATTTTTGTCAGCCTTTGCATTCACTGCATAGCCAAACACTATAGGAGGCCCGCTCCTTTCTAATGTGAACATTTTGTTATGAGACCCTCCTCCATGTCTCTACCAAGGGGCATTGTAGTGCCTCCAAATTTTTGGCAGCTCTTGCATTCACTGCATAGGCAAACAGTAAGAGTTTACCAACTTCCTAATAATGGGAACATTGCTTTTAGGAGGCCCTCCTGTACGTCTCTTCAAAGAGTTATTGGGGTGCGTCCAAATTTGAGGCAGGCCTTGCATTCACTGCATAGGAAAACAGTATGGGAGTACCAACTGCCTAATAATGTGAACATTGCTTTCAGGAAGCCCTCCTGTACATCTCTTCAAAGGGTTGTTGGGGTTTGTCCAAATTTGGGACAGGTCTTGCATTCACTGTCGAAAAAGGGGGAGAAGCCAGCGCTGCCTATGGTCAGCATGCAATACATAAAGTGCATATGAGTCGCTTGGCCAGGGCTTGTGGGGTACTCGGCACCGAGCCCGTTCACTTCAATGGGGGATGTCACGGGTAGCACGGCTTGGTCCGTGGCCCTGGGCGCTCACTAAAAGGGGAATATTTACAGGGGATTATAGGTTTGTAGAAATGTTCGTGACGCCACCTGTGGTTCCTGGTCAGGATGACCAGCGCTGCAGGGTAGATCCTCTGAGGGGTTGTTACTGGGCAGCAAGGTGTTAAGTCTTCCACAGGCAAGACTGGATTCCTCAGGGTATATGGCGGTGTAGGGGTGCAGGAGCAATAAGGCAGACACACACACGAAAGTCTCTTTCTGTACCTTTACTGATGGTATAGTTGCAGGCACGTCCCGGGAAGCTGTCAGGGTGGAGGATGCACGTCCAGTAATCCCACTGAGTAGGTGTAGGGCCTCCGTACTCCTTTATGTGTGTGAGTTTCTGACCTGTATAGAACGAAGTCTAACTCTGTCTTCTCATAAACGCCCGGCTGACTTTGTGGTGGAGCCTTCTCTTGGATAGAACTAAGTCTCTAATGGTTGCGCTGACCAGACTCCTGTTCTTCCTGACCCCAGTTACGTATCAGCACTGCTGGGCCCTGTGACCTGAAGTCCAGCAGGGTCTCCGGTATCTCCTACTAGTCGTGTAGATGCTAGCAAGCTCGGACCCGGTGTCCGGTGGTGCAGAGTAGAGGTAAGCGATCAATGCTGTTTCAACCTCTGTCACTCTCTTCTTTCTTCCACTCGCCTTTCGGCCTACTCTAACCTTTAACATAAGCACACTCTAGCAGCAGATGGCAGTTTCTCCTTCTCTTCACCGCTCTCAAAGCGTCGGCACGCTCGCTCACTAACAATACCTCAGTTGACTCAGTCTTACAAACACTGCAGTTCCCTTTCCTTCACTTCCTGCTGGGGCTCTGTCCGAAGTAGCTATCAGGACCTTCTGTCAGACTGATCTTCGCTCACTTCAAGAGCTACTTTCCACTTTTCTAGGTAACTAACAATCTGAAAGTTCTGAGGTAACTTTCCTTCTGCTCATCTGAGGTAACACCAACGACTAGCTAACTCTCAGCTAGACTGCCTTCATCTCATCTCATCTCTGAGGTAGACTGACTGCTGTATCTCTCCACACCCTTATATACCTGCGTATTCTAAAGGGCTCCCTCTGGTGGCACCAGGGAAATGTGGAGTGTGAATGAATATCAGGTGATTGTGAATTACCTTTCATGCATCCTCCAGGGTAACATGTGGCACCAAGCGCAGCTGGGCTACACACATATGCACATATTGGTTTCTAACTGTTTTTAAAAATGAGACATTTGGCAAATAATTGATCAATTCTTTGAGCCACCCCGCCACGACAAGGCATTCTCATATGGGGCAGTCCTACTCTACGTTTTTATATTCGCTGTGCCATTACGGCCTCCTAAATGTATTAAAAGCAAGACTGCAAAAAACACTGCAAAAGTACCTGAAGCATTGCTGAATCACTCCCATGGTGCCAGTAAGGCAAGTGCAGGTAAAAGCCGACCAGGTCCAGAGATGGACATTTCAGATCTGACTTCTACACTGCCAAACCAGCAACCACAGATGGAGGGTGAAACATGCCCAGACACAGGTGCACAATCAAATAGAGCCTAGGGCAGCAGCCTAGGTCAATCACATGGGAGTGTTCCAGCAATGCTTCAGGTACCTTTGCTTTGATTTTTTGCAGTCTTGCTTTTATACATTTAGGAGGCCGTAATGGCACAACGAATATAAAAAACGTAGAGTAGGACTGCCCCATATGAGAATGCCTTGTCGTGGCGGAGTGGCTCAAAGAATTGATCAATTATTTGCCAAATGTCTCATTTTTAAATACAGTTAGAAACCAATATATGCATATGCACTTTATGTATTGCATGCTGACCATAGGCAGCGCTGGCTTCTCCCCCCTCTTTTTACTTGCATTCACTGTATAGGCAAACAGTATGGTAGTGCCAACTGCCTAATAATGGGAACATTGCTTTCAGGAGGCCCTGCTGTATGTCTCTTCAAAGGGTTATTGGGAGGCGTCCAAATTTGGGACAGGCCTTGCATTCACTGCATAGGCAAACAGTATGGGAGTATCAACTTCCTAATAATGGAAACATTGTTTTCAGAAGGCCCTTCTGAACTTCTCTTCAAAGGGGTATTGGGGTCGTCCAAATTAGGGGAAGGCCTGCCAAAACACTGCATATGCAGTAACATTATAGGAGACCCACTGTTTAATAATGAGAACAACAAAGCATATCCGGCTGATGGCTCTCTAAGAATAGTGAGGGCCGACTGCTGGCCCTTTAACAATAGGCTTTGTGACTTTCAGAGTCCCTCCTTCATAAATGAAACAGGATGTGTCTGATGATGTGTCACACACCATATGGCCAGATAAGGTTGTAAAATGCTAAAATGACATTTCCCAGTGAATGCATTTGTCTTGGTTGAAAGCTATGTTAAAGTTCAAAAACGCATCACAAACACTGTGTGTGAACATAGCCCAAGGCATGGAGGAGCATTTTTGTTTTTGGTTACTTATTTTGCCTTCTGTACAGCTCATTACCCTGGAAAGGATGTTCCTTAACATATTTCCCAGGAAAATCCATTTTGGTTTAGTTTTTGTATGTTTTATTGTGAGTCTGTACAGACCAAAAGTTTGGACACACCTTTTCATTCAAAGATTGTTCTGTATTTTCATGACTATGAAAATTGTAGAATCACACTGAAGGCATCAAAACTATGAATTAACACATGTGGAATTATACATTACACTTTACAAAAAAGTGTGAAACAACTGAAAATATGTCTTATATTCTGGATTCTTCAAAGTAGCCACCTTTTGCTTTGATTACTGCTTTGCACGCAGAAAAGATGAACGGACGGACTCTACATGCCTGGTTCCCACCGTGAGGCATGGAGGAGGTGGTGTGATGATGTGGGGTGCTTTGCTGGTGACACTGTTGGGGATTTATTCAAAATTGAAGGCATAGTGAACCAGAATGGCTACCACAGCATCTTGCAGCAGCATGCTATTCCATCCGGTTTGCGTTTAGTTGGACCATCATTTATTTTTCAACAGGACAATGACCCCAAACACACCTCCAGGCTGCGTAATAGCTATTTGACTAAGAAGAAGAGTGTTGGGGTGCTACGCCATATGACCTGACCTCCACAGTCACCAGACCTGAACCCAATCGAGATGGTTTGGGGTGAGCTGGACCGCTCACCGCTTCAATTTTGAATAAATCCCCAACAGTGTCACCAGCAAAGCACCCCCACACCATCACACCACCTCCTCCATGCTTCACGGTGGGAACCAGGCATGTAGTGTCCATCCGTTCACCTTTTCTGCATGCAAAGCAGTAATCAAAACAAAAGGTGGCTACTTTGAAGAACCTAGAATATAAGACATTTATTCAGTTGTTTCACACTTTTTTGTAAAGTGTAATGTATAATTCCACATGTGTTGCTTCATAGTTTTGATGCCTTCAGTGTGATTCTACAATTTTCGTAGTCATGAAAATACAGAAAAATCTTTGAATGAGAAGGTGTGTCCAAACTTTTGGTCTGTACTGTACATGTCATTGTGATATATATATGTATATATATATATATATATATATATATTTATAGTTCATACACTTCTACATAGTATAATAGCCGCTAACTCAATTGCCTGCTTTTAGTGAAATTACAGATCCGACATGAAATGACACATGGATTACATACAGTTAACCATGTCATTTCATGTAGTTTGATATATGGTTTTCACTAACAATGACATTAGTGTATGTGTGCAAAATTTCATACATGTAGGGGTTAATTAAATGTGTTACTTTGTTGAAAAAAAATGCGTGGGCTCACGCGCTATTTTCTCCACCAGACAGGGAAAGCCAGTGAGTGAGGGCAGATAATAATAGCCTAGGGAGGGTGCATTTATTTTGTGCCCCCCCTCGCTACTAAAATCTGCCCCCAGCCACCCCAGAAAAGGCAAATCTATGATTAGATGCGCCCTTTCTGGCACTTAGCCCGTCTCTTCCCATTGCCCTGTAGCGGTGGCTAATTGGTTAATAATGGATTAAAGCCACCTTGCTATTGAAAGGTGACTTTAAGCCAGGTTAATAATTGAGAGTTGTCAATTAGACAACTCTCAATTATTAATCCTATTGTATGAAATAAAAAAAAACACACACACTTTAATTAAAAATCATTTTAATGAAATAAACACACCGTTTTTGACCATCTTTTATTTTACTGGTAATCCGTGCGAAGCCCTTGTTCTCCTGTAATAAAAAAAATAATAAAACATTATTCTTACCTATCCGGTGCTCTGTCAGGTCCAACGCTGTAATCCTTCACAAAGGGTTAACAGGTTTACAGCTAGCAGCGCAGCTAATTCTGGCAGCTCAGCTGTAAACCCATGAAGTAATGAGCTAATCTCCCGGCTGGCAGGAGAGGAAGTGATTAGTGTGGGAAGCTTATTTGATTGCTTCCCACAGTAATCAGTTCAGTTAAGGTCAGTCGGGGACTCCCTCTGACGTCACTGATGCTGTGCGGTGTCCCCGGCTGACCTGAACTGATTAGCCTGGGAAGCAATCAATTAAGCTTCCCACACTAATCACTTCCTCTCCTGTCGGCCGGGAGAGGAGCTCATTCATTCGGGGGCTTACAGCTGAGCTGCCAGCATTAGCTGCACTGCTTGCTGTAAGCCAGTTAACCCTTTGTGAAGGATTACAGCGTGGGACCAGACTGAAAACCGGATAGGAAAGAATAATTTTGCTTTATTATTTTATTTTTATTACAGGTGAACAAGGGAATCGAAGAAATATGAGTAAAATAAAATATGGTTAAAAACTGTGTGCTTATTTGTTTATTATTTGCTTTTTGTGTACATTTTTTTTTACAATCTGATTTTTACATGTGTTTTTACATAGAGAGAACTGCTCTATGTAAAATGTCATGTTAAAATCGCATTGCATACAGATGGAAAACGAATGGAAAATGGATGGTGCGATTAAAAATCCAGAAAACGGACCGTTTTTTTCTCGCAAATGGGTATGAGCCCTATAGCAGATTTACTCACTTGTATGAACGCCGACCACTGGGTGGCACTCATAGCAAGCTGGCACTGACAACCATAGAGGTCTCCAGGAGACCTCAGGTTGTCATGCCGTCACACCGGTGGCCAGCGATCACATGACGCGGGCCACTGGTGTGCGTATTTCCCGCACGTTTGCAGGAAGCGCTTGTTAAATGCCGCTGTCAGCATTTGACAGCAGCATTTAACTAGTTAATAGCAATGGGTGGATCGCGATTCCACCCGCGGCTATTGCGGGCACATGTCAGCTGTTCAAAACAGCTGACATGTCCCGGAAAAGATGTGGGCTCACTGCCAGAGCCCACATCAAATGGAAGGAGTCCAACATCAGCATACTATTACGTCTGATGTTAGAAAGGGGTTAATATTTGGTTGCAAACCCTTTGGAATAAATAGTTACAATAAATCGCTTCCGATAACTATCTACAAGCTTCTTACACTTCTCAATTGGAATTTTGAACCACTCTACTCCAGGTGTCTCATATTTGAAGTGTGCCTTTTGACAACAGCATTTTTAAGATCTCTCCACAGGTGTTTAATGCGATTTAGATCGGACTCATTACTGGCGATTTCAGAACTCTCCAGCCCTTTGATTCCATCCATTTCTAGCTCCTTTTAAAAGTATGTTTGTAGTCATTGTCCTGCTGGAAGATGCATCATGGGACAGAAACCCAGCTTTCTGACACTGGGCACTGCATTGCTACCCAAAATCATTTGGTAATCTACAAATATCATGATGCTTTGCACACAGTTGAGGCACCTAGTGCCAAAGGCAGCAAAACAACACCAAAACATCTTTGAACTTCTGTAAGTCTTTTATCGGGTAGTGTTCTTCAGGATACAATGGAGTCACAGGCAACAAAAACTAACTCCTACACAGTCCACTCTCCGCAACTACTTTACTTAGTTATGAGGGTAATTTAAGCAGACAAAAGAAAGCATTAAAAAAAATTATACAGACATTTAGCCAGAAGGCTGAAATCCCTGTGCTGCACAGCACTCAAATGATCTGTACCTACAGTATTTTATATAAATCTACCTACTGGCGTGCCTGTCTAAACTGGTTGCCCATTACCTGTATACACCCTTGGAGATTGGATTAATTGTATGAGTGTAATTTAGTATGTGCTCGCCTGCAGTTCAGCACAGCAGTTTACAATATTTACTTCTATTCCCGAACCAAATTTCCCTCTCCTGTCCCGATATGATCTCAATGAACTCAGAGGAATAGTCTGTCCTCAATTATATTAAAAATACTCCAAAATTAACTACCGTATATACCCTTGTATAAGCCGAGATTTTCAGCATTTTTTTGTGCTGAAAATTCCCCCCATGGCTTATACAGGAGTCACGATCCAGAAAGCCGGCGGGGGAGAGGGAGCAGGGGAGCAATGGCAGGAGCCGGCATCTGTGGCACAGTGAATGATGCAGCTACAGCCACCGGCTTCTTGAGGACATCATACTCACCCTCCTCGTGCGGTCCCTGCATCTCCTATATGGTCTCGGCGCTAGCATCTTTTCCCTGTGCAGAGCGGTCACTGGTACCGCTCATTAAGGTAATGAATATGCACGCGTCTCCACTCCCATAGACGTGGAGCGCATATTCATTACCTTAATGAGCGGTACACAGGAAGAAGATGGCGACTACCATCGGAGATGCAGGGACAAGGGACCGCAGGAGGAGGATGAGTAGTATGGCGAGGCGGGGGGTTGAGCCAGCCATCCAGATGGGGGACAATGATTGTGCACAGCCAGTCAGCCTGATGGGGGACAATGATTGTTCACAGCCAGCTAGCCAGATGGGGGACAATGATGGTGCACAGCCAGCCAGCCAGATGGGGGGCAATGATGGCGCACAACCAGCCAGCCAAATGGGGGACAATGATGGTGTGTCAGCCAATACAGTGATGGGGGGTGTGTGAGCCCAGCCAGTCATGTATACAATGATGGGGACCGGAGGAGCCATGCATACAACAGGGGGAGCCACACATACCAGGACAGGGATGTGGGGACAACAGGACGGTGGTGCCACACATACCAGGACAGGGATGAGGGGACAATGCATACCCTGCTTATTCTCGAGTCAATTAGCTTACCCAGTTTTCCATGGCAAAACTAAGTGCCTTGGCTTATACTCGGGTCAACTTATACTCCAGTATATACGGTAACTGTATCAGCGAATTAGTCGTGAATAAAGTCTATCGAAGTTGAACAACTGTCTGATATTATAATGTTCCACAGAAACTCTCACTCCTGAAACAAAAGGAAATTCAAGTTTTGTCTGGGGTCCGTTGCACGCCGTGTCGGCACCTAGGTGTAGTATAGTATTCTTAGTTACGGAATAAACACGAAACGTGGCAACAAATCCGAAAGTTCTGGATGTTGATTTTGGCAATAAATGTGGCCTGAATAGTCAATATACTTAACTATCTAACTATAGGCTTTATCCAAGCCTTAATTATTTTGGCGCCAGAATGTAGTGTGGTGCGTGCACGGTTACTTACTGTGGCATTGCAGTGAGCCTTAGTGTTCTTACTGACACGGTTCTGCTCCAGACAAACAATTGGTGTATACAGACGGAATGTGGCCCCTCTATTAGGTGAGTGGTATTGTTGATGCTTGTGGCTTAACTCTTCAGCGGGTCCAACACCTATCACTCTAGGTCTCGGCCTTTTCCGTCTCTTAGCAATGTTCCTGGCAGAAATCTCACATCTGGACAGGTTCTGGTCACGGACAAGTTCAGCTCCAATCTGTCGCTGCTATGGTCTCAGTGAGGTGCTTCCTCTCCCTGTTCTCATTAGCTGCAGACTGTGCTTAAGATGGCCACACTTCCTCTTCTTGTGTCTCACATGAGTCACATTGTAGTCCGGATTGCAGACCGGATTTAACTTCGAGAGAAATGTGCTGTCTTCCAGGTGCAAAAATTAAAGATGTGTCTGACAGGATATCAGGAGTCTTCAGACCTACAGATGACTACCCATTCCTGCTAATACATGTGGGGACAAATGACACCGCAAGAAATGACCTGGAAACCATCTGCAGTGACTTTGAAAACTTAGGTAAGAAAGTGAAAGAACTGGGAGCGCAGGTGGTCTTCTCTTCCATCCTTCCAGTGGATGACCATGGAACAAGGAGGTGGATGAAGATTCTGCAGGTGAACAACTGGCTATGTCGATGGTGCCGTCAGCAAGGATTTGGATTTTTGGATCACGGAGTGAGTTACCTATACGATGGACTACTTGCTAGAGATGGGGTGCACCTTACGAAGACTGGAAAACATGTATTTGGAAGTCGCCTTGCTACACTCATCAGGAGAGCTTTAAACTAGAACAATATGGGAAGGGAAGCAAAACGCCAGCAAAAGCCATACACCTGACAAATACTATTGAGAATTCTGCTATTAGAAGTGAAGGGGAAGAACAAAGATTAAAAAATCTACATAATTAAAATATTGAAGAAAGAGAAAGCAATCACAAACTAAAATGTTTCTATACGAATGCACAAAGCATGGGCAACAAACAACGCAGGAAATTAAATATGATGTCATTGGAATCACTGAAACTTGGTGGGATGATACACATGATGGAATACAAGGCTAGAAGGATACAACTTATTTGCAAGAAACAGACTTGATAAACGAGGAGGAGGTGTCGCATTGTATGTTAGAAAAGCGTATATCTGCACAGAGATTGACGCTTCAGAGACTGGGAGTTCTGTGGAAACTGTTTGGGTAAGAATACAAGGACAGAACAATGGAAAGGACACCATTGTAGGCATTTACTACAGGCCACCCATGCAAGCTGAAGATATGGATGAACTCTTTATGCATCAAATGGCCAAGTTCTCTGAAAAATATGACATAGTGGTCATGGGAGATTTCAACTATCCAAAAATTTATTGGGAATCTCTCTCAGGCAAAACTAACAGGTCAAGGAAATTCTTATCCTCTCTTGCTGACAACTTTATCTTCCAAAAGGTAGGGGAGAAAACAAGGGGATCTGCTACCTTGGATCTAATCCTTATAAACAGGGAGGAAATGGTTGAGGAGGTAAGAGTGGCTGGGACCCTATGAGGTAGTGACCATGCTATTTTAGAATTTTGGATAACAAGAGGAGGAAGACCTGTGAAGACTCAGATGTCAAGGTTAGATTTCAGAAAGGCAGATTTTAAGGGACTCAGAAAGAGAATTGGAGGGATCCAATGGCTGGATATCCTTAAGGACAAAAATGTCTAGGAAGGATGGGAAATCTTGAAAAATGAGATTCTCAAAGCACAATCGTTAACAATTCCGAAAAGAGGAAAGAATGGGAAGCAATTAAGGAAACCAGGATGGATGAACACAGAACTTAAACACATGCTAAAAAGGAAGAAAGAAATGTTTATCAAATGGAAAGAGGGAGGCATATCTAAAGAAGAATATAGTGCCGTCTGCAGAACCTGCAGGGCACAAATCAGATTATCTAAAGCTGACAATGAATAAAGGCTTGCAAGAGACATCAAAAGCAACAAAAAAAGGATTTTGGGGATACGTCAAAAGTAAAAGAAAAGTCAAAGATGCTATAGGATTTTTACAGGATGAAAATGATGAAATGGTAAGACAGGATGTTAAGAAGGCTGAACTTTTAAATTCCTATTTTGCATCTGTTTTCTCTCAGAAAGGAAATGTAACATCAACTGATCTTCACTGTCCTATTAAAGGAATAGAAGAATCCAGGATATCTATAAACAGAAAGACAGTGAGGAAACACTTAGCTAACCTAAATGAATTCAAGTCTCCAGGTCCAGATTAATTACACCCCAGAGTACCGAAGGAGATAGCAGAAGAAATTCTTGAACTACTGTCCATAATCTTTGAAAATTCTTGGAGATCAGGAGAAGTCCCAGAAGACTGGAGAAGAGCAAATGTTGTTCCTATCGTCAAAAAGGGGAAGAAGGTGGACCCAGGGAACTACAGGCCGGTGAGTCTGACTTCTATACCAGGAAAGATCTTTGAACAAATTATTAAAAAACATGTATGTAAGTACCTGGATAAGAATGAAGTGATTAAACAGAGTCAGCATGGGTTTGTAACTAATAATTCATGTCAGACTAACTTAATTTCCTTCTATGACAGAATCACTGACTGGGTGGATCAGGGAAATGCTGTAGATATAGTATATCTTGACTTCAGCAAAGCATTTGACAAAATATCTCACACAATCCTTATTGAAAAAATGACTAAGTATGGAATGGACAAGGCAACTGTTAGGTGGATTCATAACTGGCTTAGTGATCGGACCCAAATGACTGCACATCCAGTTGGAAGAATGTCTCAAGTGGGGTACCACAAGGCTCTGTTTTGGGCCCTGTATTGTTCAACATCTTTATCAATGATTTAGATGAAGGAATTGAGGGTAAACTGATCAAATTTGCTGATGACACAAAGCTAGGAGGGGTAGCTAATACTAGAGAAGAGAGAGAGGATTCAAAAAGATATAAATAAACTGGAGCAGTGGGCAGCAACTAACAGAATGGTTTTTAACAGGGAAAAATGCAAAGTACTACATCTGGGCAATAAAAATGAAAAAAGCATATACAAAATGGGAGGAATAGGGCTAAGTAACAGCACATGTGAAAAAACTTGGATATACTAATTGATCACAGACTGAACATGAGTCAGCAGTGTGATGCAGCAGCGAAGAAGGCAAATACTATTCTAGGATGTATCAACAGAAGCATACAGTCTAGATCACATGAGGTCATTATTGCCCTCTACTCCTCTTTGGTCAGACCTCATCTGGAATACTGTGTCCAGTTTTGGGCACCACATTTTAAAAAAGACATCAACAAACTGGAGCAAGTTCAGAGAAGAGCCACCAGAATGGTGACCGGTCTGCAAACCATGTCCTATGAGGAACGGTTGCGGGATTTGGGAATGTTTAGCTTGCAAAAAAGAAGACTGAGAGGAGACTTAATAGCTGTCTACAAATATCTCAAGGGCTGTCACATTGTAGAAGGATCATCTTTATTCTCATTTGCACAAGGAAAGACTAGAAGCAATGGGATGAAACTGAATGGGAGGAGACACAGATTAGATAATAGAAAAAACTTTTTGACTGTTAGGGTGATCAATGAGTGGAACAGGCTGCCACGAGAGGTGGTGAGTTCTCCTTCAATGGAAGTCTTCAAACAGAGGCTGGACAGACATCTGTCTGGGATGATTTAGAGAATCCTGCTTTGAGCAGGGGGCTGGACCAGATGGCCCAAGAGGTCCCTCCCAACTCTACCATTCTATGATTCTAAGATTCTATGATTCTAGTCCCACCTATTAACGTTTTATAAGCATATCACAGTCATTCACCAATGCTTAGCCAACAGCGACATCTTGTGGCTGAATAAACAACATTTACAGTAGAGAAGCAAATCTATTTACAACAGGTACAGAGATTATACTGGTGTGGGTACAGGTATACACAATTATATCACTCTGGTGAGCCAACACTCATCTCACACTTCCACCATATTTGACTAGAGATATTGAAATATTTTTTTTTGGAGGCCTCATTCCCTTTTAGGTAAACAGTAGAATGATTGGCTTTACGAAAAAGCTCTTTCTTATTCTCATCTGTCCACAAGACACTTTCAAAGAGAGAGTTTGGCTTTCTCACATACATTTTGGCAATCTGCAGTCTAACTTTTTTATGTCTCCTTGTCAGCGGTGGGCTCCTCCTGGGTCTCCTGCCATAGCGTTTCATTTCATTCAAATGCTAATGGATAGACACTGATGCACTCTGAGCCTGCAGGACAGCTTGAAATTCTTTGGAACTTTATTGGGGCTGCTTACCCTCCATCTGAACTATCCTGCTTAGCAACCTTTCATCAATTTTTTTTTTCTGCCATGAAAGGAACTATAGTCTCATAGGTTGTAAACTTTTTGATGATGTTGCACACCGTGGACAAAGGTACATCAAGATCTCTGAAGATGGACTTATAATCTTGAGATTGTTATTATTCAACAATTTTAGTTCTCAAGTCCTCAAACAGTTCTCTTTTCTTTCTGTTCTCCATACTTAGTGTGGCACACACAGACATACAATGCAAAAATTGAGTCTTCTCCTTTTTTTTTTTGTTTCAGGTGTAATTTTCATACTGCCCACACCTGTTACTTGCCACAGGTGAATTTGAACGAGCATCACATGCTTGAAACAAAGTTGTTTACCCACAATTTTGTAAAGTTGCCAACAATTTTATTCAGCCTATGTTTGGAGTTTTGTATGAAATTATGTCCACTTTGCTTTTTTTTGCTGTTTTTTGTGTCCGTCCATACACACAAAGGAAATAAACAAGTGTACAGTTAGGTCCATAAATATTTGGACAGAGACAACATTTATCTAATTTTGGTTCTAGACATTACCACAATGAATTTGAAACAAAACAAATCAGATGCAGTTGAAGTTCAGACTTTCAGCTTTCATTTGAGGGTATCCACATTAAAATTGGATGAAGGGTTTAGGAGTTTCAGCTCCTTAACATGTGCCACCCTGTTTTTAAAGGGACCAAAAGTAATTGGACAGATTAAATAATTGTAAATAAAATGTTCATTTCTAGTACTTGGTTGAAAACCCTTTGTTAGCAATGACTGCCTGAAGTCTTGAACTCATGGACATCACCAGACGCTGTGTTTCCTTCTTTTTGATGCTCTGCCAGGCCTTCACCGCGGTGGTTTTCAGTTGTTGTTTGTTTGTGGGCCTTTCTGTCTGAAGTTTAGTCTTTAACAAGTGAAATGCATGTTCAATTGGGTTGAGATCAGGTGACTGACTTGGCCATTCAAGAATATTCCATTTCTTTGCTTTAATAAACTCCTGGGTTGCTTTGGCTTTATGTTTTGGGTCATTGTCCATCTGTAGTATGAAACGACGACCAATCAGTTTGGCTGCATTTGGCTGGATCTGAGCACACAGTATGGCTCTGAATACCTCAGAATTCATTCGGCTGTTTCTGTCCGGTGTCACATCATCAATAAACACTAGTGACCCAGTGCCACTGGCAGCCATGCATGCCCAAGCCATCACACTGCTTCCGCCATGTTTTACAGATGATGTGGTATGCTTTGGATCATGAGCTGTACCACGCCTTCGCCATACTTTTCTCTTTCCATCATTCTAGTAGAGGTTGATCTTGGTTTCATCTGTCCAAAGAATGTTCTTCCAGAACTGTGCTGGCTTTTTTAGATGTTTTTTAGCAAAGTCCAGCCTAGCCTTTTTATTCTTGATTCATATGAGTGGCTTGCACCGTGCAGTGAACCCTCTGTATTTAATTTCATGCAGTCTTCTCTTTATGGTAGATTTGGATATTGATACGCCTACCTCCTGGAGAGTGTCGTTCACTTGGTTGGCTGTTGTGAAGGGGTTTCTCTTCACCATGGAGAGTATTCTGCGATCATCCACCACTGTTGTCTTCCGTGGGCGCCCAGGTCTTTTTGCATTGATGAGTTCACCAGTGCTTTCTTTCTTTCTCAGAATGTACCAAACTGTAGATTTTGCCACTCCTAAAGTTGTAGCAATTTCTCGGATGGGTTTTTTCTGTTTTTTGCAGCTTAAGGATAGCTTGTTTCACCTGCATGGAGAGCTCCTTTGACCGCATGTTTCCTTCACAGCTAAACCTTCCAAATGCAAACACCACACCTCAAATCAACACCAGCCCTTTTATCTGCTTAATTGAGAATGATATAATGAAGGGATTGCCCACACCTGTCCATGAAATAGCCTTGGAGTCAATTGTCCAATTACTTTTGGTCCCTTTAAAAACAGGGTGGCACATGTTAAGGAGCTGAAACTCCTAAACCCTTCATCCAATTTTAATGTGGATACCCTCAAATGAAAGCTGAAAGTCTGAACTTCAACTGCATCTGATCTGTTTTGTTTCAAATTCATTGTGGTAATGTCTAGAACCAAAATTAGATAAATGTTGTCTCTGTCCAAATATTTATGGACCTAACTGTATAACAAAACATCTGTAATTGCAATAATTTCCTTGGAGAAATATTTCATTTTCAGGAACAATATCAAGGGTGCCAACTCTTTCAATCATAACTGTATACAGAGAGCAGATGCGTAAAGATAAAGTTTATCCAGCTCACCAGTGAATTGAAATCTTTCGGCAGTGCAAAGACAAGCAAGCCTGTATCAGCAGTAGGAGCGAAGACTAATAGTGAAAAGGTTTCCAGCAGGGAAGATTAAATTAAAAACAACATATTTCTTGAAAGATAATTTTAAAAGTTCCATGATAGTAAAAACTGCAGATCCCAGGGAAGTGCACCAAACTGACATGTTTCAAACTATGCGTTCTTAGTCATAGTGTGGCATAAGTCTCTAAATGTAGGGTGTTGTCTTATATAGTAATCAAACAGGAAAACAAACAGGAAAATACAATTTACCTGATAATATTTTTCTGCTCTGTAAACGTCATTTCCTGTTTGATCATCCTACCGGCGCTATTTTGTTTGAGAAAAAACAAATTTGCCTTCCTCAAAATGGCGCTGGCGGCAGCACCTGCGCAGTAGCATCTATCAGAATATGACATATGCTACTGCACAAGCGCAGCCGACGGTGGCATTTTAATTAAGATTTTTTTTTCTCAACAAAACAAAATACCTTAATAAAATGAATATATGCATATTATACAGTGCATCATGCTACAGTACTGGTGCTGCCTCTGGCACCTGCATGGTGAATGCTATTTATTTTTTTCAAACAATAGTATATACAGCATTCAGTATATATATATAAAATAGGGGGCAGTTCTCTGAAGGATCAGTGACCTGCCATAAGCCCATACTGATGCATATGTAGTCAATAGTGACAGCGACATCGAGGAGCATCGCACAGGGGTTGTGCGCCCCCTGTGCTTCCATCAGCACAACGCAATGCGCTAATGGTCTCCATGGTGATCCCCCGGCTGCAAGATGGCGGCGGGGTCCTTCAGGGTCTTGCAGGGAAGTTGACCTCTGAGCGAATGCTAAGAGATATTGTATTCACAACTAGCACTACTCGGTGACACCTGCTAGTACAGAAGTCTAATGAGACAAGTTTTAAATCCTTTCTTATTATGTGTTACATAAATAAAAACATCTGTATTTCATGTCTAAAAATATAATCCTTTATGATATAACAACCTAGTACCTCACTAATTCACATCAAAATTCTACTGTCAAAAAATGCACCAAAACTGTAAAATAATCAAAAGTTAAGCCCATTGTTCCTATGATACCTGCAATCCGATCATAAATATCCAATGAATAGAAAACACAGCTTTAATGCAGTTAATATGCTTTAATGTATCATGTGAATCCATATCTAAAAATAAAATATTATTTTGCTATTTAAATCTATTGGAGTTAGTGTGTTTAGCTGAAATATCCATCAAACTAAGACCCTGGACATTTGTTTATTATTGTCCCCATCTCCAATCTGGTTTGACTATTTTTATTCAAATAAATTTTGGACCTTCAATTTTACCATCATGTTTTTCTACAAAGTGCTGAGACAGTGGGTGACTTAGAGTATGTATCCACGGTCTGGATTGCCAGCGTTTTGGACGCAAAGGAAATCCCGCTCCGCCCAAAGCGCCACCCCCTCTCTACGCGCGATGATTCCGCAAGTGTTCATTGAACACATGTGGAATCACCACATCATATCAATAGACTGTATTATTTATCTTGCGGAGACGGAGCGTTGCCGCAAGATAAATAGACATGCTGCGTTCTATAAAGACGCGCCGTATGTCCGGATTCGTGAGTTGTCACCCGCGTTTTTCTATGCATAGTGGAGACGGGATTTCTTCAAATCCCCTCCACTATGCTGTAACATCTGGACGCTGCAGATTAAACGCTGCGGCTGTACGCAGCGTTTAATCCGCAGCTAATCTGGATGTATTCCGAACAGTGGAAACATACTCTTAGAGGTTTATTTATTGATGTTGCACAGATGTTTCTTAACTTTTATACATGAGTGCTTTGTTTTCATAAAATATATTTAATTATAAGCACACAAATCTCCTTAGTTTAACAAGTATGAAAGTTTATTATTGTGCATGTATATTTTTGTAAAGAAAAATACCTCCAACTCATAATAAATGGAAAGTTGATGTCGGCAGAAATCTACCTGTCTAAATTTAGAGTGCAGCTACAACTCATGATAACAATTTCAAACAAGGAGAAACATGGAGTCGAAATGCTAATAAAACATCATATATTTATTAAACTTAATTAGTAAAACAAACGAAAGATAATAATGAAAGAAAAAATAGTTGAATATATAACATACAATAAGGCATGAAAAATCCACTGATGAAACAGTGGGAGTGAGCAGAAGAAATTTAAAGAATTTAAATGGGTCATAAAAAAGCCTCAACCACAAAGGTGTAGCAAACAGAATGGTGTCCTGAATCAGATTGCAAAGTGAGAATGGACCAACATGACAGTTTGAATAGACATTACCGTGGCACAACTGACCAAAGCAGTGGTGTTTTACCTACAACATTATGACAGACAGAGGAGTGCAGCTGGGGAGCGCACATGCCAGAAATTAGCCCATAGGGCTTCTCAAAATGAGAACACAGTAACAATGGCATTGCGTGCCCCAGATAAGCAGAGCAATCCGTCAGTCTAAACGAAACAACAGTTGTTTAAGGTCAAAAACACACAGTGACCACTGAGGTGATTACCTGTCATGGCTTTGCAGGGTCTGAAAAAGGACACCGGATCCCCGACGCGCGTTTCGACACTCCTTCTTCAGGGGGCGTGCAATGCCATTGTTACTGTGTTCTCATTTTGAGAAGCCCTATGGGCTAATTTCTGGCATGTGCACTCCTCTGTCTGTCATAATGTTGTAGGTAAAACACCACTGCTTTGGTCAGTTGTGCCACGGTAATGTCTATTCAAACTGTCATGTTGGTCCATTCTCACTTTGCAATCTGATTCAGGACACCATTCTGTTTGCTACACCCTTGTGGTTGAGGCTTTTTTATGACCCATTTAAATTCTTTAAATTTCTTCTGCTCACTCCCACTGTTTCATCAGTGGATTTTTCATGCCTTATTGTATGTTATATATTCAACTATTTTTTCTTTCATTATTATCTTTCGTTTGTTTTACTAATTAAGTTTAATAAATATATGATGTTTTATTAGCATTTCGACTCCATGTTTCTCCTTGTTTGAAAATGTATATTTTTGTGTTGTGACTCATTGTGCTTCTTCTGCAAGGAAAAACATATAAAGGGGTACTTTAGGGAGATAAAAAAAAATGAGGAGCAGGTCCTGTAACACGGACTTACAAGTGTTCTAAAGATACAGTGCCTTGTGAAAGTATTTGGCGCCCTGCAACTTTTCAACCTTTTCCCACATATCATGCTTCAAACATAAAGATACCAAATGTAAATTTTTGGTGAAGAATCAATAACAAGTGGGACACAATTGTGAAGTTGAATGAAAGTTATTGGTTATTTAAAATTTTTGTGGAAATACAAAAACTGAAAAGTGGGGCGTGCAATATTATTCGACCCCATTAACTTAATACTTTGTTGTGCCACCTTTGCTGCGATTACAGATGCAAGTCGCTTGGGGTATGTCTCTATCAGTTTTGTACATCGAGAGACTGAAATTCTTACGAATTCTTCCGTGGCAAACAGCTCTAGCTCAGTGAGGTTGGATGGAGATTGTTTGTGAACAGCAGTTTTCAGCTCTTTCCACAGATTCTCGATTGGATTCAGGTCTGAACTTTGACTTGGCCATTCTAACACCTGGATACGTTTATTTGTGAACCATTCCATTGTAGATTTTGCCTTATGTTTGGGATCATTGTTTTGTTGGAAGACAAATCTCCGTCCCAGTCTCAGGTCTTTTGCAGACTCTTCAAGAATGGTCCTGTCTTTGGCTCCATCCATCTTCCCATCAATTTTAACCATCTTCCCTGTACCTGCTGAAGAAAAGCAGGCCCAAACCATGATGCTGCCACCACCATGTTTGACAGTGGGGATGGTGTGTTCAGGGTGATGAGCTGTGTTGCCTTTACGTCAAACATATCGTTTGGCATTGTTGCCAAAAAGTTTGATTTTAGTTACATCTGACCAGAGCACCTTCTTCCACATGTTTGATGTATCTCCAGGTGGCTTGTTGCAAACTTTAAACAACACTTTTTACGGATATCTTTGAGAAATGGCTTTCTTCTTGCCACTCTTCCATAATGCCAGATTTGTGCAGTGTACGACTGATTGTTGTCCTATGGACAGACTGTCCCACCTCAGCTGTAGATCTCTGCAGTTCATCCAGAGTGATCATGGGCCTCTTGGCTGCATCTCTGATCAGTCTTCTCCTTGTTTGAGATGAAGTTTAGATGGACGGCCGGGTCTTGGTAGATTTGCATTGGTATGATACTCCTTTTATTTCAATATGATCGCTTGCACAGTGCTCCTTGGGATGTTTAAAGTTTTGGAAATAATTTTGTATCCAAATCCAGCTTTAAAATTCTCCACAACAGTATCACGGACCTGCCTGTTATGTTCCTTGGTCTTCATGATGCTCTCTGTGCTTCAAACAGAACCCTGAGACTATCACAGATCAGGTGCATTTATACGGAGACTTGATTACACACAGATGGATTATATTTATCATCAGTAGTCATTTAGGACAACATTGGATTATTCAGAGATCCACAATGAACTTCTGGAGTGAGTTTGCTGCACTAAAAGTAAAGGGGCTGAATAATATTGCACGCCCCACTTTTCAGTTTTTGTATTTCCACAAAAATTTAAAATAACCAATAAATTTCATTCAACTTCACAATTGTGTCCCACTTGTTGTTGATTCTTCACCAAAAATTTACATTTGATATCTTTATGTTCGAAGCATGATATGTGGAAAAAGGTTGAAAAGTTCCAGGGGGCTGAATACTTTCGCAAGGTACTGTAATTAAAGTGCAATGTGCATCTCAACTTTATAGTTAGTACAATTTTGTTTTAATCTCCCTGGAGTACCCCTTTAAAGAATAGCTGATACTTGATGAAGTGGCTAGTTTTTGCTCTAATTTTATTTATGGTGCTTCACTGAAAATTCTGTTTATTACATACTTTTTAAATTTGCATTACTGTTTCAGAGATATGGACTTTTTAGTGCTAACTTTTTTCGTCTTTATGAAGGAAGCTTTGCTCACAGGGTAATGCAGAAAAGACACACCTGCAGAGAATCCTACTAGTAACGCTCAATTTGGTAAAGTCATAAAAATTTGCACTAAATAAAAAGCCTATATTCCTGGATTATAAGCAAAACAAAAGAACGAATAAGGAAGCACTTAGAAGATCAGCAGGAATAAAATATGGATACAAACTGCTCTCTTGACATTGTGGCAGGTCCTTTTTAAAGTGGGGTCATTATCTTTTATTATTTTTTGAAACTGTGGAAAAGTATTGCCGGAAGGGTATCAAATGGGAGGTTCATCATCAGCACAAAAAAAATTACAACTTAGAAGGAAAGTCAATACCATGCAAGTCAATGAACCGTAAGGCTATGTGCACATGACATCTTTTTCAGGCAGACAAACTGGATGAGTTTTTCAAAAGAAAAATGTTTAGTGAAAGACCTGAAGAATGGTCTGCTCACTTATTTTAACTGGCATCTTTGCAAACACAGAGACCGAACATAGAACAGCAATTTTTTTTTTTACAAAGAAATGCATCTGTTCATTCTTTTGAGCATTTAGTTAGCATTTTTTCAGGTTTTTTTTTTTTGGAGCCTAATCCTCCAAAAACAATCATGTCCACATAACCTTAGCAATCTATTCTTGTCCCAGTGTTTTTATTCTTGTGTAATCAGGAGGTATTTAGAATAGTTTAAAGTGAACCTGTCAGCATGATTGTGCACAGTAACCTACAGTGTCAGGTATTTCTACTACTATAAAACAATGTTTATTTTGTCCTTAAGGTTTTTTGGTGGACTCCTAAAGGATATCAGAAGAAAGGCACCATGGTATTGGAGTGATTTTTATGATGCCCTCAATCTTCAATGCCTCTCAGCAATTCTGTTTATTTATTTGGCAACTGTAACAAATGCTATCACTTTTGGTGGTATGCTAGGAGATGCAACAGATAACATGCAGGTACGTAATATTCATACAATTAATCCCTTTTCATGCTGTATTTCTTCTTTTTCATCTTGGTCATGTAGTTTATACAGGCAGATGATGTGACTTCTATGGAACTATTTTGTAATAAACTGGTTCTGTAGCTTCACATTATAAAGCAGTTGCCTGCAGCATCCACTAGGTTGTTTTCAATACCGTAAAAACTACAATTAAAGGTGAGCATATAATATAATATTTGTGATAACTATAAAAAGTCTGTAAGAAAAATTCCAGTACAGCAGCCAAACTAGATTGGTTAAGCTTAAAAGTCAATTGAAAAAATGTTCAATATGCATAAATTACAGTAGTACTTATCTTCACAGTCCACTATTTCCAAGTATATGATAATTGTATAATCTCATTCACACCTTCACTCAAGTAAAGAGACAAAACATGTATCCTAATCTCCATTAACGCCATATCCACCATCCAGTTTCAGGTGGATCCTTTCTTTTCTTTTGCAAAATAAGCTGGAAGGGCACACATCCTCCCAATTAGGGATGAGCGAACCTGGATGAGCGTACTGAACACCTAGTGTCCGGTACCAAACCCCGAACAATGACTTCTTACTGTATGTCTGGTTTACTGTTCGGGTTCAACAGACTAATAAAGCTTGTTGAAAGACTGCATCACAGCCAATCGACAAACTTTTCCAGTGTACTTCCGGCACCATCACAGCCATGCTAATTATTGGCATGGCTGTGACTGGCTGGCACACCATGGTTGAAATAATAATAAAAAATCAAACACATGGGGTCCCTCCTATTTTTGATAACAAGCACAGGTAAAGTAGACAGCTGCTGGATGGTATTCTTAGGCTGGGAAGGTCCATAAATATATGTCCCTTCCCAGCCTAAAAATAGCATCTCGCAGCTGCCCCAGAAAAGGATCATCTATTAGATGCGCTAATTCTGATGCTTTACCCAGCTCTTCCCACTTGCCCTGATGCTTTGGCAAATTGGGTAACATTTGGGGTTGATGTCTCTCAGACACTGCCATTACTAACCTGGTAAGTGAGGAGTTAAAAAAACACAAACACACTCCCTCGTTTATTCATTTATTAATTTAAAATAAATCCAGGAAGTTCCGATAGTAATCCAAAAGTGAAATGTCCCATGACGCACATCTAATCCTATGAAGACTTGTTATGAGAAAGTTCTCAGAGACATCATAGCTCACTCCTGTTCAGCGGCAGACACAGAAATTGTCTAGGTATACTTTTTAACCCCGTTCCCACTTGAAATGTATCCACACATCCCTGTGACCTGGGTCTTATTCATCTGGGACGTATGGCTACGTCTTCGCGATTTTGCACGCACACCATCTGTGTGCGAGCGGTCACCGCAGGATGTCAAATGATTTTGACATCTGACACCCGGCACTCAGTGCCAGGAGTGGTCCTGCACTCCCCCGGGCACTTCAACCCCATAAATGCTGCGATCAAACGCGATCATGCGGGGTCCCGATCATTGCCATGGTGACTTAATATCATCATGATGACATCTGGGTCACCAGAGCTAGGAAAGTTGCTTGATCATGCTCAGAACATGATCAGCAACTTAGTCTGTCAGTGCAGTGCTGACAGTTTCCATAGCATAGGAATGCTGCTGCATCCCCATGCTATACAAGCGATCAGCTACAAAAAATGAAAGTCCCATAGTGGGACAAAGTAAAAAAGTTTAAAAGAGTAAAAAGAAGTTAAAAAATGCAAAAATATTTTAAAAAATCAAAAATAATAATAAAAAAATCTAAATATATTGTACCCATGAATGAATATTTTTATAAAAAAACAAACAATAAAAGTACAAATATTTGATATTGCCACATCCAGAACAACCCGACCTATGACACTGTCTCACTAGTTAACCCCTTTAGTGAACAACATAAAAAAATAAAAAACAAGGTAAAAACAATGCTTTATCAGCATGCCGCTGAACAAAACGCAATCAAAAAGACGAATATAAATAAAAATGGTACCGCTGAAAATGTGATCTTGTCCCGGAAAAAACAAGCCATCATACCGCACCATCAGCGGAAACATAAAAAAGTTACAGCTCAAAATAAAGTGGTGCAAAAATAATTATTTTTTCTATAAAATAGTTTTTATTGTGTAAAAGCGCCAAAATATAAAAAGGTATAACTATGGTATCGCTGTACTTGTACTGACCCAAAGAATAAAATGTCCTTATCAATTTTACCATAAGTGGAACAACATAACCCCCCCCAAAAAAAAAATCCTGAATTGCTGGTTTTTGTACATTCTGCCAAAATTGGAATAGAAAGCGATCAAAAAATGTCATGTGTCTGGAAAATCCCTACCTCTAACCCTAATCCCAACCCTAACCACAACACCATACCCCAACTCCAACACAACCTTAACCCCAACACTCCAACACAACCCTAACTTCAACCCTAACCCCTAAATCCAATACCACAACCGTAATCCCAACACCACAATTGTAACCCCAACCGTAACCCCCAACACAACCATAACCCTAGTCCAACCCTAACCCTAGCCCCAAGCCCAAACCTAGCCGCAACACTAACCCTGGCTCTTACTCCAAATTTAACCCTAACCCTAGCCCCAAACCTAACCCTAACTGCAAAGAATGTAAAAAAATACATTTTTGAATTTTATTATTTTTACCTAACTAAAGGGGTGATAAGGGGGGGTTTGATTTACTATTTGCTTATTTTGATCACTGTGAAAGGGTCTATGACAGGGATCAAAATAAACCAATAGGAAAAATCCATTGCTGCCGGGTGCCGATCGGCAGATTTTGGCGGGTGCACTGCGCATGCGCCCTCCATTTTCTTTCCAGAAGAAGATGCTGGGGGACAGAGCAGGAAGGTGCACAAATACCAGAGGTACCGGAGGGTCAGGGACTCCATTTCTCTCTCCACTGGTATGCTAGATCATATCAGAGGAGAGAGAAGTGAATGGGACATCTGACTTTTTTTTGCGATCGCCATTATTCCGTGAATAACGGTGATCACAAGACTGGGGATAGTAAAAAACTGACCCGAATCATATTCTCCGGGGTTTCAGCTGATTTTCCGATGCTGGGGGGTGCTATACCCTTATTTCTCATCGCCGTTAAAAAGTGGCGCTGAGGAATAAGTACCCTTAACTACCACCGTTAAATGGAGTATCAGCAGTCATTAAAGTGTTAAATCAGAATGTTCAGAGTGTTATGTCACACAAAACATTAATAAATAACGTTTCCCACATCTCTACTTTACATCAGCACAATTTTTGAAAGATCATTATTTTTATTAGGAAGTTATAAGGGTTAATTGTTAACCAGCGATTTCTCATTTTTCAACAAGATTTACTAAACCATTTTTTACCAGGCTGTACCTCATAACAGCATGACAGGAGGTAGTCATACTCATCCTCTAGGGACAGGAATCACACAAGAGGTTAAAAGCCCCCCTCCACCTCACCCTCAGTGTTTTTCCTGCCCCAGCAGGACTGATCATGAAGAGAGCGGAGCGCAGGAGTGTAAAGATTTACCTTTGAACTCTGGGGGATTGGAGGGGACTTGATCTCTTCTTTTCCTGTTATTAGGAGGCTCCAGGCTCCTACCTCACTCTACAGGAGTCCCTCAGCCAGATATAAGAACGGGACGTAGCTCTCGACTTCGCCGCTTCCTTCTGCCACGCTGCTTGTGCATTCCAGCACGCAACACATTGTTAGGGTTGGCGGATAGCACTAAATAAATACAATAATAAAGTGTATAAAAAATATCTTCTTTATTTCACACCATTAAAATGACAATGGAATCCATGTAAATAAAAACAGAGATCACATTCTGATGCGTTTCTGGCTATCAGCCCTTAGTCATAGAATGTCACATTCTATGACTAAGGGCTGATAGCCAGAATGAGCACATTTGTTCCCCTAAGCTTGTTGTGGCTCAACAGGCTCCCAGGTCATATCCTCTGGTCCATGACCCCTCCAGTCAACCAGAAAAAACTTTTTGCCGCGCACCACCTTGGTCCCAACAATGTGGAGCGCAATTGTCCGAAGACGTATCAGAAGCTCCAACAGGAGTCTCTGAAAACCGATTCATATGCATGGGTTTTAAGGGAGACACGTGAAAGGTGTCAGTAATATTTAGGTGAGGCGGAAGACTAAGGCGATACACTACAGGATTCACGTGCTCAAGGACCTTGAAAGGACCTAAGTAGCAGGGAGAAAATTTAGTGGACTCTACATGCAGCTTGATGTTACGAGCTGACAGCCACACTAAGTCCCCCGGGGCAAAGACTGGTGCTGGACGACGATGCGATCCTAGATATCACGAGCCTCCACTGCCCAGAATACCACCCTCGGGTCGGAAGACGAGACGGGCATGGGCACAAGCACACGCAGATATTGACAATAATTTAGGAGAAAAGGAGTCTGCCCCGTGGAATCGGAGACGGCATTATTTAAGGCGAATTCCGGCCATGGCAATAGAGACACCCAGTTGTCATATCTGGCAGACACAAAATGCCACAAATACGTGACCAGAGTCTGATTGGTCCTCTCCACTAGCCCATTCGTCTCAGGATGGTACGCAGAGGACAGATTGACAGGCGAAAAAGCTTCCTCCAGAAATGAGACGCAAACTGGGGACCCCGGTCACTGACAATCTTGTCAGGCATCCCATGAAGGCGGAAAATGTGCTTAATAAATAATACCGCCAAGGCTTGTGTGGATAGCTTACGCGGGAGAGGAACCAAGTGCATCATCTTGGAAAAATGATCGGTGATGACCCAAATAACCTTATTATTACGAGACTTAGGCAGGTCCACAATAAAGTTCATCCCAACCATTTCCCAGGGTCTATTCGCCACTGGCAAGGGATAGAGCAAATCTGCGGGTCTCTGCCTGGAAGACCGATTCCTGGCACACTAGAGACAGTACAGCACGTAATTTTTAACATTACACGCCTTCCGAGGCCACCAATAAGACCTCTCCAGAAGCTCAATGGTTCTCTTGACGCCGAAATGACCACCCAGTTTGGAAGTATGTGCCCACGAGAGAACCTTTAGCCACAGATTAGGAGGAACACAGGTCTTTCCCGGAGGTACCTGCTCAAGCGATACCGGTGCCACCGTCCTAAGGCTCTCAAGGGACAATAAGACGTGGCGCATCCCCATCTTCGGACAACACTATTAAACAGGACAGGGCATCGGGGCATAAATTCTTCTCACCGGACAAAAAATGTATGGTAAAATTGAACCGGGAGAAGAATAAGGACCACCCGGCCTGACGAGAGTTCAGCCGTTGGGTTGTCTGCAGATAGAGGAGGTTTTTGTGGTTCGTGAAAACCCTAAAGGGATGCCGAGCCCCTTCCAGGAGATGTCTCCACTCCAAAAAGGCCAATTTCATAGCCAATAACTCACTGTCCCCAATGGAATAATTCCTCTCTGCTGGTGAGAAGGCCTTGGAGAAGAAGAAGCAAGGGTGTTTTCGACCTTGAACTTCCTTTTGATATAGGACGGCTCCAGCACCAATGGAAGAGGCATCTACCTTTAGGATGAAGGGCTTATCCACATCAGATCAATGCAGAACTAGGACCCTAGGGAAATGGGGCTTTAGGGAGGTAAAGGCCCTGGAGACCTCCTGAGACCACTGCCTAGGGTTAGCTCCTTTCTTGGTGAGGGCTACCAAAGGAGCCGCCAGAGTGGAGATATGAGGGATGAACTGGTAGTAGTAATTAATTAATCCCATAAAGCGCTACACCGCTTTAAGAGAATGAGGCTCTTGCCAGTTCAATACCGAATCCAGCTTGGCAGGGTTCATAGCTAGAGCCTTGGCAGAAATGATATACCCTAGGAATGGTAGGGTCTCTTGCTCAAATACACATTTCTCCAGCTTAGCATAAAGAGAATTAGCTCGTTAGTGCTCTAAGACCGTACATAAATCTTTACGGTGAAAGTCGATATCCGGAGAATAGATAAGAATGTCATCAAGATATACCAACACCGATATGGATAACAACTCCCGAAAGATGTCTTTCACGAAATCTTGAAAACTGCGGGGCATTACAGAGACCAAATGGCATTACTAAGTACTCATAATGACCATCCCGGGTATTAAAAGCGGTTTTCCATTAGTCCCCTTCCCATGTACGAATTAGGTAATAAGCCCTACGCAAGTCTAACTTGGTAAATATTACAGCTACCCACAGTCTATCAAAGAGCTCAGAGATTAGCTACAAAGGATATTTATTTTTGATAGTAATGGCATTCAAACACCTATAATTAACACAAGGACGTAATTTCCCATTCTTCTTTTGGACAAAGAAACCTGCACCAGCAGGAGACAGACTTTCTGATAAACCCCCCGCCAAATTCTCCCTGATGTACTCTGACATAGCTTCAGTTTCCGGGAGAGACAAAGGGTAGACACGCCCACAAGGGGGCTCTGCCCCCAGACTGAGGTCTATGGGGCAATCATATGGGCGATGAGGAGGAAGAGGATCGGCGTCCTTTTTGGAGAACACGTCAGCATATCGCCAGTAGTGCTTGGGTAGAGACGTTAGATCTGTAGTGACCTCAGAGGATCCAATTTGAACTTGGACCCTCAGGCACGACCTACTCCACCCCAGTATGCTCCCAGTAGCCCAATCAATACGAGAGGAATGGCTGCGCAACCAAGGCATACCCAAAAGTACGTCATCCATGCCCTCAGAGATGGCTAAAAAGGAAATTATCTCTTGATGTTTTGGAGACATCATTAGGGTAAGTGGTATCGTTTGATGACTGATTTGGGTAGGGAGAATGGAGCCATTAACCACTTGGATGGTGACAGGTTTAGGGAGCATCACTAAGGGAATCGCATGCAGTTGAGCAAAGGTGAAAGACAGAAAATTGACTTCAGCCCCGAAGTCCACACAAGCCTTAGTAGTGTGAGTTATGACCCATATTATAAGGACATTTTGAAGGTTAGTTTGAGGGCACATCTGCCGTGTCTAGTGATCCTCCTCCGATAGTCACTAGACACGGTCGTTTCCCTGACGACTGGGGCACTTATTGGCATAATGCCCAGCCTGCCTACAAACAGGTCAGGGAACGTACGGAACGGGGTTTTGATTCCGCCCAAGAGACCTCCATGGGCTCCACCAAAATGCTTGTTTGAACCGGGGATTCCAAAGGATTGGCAAAGTTTGGAGCTAACCGAATCCTTTGTCTACACTGGGCTCGCTCCAACCTGCGCTCAGCGTGCTGAAGATCAATGCGAGTGGAAACAGATAATAAGTCCTCCAGTGTAGCTGGAATATCCCAAGTGGTCAAAGCATCCTTTACATGGTCAGCAAGGCCCCTCCAAAATATGGGAATTAAGATCTTATCTTGCCACTCCAACTCGGAAGTTTAGGTGCGGAATTGAATGGCAAAATGGCTGGCCATGGAAGAGCCCTGGGTTAACTCCAAAAGTTGGACTGCGGCATTGTGGGTAAGGTGAGGTCCAAGAAAGACCTATTTCAGAGTGCCCAGAAAGTGAGAAAGTGAGAGGTGCTCTGGACCACCTGGTCATTGCACTCTCATAGCAACGTAGCCCACTCCAACGCTCTGTCAACAGTGATACCACAAATCCCACCTTAGCTCGTTCAGATGGGAAACGTGAGGCCAGAAGCTCCAGCTGAATCAAGCACTTATTCACAGAGATTTTCCTGCAATTGTAACAAAGTGACAGCACAAAACAGAAATGTCCAGAAAACGTAGTAGTGGGGCGCGACTGCTAACACCAACAAGTTCAGCAGTAATATGCAGCAAGAATGCAACCGACTCTTATACGTGTAAGTCCAGCAGTAGTATGCAGCAAGGGTGCAACCCGCAGTTATACGTGGAAGTCCAGCAGTAATAAGAAGCAAGAGTGAGACTGGCACTTATACGTGGAAGTCCAGAACTATGCAGATAGATGAGATGACACCATTCATAGAAGTCCAGAAATACATGGGTGGACCTTAACAGGGAGAATGTACCTTTTGTCCTGAGAAGTCCTGCTCAAGTCCCGCAAAGAAGCCCTCAGCAGACACAGTCTCAGAAGTCAGAACAGTAGGTAACCCCAGCCAGGATCTGGAAGCAACTTAGAAGACTAAAGGCATCTGGAAGTGATGAGACAGAGCACCGAGTAACAAGCAGCAGCAGGAATTCCAGAAGCAAGCCAGGAGGCAGCTCAGAAGCAGACAGCAACAAAATACTCAGGCAAGGAGGATCTCCCGACCCGGATTTAAATAGCAGAAAAGACAGGAAGTTCCAGGACAGGGCGAAGTACCAGACTCCATCTTGGACAAGGGCAGAAAAGGCTCCAAAGAACATCCGGAATTCTTACAACGTATTCTCTGGATGCTAATAAATGGAACTCTTTTTTTTGCATAATTTTGAGTGCCAAGTTCTTCTCTATTTATGCTAAGACGGGCTGGATACCCTACTTGAGCACCTATAACTTATCTTTGTATGAGTGCCGTGTTTGATTTCTTTATTCTTTGATCCAGAGAAGGTCAAGATTTTGGAAGAAATCTGAAAGGTTGACATTCCCATCGCCAAAGTGGCAAAAAAGACCTCAATACCATTTGAGGATTCTTCCTGCCTTCGGGATGCTATGGACAGGAAGACAGAGGTAATACTTAAAAGAAGTTGGGAATCTTCAGCGGCCATCATTAAAGACACCATGGCTACCACTTCGATAGCCAGGTCCATGTGCATCTGGATCGATGAGCTGACAACCCAGTTAAAATCCAATACCCTCAGAGAGATTATGTTAGAGTCCCTCCCTATGTTAAAAATGGCGACACAATTGATCGCAGATGCCTCATCTGAATCTTTGAGGTTTGCAGTTAGGAGTAACGTATTATCTAACTCTGCACGACGGGCCATCTGGCTCAAAACATGCCATTATAAAAACAATCACTGCTCTATCCCATTCTCAGGCACACCTGTCTTCGGTTCAGTGCTAGATGAAATTCTAGAGAGGGCCTCCGACGACAAGAAAGGGTCCCCGGAAGAAAAATCAAAAAAGTACCACTACTTTCGTAGACTCAGTCAGGCAGGATTACAGGGGGAAGGGGAAGATTGGAAGGTGGAGTTACCCCAAGGAAGGTAGATCCATTGGGGAGACCCTTACTTCAGAAAAGTGGGAGGGAGACTGCAGTTTATCGTGGAAGTGTGTTGGACCATTACAGATGACCAGTGGATCCTGTGAACCATAAGGGAAGGATACAGAATATATTTTTCCCATCTCTCTCCTCAAAAGTATTGCATCATCAGACCCCAGTCCCTCTCCACCTCAAAGACTCTGGGGGAATGTCAGGAACCTCTTAAAATCAGGGGCAGTTGGTCCCGTAGCCCATTCAGAGATAGGTTAAGGGTCACTATTCCTCCCTTTTCTCCTTAAAAAAGCCTTCGGGCAAATACCATACCATTATAAATGTAAAACTCCTAAATTAATGACTCAGGTACAAAAAAATTCAATATGGAGACAGTAACATCAAGCATTCCGTTGATAGGGAAGGAGTCTACCATGTGCACATCAGATCTTAGAGACGCATAGTACCATGTGCCCGTCCACCCCAACCACCATCAATTTATGAGGTTAGCGCCAGAACATCGGGTGTCAATCCACCATTTCCAGTTCAAGTGTCTACCACTCAGCCTTTCCTCAGCACCATGTATCATTACATTATGGCAGAAGGGAATTATTGTAATTCCATATCTCTATGATATCCTTTTAGTAGCGGACTCAACCATCCTCCTTAATCAGCAGCTTACCCAGACGATCGTCATACTAGAAGATCTAGGATGGCACATCTACTGGAAAAAATCTGACATGCGACTAGGTACTCAAAAAGTGTTCTTAGGAGTACTCCTCGATTCACATCACAGCATGTCTTCCTTGCCACTCATAAAGAAGGATGAAATCAGAGACACAATTCAGGCCTTCCAGAAAAAGAGGATAGTCTCCATCAGGTATGCCATGAGAATCCTGGGCCTAATGATGTCCTGTATCCCAAGCATTTGGTGGAGTCAAGCCCACTCAAGACAATTACGGGGAACAATCCTGCCAGTCTGGAACAGACATCCTTCTGGTCTAGACAGAAGAATGAAGGTTTTGGCAAGCTTGAAAGATTCCCTGTCATGGTGGACATCTCGGAAGAGACTCGAGGAAGGAGTACCTTGGAACCTATCCCCCTTCATCCATATAACCACTGACGCAAGCCAGATAGGATGGGGAGCAAAAGTGGACGGTCATTACCTGCAGGGTACATGGGCCCCGCAAGATCAAAAGTGATTGTCCAATTACAGACAGTTAAAGGCAGTAGGGGAGACACTGCAACAATGTCAAGTTATGGTAAGAAATCTTCATGTGAAGGTTTTTTCAGATACTGTCACAACAGCTTCCTTTTTGCGTCACCAGGGTTGTCTGAGAGGCCAGCTCCAAACATTTCAGTGGGCAGAAAGGAGCATTCTTTCCATTTCAGCAGTTCACTTGAAGGGCTCTGAAAACAGAGTGGCAGATTTTCTCAGCAGGGAAAAACTCTGGTCCTCCTAATGGGAGCTAAATCTAGAGTTGTTTCACCAGCTAGCCCGGAGATGGGGGTTCCACATATAGATTTGTTAGCAACCCGAAGGAATACGAAGTTAGTAAGGTTTTTCTCCATAGACCCAAGAGACAACCTTATCTTTGTACCATTTACCTTTCATGTCTCCCCTTTTTCCTCATAGATTGTAAGCTTGCGAGCAGGGCCCTCATTCCTCTTGGTATCTACTTTGATCTGTGCTTATTGTTATGCTGTAATATCTATTGTCTGTACAAGTCCCCTCTATAATGTAAAGTGCTGCGGAATATGTTGGCGCTATAGAAATAAAATTATTATTATCTCAGAATTGGGATGCAAATCTTCTTCACGCATTTCCCCCTTTTCCTCTTATACCAAGGATTCTGAGGAAGATCGGGCCACGGTAATATTTAGCCCCCTTCTGGCCCAAAAGAAGTTGGTTCCCGATGTTACACCACATGGCCCTGGAAGATCCAGTTCGCCTTCCGGACAGATACAACCTGCTGTCTCAGGGTCTCCTCTTTCATCATGCTTTCTACGCCTGGCAGCATGGATCCTGAGAGGCAAATCCTAGGCTCCAAAGGACTATCAGACAGGGTAATAACAAGTATGCAGGCAAACAGAAAGTCGGTAACTTAAGCTATCTATTCAAAGGCATGTAAGAAATGCTGCTCATATGTAGGGGAATCCATTACAGAATCATCCCATACAGATATTCTTAAAATCCTAGATAGAGCTCCTTCAGATAGCCATCGAGAAAGGACTAAGGCTTAGCACGCTAAGGATACAGATCTTGACCTTAGCACTAGTAGTCCCAGAAATTTCGAGCTCCCCCCTGAAGTCCCGAAAGAGGGTCAAATGACCCTTAGTCCAAACTGACAACTCTGATGGCTCCAATTAGCATCCTTTCATTTGTAAATGTCACCATTGCCTGAGGAATCTGCAGAATACAGAACAAAAGACGGTGATTATAGGATGTTAGCTAAAATCCTTCAGGTCATTCGACCCGTATCTGGGTTCCAAAGGTAGAAATGTTTAATGACCCCTCTCTGGGACTTCTAGTGTTAGCACCTTTTTAGACCTCTCTCTAGCAAACCACCCATGGGTTACAAAGTTTATTAGAGCCATTACTAAGCTGATACCACAATAAGGAAAACTGTTCCACCATGGGACCTAATTCTAGTGCTGGGTGCCTTATGCAAACCTCCCTTTGAACCCCAGGAAGAGGCTAGCATCAACTTTCTCTCTATAAAGATGGAATTTTTGGTGGCAGTCACCTATGCAAAATGAGGTATGAGAAACATATGCGTTTCAGCGATAAGCCTTAGTCATAGTATATGCAGGTAAGTGTAAAACAGATTTAGGCCGGGGTCACACATGTGAGAAACTCGCACAATTCTAGCATGTGTAACCCTGGCCTTATAAAGAGTCCATGTCAAGTGATATCAGGTGAGTGAAATCAAGTCTTTAAACATTCCAAATTTTTAACCCATTGGTCACCTAAACACAGATGCATTATAAATGAATTTAACTATTCACTAGAGCACAGACAAAAAATAAATTTAGAATAATAATTAATGACAATAAAAAAATCCAAGAAAACCCCGCAAAAATCAATTGTACTGAAGAATCAGATGTTATCGGGAATTCATACCAAAAGGTAAAGTGGTGTGTAGTCTATAGATCCAGAATGATTCTCTGTTGAGAATTTTCCTAATAAGCCTGCCGAACGGACTTGAAAGACACGATTTGCATACAGCGAAAGGGAGATTAAAAAGGTATTTTTGCATCAAAGCTGGTGAAGTCAGTGTTAGGGTTTGAGTTCCCACTGCTGCACAAGGGGAGTCTCGAACCAGTCCCCCATCCATCTCCGGCCGCAGTGGAGCCTGCTCAGCAAAGACGTCGGTCCCAGCGTCTCGCCAGGTCTAATACTGTGCAGAGACTTGCTGCTGCCTCTCCAAGTTCTGCTATTGCAGCCAGTACTGGTCAGCGGCGAGCAGACGTCTTTGGGACTAAGTCCTGCGTTTCCCCTTCTGAGCAAGCCCAGGGTAAGATCTCTCATTGGAGATCAGGGGTCACATGCTCAGATACTGCAGCAGCTCCTATTGGTCTGCCAGGAAGGTCCTGAAACTAAATGTATTCTGGAACAGTTTCTCATTGGTCCTTTTTTGGCAGGTACTGTAGTTGTTACTATAAAAAGGTTGCATGGCCTTGCGACCATGCGCTAGTATCAATTGCATTATGTGCTTTGCGCCAGTGTGATCATGCACGCATGTGGTTAGGGCTCGGCAGAAATAAGCCCCTAGAACACCGGCACCTCCAGTGAGGAGATTCGTATGCACGTGTTCAGGGCTTGGCTGAAATAAGCCCCTAGAATACCGGCTTCTCCGGTGAGGAGATGTTTGTGTTGCTGACTGCATGACCACGGACTGCTATACGCACAGGAGATATCTGTGTAGCCCTATATAAATGGCGGTTACTATATCCTCTTTGTTTCAATCTATCGATCGTTTTTGATTGTTCTATATCAAATATATCCTTGGAAGAACAATTTCTTTTAACTCTTTTGACCTCTCCAACGGGAATATTTCGGATGACATGTGTAGGGTGGCATGATCTAGCATCCAGAATAGAATTACTGTCTGTAGGTTTTTTGTATGGAGTGACTAATATATTGTGAGTATTGCAATCTCCTGACAGAATGACGTCTAGGTAGTTAACATGAATAGTAGACAGAGTGTGGGTAAATTTTAAATTAAAGTTATTATCATTTATGAATGTAACAAATGAAGTAGCTTCTAGATCTGTGCCCTTCCAGATTACAATCACGTCATCAATATAACGACCATAAAAAAACAATTAAATCATGAAATGTGTTTTTACAAGAAAATTAAAAATACTCTTCCCAGACAGCCACAACGAGGTTAGCAAGGGAGGGTGAAAATTTCCCTCCCATGCTAACTACCCTTGTCTGGAGAAAGAACTGGCCAGCAAAAGAAAAATAATTGTGATATAATAGAAACTCAACTGCAGATATTACAAAATTTTGAATATCAGTTTTATAATTTCTGTATTTAGCCAAAAAACAATTTGAGGCTAGAAAGAGCAACGTCATGGGGGATCGAAGGGTACAGATTAATGACATCGCAGCTGAGCCATTTATAGGACGAATCCCATTTGAAATTATCCAGAGAAGACCCCAATATTTTTGTATCACGAATGAAACCTGGAATGGTACTGAACAAGGGTTGTAGATAGGAATCAGCCCACTCTCTCCATCTCTCTCCCAATGCCCCCTATGTCAGCAATAATTGGTCTGAAGGGGGGGTTCCTTTGTGAATTTTTGGGAAAGCGTGATAGATTGGTGTAATGGGGTGCTCAATGAATAGATATTCCGAAATCTTGCTATCAATAGCACCTGTAGAAACACCCTCATGCACTAAATCTTTAAGTTGTGACTGGAAAAGTATTGTAGGATCAGATTGAAGTTTAGTATAAGAACTGGCGTCATTCAATATTTTCAATATGGGGTGTGCGCGTTATCTGGACAGCGGACCTTAAAGGTATACAGCCCTCTCTTTTTCTTGCTATTGGCACCTTGCACTTGTGACATCTATATGCTCTTTACCACGCATTTAGCACTCTGCACCTTAGTTAAATACATGCCTTAATTTTCACTTGCCACTTTTGGGGAGTGCTCTCTCCACATATGGATTGTAATCATTCCATCACCTTATATATATATATATGAATATTGTTTTACTATTTTTCTGCTAGTGTGATTTATCAGTGGTTGTTTCACCCATTTTTGTACACCTTTTTATTTACTCTTTATATTTTAACTAGATGGTGGCCCGATTGTAACACATCGGGTATTCTAGAATATGGAGGTCAGCGGCGCCGCCGGTCAGGGTACTTCTTGCTGCGAGCAGCCGTCATCTCCCGGCTGCATCGCCGCTGACCTCCTTGCGGCAGATAAGCTGCTAACAGCCGCCATCTTTTTTCTGAAATCCCGCATCACTGATTGGCCGCGGCCGGACCAATCAGCGACGCGGGATTTCCTGGACAGAAAGACAGACAGACAGACGAGATAAGACGATTATATATATTAGATAGATGTTACTGTGTATTACCTCATGTCACTGTGTACAGTCATGGCCAAAAGTTTTGAGAATGAGACAAATATTATATTTTCACATGATCTGCTGCCCTCTGGTTTTTATGTGTGTTTGACAGATATTTTTATCACAGACAGAAATATAATAATTGCAAACATATGAGTAACAAAAGCTTATATTGACAGTTAGAATGAGTTAATGCAGCAAGTCAATATTTGCAGTGTTGACCCTTCTTCTTCAGGACCTCTGCAATTCTCCCTGGCATGCTCTCAATCAACTTCTGGACCAAATCCTGACTGATAGCAGTCCATTCTTGCACAATCAATGCTTTCATTTTGTCAGAATTTTTAGGTTTTTGTTTGTCCACCCGTCTCTTGATGATTGACCACAAGTTCTCAATGGGATTAAGATCTGGGGAGTTTCCAGGCCATGGACCCAAAATCTCTATGTTTTGTTCCCTGAGCCATTTAGTTATCACCTTTGCTTTATGGCAAGGTGCTCCATCATGCTGGAAAAGGCATTGTTGATCGCCAAACTGCTCTTGGAGGGTTGGGAGAAGTTGCTCTTGGAGGATATTCTGGTACCATTCTTTATTCATGGCTGTGTTTTTAGGCAAGACTGAGAGAGAGCCGATTCCCTTGGCTGAGAAGCAACCCCACACATGAATGGTTTCAGGATGCTTAACAGTTGGCATGAGACAAGACTGGTGGTAGCGCTCACCTTGTCTTCTCCGAATGAGGCGTTTTCCTGATGTCCCAAACAATTGAAAAGGGGATTCATCAGAGAAAATAACTTTACCCCAGTCCTCAGCAGTCCACTGCCTGTACCTTTTGCAGAATATCAGTCTGTCCATGATGTTTTTTCTGAAGAGAAGTGGCTTCTTTGCTGCCCTCCTTGAGACCAGGCCTTGCTCCAAGAGTCTCCGCCTCACAGTGCGTGCAGATGCACTCACACCTGCCTGCTGCCATTCCTGAGCAAGCTCTGCACTGCTGGTAGCCCGATCCCGCAGCTGAAACACTTTTAAGAGACGGTCCTGGCGCTTGCTGGTCTTTCTTGGGCGCCCTGAAGCCTTTTTGGCAACAATGGAACCTCTCTCCTTGAAGTTCTTGATGATGCGATAGATTGTTGACTGAGGTGCAATCTTTCTAGCTGCGATACTCTTCCCTGTTAGGCCATTTTTGTGCATTGCAATGATGACTGCACATGTTTCTTTAGAGATAACCATGGTTAACAGAAGAGAAACAATGATGCCAAGCACCAGCCTCCTTTTAAAGTGTCCAGTGGTGTCATTCTTACTTAATCATGACAGATTGATCTCCAGCCATGTCCTCATCAACACCCACACCTGTGTTAATGGAGCAATCACTGAAAAGAGGTTAGCTAGTCCTTTTAAGGCAGGGCTGCAATGATGTTGAAATGTGTTTTGGGGATAAAGTTCATTTTCTAGCCAAATATTGACTTTGCAAGTAATTGCTGTTAAGCTGATCACTCTTTATAACATTCTGGAGTATATGCAAATTGCCATTAGAAAAAGTGAAGCAGTAGACTTTGTAAAAATTAATATTTGTGTCATTCTCAAAACTTTTGACCATGACTGTATTACCTCATATTACTGTGTATTACCTCATGTTACCGTATATTACCTCATATTACCTCATGTTACCTGTGGATTACCTCATATTACTGTGTATTACCTCATGTTACTGTATATTACCTCATTTTACTGTGTATTACCTCATGTTACTGTATATTACCACATGTTACTGTATATTACCACATGTTACTGTATATTACCTCATGTTACCTGTGTATTACCTCATGTCACTGTGTATTACCTCATATTACTGTGTATTACCTCATGTTACTTATGTATTACCTCATGTCACCTGTGTATTACCTCATGTCACTGTGTATTACCCGTGTTCAGCAAACGTGACAGAAGTACATCAGACACTGTAACTGACAAAACATGTTCAGTCCATCATGGGCAGTTGGTGAGTCACATGACCACATGGGCGGAGTTAGCCCTGCGTCACTGATGTTACTGTGTATTACCTCATGTCACTGTGTATTACCTCATATTACTGTGTATTACCTCATATCACTGTGTATTACCTCATGTTACCTCATATTACCTCATGTTACCTGTGTATTACCTCATTTTACTGTGTATTACCTTATGTTACTTATGTATTACCTCATGTCACCTGTGTATTACCTCATGTCACTGTGTATTACCCGTGTTCAGTAAACGTGACAGAAGTACATCAGACACTGTAACTGACAAAACATGTTCAGTCCATCATGGGCAGTTGGTGAGTCACATGACCACATGGGCAGAGTTAGCTCTGCGTCGCTGATTGCCTGCGGCCGGACCAATCAGCGACGCGGGATTTCCTGGACAGACAGACAGGATAAGACGATTATATAAATAGATTCTTGGGGTGCTGTTTTATATGATCACACGTATATCTAATATTTTTATATTGTGATCAATAACTATATATTTTTTAGCACTACCTTTTACCCTTTTGGTTTGCTTGTTACATTGGACTCATTTATATGTTTATATATTTATTTTCCTATATGCTAGTCTACATACTGTCCTGATACGAGCACATGTTTCTTTTATAGTACTACTGTTTGCCACTATCTATTTAATAAAGGCAATTTTATTTAAATATTACTTGTCCGGTATTTTCATATTAGTCCACTCTTCAGGGTGTTTTCTTTTTGCTCTCCTGTCTGGGAAGAGAATTTTTAATTTTCTTGTAAAAACACATTTCATGATCTAATTGTTTTTATTGGTTGTTATATTGATGACGTGATTGTAATTTGGAAGGGCACAGATCTAGAAGCTACTTCATTTGTTACATTCATAAAAGATAATAACTTTAATTTAAAATGTATCCACACTCTGTCTACTACTCAACTCATGTTAATTACCTAGACGTCATTTTGTCAGGAGATTGCAATACTCACAATATATTAGTCACTCCATACAAAAAACCTACAGACAGTAATTCTATTCTGGATGCTAGATCATGCCACCCTACACATGTCATCCGAAATATTCCCGTTGTAGAGTTCAAGAGAATTAAAAGAAATTGTTCTTCCAAGGATATATTTGATATAGAACAATCAAAAACGATCGATAGATTCAAACAAAGAGGATATAGTAACCACCATTTATCTAGGGCTACATCTATTGTAAGCAAAATAGACAATCACTATTGATAGACGATAAATCTATTATTACATTTTCTACTGAGTACAGTCCTTAATATTCTGAGATCACTAATATCATGCGCAAATATTTACTGATTTTAAATGAGGATGAGAAACTATGTGAAGTTTTAAAAAAAATCTAATATTAGATTTACGGCCAGAAAATCTCCTACATTAGGCAATCTTCTTTCATCTAGTTTTTTTCAAGAACCGCATATTTCCACATAGCCCATTTGGCTTTCATACAAAGATTTTTTAATGGTGGTCACAATTCTTGTAAAGCGTATTCACATGCTGACCACAACAAATGCACCTTTAGTTCCACAGTTACGGGCAGAAATTTTTCTGTAAACAGGTAGAGAAACTGTAACACCTCGAGTGTCATCTATTTAATAGAATGGGTGGAATGTAACATCCAGTATGCAGGATGTACTACTGTCCCTTTAAAAAAGTGCATTAGAAGACACATATCTGATGCTTCTAGCTCTACAGCCCTTAAAACATCAGCGGTCTCAAAGCATTTTTTCCAAAAGCATAGTGGCAATACCAATGCATTAAAATTCATGGACATTGAAAGAGTGTTCAAAGCAAAGAGGGTGGGGACCTTAAGAGGAAAATTCTCAACAGAGAATCATTCTGGATCTATAGACAACACACCAGATTACATTTAGGTATGAATTCCTGACAAGATCTGATTCTTCAGTACAACTGATTTTTGTGGGGTCTTTTTGGGGGAATTTTTTTATTGTCATTATTAATCTAAAATTTATTTTATGTCTGTGCTCTAGTGAATAGTTAAATTCATTTATATTTCATCTGTGTTTAGGTGACTAATGGGTTAAAGATTTGGATTGTTTAACCACTTGATTTCACTTACCTGATATCTCTAGCCATGGACACTTTATAAGGCCGGGGGCAAACATGCGAGAAACTCGCACAATTCTCGTGCGAGTCTCTTGCATGGACACCCGTCACTGCCGCCGGCTCTCGGACGAGAGCATGCTGATGCATGTATTTCTTTGCAGCCGCACGCTCCGGTCCGAGTGCCGGCAGCAAACAGTGCCTAGTGTTCAGGCAAGAGACTCGCATGAGAATCGCTTGAGTTTCTCGCATGTGTGACCCCGGCCTAAATCTGTTTTACACTTACCTGCATATACCATGTCTAAGGCTTATCGCTGAAATGCATAGGTTTCTCATATGTGCATCATCTGTACAGTTACACATATTGATTGCTTATAATTTTAAATGGTTTAAATAAAAAGTTGTTTTTATCCCTCTATTGGGACCATTTTTTCATCGCTAGAGAACTTTCCTGTCACAAAGTGACTGTCCTGGTGTGACGCGACCCGAAAAGGGAAGGAACAAACAACAAAGGGTAAAGGCAACAAAAACACCACACTTAGCTGTCTGCTGTAAAGCTCCACACAGCAGCATAAAGTTACCAGATCAAAGTAATAGCTGACAAGCACAGCTACACTCATAAAGCTCCTTCTCCTGCTTGGTTGGTCTCCAGAAAGACCTGTATCACCAACAGTCAGCTACTGCATCAGGTGACCTTTTAAAGGATGGTGGGAATGATCACCACCCGCATAAGCAAACTCAGCAGCAATGTAATTACACCAGCAGCCACCAGGGAAAAAACTTTTTTTTAACCCCCGATGGCCTGACAAGAATTTTTTTTAATATGAAACGCAAAATGTGGCACAGATCCAAAAATGGATCGTGACAGTACCCCCATTTCCATGAGGGGCCTCTGGACCCTCGACACCGCACCTCACCAGAAAAGAACCTACAGTGAGGATGCCTCGTTACACCAGAGTTCACCTCGGCAGTCACCTGACTCTCAGGTTTATGGCAAACGCGGACTGATGGAAGTGACAATAACATGCTCTGGAGGTGCCACAAATCTCCAGAGTGCCTACCTGGGGAATGAGTTGTGTACTTGCATTACTGGGGGTAACTCCAGCTGGTAAGTGCCCAGGCCGAGAATGGCCGACATCCGATAGGGTCCAATCACCCAAGAACTCCATGCCCCAGCAGCACACTTCCACCGGATGTTTTTGGTGGACACCCATACGTACTCATTCACACACAGGTCTGGACCTGAACGTTTATTGCCACGCACACATTTGCCACAAGATGGAAAACCGACAACAAAGGCGTCCTGTATTGTCACACTCACACCCCCACAATGCTCAAAAGGAACCACCTCCCTCCTCTGAGCCCTCCTCCTAAGAGGACGCCGACACTCAGGGTTAGCTTGTGGTGAGGAAAGAGACTTGCCCTACTCCATGGCAGCACCTCTGCTGTGCCCACTGGAGAAGAAGGGGACGATTTTAGAAAGACGGCAGAGACAGTAGCCCCCGGCAGCAGCCCTCACACTGATCCCAGTTGACTACTTCACTGGACCGCCAATCTATGATCGAGTTGTGTTTTTTCAACCAAGGGAGGCCTAAAACGATGGGTGTTGGCATTCCCCCAAGACATAGCACGACAGGGACTCTTCATGATGAGTTCCTATACGCAGGTGTATATCATCTATGACTTGGGTCACCCTCCCCTGGCTGAGTGGGACAGAGTCAATAGCCTGGATGCTTAGGGGTTTTGCTAGCATCCTACACCTCAGGCCATGACTCTGGACAAAGTGAGCATCCACCAATTTGACTCCTGCTCCACTGTCCAAAAGCACCGGTATTCCCTCAGTTACCCCACCAACCACCACTTCAACAGACAGGGTACACTGAGGGGAAAAAATGGAGGAAATATACACTCCCTGGTCGCCTCCCTCCAAATGACCAGGGGGACTTGGCTTCTTAGATGGTACAGGTAACTTGGCGCAAGCTGGGCAGACACCTATGAAATGACCAGTCTGCCTACAGTAACAACATGCCCCCACACCACGATGAACTGCAGGCAACCCCATTTGGGAACCAACTCCTCCCACCTGCATAGGTTTGTCCGCTTGCACAGGTGTGTCCTCCTCCCTAGCAAGGACTACAGGAGGCACATTTGGTGTATGCCTCTCCCTCAAGTGACTATCCACCCGAATGGCAAGGGACATGGCAGCCTCCAATGACCTGGGGCAGCGTACTGCACAAGAGTCTCCTGCAACCTTGGGGACAGACCCTTCATAAAATGGCTCCTAAAGGGCAGGGTCATTCCACTGTGTGTCTGTGGCCCACCTCCTGAACACTGAGCAGTACTCCTCAGCCGGCCGTCCCCCTGCTTGATTTTACGGAGTCGGGATTCCGCCAGGGAGACGCCATCAGGATCTCCATACACCAGTGCCAGAGCCGCAAAAAACCCGTCCACCGACCGTAAAAATGGTTGAGCCTGCACCTGAGGCGAGGCCCAGAACCCCACCCACTGTTGCAAATGCTGCACCACCTCACCCGGCAACACCTTAAGCTTATCGGTGAGGGTCTGAAGCAGTTGGGCAAAGGCCTGCATTTGGGCCATGGCTCATCAGAAAAAAATGTGACGGTTGGTGATAATGTCACAAAGTGACTGTCCTGGTGTGACGCGACCCGACGGTTGGTCGGTCACCAGATGGCAAAACACACACGGGAACACCGGGGAAACTTTAACAATGGTGGGCCCTGCGATAGGGAATGAGGGAAATGGACACCTCCTGCACTCACCTAAGTCTGTGCCCTGATCTCCCTATCATCCCTATACAGGGTTCTTTCACCCTGTCACCGAGCAGCATACTTTAAACCCTCACAAGCCCTGCGCTAATCCCTAGGTAGGGAGCAGGCCAGTGAGAGCACTAGTCACACCACTGCACTAATGAAACAAAAAGGGAAGGAACAAACAACAAAGGGTAAAGTCAACAAAAACACCACACTTAGCTGTCTGCTGTAAAGCTCCACACAGCAGCATAAAGTCACCAGATCAGGGTAATAGCTGACAAGCACAACTCCACTCAGTGAGCTCCTTCTCCTGCTTGGTTGGTCTCCAGAAAGACCTGTATCACCTACAGTCAGTTGATGCATCAGGTGACTTTTTAAAGGATGGTGGGAGTGGTCACCACCCACATCAGCAAACTCAGCAGCAATGTAATTACACCAGCGGCCACCGGGGGAAAAAACTTACATTAACTCCCAGATGGCCTGAAAGGAAAAAAGGTTTAATATGAAATGCAAAATGTGCCACAGATCCAAAAATGGATCGTGACAGTGCCTCTATTTTTTCCTTCATCGATTGAGTCTGAGACTGGGACTGCTCCAGACAGATGATACTCATGAACAAGGTGCAAGGCATTTCGGTAAGATGACTTTCCTTATTTCCCCTTTCCGTGTTTTAGTGTGGAGGATGAGTAAGACTACCTCCTGTCATGCTGTCATGATAGACTCCTGAAAATGCAATTACCAGTAAGACTAATTCATATTCTTAGGAACCACGTTACATTTAAAGTGTCTTTGAGGTGTTTATACGACAAAAAATATCCAAAAATGACTCCATTCTAGAAACTGCACTCCTCAAGGTGCTCAAAACCACATTCAAAAAGTTAACTCTTCTAGTGCTTAACAGGAATTTTTGGAATATGGAAGGAAAACATGAATATTTAACTTAACTTTTTTTCACAAAAAATTTACTTTAGACCCAATTTTTTTTATTTTCACAAGGGTAACAAGAAAAAATGGACTCTAAAATGTGTTCTTTCATTTCTCCTGGGCATGCCGATACAACACATGTGGGGAAACACCACTGCTCAGAAGCGCCATTTGACTTTTTGAATGCAAAATTTGCTGGAATAATTAGCAGATACCATATCGTTTTTGGAGAGCCCCTGATGTGTGTGAAAAGTGGAAACATCCCACAAGTGACACCATTTTCTAAACAAGACACCTCAGGGTACTTATCTAGATGTGTGGTGAGAACCTTGAAACCCCAGGTGCTTCTCAGAAATTCATAACATTGAGCTAATGAAAATTAAAAATATATATAATTTTTCCCACAAAAATGTTTTTTATCCCCAAATTTTGCATTTTCCTAAGGGTAACAGGATAAATTACGTCATACAATTTGCTGCTAAATTTCTCCTGAGTACGCCAATATCCAATATGTGGAGGAAAACTATTGTTTAGGCGCACAGCAGTGTTTAGAAGGAAGGAGCACCATTTGACTTTTTGAAAGCAGAATTTGCTGGAATAATTATTGGACGTCATGTCGCATTTGGAGAGCTCCTGATGTGCCTTAACAGTGGAAGTCCCTACAAGTGGCCCCATTTTGAAACTAGTCTCCTGAAGTAATTTATCTAGATGTGTGGTGAGCACCTTGAACCCCCAGGTGCTTCACAGAGGTTTATAACATAGAGTCGTGAAAATAAAAAATCACATTTTTTCCCACAAAAATGCTATTCTAGCCCCGATTTTTTTAATTTTACAAAATTAAGAGGAAAAAATGGAACCACAAATTTGTTGTGCAGTTTCTCCCAGAGTACACAGAATCCTAATATGTGGAGGTAAACTAGTGTTTGGGCACATAACAGGGATCTGATGTTTTGGAATGCAGACTTTGATAGAATGGTCTTCCGGTGTCATGTCACGGTTGCAGAGCCCCCATGTGCCTAAACAGTGTAAGCCCCCCACAGGTGGCCCCAGATAGATCACTCTGTAATGACTCTGTATAATATGAGTTTCACTTTTTGTATTGAAGAACTGAAATAAATTAACTTTTTGATGATATTCTAATTTTGTGCGAAGCACCTGTAACTAACTTGCTAGTGTCGGGCAACCCGGATGTTGTCATGATCACATCGGGTCACCATGGCAACTGTGATGACATCGAGTGCAGAGGGTTCCCCTTCCCTCTGCATGCCTGTTAAATGCTGCTCTCACAAGCTATCGAAGTATTTAGGAGCTTAGAGTGCAGGTATCGCTCCTGCACTGAATGCCAGGTGTCAGCTATCAGAATCAGCGGCGATCATGCGCACATAGCCTCTGTGTGTGCAAATTGGTATGATGTATCCATACGTCCAAGATTAGTTAGTAGCAGCCAACCTGAACATATGGGTAAGTCCAAGGTCGTAAAGGGGGTTAAAAGGTACAACTGGGCGTGGTAGCATGGCTTTGCGCTCTTTGATCAAAAGGTGCGATCTCTGATGTTTTTCACATTAATTCTATAGATTTTAAGGTCAGCCATAATAAGGGTAGAAAAGTATGGTTAATACAGACAATATGCCCTAGTTACCACTTCGGTTACACAGATCTCCTTTTATGGATCTTGCCAGGTTAGAAAACTCTAGCAGGTTCTCTGCTTCAAATTGGTTGAGCAGTGTCAGTATTAAACATATTAACAGTATTAGTAGTATAGTATTAGTAGTATAGTGGTATATAGTAGTATAGTATAGAAGCCACCAACTTTCTGATAAAGCTGTTTGAGAGAATGCCAAGGGTGTGTAAAGCTGTCATCAGAGTATAATGGGGCTACTTTGAGGAATCTAAAGATTAACGCATATCCTGATTAGTAGATAGAAGCACGTTTCTTCAGAAGTGGTTTTAGTTCCATAAAGATGCCATACATTCTGGTATCCTGGTTAGTTTCACACATTTCTTTACTCCTTGTTTCCATATGTGATCCTTCATGTTTTTTTGCCTTTTTGTCTGAATGTACAAAAGAAGCATGAAAAAGCCCAACACACAGGGTATATTAAAGCATGATAGATATTTATTGGTAAATAATTAAAATTTAACAAGATTATTACATGTTGCTGCTAAGTAACTGTTGGAATGTATAGTCAATATTTTTACACCATCCAAAAATACCATATTACAAGATATAGTTCTGGCAGTATATTAGTCTTGACAATAAATTTCTGCCACAAACATGCCCTATTTCTGAAACTATACATCTCTTTGACCTTCCCAGTCTCTCCTCAATCCATTTTAAACCATCATGAATGTGCAAACTTCTCAGAATATGTAACACACAGAGATGTGTCTAATTTTTTAAAAAGCACATATCATCTAAATTGATTAAAAAATCCTCAATCTTTTTAGACAAGATTTACATTTGTTTTATAAATGTACTTTCAATTTCTTATCCTAAAAACGTAATAAATCAATAACTAGTTTTGCTTTTTCTCTTTTTCAGGGGGTTCTTGAAAATTTCATAGGCACAGCAATTTGTGGAGGTTTTTTTTGTGTATTTTCTGGCCAGCCACTAACTATTCTAAGCAGCACGGGACCTGTGCTTGTGTTTGAGAGGCTTTTATACAGTTTTAGCAAGTAGGTGCATTTATTTATACTTTTCAAATAATCACATCATTATCGCTGGATATATTGTTTAAAGAAGTGCATCTTAACCCCTTTACCCCCGAGGGTTGTTTGCACGTTAATGACAGGGCCAATTTTTACAATTCTGACCACTGTACCTTTATGAGGTTATAACTCTGGAACGGATCTTGGCTATTCTGAGATTGTTTTCTAGTGACATATTGTACTTCATGTTAGTGGTAAAATTTATTTGATATAACTTGCGTTTATTTATGAAAAAGATGGAAATATGGCAATAATTTTCAAATTTTTGCAATTTTCAAAATTTGAATTTCTATACCCTTAAAACAGTGAAATATGTCACACAGAATAGTTACTAAATAACATTTTCCTTTTGGAAACAAAATTTTTTTTGTTATGAAGTTTGACTTTTTCAAACCAAAATTGTCTGGAATTGATAATGGATGTCATGTTGTGTTTGGAGAGCCCCTGATGTGCCTAAACAGTGGAAACCCCCACAAGTGACACCATTTTGGAAACTAGACCCCCCAAGCAACTTATGTAGATGTGTGGTGAGCACTTTGAACCCCCAAGTGCTTCACACGAGTTTATAATGTAGAGCCGTGAAAAAAAATCATATTTTTTCCACAAACATGATGTTTTAGTCCCCATTTTTTTATTTTCCCAAGGGTAAGAGGAGAAATTGAACCACAAAAATTGTTGCCCAGTTTGTCCTAAGTATGATGATACCCCATATGTGGGGGAACCACTGTTTGGGCGCACGGCAGAGCTCGGAAGACGAAGAGCACCGTTTGACTTTTTGAAACCAAAATTGGCTGGAGTTGAGAATGGACGCCATGTCACGTTTTGAGATCCAATAATGTGCCTAAACAGTGGAAACCCCCACATGTGACCCTATTTTGGAAACTAGACCCCCCAAGGAACTTATCTAGATGTGTGGTGAGCACTTTGAACTCCCAAGTGCTTCACATAAGTTTATAATGTAGAGCCATGGGAAAAAAAATCTATTTTTTCCACAAACATGATGTTTTTTTCCAAAATTTTTTATTTTCCCCAGGGTAAGAGGAGAAATTGGACCACAAAAGTTGTACAAAATGTCCTGAGTATGCTGATACCTCATATGTGGGGGGAAACCACTGTTTGGGCGCACGGCAGAGCTCTGATGGAGAAGAGCACCGTTTGACTTTTTCAAACCAAAATTGGATGGAATTGAGAACGGATGCCATGTCGCATTTGGAGAACCTCTAATGTGTCTAAACAGTGGAAACCCCCCACATGTGACCCCATTTGGGAAGCTAGACCCCCTAAGGAACTTATCTAGGTGTGTGGTGAGCACTTTGAACCCCCAAGTGTTTCACTAAAGTTTATAATGTCCTGGTGTGAAAAAAATAAATACATTTTTTCCACAAAAGTGAATTTTAGTCCCCAATTTTTTATTTTCCCAAGGGTAACAGGAGAAATTGGACCCCAAAAGTTGTTGTCCAATTTGTCCTGAGTACTCTGATACCCCATATGTTGGGGGAACCACTGTTTGGGTGCACAGCAGGGCTCGGAAGGGAAGTAGTGACGTTTTGGAATGCAGACTTTGATGGAATGGTCTGCGGGCGTGATGTTCCATTTGCAGAGCCCCTGATGTGCCTAAACAGTGGAAACTCCCCACAAGTGACCCCATTTTGGAAACTAGACCCCCTTAGGAACTTATGTACGTGTGTGGTGAGCACTTTGAACCCCAAAGTGTTTCACTAAAGTTTATAATGCCCTAGCGTGAAAAAAATAATAATTTTTTTCCACAAAAGTGAAATTTTAGTCCCCAAGTTTTTATTTTCCCAAGAGTAACATTAGAAATTGGACCGCAAAAGTTGTGGTCCAATTTGTCCTGAGTACTCTGATGCCCCATAGGTTGGGGGGAACCACTGTTTGGGTGCACGGCAGGGCTCGGAAGGAAAATAGTGACGTTTTGCAATGCAGACTTTGATGGAATCGTCTGCGGGCTTCATGTTCCGTTTGCAGAGCCCCCAATGTGCCTAAACAGTGGAAACCCCCACAAGTGACCCCATTTTGAAAACTAGACCCCTAAGGAACTTATTTAGGTGTGTGGTGAGCACTTTGAACCCCAAAGTATAATGCCCGGGTGTGAAAATAAAAAATCCTACTTTTTTCCTCCCAAAAATGATGTTTAAGTTCCCAATTTTTTATTTTCCCAAGGGTAAGAGGGGTAATTGGACACCAAAAGTTGTCCTGAGTACACTGGTACCCCATATGTGGGAAAAAACTGTTTGGGCACAAGTCGGAGCTCAGAATGGAAGTAGTGACGTTTTGGAATGCAGACTTTGATGGAATGGTCTGCGGGCATCATGTTCCTTTTGCAGAGCCCCTGATGTGCCTAAACAGTAAAAAAAAACACAAGTAACATAATTTTGGAAACTAGACTCCTAAGGAACTTATCTAGATGTGCGCCCCTTTTGGAACTAATCTGTTTCCTGTAAAGTAAATTAGTAGTGCCTGGAGGTGTGGTGCAATTTGAAGCAATCCTTCATAACACAGGCCAGGTTTTCAGGGCAGGTGTCGCATTGGTAGTTGGTGTCCTTGCATATTCCCCTTTTGTAATACACTCGGCACCTTTTTTGCGGCTTACCTTTTTTTCCAGTTGGCGGGACCACCCCTGGGAAATGCTGACCTGGTATGATACGAGCACCTTCAGTTCTGGAAGTACTGGGGCCCGCTCCTTCTGGAGTGCCAAACATCAGGGCCTTAACCACTGCCTCCTGAAACTGAAGGTACGACGTATCGCTGTGGCGTGCACATCGTGACAGCAGGAAAGCGTTGAGCATTGCCATTTGTACGATGTGCATGGACAGCTTTTTGTACCACACCTTGGCCTTTCTCAAAGCACTGTACGGCTGGAGGAGTTGATCGGAGACACTCCCATGTGTTTGTTGTACCCAAGTACACAGTCCAGTTTGCGGACCTGTGTAGAGGTACCTCGTACAGCGCCGAGGGCGCTGCCATCACTGTGTATGGTGGTCAAGAGAAGGACATCCCTCTCGTCCTTGTACTTGACCACCAGCAGGTGGTCGCTACATTGGGCTCTGCTCTCACCCTTTCTGAGCATATGCCCAAGTAGCGTCTTCAAGATGCCTCCCTGATTTTTGCGAACAGTACCACAGGCTGCGTTACCTCGCACAGAGAGGGATTTGAAGAGTGGGGTGCTGGAATAAAAGTTATCGGTGTATGGGTGATAACCTTTATCCAGCAGTGGGTACACCAAATACCACACAATTTTCCCACTCACTCCCAGGATGGGGGGACACTCAGGGGGTTCAAGTCTGATGTCCTTTCTATGGTAAAATCTAAAGCTGTAGATGTACCCTGAGGTACTCTCACACAGCTTATAGAGTTTGATTCCGTACCTGGCCCTCTTGCTGGTCAGGTACTGACGGAATCTGAGCCTTCCCTTAAAATGAACCAAGGACTCATCCACGCAGATGTTCCTTTGGGGCACATACACTTCAGCAAACTTTTTGCTGAAGTGTTCGATGACATGCCGAACTTTGAACAGACAATCAAAGTTGAGGTCATCTCGTAGGGGACACTGTGCATTATCATCATAATGCAGGAATTTGTGGATGGCCTCAAAACGCGTCCGGGCCATGACCATTCGGAACACTGGAGTGTTGTATAAAATATCAACACTCCAATATTGCTGAATTTCTGGCTTCTTCTGGATCCTCATATGGAGGACCAGGCTCCAAAACTGCATCATTTCAACTGCCTCTGCAGGAGATCAGTTAGAAAATGATGACACGGGGTTTTGCACCAAAAATTGCCGAGCATATAAGTTAGCTTGCTCCACCATGAGGTTAATAAAATCCTCAGAGAAAAAGACTTTGAAAAGTCTATTTATGTGAGGCCGGTGGTGTCAAACTTGATTCCTGATTCTGCCACAAAATCAGTAATCAGTGGCTCATAATTTTTGTGGGGCGAGGTCCATACGGGGTCCAAAGAGGGGTGCGATGGTTCATCTTCAGGAGTGGGCGCTGCCTCATCTTCTGTCCTGGGACATCTGCGTGGCGGTTCCGCAGGACCAGAGGAGGAAGATGAGGAGGAGTAGGAAGAAGAAGAAGAGGATGAAGAATCTGAAAAGTAAAGAAATGTGGGATCCTCTCCCTCGCTATCAGTGTCGAAGGCAAGGAAAGCATATGCCTCCTCCACTGAATAGTGCTGTTGGTATGAACGTGATGGGCGGGACATTTTTTTTGTGAATGTGGTGCTTTGTGTGTACCGTATTTTTCGGACTATAAGACACACAGGACCATAAGACACACCCCAAATTTTCAGAAGGAAAATAGGGAAAAAAATGTGTCAAATGGGGGTCCGACTTACAGTCTGAATTCAGCTTACCAGAGAAGGGATCAGCACAGGTAGAGGAGTGGTCACTGGGGTCGTTCGGTGGTCCAGGCCGGTGCGGTGGTGGTGCTCTGTAGGGTGGCTGTGTTCTGTGGGGTGGCTGTGTTCTGTGGGGTGGCTGTGTTCTATGGGGTGGCTGTGTTCTATGGGGTGGTTGTGCTCTGTGGGGTGGTTATGCACTGTGGGGTGGCTGTGCTCTGTGGGGTGGTTGTGCTCTGTGGGGTGGTTGTGCACTGTGGGGTGGCTGTGCTCTGTGGGGTGGCTGTGTTCTGTGGGGTGGCTGTGTTCTATGGGGTGGCTGTGTTCTATGGGGTGGTGGTGCTCTGTGGGGTGGTTGTGCACTGTGGGTAGCTGTGTTCTGTGGGGTGGCTGTGTTCTGTGGGGTGGTTGTGTTCTATGGGATGGTGGTGCTCTGTGGGGTGGCTGTGCTCTGTGGGGTGGTTGTGCTCTGTGGGATGGCTGTGTTCTGTGGGGTGGCTGTGTTCTATGGGGTGGCTGTGTTCTATGGGGTGGTTGTGCTCTGTGGGGTGGTTGTGCACTGTGAGGTGGCTGTGCTCTGTGGGGTGGCTGTGCTCTGTGGGGTGGTTGTGCACTGTGGGGTGGCTGAGCTCTGTGGGGTGGCTGTGTTCTGTGGGGTGGCTGTGTTCTATGGGGTGGTTGTGCTCTGTGGGGTGGTTGTGCACTGTGGGGTGGCTGTGCTCTGTGAGGTGGCAATATACTCACAAATCCGGTGGCGGTCCCAATGCAGCTTCCCTGTGGTGCGGTGGTAGTGTCGGGGCAGCAGCGGGGCTCTGTGCTGCGTGGGGGGCTCCGCCGGCATTTCGTCCTAGCCGGAAAGCCCCCCGCAGCTCCACTGCTGCGACGCGATGCCGTCCTGAAAGATGGCCTCCGGAAAGATGCCGCCGCATACTGAAATTCAAATCTCGGCAACGAGATCTCTTCCCAAGATCTCGTCTCCCGAGATCTCAGGACTAGATCTCGTTTCCGAGATTTGAATTTCAGTATGCGGCGGCCATCTTTCCGGAGGCCATCTTTCAGGACGGCACCGCGTCGCAGCAGCGGAGCTGCGGGGGGCTTTCCGGCTAGGACAAAATGTCGGCGGAGCCCTCCACGCAGCACAGAGCCCCGCTGCTGTCCCGACACCATCACCGCACCACAGGGAGGCTGCATTGGGACCGCTGCTGCCACCGGATTTTTAGGTATGTTGCGACCATAAGACGCACCCCCATTTTCCCCAAAAATTTTTGGGGAAAAAAGTGCGTCTTATGGCCCGAAAAATATGGTACTTTATTTATAACTATGTGTGTGTGGGGGGAAAGTGCTTGGTGCAAACTATTCTGAAAAGAAAAAGCTAAAAGAAAAAAAAGCAGGCACGTGCTATGACAAGTGAACGGTGTCACTTATCAAAGTTCGGTGGCTGCTGGAAGTGGGGGGTGCAAAAGAAAAGCAAGCACGAGTGTTGATCCGTGAACTGCGTCACCAATCAATGCTCGGCGGCTGCTAAATGTGCACAGAGGCAGTGCAAAGGGGGGGGTAAAAAGGGGGGAAAGTGAAGGGGTAGGGGGCATGGGAGGATTAGGGTGGATGAAGAGAGATCGGGCAGGGATCGGGGATCAACACTTACGTTTGTAGTCTCTCTTCTTCTGTCTTCTTTCTTCAGCAGGTATTGTGGTGTCACAGGCTACTGTGGCACCACAAGGCCCAGCACAGGAGGAGATCTGGCAGTGTGACCGATCTGCAGGAATCCTCAGCAAGTGTGAGGACCCCTGCAGAGCAGTCACACAGGTCACAGACAGGAGACAGACAGATCACAGAGCAGTCACACCGCTGCTGTGACCTGTCATTGGTCGGATCGATGATCACATTAATCCCACCAATCAGAGGTGTCCCTTGTGATGCCGGTGTTGCTAGGCACCGGCCCAGGATCAGTGCTCACAGCTACGATTCCTAGGCAGGTCACCAGCAGGTCACCAAGCATGTCACAGCGCGGTCACACCGCGCCTGTTCCCTGTGATTGGCACGATCGACTATGACATTGATCGCGCCAATCAGCAGATGCAGGCCCTGATAGGCCTGTCCTAGGCTCCGGCCTAGGATAGGTGCTATTACTGCACCGATCCAGGCAGGTACCGACAGGGCACAGCGTGGTAATACCGCGGCTGTGCCTTATGATTGGCGCTATCGATGTGATCATTGATTGCGCCAATCCGGGGGGTTTTGAACGATGCCTAGCATTGCCAGGCACTGGCCTAGGATCGAGTACATCGGTACTCGATCCTAGCCTGGGATCTCACTGTTTTAGCCAATCTGATTGGCTGAAACAATGAGAAAGGATGCGATTGACTGTTCAGAATTGAACAGCCAATCACAGCAATAGGGAGGCCAGGTGGGCGGAGACAGGCCCTGGGATGCTGACACCATCTTCCTCCAGGTAAGATGGCATCGGAATTTTAATGCGATCACTGCGACTTAAGTCGCGATGTCGCATTAAAGGGCATGATGTACTATCCCGTCCATGGTCGAACGGGCCCAGGTACCATTGGCTGGACAGTACGTCCAATGTCAGAAAGGGGTTAAAGTATGAGGCATGCACTCAGCTTCCCAATGTGATGGCTTTACTCAATGCTAATTTAGGTCACCCAGCCATACCGATCAGATGCAGGACCAGTCTAAGTCTAAATGGTGCCTGTGCACAATTGTCCATTGGTACCCCATCCCGTTGTTCTTTACTGAGATTCCCCATTTCAAATGTGAGCGCTGGAAAATGCCTTTTATATCCTAGGAAAATTATTAAGACTTCCATCGCACAGAGTTGTTTTTTTTCCTGCTGTGGAATGACCCTAACAATATGTATAACCTACTACTGAACATCATAACACACACTTTGGCTGCTGAAACTCATAAAGTACACCTATTCTGCTACAGAACTTCAAAATATGTCCCTCAACTGCTGCAGTAACTCATTATATGCACCTACTCTGGCGCAGTACACCATAATATGGTTCTCGGTTTCGTTGCTGTAGTACAGTTGTGCTCAAAAGTTTACATACTCCGGCAGAATTTTTGCTTTCTTGGCCTTTTTTCAGATAATAGGAATGATAACACCAAAACTTTTTCTCCACTCATAGTTAGTGGTTGGGTGAAGCCATTTATTGTCAAACTACTGTGTTTTCTCTTTTTAAATCATAATGAGAACTCAAAACATCAAAATGACCCAGATCAAAAGTTTACCTACCCTGGTGATTTTGGCCTGATAATATGCATAGAAATTAACACAAATGAGTTTGAATGGCTACTTAAGGTAACATCCTTACCTGTGACTAGTGATGGGTTTGAATGGCTACTAAAGGTAACATCCTCACCTGTGACTAGTGATGAGCGAGTATACTCGTTGCTCGGGTTTGAATGGCTACTAAAGGTTACATCCTCACCTGTGACTAGTGATGAGCGAGTATACTCGTTGCTCGGGTTTTCCCGAGCATGCCGGGTGTCCTCCGAGTATTTTGGCGTGCTCGGAGATTTAGTTTCTGTCGCCGCAGCAGCATGATTTGTGGCTGCTGGACAGCCTGAATACATTTGAGGAATGACTGTTTGTTAGGGAATCCCCACACGTATTTAGGCTGTTTAGCAGTCGCAAATCATGCAGCTGCGTCAACAGAGACTAAATCTCTGAGCACGCCAAAATACTCAGAGGACACCCGAGTATGCTCGGAAAACCCAAGCAACGAATATACTCGCTCATCACTACCTGTGACCTGTGACAAATGCCAGGAAAATTGTTCGGGATGCAAAGAAAAACCCACAAATAACATCAGCTGAAATACTGGACTCTCTAAAAACTAGCGTTGTGGCTGTTTCAAGATACACAATAAGGAGGCACTTGAGGAAAAATGGGCTGCATGGTCGAGTCGCCAGAAGAAAGCCAAATGACCCTGATCAAAAGCTCACATACCCCATTTCTTAATACCATGTTTTGCCCATTCTAACATCAATGACAGCTTGAAGTCTTTTGTGGTCTTTTTTTTCTCTGAAAAAAGGCCAAGAAAGCAAAAATTCTGCCGGGGTATGTAAACATTTGAGCACAACTGTACATTTTAATATGCGCTTCAGCTGCTGTAGGACATGAATATACTTTACTGCAAAATCTTTTAATACCCACCCAGAGGTGTCTCTAAGTTTTCTGGCACTCGGGGCAATAATTCAATTTGCTGCCTTTCCCAAAGCACATATGCGATTTGAACAATCACTCACATCCCAACGAGGTGCTCTCCCTAATTCTCTCAACTTTCAGTGAGAAACTTAGAGAAGCAGGAATAGAAACTCGTTATCACGTAACCGTAAGTATGAGAATCGAATGTGAGTGAAGTGGCCATGGGATGACTGCTAGAACCAGCAAGCAGACCTGAATCCTGATAGTGAATATATTACATGCTTTTAGGATTTGAAGAAATGGAAGGTTTGTTGATATAATCCGCGCTGCTGATTATGATACAGAGTCAAAGATATCCAAATGAAAGAAAGTGGTTTTTATTTCAACGCGTTTCAAAGTTCAGATGACTTCTTCCTCAGGAACACAACCACATGTGAATCCTGACAGGATGCAATGCGCACTGTGGGAAATTAGAAGTCTGCAGTCACATAGAATGGCTGCAGACTAATCACAAATTTAGACAACCCATTTAATGCTCCTAACATAAATAAAAGTATGAGAATTAGGCTGGTTTCACATTTGCATTCAGGAGGGCTGCGGATGGCTGCCTACTTCCTCCTTGCTTTCTCCCTGAAGCTCTGCTTACGCTCCGCCTACGTCTGTATGTGTCCTGCGTTTCCCTGCGTACCTATCTTTAACACTGGGTATGCAGGGACATGCGCTGTATGCGGATGCATCCGCATGCAGTGATTTGACTTGTGCATTTTCGTGCGGTCACCGCATACGTCAAATTACCGCATGCGGAAGCATCCACATACAACGCATGTCCCTGTGTACCCAATGTTAAAGATAGGTATGCAGGGAAACACATTACGCATACAGAAGTAGGCGGAGCTTCAAGGAGGAAGAAAGGAGGAAGTAGGCAGCCATCCGCAGCCCTCCTGAACGCTAATGTGAAACCAGCCTTAGTATCACAAAAAAAAATTACATCCAGGTACCTTTTTTAATGAAAGACTCCAGAGACAACGTCTCTTTCTTTTCATCTTCATTTTGTCCAGACGCCATGACGACTATTCTCATCCACAGCTCTTCTCTGTAGACAACCATCTTCTCCAGTCTTGTGCAGCACATCTCCATTCGATGTCCTTAAAGAAGGCAGTGTCATTATAATTCTCCTGAATAAAAATATCTGCCCTATGGTGAGCCCCTGAATAAATCATTACCCCTCACTATATTCCCTGCACAAAATATGACCCACACTGTCGTCTTATGGTACATGCCCTCCATACTGCACTCTCCTTTCTATATTGGGGCTCCTGTTCCCTCTGTGTCCCCCCTATAGGGCCCAGTCTCTATACTATGCCCCCTCACCCCACTCCCCCTCCCTGACTGTGCCCTCACACTGTCCCCCATGCTACCCCCTGCACTACTCATTCTTTATTCTGTGCCCACTCATACTTTTCTACCCCTATACTGACTCCTCACACTAATCCCTTCAATAGTCTCCTCACACATTTCCCCCTCCCTCCTTATGATGTATTCTCTCACATCTATCCTGCTAGCCATACTGTCTCCTCACAAATCCCCCCAACTCCCCATTCTGTGTCTGCAATCATCACCTCTTCATTCACCATACTGCGTTCGCACCCATATTTACGATTCTGTGTCTGCACTGTAGTACACAAAAGGGGGTCTTGCTGGATGGGAGATATATTTCTCCCAGCAGGCTAAAGTTTGGTCAGGATTTTCCCTGAACACAAGGACCTGTGATGAGGTCATGGTCACGTGAGCAGCCCAGGTGATGTGTACCTCACCTGAGGGTGTGGTTTAGGGCTATTTAATAAGGATCTGTTGTAGTGTATGTAATTGGAAGAGAAGGAGCTAGGCTGGAGCCAGCCTGGATACTTGGTTTTGGTGCACTGTGTCAGTAAGCTCCAGAAAGCAGGTTCCAGACCACCCGGGGAATGGCACCTGGCGGTCACTGCGGGACTGCAGCCCCTTAGTTAAGCCCGTCCCAACAAGGGTGAGTCTGGGAACAGTGGTTCTCCAAGCTTGAGTGTATTTATGTTCTGTTTTTTTTGTTTATGTTATCCGGACTGGAAAAGTACTACTAAACCACTGAATTTTTGACTTGAAGCCTGTGTGTTGCCTCATTACTGCGTGCCCGGCCCGGCCTACCGGAGCGAATCCCTACAGCACCAATCTCCTCACTCACCATAATGTGTCTGCATCCATCTCTCCCACTCACCATACTGTGAATGCACCCATCCCCTATATAGTTTCCTCATATATGTCCCTCATCTCCCCACTTGCCCCTCATAATGTGGCTTCAAATCTTTCCCGCTTTCCATATTGTGTCTGCACTTATCCCTCCATTGCTCCCCAAACTTGTGTCCTCAAATCTCCCCGTTACACTAAATCTCCTCCCACAGATTAAATCTCCCCCTACAGAATAAATCTTCACCCCACAGAATAAATCTTCAACCCACAGAATAAATTTTCACCTCACAGAATAAATATTCCCCCTACAGAATAAATCTTCACCCCACAGAATAAATCTTCCCCTACAGAATAATTTTCCCTTCCACAGAATAAATCTCTCCCCACAGAATAAATCTTCCCCTCACAGAATAAATCTCTCCCACACAGAATAAATCACCCCCCACAGAATACATCTCCTCCCCAACCATGGTTACATTTAAATTTTTAATGTGGTCAGCTCCAGTGTGGAGCACTTAACTCCAATGTTCTTCGTGCTTCTGGGCATCGGCGAGTGACATCAGCAACAGGATCACGTAACCTGATCACGCTGCTGGCATTGTTCTGCCCCTTCGGTCAGAGCCTCAGTTGTACTCGTGTCTGTAAGATGTGAGTACAATTGTTCACTGGGAGCCAGCATTCTGCAGCTTCTCTGTGCCGGTTGTTTGCTTGAAAGCAGGCTCAGAGAAAGGACGACTCCCAGTTTGGGTAGTGGCAGAATGCAGCCGCCTGGGGAGACACTTCAGATGGCTGCATTAGCCCCCCCGCTTTACTGCGCCCTGGGCACATGCCCCAGCTAATTCCCCTAGATATGTCTCTGTACCCAACAGAGCTGCTTCAAAACCCTGTACAACTAACCTCAGCTGCTGAAGAACCTCATAATACACAGTTTCCCACCTCAATTACAGCCTGCAAACCTCATAATAACCACCTCATCTGCTGTAAAACCCAGTAAGACTAATCTCAGCTGCTACAGAACCTCATAATACACAGCTTCCCACCTCAGCTACAGCCTGAAAACCTCATAATACCTAACTCAGCTGCTGCTGAACATCATAATACACACCACAGCTGCTACAGTACCTCAAAATACACTTCTCAACTACTACAGTACCTCATAGAACATACATAAGCTACTGCAGAACCTTATCATACACACTTTAGCAGCTAATATTATATAAAATTGCTAAATGGTAACATTTTTCCTTGAGAGAAGTACCAAACTAGTGTAAGAAGACTCACATTGTAAGAAGTTAGTATAACAATGTAAGAAGACCATGCAATGGGAAATTATATATGCAAAATTGTCTCTTCACAGAGGAAGGGGACTTGAACTCTAGTGCTACTTTTTGGGAATAGCAATTCCAAAAGTCAATCCCAATCCTTCAATGAGTCTTGCCACATTTCTTAGGGTAAAAGCCAAACTACACACTCTTTTTGCCCTTTGGTGTTTGCCCTTTCTCAATGCAAAGAAAGAGATCTGATTTGGCTGGTTGAGAGACCTGTATGCTTAAACTATACACTATATACAGAGCTCCTGTGTGTAATGTCACCAGGAATTGCTGTATTATTTATACACTTACACTGTATACTATATACAGATCTCCTGTGTATAATGACACCGGTGTAATATTAGTGTTATGAGTATTGCGGTTTTCATTAATGATCAGTATTGTAGTGTTCAGTCACTATGTGGTGATAATGTGTGGTCTGGTCATGGTGTAATGGTATTTGTCTTTCATATGTGGTATTATTCAGTCACTATAGGGTGGTACCATGTGGCATGGTCATGGTGTAGCAATATTTGACGCTTGTAGGTGGTATTATTCAGTCACTACTATGATATGTGGAGATAAAGAGGGGAAATTCATCGGCACATCCCAACCAGAAACAAAAACCACTACATAAATTGAAAAACAACCAAAACTATATATAACAGATAACCCATGAACAAATTATGCAAATAATAAAGACTAAAAAGTTTAGCAAATAAACTAATAAACTTACATACAGAAATAAATTCACTAAATGTAAAATAAGTCATTTCTAAAATTCATACCCTGGGGAAACTTAGTATCTAATTACAAAATCCAAAAAACCTCACGCAATACCAAATACTTCTGCCAGTTACCACCTCTTATTGAACATATTGAACAGTCAACCCTTTCAATACCAAAAAAGGAAAGCTGAGATATGTCAGTTGTGTGCGGCAGTAAAATGTCTTACCGCACCCGAATAGCCAGCATTATTACTGTTGATGTTAGAGATATGTTCCACTTTTCTTTTTTGCAATATCCTTGTGGTATATCCTATGTAGTGATGAGCGAGTTTGTTAAAAAAAATGATAGTCAAACATATAATGGTCACGAATATGGCACATTCTGATTCATAATCAGAAACGCGAGCAAAATTTTATAAACTCGGTAACATTCGGTAAAAAGTGCGGGAAAATATTTGCGTTGCGGCTAAACTATTTTGAGTACTTTGGCTAGGATAATGGTATATGATGAGAGTGGGGGCATGTGTTTGATGAGGGTAGGGGGTTGGCAGAGCTCAGAGGAGTGTCGTGTTTGTAAACTTTTTTTTTTCCTTCTAACTTTGTGTGCACATTGAGGCTAGCCAATCAGGGTGCAGGAAACATCCACAATGTCCTGACACAACAGCTTGTGTCATTGGTTGCTGAAATCACTTGTCCCTCTCCATATAAAGAGCGGACATCTTGTTTTAGCACCATTTTGACAATGCAACAGCGCAGAGAGGCTGATCCTGACACTGGTCCTGGGTTCTGATAGATTTTAGCTAGTTAGCTAGGCGGTAGTTTCCAAGTCAGATAGTTTAGATTGATAGTGTCCTGTGTGGCTGTGAACTCGACCTTCCAGCATTTTTTATTTTTGTGCCATTACTGAAGTCCACAGACAAAGACAGCAGGGCATATTTCATAAGTGTGTTGTGCACTGCTTCTTTGTGCTCCATACACGGGTAGATTTTTCTTAATCTCAGTTTTTCAGTTGCTAAATGTGATACAGCAAGGCATATGTCACCTTGAAATGTAGTGATGGTGAAATTTTTCTGTTATTTGAGCTGTTGGCCATGAAAAAAAAATTGGGCAGGGGGCAGTTGCTACCGTGATTCAGCATGCCGTGTCTCACCTTGTCATTTATTGGTGGTGAAATTCAACTGTCTGCATGGCTAATGCAGATTAAAAAAAACATTCTGTTGCTAAATGTGATACAGCCTGCCATATCCCACATTGTAATTTTGTGGTGGTGAAATTGTTCTGTGTGCAGTGCTGTTGCACAGTAAAAAAAATTTTTTTTGCAAACATGATACAGCAGGCTAGATCCACGTTTGAAATTGTTTGGAGCATATTATCTAGGTTATACAGGCCTCATCCACACTAGAAACAAATTGTTCTGTTACCAACGTGATACAGAGGGGAGATCTCAGTTTGAAATTGTTTGGAACATCTAGTCTACAGGAGTCATCATCAGGAAAAAAAAAATTCTTCAGTTACTAACGTTCTACAGTAGGAGAGATCTCATTTTGAAATTGTTTGCAGTATATCTTATAATAATAATCTTTATTTTTATATAGCGCTAACATATTCCGCAGCGCTTTACAGTTTGCACACATTATCGTTGCTGTCCCCGATGGGGCTCACAATCTAGATTCCCTATCAGTATGTTTTTGGAATGTGGGAGGAAACCAGAGTAAATGGAGGAAACCCACGCAAACACGGGGAGAACATACAAACTCCTTGTAGATGTTGTCCTAGGTGGGATTCGAACCCAGGACTCCAGCGCTGCAAGGCTGCAGTGCTAACCACTGAGCCACTGCCCATCGATAACACATACAGGATAATGTATTACTTGCATATGATACACTGTTATACAGACATCAGCTGTCATACAATGAACACATCCTATCCACTGAGCCACCGTGCTGCCCTTCTTTGTCATACAGGCCTCATCCTAACTCAAACAATTCTTTCTTCTATTACTGGCGTCATACAGTAGGGAAGATCTCAGTTTGAAATTGTTTTGAGCATCTAGTCTTTTATACAGGCCTCATCCATAGCAAAAAAAATTATTCTGTTACTAACGTCATACAGTAGGTGAGATCTCATTTTGAAATTGTTTGGAGCATATATTCTTTGTCATAGAGGCATCACCCACACTCAAGCAATTCTTTCTTCTGTGACTAATGGGATTCAGTACACTATATTTCACCTTGTCATTGAGTCCACAATCTAATTTTTTGTTGCTAATACTGTGGTCCTACCACACTACCTGAGCAACATGACTGGGAAAAGTGAGGTCATGGTGGAAGGGGGATTAGGCTTGGTGTTCAAATTGTATGTGGAGTATGTGGTAATGTTTTTGAAAGCACTAATAAACCAACACCACGTCCTATACAAAGACAACTGGCCTCTACTGTTACTAGACGGGCTACTCCACTACCTTTCTTTGAAAGACGTACAGTATCCTTGTTGAAGCACAGAAAGCATGTGCTCGAGTGGATGGCAAACACAGCTTCAAGTGGTCTCCCCTCCTCTTCCTGCGCCTCAACATCACACCCAGTACAGTCCACATAGGTGGCTTCCCAATTACCCTTGCTTCCCCATGTGTCACAATTCTCCAACCGCCCAACTGACTGTAAGGAATCGCAGATAGGTGAGTCTCCACTCTCCAGAGCTGTTCACATATTCTATGCCATGGGCATTAGAAGTGTACTCAAAAGCTTCACAGAGTCAAGAGGAGGAAATCATCTGCACTAATGTCAAAATTTTTTCTAGCTTGGATCCGAGCAAGACGAAGTAGGGTCCGAGCTGCATCCTGACCCTCTTCACCAGACGTTAACCCCTGGGGTGAGGTGATCCTGATGAGATTCGGATATCTGAGGCTCACATGGACTGTACTGTGCTGACAGGGCTGAAAGAGGCGCAGGATGACTCTCAGGACGAGGAATGTGATAACAAAGAGGATGATGATGAGGTGGCAGATCCTAGTTGGCATGCAGCTGAGTAGGACATCTGAGGAGGTGGAGGAGGAGAAAGAACAGGAGGTTACATTGTGCCGCATGGTGCAGACATGTAGTGATGCAGCCATGATGAGCAATGCATCCTCAGCCACATCCTCTGCCAACTTTGCAAAAAAAAATCTGAGTAGAGGGAAAAAATACAATAATTTGACTACTAAATGCATGAACTTTCACATGTGCAATCAATATGCGTTACTCTGTGAATCCCACTGCGCTAAAATGCGGACCTCAACAACTATCAGTCCGCCCCCTCAATCGCATTTGCTGCTTCCTCCTCCTCTGTTACCATGCCAAGTATTGTGATGCAGGTCTCCGACAGCAGAACCTTGGGTTCTTTACCCATTCCAGTCAGGCTGAGTGAGAGCCGCCCGTCAGCTGTAATGGAAGCAGACATGCCTGCTGTTTTTGACTGATCTGAGAGAACGAGCACACCACAACTTTATCAATCCACCATAACATCTCCACCTGGACCTCCCTCACAGTCCAGCAGTTTGCCCAGTTCACTGTACTCCGCCTTCTATCAGCACTGCAGTCAGTCTACGGATTTGCAGTTGTGGTCACGTAAAAGATTGTTTCCTCCTACACATGACAAAGCTAAGAGGTTGAACTCCACCATCTAAAATATGTTGGCCATGGAAATGCTGCCTTTCTGTCTGGTAGATACAGACAGTTTCTGAAAGCTGATGGACATCACAGTCCTCCAGTACCAGTTGCCCAGTCGCCATTATTTCTCCTAGAAAGCTGCATCTGTATGTTGCAGACAATATCACTGTGACGCGAGTCACTATAGTAAATATTGGTCCCAGAAGTGGATAAGAAAAATTACAATGACAGATAATAAAAATATACATTACTTACTAAATAAGTAAAAGGGGTTCAAACAATCTGAGGTCTGGTCCAGGAAATGGTGCAGTACAACAAAGGGAAGACAGAGATGAAATTCAATTCATGAGCCGTGGTGAGGAAAGCCAGAGAGACAAAACAGTTTACAGGGAGCAGGCACAAGAGAAGTCAGGTCACAAGCAAAGGGTCTGAGTCCAGTAAGAGAATCAAGTCAAGCTGGGTCAGGCACAGAGAACAGAGGGATAAATGTTACACAGGCAACAGCAAGTGTACGATTGACACTGGGTGGAGAAACTAGCCTTCTAAAGTAGAAGACTAATCAAGGAAAGTGAACACAGATGATTGCAGCACAGACCCAGCACAACCAATACACAAAGAAACATATCAGACAAGAACAGAGTGGAGATTGTGACAATCACCCATTCCTTGACTAAATCTATGTCTGCCAGGGTGCATTTCACCACAGACACTTGGATGAGTAAGCATGGCCAAGGGCGTTACATCTCACTGACTGGGCTCTGGGTGATTCTGGTGGCTGTGGAGTCAAGCGGGGAAGGTGCTGATACACAAGTCTTGGAATCCCCAAGGCTAGCAGGACAAACCTCTATATTTCACACTTCCTCCACTGCTTCTGCCTACTCCTCTACCTCTTATAGGGCCTCCACCTGCACCCTTGACCTCTTCCTTAATGAGACACGCATTCCAACAGTGCAGAGCGAATCCCCACTACCTCATTACTGTGCAGCCAGGGTGCACTGCAATCAGGCAGTGTTAAAATTTATATGCCTTGGAGATCACAATCATACAACTGAAGAGTTGTGGACAGCTCTGCATGCCATGTTTGAGCAATGGCTGTATCCGCTGAACCTGCATCTATCAAAGGTCATGTCCGATAACGGTACGAGCCTGGTGGCGGCCCTACGCCGAGGCAAGGTCACACATGTGCCTTGCATGGCTCACATCCTCAACCTGGTGGAACAGCATTTTCTCCACCACTACCCTGGCCTGGGTGAGCTGCTGCAGAAAGCGCAAAGCTGTGTGCTCACTTCCCCGTTTGCATCCCTCAGGTCATCGACTTGCATTGATACAGAGGTCTTTGTCCATGCCAGTTAACAGGTTGATATGTGATGTGCCGACGCAGTGGAATTCTAGTCTGCACATGTTGCAGCGACTGTGACTGCAGCAATGAGCCTTGATGCAGTATGTCATGTTGCAAAGCCTGGGCCAACGCAGTATAGAAGTAGTGCATATCAAGTTTCCAGAGTGGACCTCTGCACCCTTATTCACAGTTTTGAAATGGCTACTAAGATGATTAGCGCTGACTATGCCATCATCAGCATCACTATTCCGTTCATCTACAGTATATGCTGGAGCAGGCTTTGAATAGCCTGCAGGAGGAGGTGGTGGTCCCAGAGGAAGAGTAGGAAGCAGAGGAGGATGCGGAAGGGATAACATTGTCTCAATGTTCCAGACTTTCGTAACATAGGCGGGTGCCAAGGGAGGGTGGATTACTACTATTAAGGTGGGCTGGTGATAACAGCCAACTGTTATCGAAGGTGCAAGATCAGGGGAACAAATGGAGGAGTAAGAGGTGATGGGTGAGCAACTGTCAGATGAAGAGGATAATCCTCCCTTCTCTGTTGTTCATTGTTGGCGGGAGGGGCTGAGGATACAAGCATCAGTGTTACCCAGCCACCAACACAGCATGGGCTTGTACCTCATGGAAGAGCCCGACATCTGAGTGCCTTTATGCTACACTGTCTGCAACATGATCCCCGTATAGTTATGATTCAAAATAGTGCTGACTACTGGGTTGCCACATCATAAGACAACATTTTGCCAGATGCTTCCCACTCTGGAAAGGGACCCGCAAATGCTGGAGCATTGAAACACACTTTTACACAACCTTAAGAGAGGTTTTCCCCAAGACAGCAGTGAGGCACACAGCGTGCATCACAGCTCTAGACTTCCAAACTCCTACACATCCATTCATCAATGCCAGGACATTAGCTGCGGCAGTAGTGTAAGTGGCAGAAGCAATTTCTGTGAGTCCTTTGACACATTTTTAGACCAGCTCATGCACCAGCTCAACAAAGTCCAAGTCGGACACGTGATGAATGAATAGAGAGGATAATGCAGGAGTATCTAGAACTGAATATCAACATCATCAGGGAGGGTTTGGACCCTTTCACATTTTGGTCTTCAAAAATGGATGAGTGGCCTGAGTTCGCCTCTCACGTCTTAGAGGTTTTATCATGTCCGGCAGCTAGTGTTCTTTCCGAACATGTCTTCCACACTGCTGGTGGTCTCCTGACTGATAAGCACATCCTGCTGTCCACAAGGAGAAACCTTACCCCTTAGACCTCAGTCCAGAGCCTCTCACCTAGCCAAATCGGTTCTCATACTTTGCACTGAGTAGGACCAATAGCCCGAAACACCGTGTCTGCAAATTGAGATACTGATTTGGCTTTTATCCTAAGTCATATTGCAAGACTCGTTAAAGGGTTGATTGTGACTTGTAGGATCGCTACTTCCAACAGGTGGTGCTATATAGTTCAAGTCCTCTTTTTCTCTGAAGAGGCAATTTGCACACTGAAAGGGTAGAGAGTTTTTGTTATCACTGATCATGTTGTCTATCATGGGATTTCCTTGTGTAAATACTGTTGAAAAAAATTCATTAAGCATATTGGCTTTTTCCTCATCCACCATTTCACCCAGACTATTTTTAAGGGGGCCAACACTATCATTTTTTAGGTTCTTACTATTTATGTATTTAAAGAAAATTTTGGGATTATTTTTACTCTCTCTGGCAATGAGTTACTCTGCCTCATTCTTTGCTACCTTGATTTGCATTTACTGTGGTGAAATTAGTGCCACTCTGTTGGTGTCTGCCACTAATTTTTGGAAATGTGTAAACTCCAGGTTGGGTGTCCATCTGCTGGGTTGGCTGTAGTGGAAAATGTGTCGATCCCTATTATACTATTTCTACTGTGGTGAAATTGATGCCACTTTGGTGGTGTCTGCCAATAATTGTTTTGAAATGTGAACACTACTAATTGGGTCTCTCTATCTGCTGGGTTGGCTGGAGTGGAATATGCTCAGGTGCTGGCTGGCACATTTTGGCCTGGGGAACAAGCCCAAAGTAGTGGCCCATGATTAGCAAACTATACTATTGGCTATGATTCATTAAAGGGGTGGTCCAAAACTAAATTTTATTTTACTTTTAAATCTCTAGCTATTTAAAGAGATTGTCCACTACTAGGACAACCCATTCTTAAACTAAATGTTTAGCATCGATGAAATAATAAAGCTTATACTCACCTCCTGTGCCGGCTCCGTTTCAGTAGTGTCAGCACTCGCTTTCCCCAGGGCTGTGATGCGGTATTGTGACACGTGACCCTGATGCCCAATCAGTGCTGGTGTCGCTGTCTTTGCCTCCGTACGAACTGAACATGAAGAGGATCCCAGGGCTGCAGCTCTTCCCAGACTTCCTCTTCATGTTCAGTTTTCCCAGCCCTAACTTACGATACGATACGATCGAACACTTTATTGATCCCGGGGGGAAATTACAGTATTACAGCAGCAATACAAACAGCAGTACATAAAATATTAGGACACAAATCTTGCACAGGTATACCAACATTACAAAATAAATAAATAATAAAAGTGTGTAGTTCAGGTGTATATAAGACAATGTTAATTGACATTAGTACACCAGCCATCAGTCATTATTTTCTACCACCCTTAGGAAATTATTATACATCCCCATAGCAGTAGGTACAAACGATTTCCTGAATTTCTCCTTCTTGCACCTTAGTAGGATTAGACGGCTGCTGAATGTGCTCTTCTGCTTCAAGAACAGCTCGTATAGGGGGTGTGTATTATTGTTCATTATAGCCCTACACTTCTTCTGAATTCTATCCTCCAATACCTCCTCAAAAGAGTCAAGATGGAGGCTAACAGCTGCACTTGCCTTCTTGATAAGTTTGTTGAGCTTATTAGCGTCAGCTACCCGCACACTACTGCCCCAGCAAATGATAGCAAAAAAGATGGCGCTTGCTACAACGGACTGGTAGAACATCTCCAGCATTTTACTGCACACATTGAACGACCTGAGCTTCCGCAGAAAGTACAGTCTGCTCATTCCCTTCTTGTAAATCTTTTCTGTATGACACCTCCAATCGAGTTTACTGTCAAGGTGAACCCCAAATATTTGTAGCTCTCAACCATCTCCACCTCCTTGCCAGCAATGGTGATCGGTAAGTAATCCTCCTTTTTCCTCCTATAACTCACCACCATCTCCTTGGTTTTCTTTACATTTAGTTCTAGACAGTTAGTCTGACACCAATCCACAAAGTCAGAAACCACCCTTCTATATTCCTCCTCCCTCCGGCCCCCCACAATGCCCCCTACAATCACGGAGTCATCTGAGAATTTTTGGAGGTGACAAAAATCTGATTTATACTGAAAGTCAGCTGTATACAATGAGAAGAGAAGAGGAAGGGTGACAGCACTGTACCCTGAGGGGCTCCCACACTGCTCCGTACACTGCCAGATACCACCTCCCCCATCCTTACAAACTGCGGCCTGTCTGTCAGGTAGTCACTTATCCAGTTCACCATCCCCTCATCTACCGCCTTATCAGTCAACTTATTACGTAGTAAGAGCGGCTGTAGGGTATTGAAAGCACTAGAGAAGTCAAAGAACATGGCGCGCACTGCAGTTCCATCATTGTCCAAGAACGAATGCATTGTATGTAGCAGAGTCACTTATCATTCCACTGCATCAGTCCCAGGACCGCATGTGACAGCATGTGACCGCATGTGACAGCACTGCTGGAACAGAGCCGGCACGGGAGGTGAGTATAAGCTTTATTATTTTATTGGAGCCAAACATTTAGTTTAAGAAGGGGTTGTTCTAGTAGTGGACAAGCCTTTAATGTCATAATTTGATTTTTTTCTATTATACTTTAATTTAAAATTCCCTATCTTTCCCTCTCTACTCGAACTGCTTTATTTTTTTTCCATTACTTCCTCTTTGATGAAGCATCATTTCAGCATCCCAGTGCATGTTGGGATACTCATATGAATCATCATCAGGGGGCAGAGGCTGCGGTCACTGCCACAGCCTTTGCCCCTTCCCTGAGATGAAGCATCATCAGTGATATCCGTTTCAGGGCTGGGATGGTCACTGCTCTACTAAGCATGTGTTGGATGTCAATTCTAACGGATGCTCAGCAGATTCCTGTCACTGAGCACTGTTCTTTTCAGTGCACAATGACAATGCGCTCTCTCACGGGCTGTGGTTAGAAGTGAAAAGTTAACAAAAGAGTGCACTGTCATTACACATTGTAAGTAAAGGGTGAGTGAGCAGAGACTGGTGCCACCCACACAAGTGATGTAAGATAAGAGATTCACAGGCTTCCCGTCTAGATTCCAGGTACCAGTGAACCTGATTACTGGTCCGAAGTCCCACATATCCATCCACTCATCTCTAGTTATATCCTTTCTTTGTAGTAGACCTAGATACTAGTGATGAGAGAACATGCTCAGATAAGGTGTTATCTGAGCATGCTCGGGTGCTAACCGAGTAACTTTGGGGTGCATGAGTAATATGTTTGAGTCCCTGTGCTTGCATGTCTCACAGCTGTTAGACAGCCACAACACATACAGGGATTGCCTAACAAACAGGAATCCCTGCATGTGTTGCGGCTGTCAAACAGTCACTAGACATGCAGCCGAGGGGACTCGAACATATTTTTTGAGCACGCCGAAGACACTTGGTTAGCTCATGAGCATGCTCAGATAACACCTTATCCAAGCAAGGTCACTCATCACTAGAAAAGACATCAGGTATTAGACCATCACATACAGTATTATCTTCTATTATTTATTTATTTTTCTCTTTTTATATAGAGCCATAAATTCCGCTGCACTTTACACACATTATCAACACCGTCCCCATTGGGGCTCACAATCTAAATTCCCTATCAGTACTTCTTTGGAATGTGGGAGGAAACCAGAGAATCCAGAGGAATCCCACACAAACATGGGGAAAACATACAAACTCCTTACAGATGTTGTCCTTGGTGGGATTTGAACCCAGGACCCCAGTGCTACAAGGCTGCAGTGCTAACCACTGAGCCACTGCCCATCGATAACACATACAGGATAATGTATTACTTGCATATGATACACTGTTATACAGACATCAGCTGTCATACAATGAACACATTGTTGTATGTACAGTCAGGGCCAGAAATATTTGGACAGTGACACAATTTTCGCGAGTTGGGCTCTGCATGCCACCACATTGGATTTGAAATGAAACCTCTACAACAGAATTCAAGTGCAGATTGTAACGTTTAATTTGAAGGGTTGAACAAAAATATGTGTTAGAAAATGTAGGAATTGTACACATTTCTTTACAAATACTCCACATTTTAGGAGGTCAAAAGTAATTGGACAAATAAACATAACCCAAACAAAATATTTTTATTTTCAAAATTTTGTGGCGAATCCTTTGGAGGCAATCACTGCCTTAAGTCTGGAACCCATGGACATCACCAAACGCTGGGTTTCCTCCTTCTTAATGCTTTGCCAGGCCTTTACAGCAGCAGCCTTCAGGTCTTGCTTGTTTGTGGGTCTTTCCCTCTTAAGTCTGGATTTGAGCAAGTGAAATGCATGCTCAATTGGGTTAAGATCTGGTGATTGACTTGGCCATTGAAGAATGTTCCACTTTTTTGCACTCATGAACTCCTGTGTAGCTTTGGCTGTATGCTTGGGGTCATTATCCATCTGTACTATGAAGCGCCGTCCAATCAAGTTTGCAGCATTTGGCTGAATCTGGGCTGAAAGTATATCCCGGTACACTTCAGAATTCATCCGGCTACTCTTGTCTGCTGTTATGTCATCAATAAACACAAGTGACCCAGTGCCATTGAAAGCCATGCATGCCCATGCCATCATGTTGCCTCCACCATGTTTTACAGAGGATGTGGTGTGCCTTGGATCATGTGCCGTTCCCTTTCTTCTCCAAACTTTTGGCTTCCCATCATTCTGGTACAGGTTGATCTTTGTCTCATCTGTCCATAAAATACTTTTCCAGAACTGAGCTGGCTTCTGGAGGTGTTTTTCAGCAAATTTAACTCTGGCCTGTCTATTTTTGGAATTGATGAATGGTTTGCATCTAGATGTGAACCCTTTGTATTTACTTTCATGGAGTCTTCTCTTTACTGTTGACTTAGAGACAGATACACCTACTTCACTGAGAGTGTTCTGGACTTCAGTTGATGTTGTGAACGGGTTCTTCTTCACCAAAGAAAGTATGCGGGGATCATCCACCACTGTTGTCTTCCGTGGGCTCCCAGGTCTTTTTGGATTGATGAGTTCACCAGTGCTTTCTTTCTTTCTCAGGATGTACCAAATTGTAGATTTTGCCACTTCTAATGTTGTAGCAATTTCTTGGATGGGTTTTTTCTGTTTTTTGCAGCTTAAGGATAGCTTGTTTCACCTGCATGGAGAGCTCCTGTGACCGCATGTTTCCTTCACAGCAAAACCTTCCAAATGCAAACACCACACCTCAAATCAACTCCGGCCCTTTCATCTGCTTAATTGAGAATGACATAACAAAGGGATTGCCCACACCTGTCCATGAAATAGCCTTGGAGTCATTTGTCCAATTACTTTTGGTCCCTTTAAAAACAGGGTGGCACATGTTAAGGAGCTGAAACTCCTAAACCCTTCATCCAATTTTAATGTGGATACCCTCAAATGAAAGCTGAAAGTCTGAACTTCAACTGCATCTGATTTGTTTTGTTTCAAATTCATTGTGGTAATGTCTAGAACCAAAATTAGATAAATGTTGTCTCTGTCCAAATATTTATGGACCTAACTGTATATACATACAGTATATCTGACATTGTGTATACTGTATAACATCTCATGTCTTTACACAAAGTATAAGGGGATGTGCACACGTTAAATATTTGGTGCAGAAATCTTTTTTTACATGAGTTTCTATTGTAGATTTTTCCCCGTTCATCAGTACGGATGAAATCTGCATTAAAAACGCTGAAAAAATTGACCTGCTCCAGATTTAAATCTGCATCAAATCTGCAAGGAAAAATAAGCAACATGTGCATGAGACCTCAGGGTTCTCATTCACTTTACTGGCTTCGGGAAACCCGTCAGGTTTGGGGACAAATTTGTGCAGAAAAATCTGTGACAATCTGCAAATTGTGTACAGGCCCTAACACATACAAGATAGTATATGACTGGCATTTGATATACTCTTATACAGTATACACATTGGTGTATGTATATACATATATATGACAGTGTGTATACTGTACAACAGCTGGATTATTCTTTACACTATAGTGGTATACTATGTGCACATATATACAATGGTATATACACTGGATGGATCAATCTTGCACCTGGCCCAGGACACATACATACTCTTTATATAAACAGGGCCATGTATATAGCATGTGATGTCCTGTATCCAGGCGCAGGTTTGATCAGTCCAGTGCTAGATTCTGTATAGAGTCTCTGGTCAATCTCAGTATAGGGAGATTTATTGCAGCAGACTGAACTTTCCTGAAGCCTGGTGACCCTGGAGCTAATGACCTGGCACTGACAGGGTGACCCTGAAAGTTAAGACTCCTGCAATAAATCTGTGAGCATCAGCAGAGCGGCCACGGCCCTGGACTTATAGGGAGGTGAGCAGCGTCCACCTCCTCACTGCACAGAGCTGAAGCTCGTACTCACTGATGTCTTCTGTCTGACCCTTCCACCAGCTCCTCTCCAGCAGGAAGAAGATGCAGCCGTGTTCCCTCTACCTCAGCAGATGGCCGCACACAGGGACATTGGGCATGTCTGGTCCACTGTGATGCAGCTGGCCAGGACATATAGAACAGTGCCAGCCGCCAGCAGACCGAATCAGCTGCTTAGTGACCGGCCGGGGGGCACATGCCCCTCTGCTACCCGGCCCAGCCTGCCCCTGAGTATACTATCCCTATTATACTATGAAAACACTGAGGAAAAAAACAGTATAACGTGCTGTATAACACTTTTATACAGCACGTTATACTGTTTTTTTCCTCAGTGTTTTCATGTGATTTTCAGTTTTTTGTGCTGACATTTTGGTTTTTTTTGTGATGGCCCTATTATACTATGTCTACTCTTGTGAAATTGATGCCACTTTGGGGGGGTGTGTGCCAATAATTTTTGGAAATGTGGAGAAACTGGTACTTGTTTTTTTCCCCTTTTATTTAGTTTTTGGAAATGTGTAGACTTCTGGTTGGATTTCCTTCATGTGTGTTGCCTGTAGCAGTAGGCCTCCGATACCTGTACTTCTCCAAACCCTTTGAGTCAACTACTCGTATTATTATCTTACATTTTTATGACAATATTAGTTTACGAAACTGATATTTGTACCACCTGAGTGTGGCTGAGCCTCAAAGCAGGTTGAGCTGTTGCATTGTGGCATCAAGACTCCCAGCACAGCAGGCCTACACCGATGCCTCACTCACCTCGTCTTAAATTGAAGTTCAATTGAAAGCTGTAAATGCTGGCCTAGTCCCTGATACCTCATGCCTGTCTGATTGCTGCCGTGCCATTCTAAAATTTGTACTGTGGTTCAATTGATGCCACTTTCCTTGTGTCTGCCCCTAATTTGATGTGTTTTAGTAGCTTTTGAGCCCGTTTGAAGGTGTTGTGTATGCGTTTGTTTTTTCCTCCCATTGACTAAAATGGTGTTCGGTTATGTTCGGTGAATATTCGACGAATAAATTGGCGAATATTGCAAAATTGGCGATTGTAATCCGAACCGAACATTGAAATATTTGCTCATCCTATGTACTGAAGATTTCAGCTGTTACATCGGATACAATAGACAACATGACTATAATCACAGTTCATGAAGGGTGATGTCTTCATTCACAACTGGTAAGTATTTTAAAACAATGTTTTTAATAGTGTGAAACTGAGGACTATATGCGGTTGAAAAAACTACAGAGAAAGAAGAATAAAATCTCTAATCGTTATCAGATTTCTATAGTAAATCTTTACTGCAGCACACAAAGGTGACATATCTCAGCTTTCCTTTTTTGGTACTGAAAGGGCTGACAGTCCAATACGAGGGGTAACTGGCAGAAGCATTTGGCATTTCGTGAGTTGTATTGGATTTTGCAATTAGATACTAAGTTTCCCCAGGGTATGAATTTTAGAAATGATTTATTTTACATTTGTTGAATTTTTTTCTGTATGTATGTTTATTAATTTATTTGTTAAACTTTTTAGTCTTTATTATTTGCATAATTTGTTTTGGAGTTATCTGTTATATATAGTTTATATTTAACAGATGCTGTGCTGCTATAATTTGTGACATACTGTTAATCATTGTAGCTATGAGACATCATTATAAGGTATTTTACCTATATTCAGTCACTAAAGCAAGTATATTTTTGGCACTTTATGCACTGCTAGCACATTGAGACACCCTTTTTTCTTTTGAATTGTTTTAGGTTTTTATTTCCATTATATGTGCTCACCTTTAGTGATGTTATGCTGCTATTACATATGACATGCTGCCAACTAGCCTTATAAGTTTTTTTTTAAACTATATTTAATTAAAATTAATTTATTTGCAGCAAGTATATCTATTTGCACTATATGCATTAAAAGCACTTTGTGATACCATTCCTTTTTCTAATGTATTTACATAGATTATATACAATCCTCAAGATTAATTGGTCAATCATGTAAACATATGTAGTAATTCTTGATGAACTTGTAGTACACTTCGTGAGCGCAGTAATATTTTGTATTTGCGTCCACTCCAGAAAATTCTTTTTTACTATATGTGCGTACAGTACAGACCAAAAGTTTGGACACACCTTCTCATTCAAAGATTTTTCTGTATTTTCATGAGTATGAAAATTGTAGAATCACACTGAAAGCATCAAAACTATGAATCAACACATGTGGAATTATACATTACACTTTACAAAAAAGTGTGAAACAACTGAAAATATGTCTTATATTCTAGGTTCTTCAAAGTAGCCACCTTTTGCTTTGATTACTGCTTTGCACGCAGAAAAGGTGAACGACTGGACTCTACATGCCTGGTTCCCACCGTGAAGCATGGAGGAGGAGGTGTGATTATGTGTGGGTGCTTTGCTGGTGACACTGTTGGGGATTTATTCAAAATTGAAGCGGTGAGCGGTGCAGCTCCCCCTAAACCATCTCGATTGGGTTCAGGTCTGGTGACTGTGGAGGCCAGATCATCTGGCATAGCACCCCAACACTCTCCTTCTTGGTCAAATAGCCCTTACACAGTCTGGAGGTGTGTTTGGGGTCATTGTCCTGTTGAAAAATAAATGATGGTCCAACTAAATGCAAATGGGATGGAATAGCATGCTGCTGCAAGATGCTGTGGTAGCCATGCTGGTTCAGTATGCCTTCAATTTTGAATAAATCCCCAACAGTGTCACCAGCAAAGCACCCCCACATCATCACACCACCTCCTCCATGCTTCACGGTGGGAACCAGGCATGTAGGTCCATCCGTTCACCTTTTCTGCATGCAAAGCAGTAATCAAAGCAAAAGGTGGCTACTTTGAAGAACCCAGAATATAAGACATATTTTCAGTTGTTTCACACTTTTTTGTAAAGTGTAATGTATAATTCCACATGTATTAATTCATAGTTTTGATGCCTTCAGGGTGATTCTACAATTTTCATAGTCATGAAAGTACAGAAAAATCTTTGAATGAGAAGGTGTGTCCAAACTTTTGGTCTGTACTGTATATGTCCTAATAAAGATTACAATATAATTTTATATACTTGGCATAAGACTTCCTTTTGTTTATAGATTTAATTTATCTGCTGGAAGTGCCATCAATCTAGGCCACTTTTTTGGTTTTGTCTATATATAGTTTTGGTTGTTTTTCAATTTACGCAGCGGTTTTTGTTTCTCTAGATGCTCACAGCTGACTGTCTCCAATTATGCTGATTGTTCTAATTGTTATACGCATGTTGTTATATATTGAAAAAAACAAGGACTGAAACATAATGATTAAATACCCTTCAGTAAAGAAATAAATAGCATAGTGCATGAAAATAATATACGTTATTTAGTTATGTTTTTTGATTAAAAAAAAGCGAATGCCATCCAAACTCTTCACTGCAATTGCAATTGGCACAGTCCTAACTCTAGTATTAAAAACCTTACTATTTGTCAAGTGACATGCATGTAGATAAGGGCTGAGAGGGACTGGACTCAAGTAGTGGAAACACAGCCGAGTGAGGCCGCATGAATAATGCACCGTTCAAGAGAAAGGCAGGCCTTACGTGCACATGATGCAACCAGACAGAAAAAAAAAACAAATGTATGAACTAGGATATAAATTGGTGTGCATGCAGCATGTAAGCGCATGCTCACACTAGCCACTATTATATATAGTCACAATTTTAGTTACCTCTTTTATACTATGAGTAAGGGTGTCACTGTACACCAGAAACACATCAGGTTTCGAGGTCTGTTTTAACCTTTTTAAATTGACTAAATAAAAATTAATTTTATTATTTGGTTGGGATGTACCGATGAATTTCCCCTCCTTCTCTTCACTATGGCTGCAATCACCAGCTGATATGGCACCCACCGGATGAACTCTTTCAGAGTACTGAAGTCATCAACGTGGTGAGCGTCAAACCTGACTCTCTCCCTTTTGTACTTCGCAATATTGTGATATGTGTTCTGGTCATTGTATGTAGTATTATTTGGTCACTATGTGATGGCTAGATGTGATCCGATCATGGTGTGGCAGTATTTGTCTCTTGCATGTGGCATTCGTCACTATGTGGTGATAATATATGGTCTGATCATGGTGTGGTATTTATCCCTTGTATTTGGTATTATTTAGTCACTATGTGGTGGTAGTATGTGGTCCAGTCATGGTGTTGAAAAGTGCCTTGTAATCTTGACCGAGATGCTGTCCAGTTTCGCTCTGGAACTTTACAAGAAAACAGTGTTCCAGTCTCAGTGTGCTTCAGGTTTGGGGTGCATCACACTCGCTTTTAGGCCACAGGACCCTGCTGTCTCCAGGCCTCCATTCTCAGGAGCCATCGCACACCATTCAGGGGATACCAAGTTCATTGCAACAAGCAAACGTTTACTGGTCAGTTCAAGTTCATCAGGGTGTAAAATGTGGGATAAGGCACAGTACTTCATGTTTCTTACTTTCTTAGTACAACGCATCTTTAGCCCCACCACTCATATGTCCTGGACTATCCCTAAGCCTACTGACTCCGTCAGCCTCAAGAATTTCCTGTCCACTTCAGCAGTGCACTTGGGATAAGCTACCTGCTGTTTACAAAATTCTACATCCACTAACCTCTATATGTCAGATGACCAGACACTCTCCCTAGTACCTTGACTGAGTCCCAGGGTCCAGTCGTTGCAGGAATGTCCACAAGTGATATCAGTATGGCCTCCCACTGCCAGGAACGATTGGTACATTCTGGCCCTAGCAGACCATTGTTCTCAAACTTAACTAACAGTACTTCCCTATCAGACCCTCTACCAGGAAATGCCCACTCTTTACTAACACTAGTCCCCACCCACTGGGCTTGTTCTAGCCATTAACTATATTCTAATATCCTTATCTTATGTCCTATACCAGTGCTAAGCTTAACTATATGAACAGTACTTATTCTATCCCAAGTCTAACCCTGTGGTTACCATGCACTACTCACTATGTACAATAACACTTCACATTATTTGTACCCTGTACATTACCAATGGACAGTATGAAAGACGCACAACATTATTCAGATAACATGGAAAACTGGATGACACTGTGCACATGGTGTGATCATTGTCTTCACAGGTAGCAGAACAGTCCATCACCCTTACAGTGTGAAGGTATTTGTCCTTTATATGTAGTAATATTCGGTAACCATGTGGGGGTAATATGTGGTTTGGTCATGGTGTGGCAGTATTTCTCCATTGTATGTGGTATTATTCAGTCACAATGGTGGTAATACAAGATCTGGTCACAGTATAGCTGATCTGTCCCTTGTAAGTAGTATTATTCAGTCACTATGTGGTGGTAGTAACCACAATATGTCAAGAAGATAAATAAATAAGCCTTTAGAATATCAAGTAGCAACACTGCCCGAGACACTCAGTCCCAAGACAAGAAGGTACATATGTTAGAGATTAAAACATTTTTCATCTTTATTGTGAAAATAGCCAGATAAAATAAAACAAGCTACTTTTGAACAAGCTAAGGTGAAATGGTGTCATCGGGGTGGTAGCCCTGGGACATTCAGACTCTGCACTTTACTATCTGTAGGCAATAGCATAAATACCGCACCTTAGAATACCTATGCACTTCATCAAGATTACACAATTCATTGGAATGCTACACAATAATGCATTAACATGTGATATCTGTAATGGTATATGTCTAGTATCTCAGTTCCTTCTTGGTCCAGACTATTTATCTGTGTGTAGTACTATGACTTAACCTTTACCATATAGCAGAACTTTTGTTAATCATAGAAGCACTTGCACTTTATTGTATTTTGTTTACTTATGTTTCTGCCTAGATTTATCCTTGTTAATGCTTACTATAAATGGTTTATATCTATTTATGATTTCTACTTTTCAATACTTATGGTGGTGCATTTCTCTAGCTACTTTCTCAGTGCTCGTACATTGGTGCCAAGATCTGTTTTGATCAGTCTGCTACAACTAGATGTCTCTGCTTGCTTTTTAATTTAATTTCATTCAGATATTTTCATAATAAACATCAAAAATGTTTTAACTTCTATCTAATGATGAGCAAATTTGTTTGGAAAACGATCGCCAAACATAAATTTGGCATGAATATGGCACAATTCGGATTCGTGATCGGAAACTCAAGCAAAATTTTATAAAATCAGTAAAATTCGGTAACATTCAGTAAAAGTGCGGGAAAATATTTGCTTTGCCACAAAAATATTTTCAGCACTTTAGCAACGACAATGGTGGTGTATCATGAGCGTTTGGCATGTGTTTGATGAGATTATGTGGTTTTAAGAGCCCAGAGGCTCTTGTAAGCACAAGCACAGCGGTTATTTATTTATTTTCCTAACTTTATGTGTGCACATTGTGGCTAGCCAATCATTGTGCAGGAAATACCCACAATGTCCTGACACAACGGCTTGTGTCATTGGCTGCTGAAATCACATATCCCTCTCCATATAAATAGAGATTTATGCTTTATGCCATTTTGACACTGTAACAGCGCAAAGAGGCTGCTCCTGACGCTGCCACTGTTAGCAAGATTTTAGCTAGCTACTAGTTGGGTGGTTGTATATCAGTCAGATATGTAGCTAGATGGTGTCCAGTGTGGCTGTAAAATTTATCTTCCAGAATTTTTTTTTGGGGGGGAGGGCATTACTGATGTTCACAGACAAAGTCAGCAGGGCACATGTCCTACAAGTGTGCTGTGTACTGCTTCTATTGTACTCCATGCACAAGTATAGCATTCTAAATAATATTTTTTTCAGTAGCTAAATGTGAAAAAGCCTGCTGTATCCCACCTTGTCATTTATTTTTGTGGTGATATGAAACTGTCTGCAGGCCTAAGACACATTAAAAAAAAGTAGATTTTTTTTCTGTTGCTGAATGTGATACAGCCCGCCATATTTTATTTTGCTGAATGTTATACAGCCCGCTGTATCCCACATTTTCATATTGTGGTGGTGATATGAACCTGTTTGCAGACCTAACGCGCATTTGAAAAAAAATTTGAATATTTTCTTTTACTGAATGTGATACAGCCCGCCGTATCCCACATTGTCATGTTGTGGCGATGATATAAACTTGTCTGCAGACCTAACACGCATTAAAATTTTTTTTTAATTTTTTCTGTTGATAATCGTGATACAGCCCACTATATTCAACCTTTTCTGCGGCTTAGTTTTGTTACACCAGAGATCTGATTTAGGTGGTGGAGATCGTGTGATCTCAGGTGTTTTTGCAATCAGAAGAGTTGGTATTTTTTAGGGTTTTTTTGGATTGCATTAAGAATCCTTTCTTGTACTTTTCTGTCTAGACAGATTGGGCCCCAGCGTTTGCTCATTCTATTTTCTGTCTGTGTCCGTGCTTCTTCTTGTCTAACCGCCATTACATGTTTGGGGGCTTCCTATTTTCTTTGGGGATCTGCTCCGGGGCAGATAGCTTTCCTCTTTCTGCCTTTAGGTGTAGTTATCTCTCAGGCTGTGACGAGGCGTCTAGGATCAACGTAGGAACGCTCCACGGCTACCTCCAGTTGTGTGGTTAGTTCAGGTTACTTCAATCCAATAGGTTCCAGCCTCTCTGGTGTATTGCCGTTCTTTGCTTTTTCTCCACAGCTGCCTAAACATAACACTTTTCATTTAGTGGCGTTGAAATTGTTCTGTGTGCAGAGCGGTCACATTAAAATTAATTTTTTATTTTTTTTTACAAACGTGATGCAGCAGGCGAGATCTGAGTTTAAATTGTTTTGATCCTGTTGAACGATTCCATTTCAGCCCCAAAAAATTATTTTGACACTAACGTCACACAGTAGGGGACATGTGACTTTAAGTTTGTTTGGAGCATCTACTCACTCTTATACAGACCTTATCGACGGTCCCAAAAAATTTCTTCTGTTACTAATGTCATACAGCATTGGTCATGTCACTTTTAAATTGTTTTGAGCCTATCTTATAGATTATGTGCTTCTTTGGCATCCAATTTCTCACGGGCATCTTTTATACCTAGCTTAAGACACTCATCTGTTAGACCTATCTTCTGACAAGCATCAAACGCTCTCTGGCAATTGGTGTTGGGTAGATGAGTAATAGTTGTAGGGTGGATCCTGGATCTTGTACTTCCCATAGCCACCCTGTCATTGATCCTGTTGTCAGTTCCCATGCTCACCCCCAAAAATTCTTCTGTTACTGACGTCATACAGTAGGAATATGAGGAAAAAGAAACCACTATAATGTATGCACACCACAACTAAGTAATCAAAAAATGAAAAAAGCTTTATTGCACAACATTAAAAAAAACAATTAAAAACAATAGAAATCCCTGCATGGATCCCAACAAGCAATCGCTGACCTATAATCAAACTCCAAACAATGATCAAATGAACAAGTGCATGTCCTAAACAATATAACAAATGACGATAAATGGGCATATATGCTAAGTCCACAGAGAGAAAAAAATGTATAATGCATACACCTGAACGCAGTCACCATGAGGTGATAATGAAAGGTAAAGTGCCCCCTGTAACAGCATAATGATAAAGGTATATCACCTCCCAAAATGTGAGTCAGAAAGACTCCCTGTAATAGAAAAGGCTCACGTGTAGACAGGCAAGGTCAGTGCTGCAAGTGGACAGTAAGCCCGATGGAGGCAATTGCAGGGGGACCCAGAGGCAGGGCGACCCAACGCGTTACGCCGCTACAAGGGCGGCTTCATCAGGGGAAGTGCAAATGTGCTTGCAAAGCTGCAATTTGTACCTGTAGGCGGGGGAATAATTTGAAGCAGGTGTGTCGCGTCATGAGGACTGGTACCAGAAGCCAGGAGAACCGGAAGTGAGGTGGCTATAGCAGGCAGACATCTCTGCTAATGGGGAGCGCTGCACGGCGTCATATGGACGCCAAGCAGCGATCGCCATGGGAACCAATGGGCGTATGCGCAGCTCCCGGGAGCTTAAGACACTCATCTGTTAGATCTATCTTCTGACAAGCATCAAACGCTCTCTGGCAATTGGTGTTGGGTAGATGAGTAATAGTTGTAGGGTGGATCCTGGATCTTGTACTTCCCATAGCCACCCTGTTATTGATCCTGTTGTCAGTTCCCATGCTCACCCCCAAAAATTCTTCTGTTACTAACGTCATACAGTAGCGGACAAGTGACTTTTAAATTGTTTGGAGCATTCACTCAATCTTATTCAGGCCCATAAAAATTCTTCTGTTACTAAAGTCATACAGTAGGGGAGATCTCAGTTCTGAATTGTTTGGAGCACATCTTTGTCATACAGGCCTCATCCACACTGAAAGTTTTTTTTTTCTGTGACTAACTCGATTCAGCACGTTATATTTCACCTTCTCATTTATTGCCACTGACATTCAGCTGTGCAGAGGTGGTACAAAGTAAAAAATCTAATTTTTAGTTGCTAATACTGTGCTTATATCACACTATGTGAGCAACATGACTGGGAAGAAGCGAGGTCGTGGTGGAAGGAGGATTAGGCTCTGTGTTAGAGGTCTAAATGATGTAGGTGGTGAAACGATGCCACTTTATTGGTGTCTGCCACTAAGTTTTGGATATGTGTACACTCTTGGTTGGGTGTCCATTTGCTGGATTAGCAGTAGTGGAAGATGCGTCGGTCCCTATTATACTATTTCTGCTCTCTTGAAATTGATACCACTTTGTTGCTGTCTTCAATTAATTTTTGGAAATGTGTGCAGTCGTGGTTGGGTGTACATCTGCTGGGTTGGCTGTAGTGGAAGATTTGTTGGTCCCTTTTATACTATTTCTACTGTGGTGAAGTGAAATTGATGTCACTTTTTTAGTGTCTGCCAATACATTTTTGGAAATGTGTAGACTCCTGGTTGAGTCGCCTTCATGTGTGTTGCCTGTAGCAGTAGGCCGGCATATTCCACTTTCATTGAATCAACTACCTGTGTTACTATTCTTACATTTTTCTGACAATAGTAATCAACAAAACTGTTATTTGTGCATCTGAGTGTGGCTGAGCATAAATTCAATTTTTTTATCACTTATCTAGCGCCAATAATTCAACATTCGCTTTACAGACATTTACAGACATTACTGTAACTGGGAGTCGCAATCAAAATTTAATATCTTTATGTCTTTGGAGTGTGGGTAGAAAAATAAGTACTGGGAGGAAACCCTTGCATACACGGTTAGAACATACAAACTCTTTTCAGATGCTGTCCTTGGGGTGGTTTGAAACACAGGACTCCAGCGCTGCAAGGCTGCTAATGTTTTTGCATTGACGACTCAACGTTTCTGTGGTTGGAAGCCTATCACTGTGATGCAAACTGTGTGCATCACTGCTGTCTTGGGGAAAACCACTGTCAAGATTGTCTTCAAGCATATTTTGATACTGCAGAATGGGCACATACATTTTTCAGGTGGGTAGGCAACTTGCAAAATGTACTTTAGTATCATGGATAGAACACACTGGCACCCAGAAGTCAGCACTATTTCAAATCATAACTATACAGGTAACAATCATGTTGCAGATAGTGCTGCAAGAAGGCGCACATGGGTCGGTCTCTTTCATGAGGTTCAACTCCACAGTGTGTTGGTGGTGAAATAACACTCAAGGTTTCTTCCACCATCCCCTTGTGGCAAAGATGGACAACAGAGAGGGAATCATTATACCTTTATCTCCTAACGGGTGCGCGTCTATCATCTCTTCCTTCTCGTCCTTTTCATGGTCCTTCTCCATTTGTTCCTCCTTCTAACCAGGTATTGAAGCTTGAGGAGGAACATTTGCATATTCCAGGTTCTTTCTGGAAAAAGCAAAGAGTCTCCCTCAGCAAGAAGAGCATTGGGAACTCCAGCTTGGAAAGCATCGCCAAACCAGGATTGAAGCTTAAGGAGGACATTTTGCATATTCCAGGTGCCTTCTGGGGAAAACAGAGAGTCTCCCTCAGCAAGAAGATCATTGGGTACAGCCGAGACCAGCTGCTTGGAAAGCATCAACAAACCGCGTGCCTTATAGCGCGCAAATTTTTGCCTTTAGGACATTATTGTAAGAAAGCTTGGCTAATTGAGTAGATTACACAAGAAGGAAAAAACACAGCAGATTGCACAAGAAGGTTACACGCAGTAGATTACACAAGGGGAGACAAACAGCAAGTCAGCAGGATCTAGGAGCAACATGGCAGATGTGACAACCTACATGGTGAGCTGCAACATGTGCTACATGTTCACAGATCGACCAGAAGAAGAATCCAACTTCACCTGCCAGAAATGTAGACTACTGGACCTTTTAGAAGAAAAGGTGCATTATCTGGAAGAAAGAACTGCAACTTTGAAACTCATCAAAGAAAATGAAGACTTCCTAGACAGAACAGAAACATCTCTACTGGTCACAGAACATGAAGAAAGTGTCAGAGAACCTCCAAAAGCAGACAATTGGAAACATGTGACCAAAATAAGCAAGAAGACCATGGAGACATCACCAACCACACAGCTGAGAAACTGATACCAAGACCCTGTGGAGGACGAAGTTGGCACACCTAAGGACGAGGCACTACCAGCAAGCAAAGAAGAAAAGGGAACACAACAACACCCAGAAGTGACAACAAAAAGTACAGCAAGAAGCAAAGAGTGGTAATGGTGAGACACTCGCTACTGAGAGGCACAGAAGCAGCTGTCAGAAGACTGGATATAACTGCAAGAGAAGTATGCTGCCTCCCAGGTGCAAAGATCAAAGATGTGACAGATAGGATACCAAAGCTCATATAGTGAAAAATAAAGAACAGCGCTCCATCCAGGTGTAATAAAGTAGAAAAAAAACTTTATTCAGCCATAAAAAACGACGTTTCGACCACATACTGGTCTTTTTCAAGTATATGCTTATAGCAAGCATATTGTTATGTTTCGGTAGCTGAGGAGTGCAGGTAAAAAAGGAAATACACCAGAGCAGTTGGAATCTATGAGATTGCAGTACCCTGACTAACCACCACAACTAGAGGCAGCCGTGGAGCGTTCCTACGTTGGTCCTAGACGCCTCGTCACAGCCTGAGAAACTAACTACACCTAAAGATAGAAATAGGAAAGCTATCTGCCCCGGAGCAGAACCCCAAAGATAACAGAAAGCCCCCAAACATGTAATGGCGGTTAGACAAGAGGAAATACTGACACAGAAAGAAAATAGTATGAGCAAACGCTGGGGCCCAAACTATCTAAATAGAAAAGGATAGGAAGGGTACTTACTGCAATCCCAGAAAACCCTGAAAAGCACCAACTCTACTAATTTCAAAATCACCTGAGATCACACGACCTCTACCACCTAAATTAGTTCTCTGGTGTAACAAAATCAAAACAGCAGCCACTGAAAAAACTGGAAAAAGCAAAAGAACAAAACTCAGTGGCTGAACTAAACTGAGAGGGCAGAAGCCCCCGGAGGGGACCCTGAAGGCCCCCAAAGAAGTGCAGGACAAAATGCAAAAACACAGCAAAAACACAAAAGAAGCAAAAGTCTTATCTGTAAGCAGGAGATGCAGACACGACACAGCAGGCTACAAGGGAAACTGGAATGAAGGATTCAGACCAGAACAATTGATCACCGGCAACCCTGATGGGAAAATGACTCCCTTATTTTATACCAGTCAGTAACACCTGATTCCCAGTCCTCACAATCCTCACTAGCACCGCTTGTAACCACCAGAGGGAGCCTCTGCTCAGAACTCATCTCAAACCCATTCACAACAGTACCCCCCCCTTGAGGAGGGGTCACCGAACCCTCATTTGAGCAACCAGGTCGGTCAGGATGAGTTCTATGATACGCACGGATAAGTCTCCTAGCATGGATGTCCGAAGCAAACACCCAAGAATTGTCTTCCTGACCATAACCTCTCCATTTAACCAAATACTGGAGTTTCCTCTAGAAAAAAAAAATCCAAATTTTCAACCACATACTAGATTCCCCCAAAAAACGGGTCAGGAGGCCGCAGGGGGGCCACTGGTCAAAAACCTTTAAAAAGGATTGTGGAAACAGGATCAAAAACCCCCGGAAGAAGCAAAGAAAAAAACGGTTTTAAAAATCTATGATCTTTTTAAGGCCCCAAAGAATAGGAAAAATTTGGAGGCTACTCTATGGAAATTTTTTTGAGGAAAACCCAGCCCCGCCCCCCATTTTAAAAAGGGGGGCCTCCCCCCATGCGGTTTTCAACCCCGGGGTTCCCTGGGAGGGAAAACCTCCTACGGGCCCCAAAAATTTTGATAGCCCCCAAACGAGTCAACCTGGCAAAAGAAGCCTCGTTGCCCTGAAAAAATCGGGTGAAACCCCCGAATTACGAAAAACGGGACATAAAAGGGGGAGGCTCCCCTATTAAAAAGAAAATCCCCAAAGGCAAAAAAGAGCCCCGTTTTGACACGCAAAGATTTAATAATCTTAAATGTTGGTTTGTTTCTCGTTGCTTTGGGTTGGGATAAAATGGGAAAAGAAATTGAACCCCCATTTTTGAACAAAAATTTCCCCAAAATTGGAAAAAAAACTGGACTTGTCAGCACAATTTTTTGGAAAATCTTTGAAAAGAACCCCACGGTAAGGAAAAAACGGCCAATTAGGGAGGAAGGAAAGGAATGGACGATGTATATTTTGGAAAAAACTTCACAAATTACCAGGGGGTGGTTTTTAAAAACAGAAGATCGGAAATAAACCCCATAGAGTTGGGTCCATGGTCCTTGGGCAAGGCAATGGCATAAAAAACCACTAGAGCAGAGCAGGCTTGGAGCAGAGAAGCCCCGCAGGGAAAAAAAATTCCCCGCATACGGACAAGGGGCCCCCAAAAAGGGGGGGGAAACCCAATTGGGGGCCCCAAAAATTCCTGATGCCAGCCAAGGGGAACAATGAATCTCAGAACACTCTTTTTTCCGGCCGGGAAAAAAAATTTTAACGGGACGGGGCCCTTCCTCCTGACACCCGGGCAAGTTCAAAATTGGGCGGGATGGGGAAAGAACTACACCCTTTCAAATAAAGAAGGTCAGAAAATCAGGAGAGCGGGAAAAATTCGAGGGGCACCCCCTTTTAACATTTTAGTCCCAAAAAGAAAGGAACCAAAAAATTAAAAGTGTGAAAAAAAAAAGGGCCCCCTGGTGTTGGATTGGTCTTGGCAGATTCCAATAGCCCCTTCTTATGGGTAAGGCCCCTGTTTTTGGTCCCCAGCAATGCCCTCTTTAAAAACTTATGGAAAACCCGTTACCCAGTCATAATTTCGTTAGTAGGAGAAAATTTTCGGAAAAAAACCCAAAAGGGGTTTTCTTTTTTTATTTTTTTAAAAAGGGCACCTCCCCCCAATTTTAGAGGCCCCTCCCCCTAAAAGGCAGAGAAAAATCGGCCCCGTAGAACAGGGGAGAAGGAATCCGTAAGTTTGAAAGAAGAGCTCAGGGGCCCCAAAATCCCCATCAGACCCTTTCGGGCCCCAAAACTTTTAAGGTTTTTAAAAAACCCGAGAAATTCCAAAAATTTTTGAAAAAATTTGGAAAAAAACCCCAAAAAATCTTTAAGGTTTTTTGAAGTGGTTGGACCAATCACGAGGCCCCAAACCTTGGGGGGGCCCTTTCAAAAACAAAGGGGACAATGAATCCCCGAAATGAGACCCCTTTTACCAAAAAGAACTTTTATCCCCTTACATAAGAGCTTCTTCTCAAAATCGGAAACAGTTGAAATGTTTACGAGAGTCCCCGTCATTAAAAAAACAAGAAATCATCAAAAAAACAACAGAAATTTTTTCCACAAAATCCCTGAAAAGTCATTCAGAAAGGAGGAAGACGGAAGGGGGGGTTAGTGAGCCCAAAGGGATCATGGTATCAAAAAGCCCTTTTGGGGGTTGAATGCCGTCTTCCCTTTCCCCTTTAAAGCAAAAGGTTTAGCCCCCGGGTCAATTTGGAAAACCCCAATAGCGTTTTTTACCCGGAAAAAAGGGCAGAATCAAGGGTAAGGGATTTATATTTACAGTAAAAATTTTTCAAAAGCCCTACAATAACGGCCTTTTAAAAACCCCCTTTTTTGGCCCCAAAAAAAAACCGGGGACCCAAGGGGAAGAGTGGTTTTAGACCCTTCTCCCCAAATTCCTTATATAAACCCCAAGCGTTGTTTGGTACGACAAGTTAAAAAGGGACCCTTTTGGGAAAATTTTACCGGCATAATTCAAAAGGCTCATAGTCCCCTGGGAGGAAGGTGCAATTTACTTTTGTAAACCACAAAAAAAATCAACAAAAGTCAGGAAAAAATTAGCCCGGGGGGGGGAGAAAAAAAAGGAGTGTTGGTTTAAAAATTTTAGCCCCCCTGGTTAAACACAGATTTAATAAACAGGGGTTTTGAGACTGTACCAAGGGAACCCCCCGATAAATTATGGATT
>JARQOD010000004.1:74253191-74280168 GCA_033576555.1 Oophaga sylvatica | reverse complement strand
AGACCGATAGCTCATGTTCGGTACAGACAAGTTAAAAAAAAGGCGCCTTTTTGGGAATTTACTACTCGGCACTAATTCAATACCCGGCAGTTCTTTCTATGGGGGGAAGGATCGATTTACTTTCGCTAAAACACATCAGAAAAATAAAAAAAAAAGTCGGGAAACATCCGGCCTGGGGGGAGGCGGGAAAAAACGGGGGGGAGTTTGGTATAACCTTGGGCCCACCCCCAAAACTGGTTCAGACACAGATTTCCAATCCAAAACAGGATTATGAGACTGTCCCAAAGGGAAACCCCAGCACGAAATGTCATGCAGATTATGCAGAACCAAAAATTTGCGGGGCATCCGGGTGATCGGGTTCAACCCCTATTATCACCTGAGTAGAAAACTGGGGGTTTATTCCACCCAAAAAGGGGTAGAATCGATCCCCAGTAGGGGAATAGACTTCTGAAGGGTATCAAGGGAAAACCCACAACGTTTAGAAAAATCATAATCCTCAGGTTAATAGCTGCTCCGAAATCAAACGAAAGCCTGAGCAAAAATGAGGACAAGAGCATTCAGAGTGCGTTAAAAAAAATTTCTAAAACCTCCCCAAGACAACTGAGCGTGAAAAAAAGTTTCCCCCCTTGGGGCAGACTGAAATAGCTGAGGGGCATCACCACAGAAAAAAACAAACCCCCATTGCGCTTTCGAAACTAAATGACGGTGCCCCAGACACCACTATCACACGGGCAGGGGTTTTCAGAAGCGGGTTCACGGGGGCAACACCCTTTCCAAACGCATACTTCTCGCTCACGCAAACGTCGTCAATTTGAATCGCTAATGACAAGAAATCATTGAGACCAGAGGGGACAGGGAATCCCACCATAACATCCTTTACATTATCTGACAGACCCTTCCGGAAAAGGGCCGCCAAAGCGTCATCATTCCATTTGGTCAGGACTGCCCACCTACGGAATCTCTGACAGTATAACTCAGTGTCATCAAGCCCCTGATTTAATGCCAACAAGTTTTTTTCAGCTTGATCAGTGACATTAGGCTCATCGTACAATAACCCCAAAGCCTGAAAAAAACGCATCAACATCACTCAAAACAGGATCCCCAGGTATCAGGGAAAAAGCCCAATCCTGAGGATCGCCGCGCAGGAGAGAGATGATAATTTGAACCTGCTGCGCTGCGTTTCCTGAGGACTTAGATTTTAAGGCAAAAAACAATTTACAATTATTTTTGAAATTCTGAAACTTAGCTCGATCCCCTAAAAACAAATCTGGCATGGGATCCTAGGTTCCACAACAGGCAACCTAGCAAGATATGCAGCAATACTCTGAACCTCAGTGGCAAGCTGATCCACACGGCCAGACAACTGTGCAAACTCCATTGGGAGAAAAGATCCTCCCCAGCACCCAGAGATACAGAGGAAAAAAAAAAAAAAAAAAATGCAACAAATAGAAAAATATCTCTGACAACTCTGACAACCTTTTTTCTTTCACAATATTTTTTTTTTCCTTCTGTGAGTACCATACAATTTTCAATTTTTTTGGCCGGTGATACTGTTATGTTTCGGTAGCTGAGGAGTGCAGGTAAAAAAGGAAATACACCAGAGCAGTTGGAATCTATGAGATTGCAGTACCCTGACTAACCACCACAACTAGAGGCAGCCGTGGAGCGTTCCTACGTTGGTCCTAGACGCCTCGTCACAGCCTGAGAAACTAACTACACCTAAAGATAGAAATAGGAAAGCTATCTGCCCCGGAGCAGAAACCCCAAAGATAACAGAAAGCCCCCAAACATGTAATGGCGGTTTAGACAAGAGGAAATACTGACACAGAAAGAAAATAGTATGAGCAAACGCTGGGGCCCAAACTATCTAAATAGAAAAGGATAGGAAGGGTACTTACTGCAATCCCAGAAAACCCTGAAAAGCACCAACTCTACTAATTTCAAAATCACCTGAGATCACACGACCTCTACCACCTAAATTAGTTCTCTGGTGTAACAAAATCAAAACAGCAGCCACTGAAAAAACTGGAAAAAGCAAAAGAACAAAACTCAGTGGCTGAACTAAACTGAGAGGGCAGAAGCCCCCGGAGGGGACCCTGAAGGCCCCCAAAGAAGTGCAGGACAAAATGCAAAAACACAGCAAAAACACAAAAGAAGCAAAAGTCTTATCTGTAAGCAGGAGATGCAGACACGACACAGCAGGCTACAAGGGAAACTGGAATGAAGGATTCAGACCAGAACAATTGATCACCGGCAACCCTGATGGGAAAATGACTCCCTTATATAAGACCATCAGTAACACCTGATTCCCAGTCCTCACAATCCTCACTAGCACCGCTTGTAACCACCAGAGGGAGCCTCTGCTCAGAACTCATCTCAAACCCATTCACAACACATATAATTGAAAAAGACCAGTGTGTGGTCAAAACGTCGTTTTTTATGGCTGAATAAAGTTTTTTCTACTTTAGTACACCTGGATGGAGCACTGTTCTTCTTTATTTTTCACTATATGGACATTCCAAGTTGGTTCCTTGGATTTGGTACGTGCGCCCCGACTCTGAGAGTGCTGTCAGCTTGCTTTATTTTTCTACAGGATACCAAAGCTCATCATCTCCAAGAACGTCCACCCATTTCTTCTGATACATGTTGGCACCAATGACGCAGCAAAAGAAGGACCTACCGACAATCTGCAAGGACGTTGAAGGGTTGGGGAAGAAAGTAAAGGAACTGGATGCAAAGGTAGTTTTTTTCTTCTATCCTTCCAATAGACGGGCATGGCACCAGGAGATGGAACAGGATCCTTGATGCGAACAACTGGCTAAGATGATGGTGCAGACAGCAAGGATTCGGATTCCTGGATGACAGTGTGAATTACCTGTACGACGGACTCCTTGCCAGAGATGGACTACATCTCAACAAACCTGGGAAACACATATTCACCAGAAAACTCGCTACACTCATCAGAAGGGCATTAAACTAGAAGATGAGGGGAAGAAAAACGTTAGACACGAACATGAAGCCAGAAAACATACTGATGAAGGACATGAGGTGCGGCAAAGAAGACCCAAGACAACATACTTGGAAGGGAGGTAAGAAAATTTCGAAAAACAATCCACAAGGAGGAGATTGGAACAAACCAAAATCCTCTAAACTGCATGATCACAATCGCCAGAAGCCTGACAAACAAGATGGAAGAATTAGAAGCAGAAATATCTACAGGTAACAGGGCCGGCTCCAGGTTTTCATGGGCCCCGGGTGAAAGAGTCTCAGTGGGCCCCTTTGACACAGACCCCGATTCATGATGCACAGATACTGCAGAGAAATATGGGTATAGCACAACGCCAAACACTTCTCTTCTTCCATTACATGAGTGATATCTATTGTAAATTGTACAATAGCTCAAAAACCGCCAAATCCTCACAGCGCACAGTACAGACTGGACAGTACAGTGCTCCATACAATATTATGGGTACCACAGTCTCCCCCTCATCATCCATATAATACCCCATGCAGGATGTCACCCCTCCATCCCCTATATAATGCTCCATACAGGATACTGGTCCCCATATAAAGCTCCATACAAAATATGGAGCTCTCCTCTACACTGTGCTGCGTTCTGCACTGTTACGGCTCAGGAAAGGGCACCGTGGAAAGACTCCCATCATCATCATTGCCTGCCCATTATCATCATCATTGCCTGCCCATCATCATCACTGCCTGCCCATCATCATCACTGCCTGCCCATCATCATCAATGCCTGCCCATAATCATCATTGCCTCCCCATCAATATCATTGCCTACCCATCATCATCACTGCCTGCCCATCATCATCAATGCCTGCCCATAATCATCATTGCCTGCCCATTACATCATCATTGCCTACCCATCATCATCACTGCCTGCCCATCATCATCACTGCCTGCCCATCATCATCAATGCCTGCCCATAATCATCATTGCCTCCCCATCAATATCATTGCCTGCCCATCATCATCACTGCCTGCCCATAATCATCACTGCCTGCCCATCATCATCAATGCCTGCCCATAATCATCATTGTCTCCACAGCAATATCATTGCCTGCCCATCATCATCAATCATCATTGCCTCCCATCATCATCATCACTGCCCTCCCCCCACCACCATCACACATACAGCATACACACACACACACAACACACACAAAACATCGCACTACATACACACAGAGACACATACACAGACACACAACAAACATCTCACCTGTCTGGCGTCTGCACGCTCACTGCCACAGCAGGCCGCTGAATGATGACGTCATTCAGCGGTGCTGCTGTGAGAGGAAGCGCCGGCGTCCTGCAGGCGCCCCCTGAAGCCCGGAGGCGGAGCTGCGGCAGCGGAGGCACGGGGAGAGGTGAGTATTGAGCCGGCCGCAGCCGGGTCCCTGAGCAAGCGGGTGGGGGCCCAGTGGCGGCACTGACACCGCTAACGGGCGCCGGGGTGCCAGATGGCGAGTGGGCCCCCCCCGCCTGCTCAGGGCCCCGGCACTTGCCCGGGTGTGCCGGGTGCTGACGCCGGCCCTGACAGGTAACTATGACATAGTGGGAATAACCGAGACATGGTTAGATGAAAGCTATGACTGGGCAGTTAACTTACAGGGTTACAGTCTGTTTAGAAAGGATCGTAAAAATCAGAGCGGAGGAGGGGTTTGTTTTTGTGTAAAGTCTTGTCTAAAGTCCACTTTAAGGGAGGATATTAGCGAAGGAAATGAGGATGTTGAGTCCATATGACTTGAAATACATGGAGGGAAAAATAGTAAATAAATTCTCATTGGAGTCTGATACTAACCACCAAATATAACAAAAATCATGGAAAGTCTACTACTAAGGCAGATAGATGAAGCTGCAACCCATAATGAGGTCCTTGTTATGGGGCTTTAACTACCCGGATATTAACTGGGAAACAGAGACATGCGAAACCCATAAAGGCAACAGGTTTCTGCTAATAACCAAGAAAAAATATCTTCCACAATTGGTGCAGAATCCAACCAGAGAAGCAGCATTTTTAGACCTAATACTATCTAATAGACCTGACTGAATAACAAATCTGCAGTTCGTCTGACATTTAGGAAATAGCGACCACAATATTGTACAGTTTCACTTGTATTTCGCTAGGGGGACTTGTCAGGGAGTCACAAAAACACTGAACTTTAGGAAGGCAAAGTTTGACCAGCTTAGGCCTCTTTCACACATCCGGCGGGTGCCTTGCGGCGCCCCCGGCATTTTCCCGCAGCGCCGCATCTGAAAATCTGATGCGCAGCATGCGGCTTTTTTCGCATTGACATGCATTAGCGCCGGATGGCGCCGCATGTCAATGCGTTGCATGCGGTTTTGTCCGGATGCGGCGCAAATGTACATTGCGGCATCCGGAAAAAACGCTGCATGTAACGTTTTTTGTTTTTGCCGGATGGTCTCTTATCTCTCCCAGCATCAGAAACCATCCGGCAAAAAAACGCATTTTGGGCGCCGGAAGTGTGAAAGCTTTTCACATGCAGCGCTGCGGCAAAATGCCGGGGGCGCCGCCAGGCGCCCGCCGGATGTGTGAAAGAGGCCTTAGAGATGCCCTTAATCTTGTTGACTGGGACAATGCCCTCAGAAATAAGAATGCAGATAAGAAATGGGAAATGTTTAAGAACATCCTAAATAGGCACTGTAAGTGGTTTATACCTTTTGGGAATAAAAGGACAAGAAATAGTAAAAACCCAATGTGGCTAAACAAAGAAGTATTAGGGCAATTAACAGTAAAACGAAAGTATTTAAACTACTAAAGCAGGATGGCACCGTTGATGATCTAAAAAACTAATTAAAGCTGCCAAAAAGGAAACCGAGAAGCACATTGCTAGGGAGAGTAAAACTAATCCCAAACTGTTCTTCAACTCTATAAATAGTAAAAGAATGTAAATCACAAAAAATATTTTTGCCTAGATCCAATAGTGCTTCCAAAATATCAACAAATTCAAAAGAAAAAATAGGAAGTCTTTTTTCACTATAAAGTACAAATTTTATTCATATAAAATACATATATAAGGATAAAAAATCCAATAGGGGACAATAGATGCAGCAAAAACAGGCCCAATGGTAACAGGTACAAACACAGTAAAAAGTGTCTTAGAGGTGCATATATCTACATTTTATATAAAGCCACATTGGCTAATAATGGGCTAAACAAATAGCTTCTATACAATATATATTTGTGCACCAATGAACATTTGTATGCTGGTATTATTAAGCTAGCATTTATGGTGGGAGGGCACGTTTTTCTATTTGGATTATTATGTTCATTGGTGCACAAATATATATTGATAGAAGCTATTTGTTTAGCCCATTATTAGCCAATGTGGCTTTATATAAAATGTAGATATATGCACCTCTAAGACACTTTTTTACTGTGTTTGTACCTGTTACCATTGGGCCTGTTTTTGCTGCATCTATTGTCCCCTATTGGATTTTTTATCCTTATATATGTATTTTATATGAATAAAATTTGTACTTTATAGAAAAATAGTAAAAGAATCAAAAGTCAAAGTGTAGGCCCCTTAAAAAATTGTGAGGAAACTATGGTTGTAGATGATGAGGAAAAAGCTAATATATTAAACACCTTCTCCTCCACGGTATTCACAGTGGAAAATAAAATGCTAGGTGAAATGCCCAGAGGCAAAGAAAACCCTATATTAATGGTCACCAATCTAACCCAAGAAGAGGTGCGAAATTGGCTGAATAAGATTAAATAGATAAATCTCTGGGTCCAGATGGCATACACCCACGAGTACTAAGAGAACTAAGTAATGTAATAGACAAACCATTATTTCTAATATTTAGGGACTCTATAGCAATGGGGTCTGTTCCACAGGACTGGCGCATAGTAAATGTGGTACTAATATTCAAAAAAGGCTCTAAAAGAAACTATGTAAAGCAGTCAATACAAGAGAAGATAGTATTCTGCTACAGATTGATCTGGATAAGTTGGAAACTTGGGCCGAAAGGTGGAAGATGCGGTTTAACAATGATAAATGTAAGGTTATACACATGGGAAAAAGGAATCAATATCACCATTACACACTGAATGGCAAACCACTGGGTAAATCTGACATGGAGAAGGACTTAGGGATCCTAGCTAATGATAAACTTACCTGGGGCATCCAGTGCCAGGCAGCGGCTGCCAAGGCAAACAGGATCATGGGGTACATTAAAAGAGGTCTGGATACACATGATCACGGGCAGGGTCCTCTCTCCTGTACTTGTGTGTTCCTTGTCTAGCACATGTTTATTGTACCTGTCTATATTTTTCCCTTTTCATATGTAAAGCGCCATGGAATAAATGGAGCTATATAAATGTATAATATAATAATAATCATTATACTGCCTCTGTACAAATCCCTGGTTAGACCGCACGTGGAGTACTGTGTACAGTTTCGGGCAGCAGTGCTCAGGAAGGATATAATGGAACTAGAGCAAGTACAAAGGAGGGCAACAAAATTAATAAAGGGGATGGGGAACTACAATACCAAGAGAGATTAGCAAAATTAGGATTATTTAGTGTAGCAAAAAGACGACTGAGGGGCGATCTAATAACCATGTATAAGTATATAAGGGGACAATACAAATATCTCTCAGAGGATCTGCTTATACCAAGGAAGGTGACGGTCACAAGGGGGCATTCTCTGTGTCTGCAGGAGAGAAGGTTTTTCCACCAACATAGAAGAGAATTCTTTACTGTTAAGGCAGTGAAAATCTGGAATTCCTTGCCTGAGGAGGTGGTGATGGCGAATTCAGTTGAGGAGTTCAAGAGAGGCCTGGATGACTTCTTGGAGCGTAACAATATTGTATTTTACAGTTATTAGGTTCTTTAGAAGGATGAAGATCTGTGGATTTATTCTGATGGAATTTAGGATGAACTGGATGGACAAAATGTCTTTTTTTGGCCTTGCTAACTATGTTACTATGTTACATTTGTTTCTCTCATCTCAACTGCCTTTGAGACCACAGACCTGGATTTAGAGATACTTTTAACCCTAAAGGAATCCTCCTCTGCTTCCTATTCTTTCCCCAGGACCACCACCACCTTCTCACCCAGACTATTTAAAGTGTGGTCCAGCATTTATATGACAGTAATAGTGATGCTAATGACGGCATCATCAACGTTAACCATCTTAGAAGCCATTTCAAAAACATGCAGAAGGGTGCAGAAGTCCTTCATCTGTGTCCGCTACGCAAGTGTGAATTGCTCCACGTCCGTATTGTGATCTGCCAGGCTATGCAAAATCATAGGTTTCAGTAGAAATTTGTGGATTACCTCTGCGCTGCCGCAAGGATGAATTCCAGAGATAATATCCAGGATTCAAAGTGGTTTATTCTATGTGTTTCGGGGTTCCTACGTCCCCTTCGTCAGAAAATGTCAAATGTGGTATTTCCTGACAAAGGGTACATAGGAACCCTGAAACGCGTAGAATAAACACTTTAAATCCTGGATATTATCTCTGGAATTCATCCTTGCGGCAGTGCGGAGGTAATCCACAAATTTCAACTGAAACCTTTGACTTTATCAGGTCGTGGATCGACCTGTGGATCTGCAGCAGCCGCCATCTCTACACACTCGTATTTCATCTGCACCAGGTGAGCAATTTTCTTGGTGTTTCTATCTTGTGTAACGTGGATAAGACCCTATTGCGCTCTTTTGTCTCACCTTTTCCCCTCTAAATAGGCTATGCAAAATGTCATACTGCACCAGGTCACAGCGCTACTGCCACAGTCGCTGCAACATGTGCAGAGTTGAATTCCACGGTGTGGTAACTTCGCATATCAATCGGTTAACTGGTAGTCCAAAAGATCTCTATGCCAACTTAAGTGGACTGGTGAAAGTGAACACACAACTACAGTGTTTTCTACAGCTGCGCATCCATGCTGGGACAGTGATGTAGGAACTACTGTACTATCAAGTTGACGATGCGAGCCATGCAAAGCATGTGTTATTCTCGCCGAGGGTGGCCTCTCCAACCAACCCTAGCTTCTGGAGTTTACCAGTTTCTCTGGGCTTGAGCGACTTACATGCTCAGGAGTGCCACAATAGAAACATCTTCTCTCGGCACGACGGGCATCCTGACGATGCTTGGCCATTGTCACCTGATCGATTTGCATGGACTTTGAGGAGGATGCCAAGGCTCATGATTGCTGTAAGATAGGCATTTGAAAGCCAGGTGCACAGGTCTTCTCTCGCGGGTCACCTCTTTGGAATGTTCCTGAAGCCTGATGTTGATCCGAGTTGCAAGAGACACAAGGTCATCCAGTGAGGTGGGAATATCGCAACCGGCCAGCTCGTCCTTGATTCTTCCGGAAAGACTTTCCCAGAAGGCGGCCACCAAGGCCTCATTATTCCAGGAGAACTTGGACGACAAGGTACAGAATTGAACAGCGTGCTGGCCAACAGTAAAGTTTCTCTGGCGAAGTCTCTGTAGAGAAGATGCTGTGGAAGAAGTGTGGTGAGGCTCATCAAAGGCTTCAAGAAAAGACTGGAGATTCAAAACATGAGGAGTCCCTCTCTCCTATAAGGGATTGAGCCATGCCAGAGCATCACCAGTGAGATGAGACATGATGAAAACCACTTTGGCCCAATTCAAGGCAAACTGATGAGCCAAAAGTTCAAAGTGCAGCATGCACTGATTGATGAACCCCGACATAGGGCAGGGTCGCTGCCATAGCATGGAGGAGCTGACAGTGTCCAGACTTGGGAACATAGCTCGCAGGCTGAGGAGTCACGGCCGTGGTTGCTGCAGCTTGAAGAGGTGCTAATGTGGCCGGTGTTGTTAACGTTTCTAGGCTGGTGGTCACAAATCACAGGCAGGAAAGGATTTATCATACTGGTCTTTCTGGCAGGAGACCTCCTGTTACAGGTCTGAGATAGTGGAGGCTTGGTAGCCAGCAGAATACATTAACTGAGCAAACTGTAACGGGAAAAAAAAAATCGGAGGCGCTCCCCTCTGGTGGAATGAATCCTCAAACAGATGACATATGTGAACCACTCCTTCGGGCATTGTCCAGAATGGTGAAGACACTTTGTATTTGTCAAATTAAATGTATTTAAAAAACATGAGTATTGAAGATTTTTTCATGCTTGCGATAATTAAAAAAGCATAAAAACTATAAATAGGTATTAAAATCGTAACGCGTTTCTGCTCTAAAAGAGCCTTCTTCAGGTGTATAAAACAAAATGACATATGGGGAGTTTTATATACACCCCTATTCAATGTGGGTGCGGTTACAACTTTAAAAACTTTTGAGTGTTTCCACTTATCTGCAGAAAAATCATGTGTGTGCAAAATGGACCCACCTGTTCTGATCAGAGCTTCTGAAAAGGTTATTTAGTAAACTCCTTTTCTAAAAGGTATGCAATTTCACCTTGCTGAGAGGAAAAAAATATATAATAACAATAATAGTAAATAAATAAATATCCTAACATTGCCACTTTTTTTCTTTATAAAACCCTTCAAAAATGTTTTGTCCCATATTCACTTTGCATAATCCTCTCCTTAAGGCCTCTTTCACATGTCAGTGTCTCAGGTACATGTGGTGACAGGTTTTTCACGTATCAGAGACACTGACACATGTAGACCCATTCAAATGAGTGTGTGGGTATGTTGTTGGTTTATTTTTTTGGATTTTTTCTGTGAGATCAGGGGCTTCCTGGAAATGGCAGTTTGGTGGAGGTGGTGGGTCTGTGTGTTGGATTGTTTCATTGGAGGACTTAGTTCTTGTTGTGTGGTGTTTGATTGTCCCTTTGCTTGCTGTGGGATTGGTGATGAGTGGGTGTCTTGTGGCATCTCTTCATTGCTGGGCCGGGCTTGATGTCGCCTTGCAGTGGAGGGGTGACATTGACCACTTGTTGGCCCCGCTTGCTGCCGCTGCGGGCTGTTAAAAATACTTATTTTAGTATATTTTTCCATGACTTGTTATCAGATGCGATACTCTAAAGAAAATGTCACAATGTTTCTTATAAAAAAGTAGTTGTTTATTGGATTGTCCACCAAAAAACATCATTGCAGAAAAACATAAAATGGATGAAATAGTTACGAAGAATGCATTGTCCATAGCAAAGTTTGTACGCTTCTTTCCTTGGATCCTGAATGGTAAATGACATCTGTCTCTGTCAGGAGCATCTTTGGAAGCAACACGTGGCTAGGTTAACTTACATAACAGCTGTTCATTCAACGTAGTGTCAGAGTAAAACGTCCCTGGAGTGACTTGAAGAGAGTGAAGAAGAGAGCCCCCCTCCCTTCCTGTAGCCACGTTATATATATATGTCCCTCAGAGCACGTGGTCTGTGTATATGGTGTTGACATTTTACCATACAGAAATAACATATGTAATGTCAGCGAAAGTCAATGTGCTCTGTACAGAATTGAGTGTAATAAGAATAAATCCATAACCAATAATTAATATTTAACAATTCCCCTTTTGAGGGTGACAGACATTAATTGGAACCCTCAAAGTAGAGAAGCTCATCTTTAGGATAATCAGATTTTCTTTCTTCTTTTCTTCTTCTTCATTGGCAAAATAATTTAATGTCAATAATAATAATAATAATAATAATAATATCAGATTATTGTTTTATGCACTCAACATAATTATGTGAATTCATGTTATGGTAAGCCGTAACCAATATTCATATAAAATATATAATTATACTTCCCTGAACCTAAATCGAAGCATCTCAGGTCCAGTCATCATCATCTGATGTCATCTGGTCTTCATTTTGATGTCTTCTGTCTTCTTGGTTCTTTTAAAACATTATATGATAATTCCTTTGAAATAACATGTAGATATTGTAGAGACTGTGTGTCGTGTGTCAATCAAAGTCCATAAATTCAAATGTTGATAAGAAAACAAAGTCCATAGATGAAATGTAGCTTTAACATCTGTGCAGTGTCACCTTTAAAGACCTGGACTTACATTGCCTCGCCTTAGATATTTCTGAAATCCTCCACTGGTCTTGGAACAGGTGTGACATCTTTGGTCAGCACAGCAAGGGTTAAAATGACTCTTCCTTGCTAATCATAGCACCATAACCAGTCCTTAGTCCTAATGAACAGGACACGTCAGGTTGTAGCTTCCTCACAATTACCTTATTGTTCACCAGCTTTCATTGAAGCTTTGCAGGTGATAGGAAACGACTGGAACTTGATAAAAAAAACATGAAAACACAGTTTGTCTCCGCATCATAGGATCATCGTCCTCTGCAGTCGTGGTTGTCAGTTTAGATACTGCAATCATGGTTGTCAGTGGTGAAATGAATTGCAATTGACACAGTCTATTATTACTCAGAAATCATATAGCCTTATTACCTTCTGGGACTTCTGCTTTTTCTTCTTGCAACTTTTAAAAATTGCTTGAATTTAGAAATATGAAAAGTCTTTATTAACGTAATTCCAATATCTTGCTTGAAGTCTTCCTTCCCTATTTTATGCCAAATCTGGTAATTTTCTTAACCTATAATATCACAGCTTACCATAGCAATCAGTAATATCCATATAATTATTATCAGAATATTAATATGGAATTCATGTTTGTAATAGTAAAACAATAATAAATGATAATGCATTATTAACCATATTCTTCATGAGATAGAACATTTTTATGTTATAGGTGTAATTATCTTTTCAACCCATAGGTGTCAGTGTGTTTTTTACGTAACAAGTGTTTCCATCTTTATTACTAAAACTTTATTAATGGAATGTATTTATTAGACCAATAATAGGTAAGAATGTATAGACATGAACCAAAATAAGAATATACTGTATGAGTGAATGAATGAATGAATGAATGAAAGAATTGTTGTATTTACTCAGAATTAAAACATTTTCTTTTAATAAAACAATATCTTCACTATATTTACTGAAGCAATATTCTCGTACTAGACATTACTTTATTAAATATTGATATTTTTTTCTCTTGATTGACATAAAAAATAAATTAAGAATTAAAAATAGAAATAAAGTAAGGATAAAAATTAAGAATGAAAAATAAGAATAAAAAATAAAAATAAGAATAAAAATGAAAATAAGGCCTTTATATGTTTATGACAAATGCTGAGTAGTTATGTTCTCAGTAACACATTGTTAGAGGTCGAGTTCCCGCTTCTGCACAGGGGGGAATCTCGAGCCATTTCTGCTGCGGTCCCCCATCCGTCTCCGGCCGCAATGGAGCCTCCTCAGCAGAGACGTTGGTCCCAGCGTCTTGCACAGCCTAGTACTGGGCAGAGGTTTACTGCTGCCTCTCCAGGTTCTGCTATTTTAGCCAGTACTGGTCAGTGGCGAGCAGACGTCTTTGGGACTAAGTCCTGCGTTTCCCCTTCTGAGCATGCCAGGGTAAGATCTCTCATTGGAGATCAGGGATCACATGCTCAGGTACTGCAGCAGCTCCTATTGGTCCGCCAGGAAGGTCCTGAAACTGCTTGTGCTCTGAAACAGTTTCTCATTGGTCCTTTTCTGGAAGGTCTTGTAGTTGCTGCTATAAAAGGGTTGCATGGCCGCTCGGCCATGTGCTAGTATCAAATCTGTTACGTGCTTGCGCCAGTGTGATCATGCACGCATGCGGTTAGGCTCGGCTGAAATAAGCCCCTAGAATACCGGCACCTCCGGTGAGGAGATTTGTATGCACGTGTTCAGGAATTGGCTGAAATAGCCTCTAGAATACCAGCTACTCCGGTGAGGAGTTGCTTGTTTGCATTGCTGACTGCATGACCACGGACCGCTATCCTCACAGCAGTTATCTTGTACTCCTGTGTTATCTTAGGGTCTATGTCAGCGACTCTGTGGTGTAACAGAGTTTGCTCATACCGCCATGTAGTGCCACAGCGTCTATGTTTGCGACTCTGTGAAGTAACAGAACTCGCTTATACCGTCATATCATGTCATCATTACTAGCAGCAGGCTCTGCCTGCACTGTGGACCCTGGGCTGCGAACACACCCATTATATATAATTATTTGGTGCGTTCCGCAGTCCCTAACACACATACCCTCAATATGTCATTACCTGGATGATTTCATATTTGTCATGAATTGTGTTACCAAAATATTCATATTATGCAACTTTGCATGTAATCCCCTTCTTAGTATAAAGAAATGACTCTTTATAATACTTAATGTTATTATCCCTAGTAGTTATACCATTGTACCTTTTTATGTTCTTTAAAATGTGTGACGAAGAGGTATTGATGAAATGTGATGATGTATTCAGGATCACAAACACATTTCCCCTTAATACCAAAAAATATTATTTTATGAAATAATTCATTTATCAAAACCAAAATTAAAAATAATTATTATTTTATAAATTATTTATGTAACTTCTATATTAGCTTTATACCATATATTTGTCTGAAGATGTGTACCATCTATGTAACCATAAAAAAATAACATTGAATATCATAATACAGTCATGGCCAAAAGTTTTGAGAATGACACAAATATTATATTTTCACATGATCTGCTGCCCTCTGGTTTTTATGTGTGTTTGACAGATGTTTTTATCACAGACAGAAATATAATAATTGCAAACATATGAGTAACAAAAGCTTATATTGACAGTTAGAATGAGTTAATGCAGCAAGTCAATATTTGCAGTGTTGACCCTTCTTCTTCAGGACCTCTGCAATTCTCCCTGGCATGCTCTCAATCAACTTCTGGACCAAATCCTGACTGATAGCAGTCCATTCTTGCACAATCAATGCTTTCATTTTGTCAGAATTTTTAGGTTTTTGTTTGTCCACCCGTCTCTTGATGATTGACCACAAGTTCTCAATGGGATTAAGATCTGGGGAGTTTCCAGGCCATGGACCCAAAATCTCTATGTTTTGTTCCCTGAGCCATCTAGTTATCACCTTTGCTTTATGGCAAGGTGCTCCATCATGCTGGAAAAGGCATTGTTGATCGCTAAACTGCTCTTGGAGGGTTGGGAGAAGTTGCTCTTGGAGGACATTCTGGTACCATTCTTTATTTATGGCTGTGTTTTTAGGCAAGACTGTGAGAGAGCCGATTCCCTTGGCTGAGAAGCAACCCCACACATGAATGGTTTCAGGATGCTTAACAGTTGGCATGAGACAAGACTGGTGGTAGCGCTCACCTTGTCTTCTCCGAATGAGGCGTTTTCCTGATGTCCCAAACAATCGAAAAGGGGATTCATCAGAGAAAATAACTTTACCCCAGTCCTCAGCAGTCCACTGCCTGTACCTTTTGCAGAATATTAGTCTGTCCATGATGTTTTTTCTGGAGAGAAGTGGCTTCTTTGCTGCCCTCCTTGAGACCAGGCCTTGCTCCAAGAGTCTCCGCCTCACAGTGCGTGCAGATGCACTCACACCTGCCTGCTGCCATTCCTGAGCAAGCTCTGCACTGCTGGTAGCCCGATCCAGCAGCTGAAACACTTTTAAGAGACGGTCCTGGCGCTTGCTGGTCTTTCTAGGGCCATGAAGCCTTTTTGGCAACAATGGAACCTCTCTCCTTGAATTCTTGATGATGCTATAGATTGTTGACTGAGGTGAAATCTTTCCATCTGCGATACTCTTCCCTGTTAGGCCATTTTTTTGGATTGCAATGATGACTGCACGTGTTTCTTTAGAGATAACCATGGTTAACAGAAGAGAAACAATGATGCCACGCAACAGCCTCCTTTTAAAGTGTCCAGTGGTGTCATTCTTACTTAATCATGACAGATTGATCTCCAGCCATGTCCTCATCAACACCCACACCTGTGTTAATGGAGCAATCACTGAAAAGAGGTTAGCTGGTCCTTTTAAGGCAGGGCTGCAATGATGTTGAAATGTGTTTTGGGGGATAAAGTTCATTTTCTAGCCAAATATTGACTTTGCAAGTAATTGCTGTTAAGCTGATCACTCTTTATAACATTCTGGAGTATATGCAAACTGCCATTAGAAAAAGTGAAGCAGTAGACTTTGTAAAAATTAATATTTGTGTCATTCTCAAAACTTTTGGCCATGACTGTATTATCCTTTGGGAAAAAAATCTAAATGTAGATTTTCTTAAACCATTTTGAAGTGTGATTACACTTATCCACAATTAAATAAAAAAAAAAATACTAAAGAAATATAGAAATACCTGTTGTGTAGATAATATTTAATTTTGTATCTTAATATTCTAATAATTTAACTGATTTGCATTATTTCCCATAAAAACAAGGTTTTTGGTTTTTCCTAGCATACCATGAGTTGTGAAACCTCTCATACCCCACACATTCATTACTCTTAAGTTATATTCACTCTTAGCAGCTGCTCATACACACATCTGTCATCTGTCACTCAGACTGTGACACAGACAGGTTCACACCACAGATTCCACATATGAAGGTAGGAATACATGTATATTAACCCAAATTATTGTATCCTAATTATCAATGCGCATTGTAAACAATTAAATTTAAAAATTATTATTTCTTTGAATATTCCCCAAATACACATAACAAACTTTGTAAACCATTCTATATATAGAATGCAAAAGAAAATTGGGTTGTAGCTATACTTGGTGCAAGGGTTTGCAATTGTATCCGATCCCTGGAACTTAAGAGGCCTAAAGAATCTCTTTGACTTGCAAAAGTTGAGATCTCACAGAAATTCTTTTCACTGAAGCTACAAGCTTTACGTTACAAAAGCTGAAATAGGGGTAAGGTTTTTTTTTATTATTAGAACAGTTCAAATGTCACCTTGCTGTCACTGTCAGGCTAAGTGCACACGTTCAGGATTATTTGCGTTTTTTTCGCGTTTTTTCGCGGGAAAAAACGTGTCAAAAACGCATGTATTAAGCATCCTATCATTTAGAATGAATTCCGCAATTTTTGTGCGCATGGTGCGTTTTTTTCCGTGAAAAAAACGCATCGCGGAAAATCTAGCAACATGTCCATTAATTTTGCGGATTTCTAGCGTTTTTCCCGCTATATTATTGACCTAGAAAGTTCAGGAAAAAATCGCGGTAAAAACGCATCAAATCCGCGCAAAAAAAACGCACCAAAAACCGCGCAAAAAACGTGCGTTTTTGCCGCGAAAAAAGTCCGGTTTTGCTCAGGAATATTCTGCAAACATTCCTGAACGTGTGCACTTAGCCTCATGTTATGCCATGCAGTAAGGACATATTACCATGCAAATACTAAACTGCAAAATGTTAGCAGCACACAAAAACTAAATTTAGATTCAGTTAGTTACATATTATTTATTTTAAGTGTTAAATATATAAAATCATGCAGTTATTACAACTTCCTGTGTAAATAAAGGCATAAATCCATGTAAGAGATTTTTTCCGATTAAGTCCTACTTTGAAATGAAAATTCTAAGGAAAAATAAAAGATAAGGTTAAATATCATAATCATCCAGAAACAAAACAATTGCAATATGTTATACATATATATGTATTGGCTTTAATGTAATTCTAAATATTATTACTGGAGTAAATTTTAATTATATCACTATACATATATAAATACAGTTATACTATCTCTACTTATACAAGTATACTATATATACTGTATGAATACATATATATATCTACAAAAACTATGGAACTACAGAATTATTTTTTTTATAAAATAATTACAAATAACTGAAAAATATATTGTATAACACTTTTACATAACATATAATTATATTTTTAGCCAATTCCTAAACCAAATCTTATTTCTCTGTCGATAATGTCCTGAAAAGCTCTGTTCATCATTACCATTTTAAAACTAACGGATTGTTTGAGAAGCTCCGATAATGATCTGTAAACTGAAGACTCAGTTATGTCATTCTGAGAAGTCACCTGTTTCTACCTGTCAAATTCCGCTTTTTACAGAGAAGTCAGAAACTTGAATTTTTAACTCTTTCTGTAAAGCTTTTCCTGTGGACTCTTGGATCATTTGGTAGGGCTTAAAACAAATATGTAATTTTCTTTGTATGTCATAGATTTGATTACGGGATAACTCAGTTTAGGAGATTTTGACACTGGCTTTTGAAAAGATTTTACTCTGTCTGATTTTACAAAATTAGTATGATTTATTTTCCTTTCACAATTCTCATGTTTTCTAGCAAAATCAAGGGATTGCGCACATTCAAATAAAGAATCTTTTTGTGACACAATAACATGAGATACAGAATTTAGGAACCCAAATTTGTTTACAAAACATTTTATTATCGATTGTGTTTTGACATTGTTAATGAGAGTTTTGTACAACCTTTCAAATATGGACATGAATGTAAAAGTACATTCTTTCCGACCAATCCTTAATTTTTTAAGAATACCAATATCTGGACAATTTTCATTTAATGCACAGAAAATCAGGATTTTCAGTCTGTCTTTATCATTTAAATCTTCATGTGAGTCGTTATCACAAGACAATTTTAATGCTAAGCGTCTGGAAAAAGTTGCAGGAAGCCACATTTTAAATAACTGATTTTCTCGTCATTAGTTAATTCAAGCTTATCAGCAAAACATGGATTTTGTTATTATATGCAGGAATGATTTTGCATAGTTTTAACAAATTTGTCCAAACTTTAATTTGGAATTGGGCCTCTGAGTTGTCTTCTATTTTTATTGGCATTTGTACATCTGTCCCTCGTACGTCATCCACATCAGTTCTGAAGTCTCCTCCCATGTTTCCACCTACATTAGTTATAAAGTCTCCACCTACATTTTCTTCATCTTTTTCTATGTCTTCAGACATAAGGTCACCTTGAGTAGCAATTACAGACACATGTCTCACATCTTGCCCAATCTCCTCATTACAGACAGTCTCGGGAACATCACTAGTATTGTTTGACACTATTTCTGCACAATCGTTTTTGGATTTCTCTGACACAAACTTGTGAAATACGTCAACCAACTGTAAAATATTTTTAAATTTCTCTCTTTCTCTATTAAAGGACACCATCTTAGAATCTACCTTTAGATTTTCCATTTCATATTCTGCATATAAACTGAGCCATAAAACTTCTAAATTAGACTGATCTACAGACATACATTTCAGCCTACTTTGTTTAGAAAAAGAAGCAATTACATCCATTTTTCTTACCTTGAAATATCTCAGCTTGTGGTTCCTTTGTTGGACAACGCTGGGCTCTAGTCATCAGTACGTCTATCTTCAGCACGTTTGGTCCTTGTACTACTTCTGGTACTAATCAATCCATCTAGCAACTCTTAGTCCTTATTCGTAGGTTCTTTCTGATCCTGAATTATCGTAGTGAAGTTCCTGACAGCTTGCACATCTGACGTTCTTTTGCTTCTCTTAAGTCCCCCTTGGGCAAATAGAAGGAAATTCACATACAAAAAAAAATCAGGTGTGACTGGCTGGCTTAGCCAAAATGTTAAAAATGCTTATTTTAGTATATTTTTCCAGGACTTGTTACCAGATGCGATACTCTAAAGAAAATGTCACAATGTTTCTTATAAAAAAAATGTAGTGGTTTATTGAATTGTCCACCAAAAAACATAATTGCAGAAAAACATAAAATGGGTGAAATAGTTACAAAGAGATTGTTCATGGCAAACTTTGTATGCTTCTTTCTTTGGATCCTGAATGGTAAATGACATCTGTCTCTGTCAGGAGCATCTTTGGAAGCAACACGTGGTTAGGTTAACTTACATAACAGCTATTCATTCAACGTAGTGTCAGAGTAAAATGTCCCTGGAGTGTCTTGAAGAGAGTGTAGAAGAGAGCCCCCCTCCCTTCCTGTAACCATGTTATATATATACGTCCCTCATAGCACGTGGTCTCTGTATATAGGGTTGACATTTTACCATACAGAAATAACATATGTAATGTCAGCAGAAGTCAATGTGCTCTGTACAGAATTGAGTGTAATAAGAATAAATCCATAACCAATAATTAATATTTAATGTTTTCTGGATGGGGGGCCCGGTGGGGCTCCGGAGTGGGCGCATCTTGTTGATGCACCTTTTCTGGGTGGCTGCAGGCTGCTGTTTTTGGGCTGGGGGCCTGTTATGAATGTGCTAGAGATGGTTTCTGAGCAGAGGCTCTCTCAGGTGGTTACAGACAGTACTGAAACTTACAGCGAGGAATGGCAATCTGGGATCGCTGACTGGACTGATATAAGGGAGGTTCCCTCCCATGATGGTTGCCAGTGATCAATTGTTCTTGTCTCAATTGTGGTTCCTGGTTCATTTGGAAGTTGCTGGAGTCTTGCATGCATCTGCTGCTTTCAGATAAGATATTTTCTGCTTTTCATTTTGTGCTTGCTTTTTGCATAATTTTCTGCACTTTTGTGGAGGTCAGCCGGGTCCCCTCCTGGGGCCTGTGCTCCTCTCAGTTTATCTGTAGCCACTGTTATTTGTTCATTTGCTTTTTCCTGTTTTTTCAGTGGCTGCGGCTTAGTTTTGTTACACCAGAGATCTGATTTAGATGGTGGAGATCGTGTGATCTCAGGTGTTTTTGCAATCAGAAGAGTTGGTATTTTTTAGGGTTTTTTGTTGGATTGCAGTCAGAATTCTTTCTGGTACTTTTCTGTCTAGACAGATTGGGCCCCAGCGTTTGCTCATTCTATTTTCTGTCTGTGTCCGTGCTTCTTCTTGTCTAACCGCCATTACATGTTTGGGGACTTCCTATTTTCTTTGGGGATCTGCTCCAGGGCAGATAGCTTTCATCTTTCTGCCTTTAGGTGTAGTTATCTCTCAGGCTGTGACGAGGCATCTAGGATCAACATAGGAACGCTCCATGGCTACCTCTAGTTGTGTGGTTAGTTCAGGTTACTGCAATCCAATAGGTTCCAGCCTCTCTGGTGTATTGCCATTTTTGCTTTTTCTCTTCAGCTACCTAAACATAGCAGTATCACAGGCCCAAACTGAAAATTATATGGTACTCACAGAAGGGAAAAATAGTGTGGAAAGAAAAAAAAAAAAGTTGTCAGAGTTGTCAGAGATTTTTTTCTGTTTGTTGCATTTTTTTCCCTCTTTTTCTTTGGGTGCTGAGCAGGATTTTTTTTTCTCTCAATGGAGTTTGCACAGTTGTCTGGCCGTGTGGATCAGCTTGCCACTGAGGTTCGGAGTATTGCTACCTATCTTGCTAGGTTGCCGGTTGTGGAACCTAGGATTCCCATGCCAGATTTGTTTTTGGGGGATCGGGCTAAATTTCTGAATTTCAAAAATAACTGTAAGTTGTTTTTTTTGCCTGAAAACCTAAGTCCTCGGGAGCGCAGCACAGCTGTCACGACGTATAACAGATATATTCAAAGATAGCAACCTATATCTAATGTGACATCATTCTAAATTTCATATAATAGAGAAAATCAACATGTATACATAGTATCTGCCAGCAATGTCTTACCTGACATAATATCCTATGTATTGTGGGTCAATACTGTGTACGTGTCACGCTGTCTCTGGATAGAGGTGGACCGGGGTCTATGCTGACCCCGAACTGGGGTCCTGACTAGTCCCTCTACCTGGAGGTACTGTTAATGGTACAGAGGTCCAGGCCGCCAGCGTAACCCTGTCTCCTGTAGATCCCTGACCACTGTAATCTAGTCCTGAGAAGGACCCTGATTACCACCACAGGGAATGGGCAGGTCACAGCTTACACACAGTCTAAGACAAACGAGACAGACAAGGGGTAAAGAAAACACAGCCTTGCATACAACACTTCCACTACAGAGGAACACAAAAGGTTAAGGAGATAAACAATAAGCGAGGAGAGGAAAAACCACAACAGGCACTCTTAGCTTAAGTCTTCTCAGAAACGATCCGCTCTGCTGGTCTGAATGAATGCTTTCACCGGCAACTTCCCCAGCAGACCAGCAGGTATATGAAGGAAGCTAATTAACAAAACATCAATCGCAGCTGGGCGAGGCTGGTCAGCCCAGCACCGAGAGAGAAAGAATTAACTGCCTCAGTGCCGAAAAACACCCAGCACCAGAAACTCAGCTGTGCGAAGTCAGGGTGTGCAATCGCGACGATCTCCGCCGCGACACACCCGTGACAGTACTCCCCCTTCTACGAGGGGCCTCTGGACCCTCAGGGCCTGGTCTATCTGGTGAGTAGTGTGGAAGGCCCGAACCAAACGGTCTGCGTTAATATCCGACGCAGAAACCCACATCCTCTCCTCAGGACCATACCCCCTCCAATGAACAAGGTACTGAAGGGACCGGCGATTCAGACGTGAGTCAATGATCTTCGATACCTGAAACTCCAAATTACCATTGACCACCACTGGAGGAGGAGGTAGAGGTGACGGTATAACTGGTGCCACGTACCTCTTAAGCAACAATTTGTGGAATACATTGTGGATTTTAAATGTAGGAGGGAGGTCAAGACGGAAAGCCACCGGATTAACTATTGAACTGATCGTGTATGGCCCGATGAATCTGGGACCGAGTTTCCAGGAGGGAACCTTAAGTTTTATATTCTTGGTAGACAACCATACCAGATCGTTCACACTTAGGTCCGGACCAGACACTCTCCTCCTATCAGCCATACGTTTGTATCGGTTCCCCATAGTGCTCAGATTATTAAGCACTCCTCTCCACACTGAAGCAAGTGACGACGAAAATCGTTCCTCCTCAGGAACCCCAGAAGAGCCCCCCCATTGAAAGTACAAAACTGGGGGTGAAAACCATATGCCCCAAAAAACGGGGACTTACCAGTGGACTCGCTCCGCCTATTGTTAAGAGCGAACTCTGCCAGAGGCAAGAAAGAAGACCAGTCCTCTTGGTTCTCTGAGACAAAACACCGGAGATATGTCTCTAAGCTCTGATTCAGACGCTCTGTCTGACCATTGGTCTGCGGATGAAAAGCCGAAGAAATGACAACTGCATCCCCCGACGAGAACAAAATGCCTTCCAGAATTTGGACACAAACTGAGACCCCCGATCCGACACCACATCGGAAGGCAACCCGTGAAGTCTCACAATCTCCCCAATGAACACCTGCGCCAGAGTTTTAGCATTAGGAAGAGCAGGAAGAGCAATAAAATGTGCCATTTTGCTGAACCTGTCAACTACAACTAGTATGACAGTTTTACCTGAAGACGGAGGAAGGTCCGTAATGAAGTCCATAGACAGATGGGTCCATGGATGCTCCGGGATTTTCAACGGTAAAAGGGCCCCAGACGGACGGGTATGTGGGGTCTTAGAGCGCGCACATACCCCACAGGACGCAACAAAAGTTACCACCTCTTTATTTAAGTTAGGCCACCAAAACCAGCGAGAAACGAGATCTACAGTTGCTTTACTCCCTGGCTGTCCTACCAAAGCAGAATTATGATGTGCCTCGATAACCTTTTGTCTTAACTGATCTGGAACAAACAGTTTCCCTGGAGGTCCTACAGGGGCGTCCCCCTGAGCCTCCAATACCTCCTCCTCAAGCTCAGAGCATACAGCCGACACCACAACTCCCTCCTGAAGAATAGGAACCGGGTCATCCGTCTTCCCGGCCCCGGGAAACTACGAGATAAGGCATCAGCCTTTACATTTTTTGACCCAGGACGATATGTGACGACAAAATTAAACCTGGTAAAAATCAACGACCATCTAGCTTGTCTGGAATTCAGACGTTTTGCAGACTCTAAATACAGCAGGTTCTTGTGATCAGTAATGACGGTGACCGGGTGGACTGCCCCCTCCAAAAAGTGACGCCACTCTTCAAAAGCCAACTTAATGGCCAAGAGTTCCCTATTGCCGACATCATAATTCCTCTCGGCGGACGACAATTTTTTAGAGAAGAAAGCGCACGGATGCCATTTACCAGGGGACGGACCTTGAGATAATACCGCACCCACTCCTACGTCAGATGCGTCTACCTCCACAATGAACGGTTGTGATGCATCAGGTTGGATGAGTATGGGTGCTGAAGCAAAACATTTTTTCAAGGAGGAAAATGCTTGACAAGCTTTGTCAGACCACCTAGAAAAATCCGTCCCTTTTTTTTCATGTCAGTGAGAGGTTTGACAACAGATGAGAAATTACGAATAAATTTCCGGTAGTAGTTAGCAAACCCCAGGAAACACTGCAGTGCTTTAAGATCCTCTGGCCGATCCCATTCAAGCACAGCCTTCACTTTCCCAGGGTCCATACGGAAACCGGAGGCTGACACCAAGAATCCTAAAAACTGAAGTTCTTGTACAGCGAATAACACACTTCTCCAATTTGGCGTACAGTTTATTATCTCGCAAGATCTGCAACACTTGTCTCACATGCTCCTGATGAGACACAAGATCCGGCGAGTAAATTAAGATGTCATCTAGATAAATGACAACAAACTGTCCCACTAGGTGGCGAAAGATGTCATTAACAAAATGTTGAAACACCGCCGGGGCAGTAGTCAGACCGAAAGGCATGACAAGGTTCTCATAATGTCCCTCCGTAGTGTTAAACGCCGTCTTCCACTCATCCCCCTCCTTTATCCTAATCAGATTATACGCCCCCCTGAGATCCAACTTAGAGAACCATTTGGCGCCCACAATCTGATTGAAGAGATCAGGAATAAGTGGGAGCGGATACGGATCTCGGACCGTAATCCGATTAAGCTCACGGAAATCCAGGCAAGGGCGTAGGCCTCCATCTTTTTTCTTCACAAAAGAGAACCCCGCGGCCACTGGGGAAGATGAAGGTCTAATATGCCCCTTGGCCAGACTTTCCGAAATGTAATCCTTCATAGCTTGCCTCTCAGGACCAGAAAGGTTATATAACCTAGATTTTGGTAACTTAGCATCAGGAAGCAATTTTATAGCACAGTCATATGCGCGATGAGGAGGTAATTCTTGACACCCTTCCTCTGAAAACACATCCTCAAAGTCCTCCAGAAAAGGAGGTAAGGTTCTAGGCACGACCGTACCGATGACCGTGTTCATGCAGTTACTATTGCAAAATTCACCCCACTGGCTTATCTCTCTGGATTGCCAATTAATAACTGGGTTATGTTTAGTTAACCAAGGAAGTCCCAACACAATAGGAGTGGAAGGCCCTCCAACACATAACAAGACAATAGTTCTTTATGTATTGCCCCCACTCGAAGGTCTATGTTATGCACGGCTTGCACAAAGCTACCTTGACCGAGAGGCCTGGCGTCAATAGAGAATATAGGGATAGGTTTGGCCAATACACTCAGTTGCATACCTTGCACCTGGGCAAACCGAGCGTCCACCAGATTAGCCGCGGCCCCACTATCCAGAAGAACAGAAATCCTCTCAGTTCTCGTACCTACCACCACCTCCGCTGGTACGAGAAACTGAGACGGACTTGGGGACGAAATACATACTCCCAGATTGTCGTCCACCACACAACCTGGGATTAATAGTTTTCCGGCGACTTCTTGCTCAGTACAGTACGGGATGGACACCCCTCAATAAAATTTCCCTCTCTCCCGCAGAAGAAACACCTTCTTGTTTTGCGGCGCACCGCCGATCCCCTCCCTCGGAATGATGTCCCTCCCAACTGCATAGGTTCCTCAGAACAAACCAGGGGAACCTCAATATTAGGGACTTTAGAAGGAGGTGGAGTCATCACAGGGGGCGGAGTTACCCCACACCTCTCCCGAAGCCGTCTATCAATGCGAATAGCAAGAGCCATAGCGGCCTCCAGTGACGGGGGAGAATCATACTGAGCCAACACATCTTTTAATTTGTCAGATAAACCTTGACAAAACTGGCTCTTAAGAGCCGGGTCATTCCACTGAGTATCCGTGGCCCACCTACGGAACTCTGAAGAGAATTCCTCCGCCGGACGATCTCCCTGCTGTATCCTACGTAACTTCATTTCAGCAAGGGAGACCCGATCCGGGTCATCATATACCAGACCCAGGGCTGTAAAAAATCGGTCCACTGACTGGAGAGCCAGGGAGCCCGGGGGGAGAGAGAACGCCCAGGATTGAGGGTCCCCTTGTAAGAGTGAGATGACAATTCCTCACCCTCTGATCCTCACTCCCCGACGACTGCGGCCGCAGCCGAAAATACAATTTACATGCTTCCCGGAAAGTAAAAAACTTGTCCCGCCCACCAGTGAACCTGTCCGGGAGAGCTACTTTAGGTTCAAATCTGGTTTGCTCCCGGGGGTACAAAACCTTGGATTTAATGTCCGTCAGCTCCATGGACAAACTCTGCAACTGCTGAGCTAAATGGGCTACTGGATCCATGGTGGCTGGGGAGAATCTTTAGATGGGCCGGTGAAAATGTCACGACGTATAACAGATATATTCAAAGATAGCAACCTATATCTAATGTGACATCATTCTAAATTTCATATAATAGAGAAAATCAACATGTATACATAGTATCTGCCAGCAATGTCTTACCTGACATAATATCCTATGTATTGTGGGTCAATACTGTGTACGTGTCACGCTGTCTCTGGATAGAGGTGGACCGGGGTCTATGCTGACCCTGAACTGGGGTCCTGACTAGTCCCTCCACCTGGAGGTACTGTTAATGGTACAGAGGTCCAGGCCGCCAGCGTAACCCTGTCTCCTGTAGATCCCTGACCACTGTAATCTAGTCCTGAGAAGGACCCTGATTACCACCACAGGGAATGGGCAGGTCACAGCTTACACACAGTCTAAGACAAACGAGACAGACAAGGGGTAAAGAAAACACAGCCTTGCATACAACACTTCCACTACAGAGGAACACAAAAGGTTAAGGAGATAAACAATAAGCGAGGAGAGGAAAAACCACAACAGGCACTCTTAGCTTAAGTCTTCTCAGAAACGATCCGCTCTGCTGGTCTGAATGAATGCTTTCACCGGCAACTTCCCCAGCAGACCAGCAGGTATATGAAGGAAGCTAGTTAACAAAACATCAATCGCAGCTGGGCGAGGCTGGTCAGCCCAGCACCGAGAGAGAAAGAATTAACTCCCTCAGTGCCGAAAAAACACCCAGCACCAGAAACTCAGCTGTGCGAAGTCAGGGTGTGCAATCGCGACGATCTCCGCCGCGACACACCCGTGACAACAGCAGGTTCAAATTGT
>JARQOD010000004.1:74227033-74253091 GCA_033576555.1 Oophaga sylvatica | reverse complement strand
TAGTTTGCAGAGCACTCTGTCAGATCAGCGATCTGACAGGTAGTCCAGGAGGCTTGTCGGCGCCTGCTCTCAACAGGCACTGACAAGCCACCTCCCTGCAGGACCCGGAAGAACCCCGCGGTCATCTTGGATCCGGGGGCCTGCAGGAAGGAGGCCCTCGGAACAATGCGATCACATCGCGTTGCTCTGAAGGTCTTGGGGAAGCACTCAGGGAGCCCCCTCCCTGCGCGATTCTTCCCTATGCCACCGGAACGCTGCGATCATGTTTGATCGCAGTGTGTCGGGGGTCAAAGTGCCGGGAGTGGTATGTGACCGCTCCTGGCACTTAGTGCCGGGTGTCAGCTGTGAGAATCAGCTGACAATCGGCCGCTCTCCCCCCGAGAGCGCATCCGATTGCATGTGACGTACTATCCCGCCCAATGTCATACGGGCCCAGGTACCATGGACGGGATAGTATGTCTAATGTCAGAAAGGGTTTAAATATCCAATACTCTTTCTAGGTACCGTATATACTCGTGTATAAGCCGAGATTTTCAGCACCTTTTTTTGTGCTGAAAATGCCCCCTCGGCTTATACACAAGTCATAGGCAGAAACCAGCGGGGGAGGGGATGCGGCGGCAGGAGCCGATGGCTGGGACATCATACTCACCCTCCCCGTGCCATCGCTGAACGTCCTGCAATCCTGCGTTCTCCCCGGCTTCCTGCAGCTCTCCAGCGCTGAGCGGTGACGTAATACCCGCTCATTAAGGTCATGTAATATGGATGTGACGCCACTCCCATGGGCGTGGCCTCCATATTCATGGCCTTAATGAGCGGTATTACGTCACCGCTCAGCAATGGAGAGCTGCAGGAACCGGGGAGAACGCAGGATTGCCAGCCGGGACGTTCAGCGATGGCACTGGGAGGGTGAGTATGATGGAGGAGGATGGGGGGGAGCATGGAGGAGGACAAGGAGCACGGAGCAGGACGGGGGGGAGGACGGAGAGCACGGAGCAGAACGGGGGGAGGACGGAGAGCATGGAGCAGAACGGGGGAGGACGGAGAGCACGGAGCAGGACGGGGGGAGGACGGAAAGCACGGAGTAGGACAGGGTAATGGAGGAGGGGAGCACAGAGGAGAATGGGGGCGCACAGAGCTGGATGGGGGAGCACAGAGCAGAACGGCAACTTATACACCCGGCTTATACACGAGTCAATACGTTTTCCAAGTTTTTTGTGGCAAAATTAGGGGGGTCGGCTTATACACGAGATATATACGGTATATTTTTCTTTTTCTATAACCCCTTCATGACCGAGACGTTTTTCGTTTTTGCGCTAATGTTTTTCGCTCCCCTTCTTCCCAGAGCCATAACTTTTTATTTTTCCGTCAATATGACCGTGTGAGGGCTTGTTTTTTGCGGGACAAGTTCTTTTGAACGACACCATTGGTTTCATGTACTCAAAAACGGGAGCAAAAATTCCAACTTTAAGTGCAAAAAGTGCAATTCCACAACTGTTTTTTGGATTTTTTTTTACCATGTTCACTAAATGCTAAAACTGACCTGCTGTTATGATTCTCCAGGTCATTAAGAGTTCATAGACACCAAATATCTCTAGGTTCTTTTTTATTTTAAGTCGTGAAAAAAAAAATTCAACGTTTGTTAAAAAAAAAAAAAAAAAATTGCATTATTTTCCGAGACCGGTAGCATCTCTATTTTTTATGGGTATGCATATTTTTTGTGCGCCAAGCTGACGTTTTTAATGATACCATTTTGATGTAGACACAATCTTTTGATCGTCCGTTATTCCATTGTAATGCAATGTTGCGGCGCCCAAAAAATATAATTCTGGCGTTTTGAATTTTTTTCTCGTTACGCTGTTTAGTGATCAGATTAATTATTTTTTTATATTGATCGGGCGATTCTGAATGCGGTGATACCAAATATGTGTATGTTTTGATTTTTTTAAAATTTTATTTTGAATGGGGCAAGAGGGGGGTGATTTAAACTTTTTTATTTTAAGTTTTTTTAATATTTTTAAAAACTTTTTTTTGTACATTTGGCATGCTTCAACACGGGAAGGGGGTGTCGACTTCGCTCATCTCGGGGGAGGGAAGGACCCAGCAGGTATCGGCTCTCTGGCGCCACCGCTTGCTCCAGGTCAGTCATGAACCTGTACCGTGGCAACTAGTCATCGGAAAGGCCTCCCTTTTAGGTACGAGTTAGTGAGGCTCTCCCAGATATATATATATATCTCCTGGCCGTCACTGCCAGAGTTCCTCACTAAAACAATACGGTATTCTGCCACCAGTTCCTCGTTCGAAATAAGCCCTGTCCGACAGCAGGCTTATATCGGGTCAGACACCAAACCGGGTAGCGTATAATTGACCAACCGAGCGTGTGGTCGTGGGATTCTTGAATCGAGATAAAAGAGTGACCAAAGATTAATTTTATATTTAATTATATATTATTATTATATTTAATCGCCGAAAAGGCGCACTAGAAATATACAGGTATATATTTACAAGAACAATATACAGGTATACAGTCACAAGTGTAGTACAAGGATAGGGTATAGATAGGTTGCAATTACCGTGTTATGTGGCATGTGATCACAGGGACGCGCTGATGGATCTCAAGTCCAAATCTTAGTTACGTGGTTCCCTTGGCCGTGTCTGATAACGGTCCTCCTGCCAGAAGAAAACTGCTCCAAATGAGGAGAAGCCTCTTATCTCCTAGGCTGCTCCACCCACATTCTGCATCCACCCCTGTGATTGTGCAGCCTCTCTCCTTCCATCCCTGAGAATATGATTTTCAGTCCAGAACCGTGGATGCTCATAACTTTTCGCCCGAAGCTCCGAATGGAATGGCAGCGGTGCCACTGGATTTGACTGGATTTTATCTGCGCATGAGTCCAAATATTCTTACCGTATGTAATTCCTGGTGGCTAAGCTTTATAACTCCATAATGCAGTCTTCTGGAGATGGCTAAAGAAAGGAACGACGATGTGCTCAGCTAGGCTCAGAGATATTGCATTCTGTTATTATAGGTCATTTTCCAGATTCAATACCTCAGGGCCTGCTGTGACTTGTTGTACGACGGGGTATATCCATGTGGTTCAGTCAGACAAAAGAGTTCAGTTTGCCTGTAGCTTGCAGATTTCACACCTTTGTGTTAAGAGCTTCAAAGAGCTTTTTCCTGACGTTTTAGTTAAAGCATTGCCTTTTATGGCCTGGGGATACAAGGGTGGGTGCACATTTCAGGAGTGGATGGAGATGTCCTATAATCCAAAATGGATTCTCCCTTGTACTTCACACCTCCCCGCTTTAGAGGGCACTAAGGGGCATCACTTTCCTGTGTTCCCCCGAAGGCACTCCCGCAATCTCTCCTTGGTCCTGGGGGTGGGCCAGGAAGCAATGGCATCCATTTACCCGGGTTCTGGCTTTAGAACCCCCCCCACCTACCCGATGACACAGGTAGAGGACCTCGCTCATACCAAGCTGGCACTTTCTCGGCTTGATGGTCAAACCTGCCCGGTGGATCCGCCTAAGCACCTGTGTCAGATGGTCTAGGTGATCCTCCCATGTGGGACTGAAGATAGCAATATCGTCCAGGTATGCAGCCGCGTACCCTTCAAGTCCCTGGAGCATCATGTTGACCATTCGCTGAAAAGTGGCAAGGGCATTCTTCATGCTGAATGGCATCACTGGGGACTCGTACAGTCCAAACGGGGTTGATAAAGGCAGAGGGATCTGCCAATATCCCCGGCTCAGATCCATGATGGTCAGGTACTTAGTCCCGGCCAACTGATCGAGCAGGTCATCGATGCGTGGCATAGAGAACGCATCTGTGACCGTGACAGCGTTGAGCCCCCGGTTGTCCACGCAGAACCTGGTGGTTCGGTCCTTTTTGGGGGGCGAGGACTGCGGGTGACTCCCACACGCTGTTGGATGTCTGGATCATTCCCAGCTTCAGCATCTCGTCAATCTTCTGGCACATCTGCTGCTGCACCTCGGGAGAGACCCGATATGCTGACCGCCAGATTGGGGGTGATCCCCAGTGTCCACGTGATGGACAGCCAACTCTGTCCTTCCAGGAAGGCTGTAGTTAGTATGTCGCTAGTATGCTGTTGGTATGTAGTGTTTCCCGGAGCGACTGAGAACGGACAGGGGTCCGATGAGATCCACAGCCACCCTCTGGAAAGGCTCGTTAATGATGGGCAATGGCCCGCCTTCCCCATTCTCTGACAGGTTTCACACGAACGGCAGTAGGCATCCACATCTGTCCCCATTTGCTGAACAGCTCCCGGAAGGGGCATAGAGTATCCGCCAGCTGGGACTATTGATCCTCGGAGAGCTGGTGGCCAACCTATACGTCCTCAATGAATTCACCTGCCTTGGCTTGGGTGAGCAGATCCAGGAGGGTTTCGGCCTCTCATTCCTCGGGAAGGTTGCACACAGGGAGGGCGCAAGCCTCCCACTCATGATAGACCTTCATTGTGTTCACATGGAAGGCCTTCCTCCTTCCACGGGAGTGGTCTAGGGTGACCAGGTACTAATAATAATAATCTTTATTTTTATATAGCGCTAACATATTCCGCAGCGCTTTACAGTTTGCACACATTAGCGTTGCTGTCCCCGATGGGGCTCACAATCTAGATTCCCTATCAGTATGTTTTTGGAGTGTGGGAGGAAACCGGAGTAGCCAGAGGAAACCCACGCAAACACGGGGAGAACATACAAACTCCTTGCAGATGTTGTCCTAGGTGGGATTCAAACCCAGGACTCCAGCGCTGCAAGGCTGTAGTGCTATCCACTGAGCCACCGTGCTGCCCTACTGATGTCATTGAGCCACTGGTTCATCGAGGTATGGGCCCTCCCAGGCTGCCTGAAGGTTGTCCTGTGGAACGGGGACCTGTACCCACACTTTCTGACCCACCTGGTAGGTAATTTCACAAGCGTTCTGGTCGTAACAGCATTTCTGATCAGCCTGGGCCATATTGTTCTGCACCAACCGCGATAAGGCCGTCATTTTGTCCTGGAAGCGCACGACGTACTCACGAACGACACTCCAAGGGTGGCCAAGTCTCCTTCCCATGCCTCTTTCACCAGAGCAAGGGACCCTCGTACATGCCACCCATACAAGAGCTCGAAGGGTGTGAACCCCGTTGAGGCCTGTGGAGCCTCCCAGTAGGCAAATAGTAGATGAGGGAAGTACCGCTCCCAATCGCTCCCGTGGGAGTCAACCAACATCCTAAGCATCTGCTTGAGGGTGCCATTGAACCGCTTGCACAGACCATTAGTCTGCGGATGGTACGGGCTGGCCACCAGATGTTGCACCTGTATTTGCCTACAAAGGGACACCATCAGCTGCGACATGAACTGGGTCACTCGGTGGTTGAGCATTTCCTGGAGAAATCCCACTCTGGAGAAAATCTCCAGTAAAGCGGTGGCCACCTTGTCGGCCCAAGTGGACGACAAGGCTACCGCTTCTGGGTACGGGTGACCTAATCTACTGCCGTTAGTATGTAGCGTTTCCCGGAGCGACTGAGAACGGACAGGGGTCCGATGAGATCCACAGCCACCTGTTGTGAGCATGTTGGAAATGACTTCTGAGTTGGGGCTTCCTGTGGTGATTGCTGAGGGTATTGAACCAGTGTTGAATAGTAGAAGTCCATCACCTGTGAGCGATGACTGGCAATCAGGAGAGACTGACTGGGCTGATATAAGTGAGCTGCCTTCCCATGATCCTTGCCAGTGATCAATTGTTGTTTCCTGGTTCATTTGGAAGTCAGCTGGTGTCTTGCCTTCGTCTGCTACTTTCAGATAAGACATTTTCTGTTTGTTTCTATCGTGTTTGCTATTTCCATTTTTTGTCTGCACTTTTGTGGGAGGTTAGCCGGGTGTCATGTGTGCATTGCCACGAAGATCGTCGCGGTTGCACATTTTGACTTCTCACAGCTGAGCTGCTGTTTCTTTGTGTTTGGCAGCTAGGGAGTTAATTCTGTCTGTGCTCGGTGCTGGGACTGGGTGCAGTTTCTCCCGGCTGCAATTGATTATTTGTTGATTGGTTTCCTTTAAATTCCTGGCTGTCTGCTTGGGGAGTTGCCAGTGAAACCTTCATGCAGACCACAGATAGGAATGAATCTGTATAGACTTTAGTTGTGAGCTCCTTAGTTGTTCTAAGCTCAACTTGGTTAGAGTTTATTTCCCAGACCATTTATGTTCCTTTGGTGTTTGAGTGTGTATGCAAGCGTGTGTTATCCTGTCTGTCTTCTATGTCTAATCTGTGTATTTAGCTGAGATCAGCCCATATCCCTTTGGTGGTAGTCAGGATCCTTCTTAGGACTGATTACAGGGTTCAGGGTCTGATAGGAGACAGGGTTAGGTTGGAGACTTGGACCTCTGAACCATTATCAGTACCTCCAAGGTGAGGGATTAGTTAGGACCCCAGTTTAGGGTCAGGTTAGATCCCGGTCCACCTCTTTCCTGTTTCAGCTCATCAAGTCCTCAAGATTAACCCTGAGTTCAGAGATATCGTGTCAGGTAAATCTATTCTATACTTACATGCTGATGTTGCTATACTAGTTGTTGTATAGAGTGTTGTTCCTGTATTAATAGTTTACTGACATTGTATACATATCATTAGACAGCGTGACATTTTCACTGGCCATAAAAATTATCTCCAGTTACCATGGATCCAGTAGCCCAGCTGGCTCTGCAGTTGCAGGGATTATCCATGGAGCTGACGGACTTTAAGTCCAAAGTTTTGTCTCCCCTGGAGCAAACCAGAGTTGAACCTAAAGTAGCTCTCCCGGACAGGTTCACTGGTGGGCGAGACAAATTTTTCACCTTCCGGGAGGCATGTAAATTGTATTTTCGGCTTCGGCCTCGATCATCAGGGAGTGATGAGCAGAGAGTGGGAATTGTTATCTCACTTCTGCAAGGGGACCCTCAATCCTGGGCATTTTCCCTTCCTCCGGGATCCCCGGCTCTACAGTCTGTAGATCAATTTTTTACTGCCCTGGGATTGGTATATGATGACCCAGATCGGGTCTCTCTTGCTGAGACAAAATTACGTAAGATACAGCAGGGAGATCGTCCGGCAGAGGAATTTGCTTCTGAGTTTCGTAGATGGGCCACAGATACTCAGTGGAATGACCCAGCTCTTAGGAGCCAGTTTTGTCATGGGCTTTCTGATAAATTAAAAGACGTTTTGGCTCAGTATGAGTCTCCTCATTCACTGGAGGCTGCTATGGCCTTAGCTATCCGTACTGATAGACGGCTTCGGGAGAGGGGTGAGGTAACCCCACTCCCTGTTGTTTCTCCACCTACCACTAAAGTCCCTTATGTTGAGGTTCCCCTTGTCTGTTCGGATGAGCCTATGCAGTTGGGAGGGACATCATTTCGTAGGAGGGGATTGGCGGTACGCCGCAGGACTAGAAGATGTTTTTTCTGCGGGAAAGAGGGACATTTTGTTGGAGAATGTCCATCCCGTGCCTTGTTAAGCCAAAAGTCGCCGGAAAACTGTTAATCCCAGGTTGTGTTGTGGACGACAACCTGGGAGTATGTATTTCATCCGCCAGTTCTTCTCAGTTCCTTGTACCAGTGGAGGTGGTAGTTGGTACGAGAGTGGAGAGATTGTCTGTTCTTCTTGATAGTGGTTCCGGGGCTAACCTGGTTGACGCTCAGTTTGCTCAGGCTCAAGGTATGCATCTGAGTGTATTGGTCAAACCGATCCCTATATTCTCCATTGACGCCAGGCCTCTCGGCCAAGGTAGCTTTGTTCATGAGGTTCATAACATTGACCTTCGGGTAGGGGCAATACATAGGAACAATTATCTTGTTATGTGTTGGAGGGTCTACCTACTCCCATTGTGTTGGGACTTCCTTGGTTGGTTAAACATAACCCTGTGATTAATTGGCAGTGCAGAGAAATAAGCCAATGGGGTGAGTTTTGCAAAAGCAACTGCATGAACACAGTCATCAGTGCGGTCGTGCCTAGTACATTGCCTCCTTTTTTGGAGGATTTTGGGGATGTTTTCTCTGAGGAGGGGTGTCAGGAGTTGCCTCCTCATCGCGTGTATGACTGCTCTATTAATCTCCTTCCTGATGCTAAGTTGCCTAAAGCTAGGTTGTATAATCTTTCTGGTCCTGAGAGGCAGGCTATGAAAGATTATATTTCTGAAAGTCTGGCCAAAGGGCATATTAGACCTTCATCTTCCCCAGTAGCCGGGGTTCTTCTTTGTGAAGAAGAAAGATGGAGGCCTACGCCCTTGCTTGGATTTCCGCGAACTTAATCGGATTACTGTTCGAGATCCGTATCCACTCCCTCTTATTCCTGATCTCTTCAATCAAATTGTTGGCGCCAAATGGTTCTCTAAATTGGATCTCAGGGGGGCGTATAATCTGATTAGAATAAAAGAGGGGGATGAGTGGAAAACGGCGTTTAACACGCCGGAGGGACATTATGAGAACCTAGTCATGCCTTTTGGTCTGACTACTGCACCAGCAGTATTCCAACATTTTGTTAATGACATTTTTCGTCACCTTGTGGGGCTGTTTGTGGTTGTATATTTGGACGACATTTTAATTTACTCGCCAGATCTTGTGTCTCATCAGGAGCATGTGAGACAGGTGTTGCAGATCTTGCGAGACAATAAACTATACGCCAAACTGGAGAAGTGTGTATTTGCCGTACAGGAACTTCAGTTTTTGGGTTTTTTGGTGTCAGCCTCCGGTTTCCGTATGGACCCTGAAAAGGTGAGAGCAGTGCTTGAATGGGATCAGCCAGGGGATCTTAAGGCTCTGCAGCGTTTTTTGGGGTTTGCTAACTACTACCGGAAATTTATTTGTAATTTCTCATCTGTCGTCAAACCTCTCACTGACATGACAAGAAAAGGGACGGATTTTTCTAAATGGTCGGACAAAGCTTGCCAAGCCTTTTCCTCTTTGAAGAAATGTTTTGCTTCGGCACCCGTTCTCATCCAACCAGATGCATCTCAGCCGTTCATTGTGGAGGTGGATGCGTCTGACGTAGGGTGGGTGCTATATTGTCCCAGGGTCCGTCCCCTGGTAAATGGCATCCGTGCGCTTTCTTTTCTAAGAAATTGTCGTCCGCTGAAAGGAATTATGATATCGGCAATAGGGAACTTTTGGCCATTAAATTGGCTTTTGAAGAATGGTGTCACTTTTTGGAGGGGGCAGTCCACCCGGTTACCGTTATTACTGATCACAAGAACCTGTTGTATTTGGAATCCGCTAAGCGTCTGAATTCCAGACAAGCTCGATGGTCGTTGTTTTTTACCAGGTTTAATTTTGTCGTCACTTATCGCCCGGGGTCTAAGAATGTAAAGGCTGGTGCCTTGTCTCGCAGTTTCCCAGGGGCCGGGAAAACGGATGACCCGAGTCCTATCCTTCAGGAGGGGGTGGTAGTGTCGGCTGTATTTTCTGAGCTTGAGGAGGAGGTGTTAGAGGCTCAGGGGGACGCCCCTGCAGGACCTCCAGGGAGACTGTTTGTCCCAAATCTGTTGAGACAAAAGGTTATTGAGGCACATCATAATTCTGCTCTAGCAGGACATCCAGGGAGTAAGGCTACTTTAGATCTCCTTTCTCGCCGGTTTTGGTGGCCTAATGCTAATAAAGATGTTATAACTTTTGTCGCGTCATGTGGGGTGTGTGCTCGCTCTAAAACCCCTCACACCCGTCCGTCTGGGACCCTTTTACCCTTGAAACTTCCGGAGCGTCCATGGACTCATTTATCTATGGACTTCATTACGGACCTTCCTCCGTCGTCAGGGTATACTGTCATACTGGTGGTTGTTGACAGGTTCAGTAAGATGGCACATTTCGTTGCTCTTCCTGCACTCCCTAATGCTAAAACTCTGGCGCAGGTGTTCATTAGGGAGATCGTTAGACTTCATGGGTTGCCTTCTGATGTGGTGTCAGATAGGGGGTCTCAGTTTGTGTCCAAATTTTGGAGGGCATTTTGTTTTCGTCGGGGGATGCAATTGTCATTTTCCTCGGCTTTTCATCCACAGACCAATGGTCAGACAGAGCGTCTGAATCAGAGCTTAGAGACATATCTCCGGTGTTTTGTCTCAGAGAACCAAGAGGACTGGTCTTCTTTCTTGCCTCTGGCAGAGTTCGCTCTTAACAACAGGCGGAGCGAGTCCACTGGTAAGTCCCCGTTTTTTGGGGCATATGGTTTCCATCCCAGTTTTGTACTTTCAATGGGGGGGCCCTTCTGGGGTTCCTGAGGAGGAGCGTTTCTCGTCGTCACTTGCTTCTGTGTGGAGAGGTGTATTGAATAATCTGAGTGCGATGGGGAACCGTTACAAACGTATGGCTGATAGGAGGAGAGTTTCTGGTCCAGATCTGAATGTGAACGATCTGGTATGGTTGTCTACCAGGAATATAAAACTTAAAGTGCCCTCCTGGAAACTGGGTCCCAGATTCATCGGGCCGTACAGGATCAGTTCCATAATTAATCCTGTGGCATTTCGTCTGGACCTCCCTCCTACATTTAAAATTCATAATGTGTTCCACAAGTCATTACTTAAAAGGTATGTGGCACCAGTCATACCGTCACCTCTACCTCCTCCTCCTGTGTTGGTCAATGGTAACTTGGAATTTCAAGTATCAAAGATCATTAACTCACGTCTGAATCGCCGGTCCCTTCAGTACTTGGTGCATTGGAAGGGGTATGGTCCGGAGGAGAGGACGTGGGTCCCTGCGTCTGATGTTAACGCAGATCGTTTGGTTCGGACCTTCCACAGAACTCACCCGGGCAGGCCTGGCCCTGAGGGTCCGGAGGCCCCTCGTAGAAGGGGGGGTACTGTCATGTGTGCATTGCCACGAAGATCGTCGCGGTTGCACATTTTGACTTCTCACAGCTGAGCTGCTGTTTCTTTGTGTTTGGCAGCTAGGGAGTTAATTCTGTCTGTGCTCGGTGCTGGGACTGGGTGCAGTTTCTCCCGGCTGCAATTGATTATTTGTTGATTGGTTTCCTTTAAATTCCTGGCTGTCTGCTTGGGGAGTTGCCAGTGAAACCTTCATGCAGACCACAGATAGGAATGAATCTGTATAGACTTTAGTTGTGAGCTCCTTAGTTGTTCTAAGCTCAACTTGGTTAGAGTTTATTTCCCAGACCATTTATGTTCCTTTGGTGTTTGAGTGTGTATGCAAGCGTGTGTTATCTTGTCTGTCTTCTATGTCTAATCTGTGTATTTAGCTGAGATCAGCCCATATCCCTTTGGTGGTAGTCAGGATCCTTCTTAGGACTGATTACAGGGTTCAGGGTCTGATAGGAGACAGGGTTAGGTTGGAGACTTGGACCTCTGAACCATTATCAGTACCTCCAAGGTGAGGGATTAGTTAGGACCCCAGTTTAGGGTCAGGTTAGATCCCGGTCCACCTCTTTCCTGTTTCAGCTCATCAAGTCCTCAAGATTAACCCTGAGTTCAGCAGATATCGTGTCAGGTAAATCTATTCTATACTTACATGCTGATGTTGCTATACTAGTTGTTGTATAGAGTGTTGTTCCTGTATTAATAGTTTACTGACATTGTATACATATCATTAGACAGCGTGACACCGGGTTCCCCTCCAGAGGCCTGTGCTACTCTCTGTTTTTCAGTAGCCACTGTTTATTTGTTCCATTGCTCTGTCCCTGCTATTTGAGTGGTTGCGGGTTAGCCGCTTGGTCACACCAGAGATTTGATTTAGCGGGTGGCGAGATCGTGTGGTCTCAGCATTTTTTGAAATCAGAAGTGTTGGAATTTTCTAGGGTTTTGCTGGGTTGCAGATAGTATTCTGTCCTGTCCTATCTAGGCAGTATTTGGCCCCAGCGTTTTCTCACTCTATTTTCTGCCTGCGTTTGTGTTTCTTCTTGTCTAATCACCATTATATGTTTGGGGGCTACCTATTCCTTTGGGGCTCTACTCCGGGGCAGTTAGCTTTCCTGTTTCTATCTTCAGGTGTAGCTAATCTCTCCGGCTGTGCCGAGGCGTCTAGGTCACCGTAGGTACGTCCCACGGATGCTTCTAGTTGTGTGGTTAGCTTAGGGATCTGCAACCCATTAGTTCCCAACCTCTCTGGATGTTTGGCTGCCTTTGCTGTTTTTTGCTCCTGTCCTCCTCGGCTACCAAATCATAACAACCACCCTCTGGAACGGCTCGTCAATGATGGGCAATGGCACCAGTGGGGCTTTGGGGCGCTGCCCGACCTTCCCCACTCTCTGACAGGTTTTACACGAACGGCAGTAGGCAGCCACATCGGTCCCCATTTTAGGCCAGTAGAAATGCTGGGCTAGACTCGCCTTGGTCTTAGCGATCCCTAAGTGTCCGGCCATCAGAACCTAATATGCGATCCGCAACAACTCCGCCTGGAATGGGTAGGGTACCACTAACTGTCGGTCCCTAGGCCACGCCTCTGATGACTTGCTGAACCGACACCCGATACAGCCGTTCCTGGTTCAAGACCACCTGCTCAAGGTCTGAGTCTGTGAAAGGCTGTGCTGTCTGCTTTTTAAGGGCCTTCAGGCTGTCGTCTGCTTCCAACGCTGCCTGAAACCCCTGACTAGACGTGGCCAGAATGGACGAAACTGCCACGTCTTGTCAGTTCCCTGGGACCCATCTCCAGGCCTCCCTCTGGCTCAGCCGCTACTTGGTCGGAAGGAGGAAGGCCGTCGGACCTCCGTGAGGCTCCTTGGGCTCCAGCACTCCCACTCCGGGTAACGGCGGCCATGACTGCTGTAACCTTGGGTAGTGCCTGCCTCCCGTCGGCTTCCACACAAGTCGCCGAGTCAGTTGTACCAACCAGGTGTCCTGGGATCCCGGGTGTGGGGACCTCCTGCCCTGAGGCCTTACCTGGAAGCTCCACCTCTCCTGTTACAGCCCCAACCCCATTGACACGTTCACTTCCTGTAGTTGCGCAGAACACAGCAGTTTGGACTTATCTAGGGCCCCTACAATCCCTGCGGCAGCCCCTCCCACCAACTCTGGTTCTGAACTTGCAGCTACCTGCCCCTCACCTCTCCCTCCAGAGCACACTGTCTCATCACACGTGGGGGCATTCTCACACCTTCCCGTATCTTCTGGTTCTGTCTCCTCTGCACGCGCTGCATGTGTCCTGTCAGCACAGGAGTGACCCGAGGCTCCCCCTCCCCCTTGACGCAGAGGGAACAGGCAACACACTTACAACATTATTAGCAGTAGACAAATCAAGACACAATGGGGGACTAGGACTTGGGGTCTCAGTAGCCACCTACTGTGACACTAGCCGCCCCAAATCTGTCCCAAGTAAAACATTTGTGGGAATATTTGCTGACACTCCCACCTCCCTCATTCACCTCCCGGCGCCCCAGTCCAGATGAACCCTGGCGACGGGCAGCGCCGGATCCACGCCTCCAATCCCGGAGACGGCGAGGGTATTTCCGGGTAACAAGTCCTGGGGGGACACCATCTCAGGTCGCACGAGGGTCATCTCAGCGCCGGTGTCCCGCAGTCCCATAGCAGCGTCATGGTTTACAGTGACGGACTGGTAATTGTCACGGGACCACCCCCCCACACACAAACGACAGGGGACGATTTTGGGAAGGAGGACATGGCCTTGGGGCACTGGGGACACATGGCCCTGAAGTGTCCGGGTTGGTTGCAGAGGTGACACCGCCTGGCTTCTGCACCTGGCCTGGAGAGGGAAACAGAGGGGGGGGCGCCCTTGCATTCTAGGGGCTGGGGAAATGGGCAGCTTGAGTTTTACACCCTCTGCAGGTGCTGTGGGCGGCCCGCTTGGCTTCAGGGGCCTGGTTATTGGCATAGTCATCTGCCAGGGCAACTGTAGCCGCTGCCCCCTTTAGTTTCCGGTCACGGAGGTATTGCTGGTGGTCCTCTTGGCAGTTCCACAAGAATTGCTCCGTGACAAACGCTTCCTGGTTCTCCTGGCCAGTGGTGAGCTCCAGATCCTTGGTCCAGTGCTCTGCAGCTCTCATAAGGGCCCGCATGTGGTCGGCCCTCGTGTCCTTGGGGCCTTTTTGCAGGCTCCGGAACTTCCTGTGGTAAGACTCCTGGGTGAGGTTGAACTGCTGGATCAGGGCCTGTTTGATGCTCTCATAGTCCTTTCCACCCCAGCAGGTAAGTCCCCAAAACTTCCAGAGACTTACCCCCTCAAACGGGGGATCAGGTACTTGGCCCACTGATCCGAGGCCAGATGGTGCTATCGCAGGTCCGCTCAAAGGCTTGCAGAAAGGAGTCCAGGTTTCCTTCTCCATCATAGGGAAGTCCTCGGCTCGGACCTTGGCTGTTTTGGGTTCCAGAGGTGCTGTGGTGGGTGGTAGGAGATCCTGCCGAGCCAACTCCAGTTGATGCTCCCGCTCTGCATGGCGTTCTGCTTGTGCCACCTCTCAATTAGCGCTGCTTGTGCAGCCTCTCGATCTTTCAGGAGGGCTGCGTAGGCTTCCTCTTGCTCCGCCTCGAGCCTCGCCAGGGCAGCTTGAAAGAGGACCTCTGATCTGAGCTGTTCAGGGAGAAGGGCAGTAGGAGGGGTTTCTCCTGCAGCAGGGTAGTGCATTGTCGGCGAGGCGCTTGGGGGGGGGGGCCCGGGCAAGCCCATGCCCCTGTTCACCCCTTCGTCGGAACCAGTACAGTCAGTCTCCACATTGTGGGCTAGCTCCGCGGCCATCATTCTTGTCCGGCTTCGAGTGCTTGCAGCCAGTCTATTCAGCCCTCGGTCACGGACAGTGGCAACCCGAGCACCCACACCTCTACAGTACTTGCACTCGGACTGTCTAGTGCTGAGCTGAGTCTTCATGGGAGACTAGAAGCTGCCATAACCTGATTGGCTCTGCAACATTCAGGCGATAATTAGATCGCCTGTATGTAGCAGAATTGCTGACTTACTATGAGTGCCGACTCATCAGTGACTCGCAATCACGTGACAGGTCACCGATGGTGGGTTTTTATGTCACGATTGCCGCAAATGCAGGTTAAATGCCGCTGTCAGAGTTTGACAGCGACATTTAACGTGTTAACAGCCGCGGGTGGATCGCAATTCCACCAGCAGCTGTTCCAGGCACATGTCAGCTGTTCAAAACAGCTAACGTGCCAGGAAAGATGTGGGATCACTGCCAGAACCCACATCAAAGGGGGAGACATGACATGCTCAGTACTAGTACTGCGCATGTGGTGAAGGGGTTAAGGGAATGAGTCACATTAATACCACATTCAAGGGAGAAATACCACCACACCATGGCCAGACCACATATTACCATCACATAGTGACCTAATACTACCACATACAAGGAAGAAATGCCTCCACACCATGACCAGATCACATATTACCACCACATAGTGACCGAATACTACAATACTGATAATTAATAAAAACACAATACTAATATTACTACGATTGACATTATACACAGAAGCTTTGTATTTACTGTCAGTGTACAGGCAGTACAGTGATCACCAGTGACATTATGCACAGGAGCTTTGTACATAGTGTATAGTGTCAGTGTACAGGTAATAGTTATTACCGGTGACATTATTCACAGGAGCTCTGTATATAGTGTCAGTGTACACTGTACCACGACTCGTCTCTGCATAAAATAACACATAGTTACGTAGAGCTGCGCTTCCAGAGCACATTCCCCACTTTTACCCTTTCTTCTACACTATACAGCTGAATAGACATGCACCCGCCATTAATATATAATTAGTTATTATACAACCCACCATTCCAAATATAAATTGTAATCCACCACTGTGCCCCCACTAGCTGTAAATAGCAATTTTCCCACCTAATAAATATATAAATTAATTAGCCCTTGTACTCTTTCCCACAATTCATTGCCAGTCACTGCATCCTCAATGCCCCCACTATGTACGTCCCGCTCCCCCGATTCATTATATTTACATGACCCTACCGCCCCAATTCATTGTGATGTCTGCTCTCTCTCCCACCCTCTATTCATTATCAACTGCTCTCCTCCCACATTCAGTACATCATTTACTCCCACCACTCTCAAAATTCATCATTATTTGCTCTCCCCATCCCCCACCTTCAAGTCAATTGCTGCTCCCCCATCCCTCACCTTCAATTAATCATTTGCAGCCCCTCCTTTCCAGAGATTGCTGGGAATTACTGGATACTCAAAATTTACCCCAATATGGTGCAATCTTAAATTAGTGGAGTTTGACAAGTTAAAAGGGTTTAGAGGGTGGGAGCTGAAGGGAATGCAAACTATCGACAATATACTAGAAAATGGAACACTTAAAAGCTTCAATAAACCCCAACAAGAATATGGGCTTCCTAATGCTTCCTTCTTTCAATACTTGACAACTGAGGCACCCATTCCAGTCCTAGTTTAGTGTTACTGCACCCTGAAATTTCAAAAGAGCTACGTAATTGAGTCATTAGCATCGGCAAAATATACGGCTGTTCTAATCTCTAGAATATATTGGCAGATGTTGCAGTCTCGTACTGATGGCTATTCTTGGACAGCAAGGTTAAAATGGGAATCAGATGTGGGACAGATCACAGTAGAATAATGGAAAGAGGTATTGGAGCAAGTTCCCAGACTGTCCCCATGTCAGTCTCAGAGATACTCGCAGATATATCTCATATACAGGTGTGTAGAACGCCGAGCTTCTTTTTTAAGATGGGGTCCGCTCAGATGCAGACTGTCCTAGATGTGGAGCAGAGGATGCGCATTTAATGCAAGGATAAATGACAACATTTGGATGGAAAAGGGGGTTTACAGAAAAATAAAAGCAACAGCAAAATTTGAAAATATATGGGGCCATGGTTAAATATGCCGTGCCCTGTCGTCTGGAGCTCTGGTGAGAGATATGGCAGCTAGTGGTTCCAGGATAGAGGGCTACAATATTCCCAGGTTTTGGACATGGGGTTAAAAAGTGGACGTTCTAAATAGAAGTGACTATTGTGTGTCAGTCAAGTTAGGGTATATTGGATGTAGTGCACTATATACAGTTATATGAAAAAGTTTGGTCACCCCTATTAATCGTTTTATAAAAATTGGTGTTTTTGCAACAGCTATTTCAGTTTGATATATCTAATAACTATTGGACACAGTAATGTTTCTGCCTTGAAATGAGGTTTATTGTACTAACAGAAAATGTGCAATCTGCATCCAAACAAAATTTGACAGGTGCATAAGTATGGGCACCTCACCAGAAAAGTGACATTAATATTAAGTAAATGCTCCTTTTGCAAAAATAACAGCCTCTAGTCGCTTCCTGTAGCTTTTAATGAGTTCCTGGATCCTGGATGAAGGTATTTTTGACCATTCCTCTTTACAAAACAATTCCAGTTCAGTTAAGTTTGATGGTCGCCGAGCATGGACAGCCCTCTTCAAATGATCCCACAGATGTTCAATGATCTTCAGGTCTGGGGACTGGGATGGCCATTCCAGAACACTGTAATTGTTCTTCTGCATGAATGCCTGAGTAGATTTGGAGCGGTGTTTTGGATCATTGTCTTGCTGAAAGATCCATCCCCTGCGTAACTTCAACTTTGTCACTGATTCTTGAACATTATTGTCAAGAATCTGCTGATACTGAGTGGAATCCATGCGTCCCTCAACTTTAACAAGATTCCCGATGCCGGCACTGGCCACACAGCCCCAAAGCATGATGGAACCTCCACCAAATTTTACTGTGGGTAGCAAGTGTTTTTCTTGGAATGCTGTTGTTTTTTTGACGCCATGCATAACGCCTTTTTGTATGACCAAACAGCTCAATCTTGGTTTCATCAGTCCACAGGACCTTCTTCCAAAAAGAAATTGGCTTCTCCAAATGTGCTTTGCATCCCTCAGCCGACTCTGCTTGTGGCGTGCTTGCAGAAACGGCTTCTTTCGTATCACTCTCCCATACAGCTTCTCCTTGTGCAAAGTGCGTTGTATAGTTGACCGATGCACAGTGACACCATCTGCAGCAAGTTGATGCTGCAGCTCTCTGGAGGTGGTCTGAGGATTGTCCTTGACTGATCTCACCATTCTTCTTCTCTGCCTTTCTGATGTTTTTCTTGGCCTGCCACTTCTGGCCTTAACAAGAACTGTCCCTGTGTTCTTCCATTTCCTTACTATGTTCCTCACAGTGGAAACTGACAGGTTAAATCTCTGAGACAGCTTTTTGTATCCTTCCCCTGAACAACTATGTTGAATAATCTTTGTTTTCAGATCATTTGACAGTTGTTTTGAGGAGCCCATGATGCCACTCTTCAGAGGAGATGCAAACAGGAGAACAACTTGCAAGTGGCCACTTTAAGTAGCTTTTCTCATGATTGCATACACCTGGCTATGAAGTTCAAAGCTCAATGAGGTTACAAAACCAAAAAAAGTGCTTTAGTAAGCCAGTAAAAAGTAGGTAGGAGTATTTAAAACAAGAAAATGATAAGGGTGGCCATACTTATGCACCTGTCAAATTTGTTTTGCAGATTGCACATGTTCTGCTAGTACAATAAACCTCATTTCAAGGCAGAAACATTACTGTGTCCAATAGTTATTAGATATATCAAACTGAAATAGCTGTTGCAAAAACACCAAATTTTATAAAAATATTAAGCTTAAGATTAATAGGGGTGCCCAAACTTTTTCATATAACTGTATAGTATAGTTTGGTCTGGTGTGTTATTGGAGGGAGGGTGTTGTTCGTTTTTGGTTTTATTTATAAATATAATAAAGAAAATTGAGTTAGGCTGTGTTTCCACGATCAGGAAACACAGCGCTTTGGATGGAGCGGAAAGTCCGCTCCGCCTAAAGCCCCGCCCCTTGTGAACGCGCGGTGAATCCGGATGTGCTCATTGAACACATCCGGAATCACCGCAGCGCTACATAGGCCTGTGTTATTTCCCTTGCGGCGATGGAGCGTCGCCGCAAGGGAATAGGACATGCTGCTATCTAAAAAGACGCGCCGCATGTCGTTAACGCAGGTCTGCCGCCAGCGTGTTTTTATGCATAGTGGAGACGGGATTTCTTGAAATCCCCTCCACTATGCTGTAACATCTAGACGCTGCGTGTTTGACGCTGCGCCAGCACACAGCATCAAACACGCAGCAATTACTGACGGAATTCTGATGGTGGAAAGTTGGTGATACAGTAAAATGCATAACAGTAATGTAAAGGCTAATTACGCACAAGTTATTATTCGATGGTATATTTTTAACAATGTTATGTATGCTTTCTTATCAATAAAAATGATCTGATTAAAAAAAAAAGAAATTGCTCAACAAAATGTGAGGTCTGCTTTTTGTCCTATTATCCCTTATACCCTTAACGACCGCCGATACGCCTTTTAACGGCGGTTGTTAAGGATACTTAAACCACAGCCGGCGCTGTGGAGAAAGTATATAGCGCCCCCAGAGTCGGATTTTCTCTGGGGTTTCGGCTACCGGGAGTAGCCGAGACCCCAGAAAACATGATTCGGGTCGGTTTTCACCAACTCCGCTTTTGCTGTCGCCGTTATTAACCCTATAACGGCGACCCCCCCAAAAAAAAGCCGCGATTCTCCATTTAATTTCTCCCCTGATGTGATGGGCACATCAGAGGGGAGAAAAATAGGGTCCCCGGGACCACCGATCTGTCCCCCGTACGTCCCGATGTCCCCCCCGTCCTCTCGTGGCTCCCGGCGTCTTCTCAGTGCAAAGAAAATGGCGGGCGCATGCGCAGTGCGCCCGCCTCGTAGGATTTTCTCTCCTGCTTTTGCGATCGCCGTTATTAACCCTATAACGGCAACCGCAAAAAAAAAGCGCGATTCTGCATTTCATTTCTCTCTCTGATGTGATCGCACATCAGAAGGGAGAGAAAAGGGTCCCTGCATACCTAACGTTTCCCCCTACCCCCGTCCTTCCATGGCTTCTGCAGCTCCCGGTGTTCTTCCTGCAAAGAAAATGGCGCATGCTCAGTGCGCCCGCCGAATCTCCCGGCCGGCAGATTCATTCATTCAGTGCAGGACATTTTGATCACTGTGATAAACGCTATCACAGTGATCAAAATATCAAAATAAAAAAAATAGTAAATAAACGCCCCCTTTATCACCACCTTAGTGACATATAATAAAATAAAGAAAATATATTTATTTTCATTTTTCCGTTAGGGTTACAATTAGGATTAGGGTTGGGATTAGGGTTGGGGTTAGGGCTGGAGCTAGAGTTGAGAGGTTTCCACTATTTAGGCACATCATGGGGTCTCCAAACACGACATGGCGTTCAAAATGTCAAATGGTGCTCCCTCCCTTCCGAGCCCTGCCGTGCTCATAAACAGTGGTTTACCCCAACATTTGGGGTATCAGCATACTCAGGACAAATTTCACAACAAGTATGGAGTTCTAGTTTCTCCTGTTACCCTTGGAAAATAATAAATAGCTGGCAAAAAAATCATTTTTGAGGAAAAAAATGATTTTTTATTTTCACGTCTCTGTTATAAACTTCTGTGAGGCACTTGGAGGTTCAAAGTGCTCACCACACATCTAGATAAGTTCCTTAAGGGGTCTAGTTTCCAAAATGGGGTCACTAGTTGGGGGTTTCCACTGTTTAGGCACATCAGGGGCTCTCCAAACGCGACATGGCGTCCATCCAATTTTATGTTGAAAAAGTCAAACGGCGCTCCTTCCCTTGCGACCTCTGTGGTGTGCCCCCACATATGGTGTATCGGCGTATTCAGGAGAAATTGGACAACAAATTTTGTGGTTCATTTTTTCTTTTAACACTTGTGAAAATAAAAAAAATTGTTTCTGAGGTAACAAAATTTTCAAAAAAAGTTAAATGTTAATTTTTTCCTTCCACATTGCTTCAGTTCCTTTGAAGCAAGTAAAGGGTTAATAAATTTCTTGAATGTGGTTTTGAGCACCTTGAGGGGTGCAGTTTTTAGAATGGTGTCACTTTTGGGTATTTTCTATCATATAGACCCCTCAAAGTGACTTCAAATGTGATGTGGTCCCTAAAAAAAAAATGGTGTTATAAAAATGAGAAATCGCTGGTCAACTTTTAACCCTTATAACTTCGTAACAAAAAAAATTTTGTTTCCAAAATTGTGCTGATGTAAAGTAGACATGTGGGAAATGTTATTTATTAAGAAATTTGTGTGACATATCTCTCTGATTTAAGGGCATAAAAATTTAAAAGTTTGTAAATTGCAAAATTTTCGCCATATTTCCGTTTTTTTCATAAATAAACGCAAGTCATATGAAAAAAAAAATTACCACTAACGTGAAGTACAATATGTCACGAAAAAACATTCTCAGAATCAGCGGGATTCGTTAAAGCGTTCCAGAGTTATAACCTCATAAAGTGACAGTGGTCAGAATTGTAAAAATTGGCCCGTTCATTATGCTGCAAATTGGCTCTGTCACTAGGGTTATAAAAATAAAAAATTGCAGCTAAAACAACATTTTAGTGGTAAAAATGAGATTATTCTTTCTTCACATCCCAATAGTACAAATTTTGTGAGGCACACGTCAACATATGCACTGCACTCCTAGATTAATTAATTGGTGGTGTAGTATGTAAAATGGGGTCATTTATGGGGGGGTTCCGATGTTCTAGTCCTTCAGGAGCTCTGCTGATATGACATGCCACCTTCAAACCATTTCAGCAAATTTTGAACTTCAATATGAGCTTTTCACTGTTTCTTAAAAGTAGTTTTCGTCCATATATGGGGTATTGGCGTACTCAGGAGAAATTGCATCACAAATTGCACCTTCTTTTATCCTTCTAATCTTTTTGAAAATTTAAAATTTGGGGTCAAAACAACATTTTGGTGCAAAAAAAAAAATGGTAGTTTTCTATTGACTCAGCCCAGTGTTATACAATTCTGTGAATCTCCTGATGATTAAAAATGCTCACTACACCCCTACAGTATATGAATTCATCAAGAGGTCTAGTTTTCAAAATGGGGTAATTTGTGGTGGTTTCTGCTGTTTAGCATCTTAGGATCTCTTCAAATGAGACATGTAATCAATGTAATCAATTCCAGCCAAAATTGTGCTCCAGAATTCAATTAGCATTCTTTCCCTTCGCAGACATGCCGTGCGCCCAAACAGTTTTCCACAAGATATGGGGTGTCTGTGTATTCAGGAAAAACTGCACAACAAATTGTACAGTACATTTTCTTTTGTTACCCTTGTGAAAATGAAAAATTTGGGGCTGAAACAACATTTTTGCTGGAAAAATGTATTTTTTCATTTTTCACTTCTCAACGTTTTAAAATTCTGTGAATCGCCTACTGGTTCACGGTGCTCACCACACCTCATAGATAACTTCCTTGAGGGGTGTAGTTTTCAAAATGAAGTCACTCGTGGGGAGTTTAAACTGTTTAGGCACATCAGGGGCTCTGTAACGCGACATGGGATGCGTTTCTATTCCATCCAATTTTGCATTTCAAAAGTAAAATGGTGCCCCTTCCCTTCCGAGCTCTGCCATGCGCCTAAACAGTAGTTTTCCAACACATATGAGGTATCGGCGTACTCATAAGAAATTGCACAACAAATTGTATGGTCCATTTTCTCCAGTTGCACTTGTGAAAATGCAAAATTTGAGGTTCAAGCAACATTTTTGTAGGAAAAAGTAACATTTTCATTTTTTTTCCTTCCACATTGCTTTTATTCATTTGAAGCACCTGAAGGGTTAATAAACTTCTTGAATGTGTTTTTGAGCACTTTGAGGGGTTCATTTTTCACAATGGTGTTACTTTTGGGTATTTTCTGTCACATAGGCCATTCACAGTCACTTCAAATCTGATGTGGTCCTTAAAAAAATTGGTTTTGTAAATTTTGCGAGAAAATGAGAAATTGATGATAAACTTAATCCTTCTAACTTTCTCAGAAATAAAATGTTTTAAAAATGATTATATAAAGTAGACATGTCATAAAAGTTATTTATTAAGTATTTTGTGTGATAAAACGATCTGGTTTAAGGGTATACAAATTACGTTTTAAAATTACTCCTAAACGGATATTTTCACAAATAAACAGAAAAAATATCTAAGTAAATTTACCACTAACATAGAGTACAATGTGTCATGAAAAAAATAGTTTTTGAAGCGTTCCAGCGTTATTACCACATAAAGTGACACTGGTCAGAACTGTAAAATTTGGCCTGGTCAGGAAAGTGAAAACAGGCTCTGGGATAAAGGAGCTGTAAACTGTACAAGCCTTTCCTGTTATACGTTTCCTAATCTTTGAATACAAATATTATTATTATGACCACATAAGGATAATACAGTTATGACTGAAAGTGTTGGCACCCTTGAAATTCTTCCAGAAAAGGAAGTACCGTATATACTCGCGTATAAGCCGAGATTTTCAGCCCATTTTTTAAGGCTGAAAGTCCCCTTTCGGCTTATACGTGAGTCATATACCGGAGGGTCGGTGGGGGAGGGGTAGCGGGGGTGCCAGATCATACTTACCCCTCTGCCGGCGCATCTCTGCAGCCCCCCTGCTTCTCCCACAATCTCAGGCTCCTTCCTGCAGTGGTCACATAGTACCGCTCATTAAAGTCATGAATATGCACATATTCAAGACTTTAATGAGCGGTACCACGTGACCGCTGTAGGAAGGAAGAGCTTTAGGAGAAGACCAGGGTCTGCAGAGACGCGCCGGTGGGAGGGAGAGCATATGCCATATTCACCTGTCCTCGTCCTGCTCTCTCCTCGCGTCCTCTAGCTGTGAATGTTCAGGCAGAGGACGCGATGACGTAGTTAGTACGTGCCGTGCCCTCTGCCTGAGCGCTCACTGACAAGAGGACCCTGAAGACAGCGGTGCGCAGTGTGGACCGGGTACAGGTAAATATCTCAGGTTCCGGGGCCCTGAGCGAGCGGTGACACCGGCACCTGTCCCCCATAGCGCGCCGGTATCCCCGCCTGCTCAGGACACCGGCACCTGGCCCCCAGCGATGAGATGTGAGTATGTCATTTTTATTTTAGTTGCAGCGGTAGCAGCAGCATAAGGGACCTATACTATGGAGCACATGGGGCATAATCTGTGGAGCATGGGCATAATCTTGGAGCATATGGGGCATAATCTGTGGAGCATATGGGGCATAATCTGTGGACATATGGGGCATAATCTGTGGAGCATATGGGGCATAGTCTGTGGAGCATATGGGGCATAGTCTATGGGGCATAATCTATGGAGCATTTTATGGGGGCATAATCTATGGAGCATCTTATGGGGCCATTATTAACCTTTGTGCAGCATTATATAGGGCATATTTTGTATGGAGCATCTTATGGAGCCCATCATTAACTATATGGAGCATTATATGGGGCTCCTGATTTAGTATGGATATTCAAAAACATTTAACCTACTGATGTCTCAATTAATTTTACTTTTATTAATATCTATTTTTATTTTTGTAATTTACCAGTAGCTGCTGCATTGTACACCCTAGACTTATATGCGAGTCAATAAGTTTTCCCAGTTTTTTGTGGCAAAATTAGGGGGTGAGTATATACGGTATTTCTTCCAGAAAATTATTACTTTCACGTTTTGTTATACACATGTTTATTTCCTTTGTGTGTATTGGACCAACACAAAAAAACTGATGGAAAAAAAGGCAAATTGGATATAATTTCACATGGAATGCCAAAAAAATCCTGACAAAATAGCTGGCATGTTTCCAAAATAGTGGACAAACAACTTTGTTTCAAGCATGTGATGATCGTTCAAACTCACCTGTGGCAAGTAAAAGGTATGGGCAATAAGAAAATCACACTAGGCATACAGAACAGAAAAATGAGAAAAGAACTGTCTGAGGACTTGAGAATCAAAATTGTTGAACAATATCAACAATCTCAAGTTAACAAGTTCATCTCCAGAAATCTTAATGTTCTCTTTTCCACGGTGTACAACATAATTAAGACGTTTACAATCCATGGCACTGTAGCTAATCTCCCCGGACGTGAAAGGAAGAGAAAAATTCATGAAATTTTGCAATGTTGGTGGATAAGAAGCCCCAATCAAATTCCAAAGAAATTCAAGTTGTCCTGCAGGCTCAGGGTGCATCAGTGTCCGCACAATTTCTGTCCACATTTGAATGAAATGAACCTCTACGGCAGGAGACCCAGGAGTATGCCACTGCTGACAGACATAAAAAGTTAGACTGCAGTTTACCAATAATTATATGAGTAAGCCAAAATCTTTCTGGGAAAGTGTCTTGTGGACCGATGAGACTAAGATAGAATTGTTTAGTAAAGCTTTGTTTCCACAACCACATGCGTAACATCTGTGCCATGGTACTAGTTCAGACTGTGCAGTTTCTGGATAACAGACAGGTCGTCGACTGGGACTAGTAGAGACTGGGCAGTTTCTGGAAAGATGACAGGTCAGGAATGAGAGTAGAATGCAGGTTAAACAAAGCAGGGTCAGATAAGACAAAACAGATAAGGGGACCTTATGCAAAGTGCTACATCTGGGCAATAAAAATGAAAAAAAGCATATACAGAATGGGAGGAATAGGGCTAAGCAACAGCACATGTGAAAAAGACTTGGGTATACTAATAGATCACAGACTGAACATGAGTCAACAGTGTGATGCAGCAGCAAAAAAGGCAAATACAATTCTAGGATGTATTAACAGAAGCATACAGTCTAGATCACGTGAAGTCATTATTGCCCTCTACTCCTCTTTGGTCAGACCTCATCTGGAATACTGTGTCCAGTTTTGGGCACCACATTTCAAAAAAGACATCAACAAACTGGAGCAAGTTCAGAGAAGAGCGACCAGAATGGTGACCGGTCTGCAAACCATGTCCTATGAGGAACGGTTACAGGATTTGGGAATGTTTAGCTTGCAAAAGAGAAGACTGAGAGGAGACTTAATAGCTGTATACAAATATCTCAAGGGCTGTCACATTGTAGAAGGATCATCTTTATTTTCATTTGCACAAGGAAAGACTAGAAGCAATGGGATGAAACTGAATGGGAGGAGACACAGATTAGATATTAGAAAAAAACTTTTTGACAGTTAGGGTGATCAGTGAGTGGAACAGGCTGCCACGAGAGGTGGTGAGTTCTCCTTCAGTAGAAGTCTTCAAACAGAGGCTGGATCAATATCTGTCTGGGATGATTT